>JANZLQ010000030.1:22217440-22254714 GCA_026212715.1 Elanus axillaris
CATACTGAACCCAAAACACAGCACTGTACCGGCTACTGGGAAGACACTTAACTCTATCCCAGCTGGAACCAGGACACTGTGCTTGCCTTTTATGCAATTGCTGTTGTCTCCAGTGGTGAAAAGGTGGACTGTTTTGGAGTCAGCTCCAGTATTAAGAGCGAATTATTTATACTCAGCAATCAGTGTTAGAAACACAGCGTGATGAGACTTCTTGCTTGTGATTTTTAAAGGTAATGTTTATTCTGTTTACATGCACAAAAACTTACAAAATAGGCTCGATAAGAAAATTCATTTAATGATTCCAAGAGAAGCTTAAAATTCTACTCAAAAGCCAAAAAAAAGATAGATTTGGCATTTTACTCTTATGAGGTATCAGGTTTTCTATATGTAATGCATACCTACCATAGTAATTCAATTAATGTTTTCTGTCACCTTTTAATATAAAACTTTAATCTAAACCTTGCTGTGTTGTGTTTTGGGATTTCTACTCATTCTCCACGTATTTTTGCTTGTTGTTAGTTTTTGGTGTTGGTGTTCCATGAACACTTTAAAAGTGCACACCAAAACAGATGTTTGGCAAACAAATTTTGACCAGATAGAGCCAGAAATTTATTAATTGGCCAGGTGTAGAAGACAATATCACCTGACTTTACATGGAGTTTTTATTGTGGTTTAGACCACCATGAGCTGCAGAAGACAAAATATTGGCAGAAGATACTCAGCTAAGCTTGCGGCTAAAGAAATTGAGAATTGATAATGTTTGTAGTTTGATAATTTCTCTATACATCTGAATTATTCCTTTCATGGTAACAAGGATTTAGAATAATCATTGATAAGACTGATGTTCAATCTGCTTTCTTTTTAAACAGTAAATGTATCTAAAGTTAAAAAAAATCCAACTGGTTTAATTTTTTCAGAGTAGAAAACCAGCTGTTTTTAAGAATCCCTGTTCAGTTTGTTAGACTATAGTAGTAACAATTTGAAATCAGGTGTAACAGAAAAATTTATTTTTTTTCTGAAAGGCAAGGAGGGGCAAATTAGCAGAGTAACTAGAGTAAGTTTCTGAGCGACAACATCCTGACAAATCTTCATATACCAAACCTAGGACAAACTTTTTTGCTGTGTTACCATCGTAGAGGGATTTACTTGTTATCTCAGACCCAGCCAGCCACTGAAATCCCTCTGCTCTCCCCCTCTAAGTGGTGACAGATACAAAATTGTGGAAAAATGAATGAGAACTTTCAATGTTTTCTATTTCTATTTTGGAGAGCACATTTCTCATTCACATTATAAGGAAGCCTGGTGGAGGTAAAAGGAATTGTTTTATCAGAAACATTGAAGTGGTTTTATTCTGGATGAAAAAATAAGATGAGCCAAAAGGCCACAGCTTAGCATATTCATATAGGATGAGAGGCGTTGAAATTTGAATTTCTTCTTTGCTCTAATTATCACAGTATAAGGAATAGGTTTTGACCAATAATGAACCAATAATTTGTGTTTCCTTTCGACCAATAATTCCATCTTTAACACAAGAAACCCCTCAGATGGAAGTTTTCCAAACAGGCATGTTTCTGTGAAGGGGTCTGGCTCTGAGGAATAGAGTTCCTTACTAGCTCAGCTAAGCAGGAAATAAGTAATTTCATGTTATGCATATTTAATAAAGCAATTTTTCAGTTGCTTTCTGTCTACCAAGCTCTTCCTATTATGACGTTAAAACTGATTTGTTGAAACTTACTGAACTAGAGGGTATAGAAATTGATATAATGAAATTGTAATTTTATTGACGCATGATAAATTCATAACATGGATGACATTTCAAAAGGCACAAAAAATGAACTCTCTTAAAACCTAGAAAATATACCAATAATTGGATCCATGTTA
Source organism: Elanus axillaris (assembly GCA_026212715.1). Classification (NCBI taxonomy): domain Eukaryota; kingdom Metazoa; phylum Chordata; class Aves; order Accipitriformes; family Accipitridae; genus Elanus; species Elanus axillaris. The sequence goes on from JANZLQ010000030.1 coordinate 22,219,322, forward strand.
GGGGTGTATACTGTTTCAGCTGAAATCTGTATAGTTTGATATAGCTGCTTACAGGACAGAAATTGCACATAGAAAAAACCCTCTGGAACATTACATCTGCACAATATTTCTCTCTTGATTTCTTAGAGACTAAGATTCACAAAAGAATTGGTGTTTTCCAGTACTAACTCTCACTGGGAAATCTGCCCAATCCCTGAGGGATCCCAGCATCCCAGGGTTCTTGTTAAAGGAATTCTCACTATTAATTTGCAACTGTATTTTCTCTTTGTTTTATCAAACTCTGATTCACCTACTGGTTATATGATTGTGCTAATGAGGTTAAGCTCATTGCTCATGCTTGCTAATGTGTAACGAAAAAAGATGAGGAAAAGGTTGAGGTACTTAATGCCTTTTTTGCCTCAGTCTTTAATGGTAAGACGAGTTGCTCTCAACGTACCCGGCCCCTCAGCTGGAAGACAGGGACAGGGAGCAGAATGAAGCCCCCATAATCCAAGGAGAAATAGTGACCTGCGACACCACTTAGACACACATGAGTCTATGGGGCCAGGTGGGATCCACCCCAGGGTACTGAGGGAGCTGGCAGAAGAGCTCACCAAGCCACTTTCCATCATTTCTCAGCAGCCCTGGCTAGCCAGGGAGGTCCCAGTTGACTGGAAGATAGCAAATGTGACACCCATCTACAAGAAGGGCCGGAAGGAGGGTTTGGGGAACTACAGGTCTGTCAGCCTGACCTCGGTGCCAGGGAATGTTGTGGGGCAGATCTTCATGAGTGCCATCACACAGCACGTACGGGACAACCAGGGGATCAGGCCCAGTCAGCATGGGTTTATGAAAGGCAGGTCCTGCTTGACCACTGTGATTCCCTTTTATGACAAGGTGACCCGCTTAGTGGACAAGGGAAAGGCTGTGGATGTTGTCTACCTAGACTTCAGTAAAGCCTTTTGACACCATTTCCCATAGCATTCTTCTGGAGAAACTGGCTGCTCATGTCTTGGACAGGCATACTTTTACTGGTTAAAAAAACTGGCTGGATGGCCAAGCCCAAGGAGTGGTGGTGAATGGGGTCAAATCCAGTTGGCCGTCCGTCACAAGTGGTGTTCCCCAGGGCTCAGAATTTGGGCCAGTTCTGTTTAATATCTTTATCATTTTGCAGCTGACACCAAGTTGGGTGGGCATGTTGATCTGCTTGAGGGAAGGAAGGCTCTACAGAGAGATCTGGAGAGGCTGGATTGATGGGCCAAGGCCAGTTGTATGAGGTTCAATGAGGCTCAGGGCCGGGTCCTGCACTGGGGTCACAACAACCCCATGCAGCGCTACAGGCCTGGGGAAGAGCGGCTGGAAAGCTGCCCGGCAGAGCAAGACCTGGGGGTGCTGGTTAGCAGACGGCTGAATATGAGCCAGCAGTGGGCCCAGGTGGCCAAGAAGGCCAACAACATCCTGGACTGGATCAGAAATTCTGTGGCCAGCAGGAGTAGAGGGTAGCGATCATCCCTCTGTACTCATCACTGGTGAGGCTGCGCCTTGAATACTGAGTTCAGTTTTGGGCCCCTCACTACAGGAGAGACACGGAGGTGCTGGAGCGTGTCCAGAGACGGGCAACAGAGCTGGCGAAGGGCCTGGAGCACAAGTGTGATGAGGAGCGGCTGAGGGACCTGGGGCTGTTTAGCCTGGAGAAAAGGAGGCCGAGGGGGGACCTGATCGCTCTCTACAGCTGCCTGAAAGGGGGTTGTAGTGAGGTAGGTGTTGGTCTCTTTTCCCAACCAAAAAGCGATAGGGTGAGAGAAAATGGCCTCAAGTTGCACCAGGGGAGGTTTAAATCAGATGTTAGGAAAAATTTCTTCATGGAAAGGGTTGTCAAGTATTGGAACGGGCTGCCCAGGGAAGTGGTTGAGTCACCATCCCTGGAGGTATTCTAAAGATGTAGATGTGGTGCCTACGGACATGGTTTGGTGGTAGACTTGGCAGTGCTAGGGTAACAGTTGGACTCTATGATCTCAAAGGTCTTTTCCAAGCTGAATAATTCTATGACAATTTGCAGGCTAGTTTGACACTGTTGTGTGCGCAGGCTGCCCACACCATTACAGGCACCACTTTCTTCTTATGTTGTCTCTTGGTTGCTTCACCGCTGCTCTATGAGCACTCCTGATTTGTTGTAGGTTAAGGTAGAGCCAGAGAGTTATCAGAAATAGAGCTAGAGTCATCTGAAGATGTTCATCCCCGTGCTGAAAAGTAGGATTAAAGAGAGTCGTCTAATTGGTTCGTAATGACAGCCAAGAGTGGAGACCTCACGGGATCTCAGGTAATCTATACCAATGCTTCATGGTTCCTGTTAACATGGTTTTCTCCTCTTTCTCTTTTTAAGGATGAGGAAGAAACATACCTTTCTCTAAGGGAACTGAACGTTGTAATTGCATGTAGCAATTGGCTCTGACTATATTGAATATAAATAAGTATACTTGCAGTTGTGGGGAAACTTTGCATTTGCAGTACGACAGCTGTTGACAGAGTAAAAGGCGATACATGAGGTCAGACTGGTAGCAGCAAACATTTTTTGTTTTGTTTTGAAACTTCCTCACATGTTGTCTTATTGAATTAGGTGTCAATGAGACTGTTAAAGATACAAACCAAGCATTTGGACCTAAATATTTCTTGATCTAGTAATAGCACGCTATTCCATCTGAGGTAGGTACTTAGAAGAAGCAGCTGTCAAACACATTGTGTTTATCTGTGTGATGACTCCATCGTTTATCTGATAGTTTTCACATGAAGGCTAGTGAAAATAGTAATAGAGTGTCTTTAAGCAAAACAGAAAAAATGTTATTTTTATTTCCATTCTGTCTGGTATTGATTATGTTGGAAAGTTATAAAAAAAAATGTCACTTATCTTAACAGAAATGTTAAAATAAAACCCAACAAATTTTGAATTAGAAGGACTACATGAAGAAGCTATTTAATAATACAGAAGAATTGCTACGTTTTACATATAAATATTGTGAAAATCCCTTTCCAAGAATGCTGGGATCAGTGCCATCTGATCTCTTGGATCATCCCAGCTTAAAATAGTGTGTGCTTCTTGCCATCAGTCAAAACTTCACATTCATTAACTAATTAAAAAACCCCAAAGTCTATTTTGCCAACATTGTGGTATTTTCCAGTGAATGAAATCCAGCAGTGTATCCCTTTTAGCATTACTTTACGGCTATTCTAACGATAGCAGTAGTTTTGCATAGCGGAGCTCATTTATCTTTGTGTACTGTGGTATGTTATGGGGAATAGATGTGTAATATTCTGGAACTATACAGCTGTCAACTTCCTGGGCTTTTCTTTGTAAACAACTTGATTAAATGAAATGTCATTAGGAACACTTTTACTGGGCTTTTGCTTTCTTGTACGAGTTGATATGTTTGTGGGCAATTTCTCTTCCGGGCCTACCCCCTAATGATAGCTTCAGAGAAATATGTACTATGGCATTTTGTGTAACAGGAAATAAATAATAAAATTGAGAAGAGCTATTTAATTAGGGTGAGCCACACCTGTTACCTATCTGCATCTCCTCAGCTTTGCATTAAAATGTTAATTGAGCACAGCTGCAGGATGGGCCCAATCCTCTTGGTTTGGAGTATCCTTGACACTAATGCGAATGAGTGCAGTTCGCCCAGGAGGCAGAGCTGACGTTCCCACCCACACACCCGTCTTCTTTTTCCACCACTGATGGGGTAGCAGGACTTTTATCATAATGCCAATTGTACAATTTTTAGAAGTTTAGTTTTATTTATTTTAATCTCTGTGTACTGTTTTCATTTTTGCCATTACCTGAACATGGCAAACCCATGAAGTGCGGATTCCAGAGTTTAAAAAAATGATCATAAATATACTGAGGCTGAGCAGGAATTGAGCTAACACAAAGGAAAGCGTATACCTGAGCAGCTTCCTCCCACATACTCCATACCTGTTAGCTCCCTAATTTCCTTCCCTTTCTCCATATCACTCTTCGTGGGAGACTCCTGGGAAAGACTTGGACCACTTAGCTGACCACTGAGGAAAGAAAAGAGCTCCAGAGCAACTGTTGCTCAGATGGCTAGACACTTTCAGGCTGCCTTGGAGCCTCCTCTTCGCCTCGGCTGAAGTCTGCTCCTTCTCTGACATGAAGTCCCTTGTGTCCCTCGCTGCTTGCTCCCCTCCACACACTTGCCCCAAGTGCGGAACAATCTGCCGTCCTGGCAGCTATCCCTGGGAAGGGAGTCACAGAGTCACACAGCAACAGCCTATTCAACGTTTATGTTGAAGGAACTGCGTGTTTATAAAGCATCATGGAAAAAATCAGTAATAAGGAAGCTAAGACATAGTACCTAAAGTACACAAATCTAACAATTTCATTTCCGTGCATAGGATTTTTGCTGTTTAAATATAAGACTAAGTAAAATTTGTGATAGGCCAACTTGTAAAAGAGTAGCTACATGTGTGTATTTGTTTCTCCCTCCCACCCCTTTCTCTTAGTAAAATTGCAGCTGTTGTGGACGTTGTCTCGGTGTACTCTTCAAGGAGAAGACATAGATGGTCTTTATATGATAATAAATTTTCAGTTGGTTCACATCAAAACGATTTGGCAAGGACAGCATGTTTGTGCCTGGTTAGAAAGATTGGAACATGTTTATAGAAACCTAAATTGATTGGAGTTTCAACTCCCTTATCTTAAAATGTTTAGAAATAGGAAAGCTTTTATCATTTATTACTTGAAAGCCATCAAGTCTCCTGCTGGCAAAATGAAGTAGCAGAACATACCTGTTAGCCCCACGTTCTGTCAACCCGTAAATACAATCTTTGTAGAACTTTACGTGTGGGAAGTTTATTTTAGTCATGTCCTACACTAGTGCCTGTTTTCTAGTGCTGTGTATACTTCGGTATTTAAGTGAGAATAAGTTTAAGCAAAGGACCAATTTATTGTCTCATGCTCCTCAGTGTATGGTTTTCTAATGCCGGCAGATTTACATGTTCATGCAGCCTCTCACAGAACATCCTGGAAAGAGATTTCCAGGAGATTGTGACTTTCTCAGAGATATCTTTTGAGAAGACCACAAAAGTTTATCCAGCATACGGCAAACCCTCTACAAGGTGAAGGCACTCAGTCAGTGAAAGCCTTAAAAGCCACAGGTGAGAAGCAGGGAAGATTAGAAGAGCTGATATTCAGCAGTTGGTGCAGGGGTTGTTTGAGAAGGAGGGCTGGTCTGTAATCACGTTCATCTGGTGGTGAGGCTGAGGAACTCTGCGTGAAGCCATCGGTTTGGGAGGAATGACTTGGCTCTTCTCCCCCAGCTCTTCGCTGCTGGACAAAGAAGGTATGTAATTTCAGAGTGATGTCTACTTTTTGCTGTCTTCTGTGCTGCAAATGCACTCTGATTTTTGTAACATCAGGAAAATGAGGAAGAACTCTGTTATGCCATAGCTCTCTTGGAAAAATGATCTGTTACAGGAAGCTGATTGTATCCCAGGGCTGCTCTGACCAGTTGTGCTGGTTTTGGTTGGGATAGAATTAACTTTCTTCACAGTAGCTGGTTTGGGGCTACGTTTTGGGTTTGTGCTGGAAACAGGGTTGATAACACAGGGGTGTTTGGGTCACTGCTGAGCAGGGCTCACCCAGAGCCAAGGGCTGTTCTGCTTCTCCCCCCACCCCACCAGCGAGCAGGCTGGGGGGGCACAAGGAGCCAGGAGAGCTGACCCCCACTGACCCAAGGGATACTCCAGACCACAGGACGTCAGGCTCAGCACGTAAGGCTGGGGGAGAAGAAGGAAGGGGGGATGTTCGGAGCGATGGCCTTTGTCTTCCCGAGTCACCGCCAGGCGTGATGGAGCCCGGCTGAACTCCTGCCTGCCCCTGGGAAGTGGGGAATGAATTTGCTTTGCTTGTTTGCTTTGCTTGTGTGCATGGGGTTTTTTCCTTACCTATTAGAGGGTCTTTATCTCAACCCACGAGTTTTCTCACTTTTATTCTTCCAATTGCCCCATCCCACTGTGAGGGAGGTGAAGGAGCAGCTGTGTGGTGCTTAGTCGCCAGCTGGGGTTAAACCATGACATTTCCGAATAAAATGAGATGTATATACAGCCAGCATCTCTCCCATGTGTTTTTAAATTATTAGCCAGTTTCAGTTAGACCTGAAAAGAAGCCTCAAAGATGATGAAGATGATGTCCTCAAAGATGAGGACAAAAATCCATAAGGAAACAGAGCTCACTAGTTTCATGGCTTACAGAACTGTTTACTTAAGGGTGTAGGTGCTGAGATTCAAGCTCTTCTTACGAAAGGCAGAGGCCTGGACTGTCAAACATAGATCCTACAGCAGCAGACTAGAGCCCACAGCAGAATCTGGTTTTGGCATTATAGAACGCTTGAATTAAAAAAGGGAAAAAAAGTTAAATACAAACTGGTTTTGGTTTGTATGTGACATTCTATGTATTACTCACTATTGCCAACCTCAAGCTTTTGAAAACCGTGAGTCAAGCCACAAAACATCATGAGATTAGCTGTAACATGAGTTACTGAAAAATAAATAAATACATTTGTGTGGTTTATTTGCCTTTTAATGCAGGGTGAGCTCAGGTCATGTTTTTGAAGCTTTCCTTCACAAACACCAAGGCTACAGACTCACTTTTTTTTCCAAGTGGATTTGAGCTAAGAAATCATGAGACTTGGTAACACTAACACTTTTCAAACATCACGCGTAGCTATGCTGACTGTGAGGGACTTTCACTTCCCCCTCCACTGTAGTGGTGAAGACCAGTTCAGTGATTACTGGGAGATAGCCACAGCAAAGGTCCCAGCACATGCTGGGTCTATCGAGAGCCTCAAAAACAATAGGTCTGTGGGGAGCCAAAAGATACATGAGAACCTAGTGACCAGGGTATCCTGCCACCAAACGAGTACCTGTAATCATGGTTTGAAGAGATGGGCACACTTATGAGACACCTCACCTCCCTGCTAGCTGTGTTAGCCATCCAAAGAAACAGTGTTAGGCCAAGGGAGTGGAATTTCAGCCACAATGTCTCTTTCCAAAAACATTTTTCTGCAATTAATCTTCATTCTTCTCAAAATATTTGGGCATTCAGAAAGAAAACATAAGCTTTACCCCTAGAAATGAAATAGGACAAAGTCTAAATATGTAGAGGTGAATTGCACATTATTGCATCGTGTTCAATTTGTGTGGAAAGTTCTCACCACCTCATGCAACAAACACAAACCTTCCCTAACTCCTATAGGCTCCTAACTCTTTGTCTTATGGCTAATTTTAATGCCATCAATATACAGCACATAACAACCAGCTTTTTATATTGTTGCTCCATATGCACATTGTTCAGACTCCACATTTAAGCCCAGGATGTTCTAGCTATTAACATGCATCACACAGAGCCATTGCTATTTTCTTCCTCCTGTGCTCCTTCTTGGGTGGCACAAATTAAAAATAGTTTTGGGGGCTGTTGAAATTAAAACTACTTCACAGAGGCAGTTGGGAAAAGTCTCAGGAAATGCTTTCTGGTGGTTTTTTTTTCCCTTGATTACTTTTTGTGGGGGTAATTTCTATTCATCAGAACCAAAACTTTCCATGGGAATGGACCACACCTTTTCAGCTATGTACAGTGTGTCTGCTCAAAGTAAAGGAGACCATTGCACACAGTGAGAGCAGCTACTCACATGCTGCTCAGGGAAATTATCTGGAGCATCCCATTGCAAATGCCAGCTCTGCTTCGCTCAGCGTGGGGACTTACAGCTGAGGCAACTTCCTACACACTGCTTTTTTTTCTAGCCTACAGTCATTTAAAATTTCAAAGTGCAAGAAGGAAATTTCTGAAGTTTTAATAACTTGCTGATTGCCAATTTAAGATATTTACCAGCTTTAGGATTTATAGATATCAGCCACCCCCGCTTGACCAAAATTCAGTACCAAGAGACTAGGGTTTAATTTGTAATAAATATTGTCTCCAGAAGCAACGTTAAGAAACCGTACCTCTCATGTTGTTCTAGCTCCCCAGTTCTATAACTTCCTCTTTTGCTCTTATTTAACTTCCATTTTCAGGCTTCACCTAGAAGCCTCCCATTTCTAAATCTTTCAGTTCTCCACTACATTTTATACCAGGAGTGCTTAACGTGCAGGCCAAAGCCTGCCTGCCAAAATTACGCAACTAGCCTTTGACACACTGCCTGGCACTCTCTCTCCCAAAAGCCCCGTGTCCTCTCTACCATCACAGTGACCAAAAGGCAGGCGTTTGCTGTTTTCTATCAAGGCTGTGTACATATATGTAGCCGAGTATATGAGCATGGCACATCACGTAAAAGGCATTAATCTCACTCACCCCCCGTATTTTGTTACGATAGTACATTCGAGCAGCCTCTACAGATGACTTCACATGTATGAACACTCCCATCGTATGAGACAGCCACGTGGAAGGTCTTGATATACTGTGTCTGAGTACTTCCAGGAAAGCCAAAGAGATGTGTCAGCACTGTTTTATACCTTTTTTCTTTGAGAGAGATTAATAAAAAGGAAGGGATAGAAACAGAAGAAATGCATCTCAGTTGTGCTTCCACAGAAGTAGAACAAGGTCAGCTTATTCTAGAGTGCTTCTAGAAACATACCTGGTGTCCGCAGGTGAAAGGACAGGTAAGCTCCCTTTTCTGATGGGCTATGGCACGCTCAGGGACTAGGGCCTCATGACTTCACTTACAGAAAATGAAAAGAACTAGAATAAAACAATTTGAAGGCACTTTAGCAGCCCAGGATTGGTACAGCCCACCGCCCTTGTGTTATACAACCATATTGCCCCAGTATTTCCACTGGTGAACCCATAATATCCATCACAGGATTGCAGAACAGAGCCACCTGGCAGCAAAGGGAAATTCCAATGAGAACGCAGCCTGGGGAGCCCACAGTACTGCCAGGAGCGCTGCCACAGACGCTGAGCTCTTGCATTTTGGCACCATTTTTGGTGTCAGTGTTCCAGCTCTGCTTTTAATGTGTAACTCCATATACCATGCTGGACTGTTGGTATGCCATAACAAAACTGCATCAGGAAGACTGCAGTGGCTATTCTTTTAAGCTGATGCAAGCTTCTTCAAAACACACTCTGCTAAATTCAACCCATTAAAAATACCAAATGTTTTTGTTCGGTGTTTGAAATTAAATTCCAGCTGGTCTAGGAAACTCTATCTGCTCCTGGTTTGTATGTCCAAATCCCTGGTGCTGTTCTAATTCTTGTAAACACCACAAATAGGTTTTTTACCAAAGTCTGCTGCTGCAGAAATGACAAACCACTGTTGATTCGTAACATGAGTGTGTCATTGTTAACTGCAGTTGCAACACAGAGGAGACTAAAAAAATCACTGTGGTAAAATTGTATTTTGGAGAGCAGTGCAAACAATAAAAGCTCCATTTAACAAACTTCAGTTTCATCTCATTAAGGTGTTCAGCTGGACGAAAGGGATGAGAAGGGATGGAAGATTATTTCATACATGCCAGTGTATATCAACTGTGTCAGCTTTCTGACAATGACAGGTTTTTACATGTAATGAAACAAACTGAAATTTGGTAACAACAAAAAATAGGCATTTTTATATCAGCAGTTAACACGGAGTAGTATATTGTAGTAGTTTTACACTGGTGTTTCTTCCTGTGCTGGGCTTTCATATTCATGCGGCTGAGCTGTCATGTGTTCACAAATAGAAGCTTCAAATTTTCTTTTAGGTTTTGCATTAGCACATACAGAAGTGATGCCTTAGTATAAAACCATATGGTCCAAGAAACAACTGAGAGTAGAGTAGGGTAACAATTCCCTGGGGCTTTACTAGAGCTCCTCCTTTTTGGTTCAAAGCCTTTGATTTGCTTCAACCTGTTATGCATATGTTTTCGTACAACCTTACTTCTTTCAGTGCCCTCTTCAGAGAAATATTTCTAGGTCTACTGGTGATTTATAGTAAAGTCTCAAAATAAACACATTTGTTTTCCTTGTTTGCCACTATATCATACTGCTGTGACAGACTCTCTATTATTCAGCTTCAACCAATTTTTTTTTATTTGTCCATTTGACTATCATAACACTGCTGGACAGATTTCCTATGACTATCTAAAACATATTTCCCTCATTTATCACAGAAGTCTGAATTTAGCTGAATTAATATGGGTGATTTAGCCTTCCCTAAAGGAAATGTATAATACTTTACAGAAATAGTGTGGCTTTTTATATAAAAATCCCACTATAAATCATAGAAAACTAACTTGGATATCCTGCTTACCCATGAAAAACAACTAACTCAAAATAGCTTTACCCATAAGCAAATACACATGTGCATGGGCTTCTTTGTCTTTTCTTCACCTGTTACTGCATGAAAACACTGTTCATGGGAAGCAATGGAAGGGCAGAATTGGAAGCTCAAATCCTGATATTATCTACACAGTCAAGAGAACAGAGACTTCCATAACTGTGCCTTTGCAGAATGAGCTCGATGAACTAACAGACAGTCCTTCCTGTATGCCCTCTGCTTCCCTCCCAGCCCTCTCCCAACCACCCAGAGCCCATTACAAGGGTGGCTGTTCACACGCTTGCCTCCAGATGCAAAACCAGGCCAACTGGCTGTTGTGTTCTGATAGCCATTTTTGATTGCTGTTACCTTAGATTAGGCTTCTGGGGGAAACCTGGATCTTCTCCTTCCCCCTTCTTGAGCTTTCCCTCTCACATTTCCCAGTCAGTAAATAGCTATACTGAATCTCAGAGTGCTTATAACTTAGCTTTCCATCTTGAGCCCCAAATCCCCCATCTTTGTTTTAAAATCATGTCAGCTTCTACTTCCCTTCAGTATGAGATACTAGCCTCTATCAGCCACTTGTTTGGAAACTGAAAAAAAACAACAGTTTTATCTTATGCTGCCCTTCACATATAAGAGACTTCCTGTCAACAGTACTTACGCATTATCTGTTTTCAAATCTCACCTTGAAAAATATTCTGTGCTATGATGTGCAAAGCAAAAACAAAACAAAAGAAAAAAACCTCAAAGCCGGACAATTTCAGAGACAGGAAAATGAAAGGCCAGCAATTGGAACACAGAAATGTTTAAAATATATAATGGTTATTTCTATTTCAAGAAAAAAAAAAAAGTTGTTGGGTGAGCTTGGTAGAAAAGTATGGGGAACAGAGTTACCTTGTCGCTTTCAAAAATCTTGACTCAATCTTCTCTGTCTCTTCTCCACCCTTCACAAAATACTAACAAATAGTTTATATCTTCAATCTCCTTTCAAAATCTTGAACCTATGAGTTTCATGTCTTCCAGCTTTCCCATTCTATAATAAAAGCTAAGAAATTAATTTATTTTCCAATGAAAAGCAACATCACAGCACTCCAGGAAGGAAAACTTTAACAAAGGCATCAAATGCCACAAACCTCATGATGCAAATAATCAGATTTTCTAGTGCAGGAGAATTGGAAAATGGTCTGTCTTACACTGATGCCTGAGGTAGTTGTGTGCTTGAGCTCAGAGGCTCTCTAAACCAGCCTGACTTACATACGTATTCCTCTTCTTTTTTACTAGGCCTCACTGAGAAGACAGACTTCTTAGTACTATTGTAAGGTTCACTGGGAGGTAAAAAACATGGAGAGTTATCTTTAAGTACAGAAAGAGCAAAGTTTATTGTGTAAACATTTACACTGTGAGCTGACCTTCTTCTGACTTCAACTGCTAAAGAGACCGGGGGGAAATATCTTGGGGCAGGAGTCCAGGAAGCTGAGCGGAGTGGGAAGATAAAGAGTGGGCCACAGCTGAATGGGGCAGTGGGAAGAGAGATGAGGAATGCTTCCTCTGGTCCATGAAAAGAACCGGACAGCTTTGGAAAAGGATTGTAACGTTGTGCTCTCAGGTAAGGAGGGGACCAGAGCTGTTGGCCCAGCAATTCCTTCCTGTGTCCTTATCAGGATAGTTTCTTAGAAATCCAGGAAGACAGAGCATTTCCTTGAGGGTGCAGAGATGGAGGGCACCCCAGGGGCATGAGGTAATACTTGCGCTGTACCATCCTTTGAACTACACAGCCACAGCTGGGATCCTCTGAATGACTCCCAATTCAGGGACCTGAATGCTCCTGAGGTTAAGCTGTGCAGTGGGATCCAGCTGCCCAAACATCATGTCATTTTAGATGCCCAAAGGCATCCCGCTGCCAAACCAGAAAACATGTGTGTTTTGGGGGACGGGCGTCTCTTGTAGATCTGACATCTCATTTGTCAGCCCCATGGGAAATTTTCAGATGCTAGGATGCCTCAGATGGCACCTGACACCTTTACATGTCTCAGTCCAAGCTGGCTACAAAGTATAGTGACTCCCAGAAGGGTTTTGAAAGCCTATAGAGTGATATATCTTATATACCAACACATAATATTAAGGCTGTAATACATTAAAGAAATTATTTCTCGCATTTTCAGAAATCTGAACACTGAGGACCTGCTTCAGTTGTCCTCACATGGCACATGGTGCCTAGGACATTTAAGATGTCCCAGGGTGTCTAAGACATCCAGATAGGAATAGCAGATATTAGGAGCTGAAAGAAATCTACAACAACCTGGCTGTGAGCCAGGTAGGAAACTTTAAGGTAACTCAAACCATAGTAGATACCTCTGAATAAGCAATTGATTGGGTTTTTTAACTGTAGAAATTTGATGCATGTTGGTTAACACTAACAGTGACCCCTCACCTATCCCCTAATTTCTGCATGCTTGGTGTGATGGGGTGTGTGGTTTGTGATGTGGACTGGCAAGGATCTATGCTGGTAGTATACTAGTGGTCTGTAATTTACTGACAACTCAAATGAACTGCCAGCCCCAAACCACTGGATAATTGACATTTCCCGGTCAAAACAAGACAGCAGATTTTGTGTAGGTGTGGACATGGGAACAGTGTGTAGAGAGAGATCTGTATAACTTCCCTGCTTGTAAAATAAACAACACACCACCACTGTCTATTAAGGACAGTGATGATGAAATGTGTAACATAACTTCTTGTGGTGGGTTGACCCTGACTGGATGACAGTTGCCCACCAAAACCACTCTATCACTCCCCTGCCCCTCAGCTGGACAAGGGAGAGAAAATATAACAAAGGGCTCGTGGGTTAAGATAAGGACAGGAGAGATCACTCACCAATTACCATCAAGGGCAAAATAGATTTAGCTTGGGGGAAATTAACACAATTTATTACAAATTAACCAGACTAGGGTAATGAGAAATAAAAGCAAATCTCAAAACACCTTCCCTCCACCCCTCCCTTCTTCCTGGGCACAACTTCACTCCTGGATTCTCTACCTACCCCCCCAGCGGCACAGGAGGATGGGAAATGGGGTTTACAGTCAGTTTATCTCACGTTATCTCAGGACTCATCACACTCTTCCCCCGCTCCAGCATGGGGTCCCTTCCATGGGAGACAGTCCTCCACAAACTTCTCCAACATGGGTCTTTCCTACAGGCTGCAGTTCTTCATGAACTGCCCCAGCGTGGGTCCCTTCCCCGGGCTGCAGTCCTGCAGGCACAGCCTGCTCCAGCGTGGGTCCCCCGCAGGGTCACAAGTCTTGCCAGAAAACCTGCTCCAGCCTGGGCTCCTCTCTCCACAGATCCGCAGGTCCTGCCAGGAGCCTGCTCCAGCGTGGGCTTCCCACGGGGTCACAGCCTCCTTTGATTGCATCCCCCTGCTCCGGCGTGGGGTCCTCCCTGGGCTTCGGGAGGAGATATGCTCCCCAGTGGACCTCCCTGGGCTGGGGGGGGACAGCCAGCCTCACCGTGGTCTTCATCACGGGCTGCAGGGGAATATCGGCTCTGGCACCTGGAGCATCTCCTCCTCCTTCTGCGCTGACCTGGGGGGCTGCAGGGCTCTTTCTCTTACATGTTCTCACTTCTCCCTCTGGCTGCTGTTTCTGTCCCATAGCAACTTTTTTTTTCCCTTCTTAAATCCATTATCCAGAGGCACTGCCACTGTTGCTGATGGGCTCGGCTTTGGCTGGCGGTGGGTCTGTGTTGGAGCCGGCTGGCATTGGCTCTGTTGGACATGGGGGAAGCTTCCAGCAGCTTCTCACAGAAGCCTCCCCTGTAATGTTCCCTGCTACCAAAACCTTGCCATGCAAATTTAATACACCTTTCTGCAGAAAAAGTCCCTATTGCCATTTATCATAACCTACTTTGGACTTTGGTGAAGAGAACAGGTAGTGCTTTGACAGTGTATTTCAGAGTGCTCTACAAAAAGAGTGTCTGAGTTGTCTGGATTTTGTCTTCAAAAATGTTAACATTTGATATAAGATCAGACATGATTGTGTTAAGATTTACGTTCCTGAATGGTTTATTTTTTAAATGTTCTATAGAGTCACATGGTAATAAGTTATAATATGATTTTGTGCTGTTGGCTACCTAAGATTATGTAGTCATACTTTCTACAGAATGCAAAGTTATTTGAGATATTTTGAGGGCTTTCATCTTTACAAGAATAGCAGAAGCTGAAGTCTGTCTTTTAACGTATTTTTTCACAAAATACAGGTTTTACTTGACAGTATTAAAGTGAAGCACAATAATTATCACGTGAAGTGAGATAATCTTTTCATGTTTTCATTAATAAAGCAAATAAACATTTTTTTTTCTCAAGGAAAATGTTCAGCTAATTCTTTAGAACAAAATATTGTTCCATTGACAGAACTAAATGTGCATTCAAACTACGATTATGTTTATGCAACAATAGTAGCTGGAGATATTTTATTCTTTTTTGTAATGTAGCACCTCTAGGGGCTATGCTCCAAGTCTCCTGTCCCTTGCATAAAGTCTGCACAGAAATTAATTGTTCTTTCAATTTGACTTCTGGTTAAATTAGAGCATCGTGCTTTCACTTGTTAACTCTGTCACAAAAACTTCTTTTACATTCACTTTAAATCCTCTTCTAATACTTTTGATGAATTCTTTTCATTAGTTTAGCCTTTCATTTTTAAAGTTCTAGCCTGAGGTTTGTCCTCTGGCATGCTGGATTTTTTCTCCTCGAAACAAGAATGTAATTTCTGACCTGGTATAGATTTGACATTTTCTATTTGCATCAGAGTGCTTTTTTTCATTTTCTGGTGGACATTCCTTTATAAATAAATAAACTGCCTTTACTTTCTGAGAGAAAAACACATTGCATCTAAATATCCAATCTTTCTGATAATTGACCCCTAAGCCAGAAACTCACAGTGGCATCTTCAGATTATTCACTTCCTAAATTCAGTGTATTTTTTTTATCAAGGAAATCATTCACAGTCCAAGTTCTCAATTACTCCAGTAGCACCTACATTGGCTCCACAGAAAGGCAAACCTGAGGGCTTCGGTGAGGTGCAATGCCAAGGTGCAAGAGTGTGTGTTCTCCTGAAGCAGCTTTCTGCCAAGTACCTGAGATTTGAAGAAGGCCCAACGAAATGTTTTCGCAATGGGAATTGGTATCTTTGCGAGCTTGATGGATACTTGTAGCCCATGGCTGTACTGAGATCCTATTGTTGGGCACTACAGGCTTTCACAGGTAACACAAAATTACCTTTTTCACCAAAACAAGTTTGTTCTGGAATTACTAGCCATGACTGTGGTGCACAGGATTCTAAAATCTTGCACCTTTCTATCTACCCATCCACAGGTACAATGGATTTTAGGCTTTACAGTATCTTTTGGGCATTCGCTGCCATCCTTGTCTGTGAAGATAGCTTGTACTTTAGCTGGAAGGAAAAAGGGAATGTATGCTCTAATGGTTGATTGTCCATCTGTTGTTGTTTTCCATAAAGGCAAGGTAGCCCGTGTAGCATTTCTGAATTCCTTTTCCACGGTGATTTCCAACTTTCAATTCTTTTAGGAAAGTCAGCGTGCCTTGCTTTTATTTCTTAAACCTCATGCGTTCCTTTACAGATGCTTATTTTGTATCCTGCCTGCGTTTTACTTTCCGTGTGTTAGAGGAGAACCCTAAAGAGCAATCCCTTACCTCCTTGTATGTGGTGATGAAGACTTGAGAGGTTAGCAGACTCCTCAGAGTCTCACAGTAGATGAAAGGAATATTGCAAAGTGATGAATGGGGATCACCTGCTCCTTTAACAGCTCCTTCAGTTAGACCTTACGCAACTATGCTTTGCATCATACTTTTGTATTTTTTATATGCAAAGTGGACACTTGAAGCTTCACACATCTTTGCTAAGTGCTACCCTATTGAGGAGACTGCTTAGGAGAAAGCTGCATTTGCCATAGCTCTCCTGCAGTCTTGGTTCATTTAGAGACTTGATGTGCCTTTCTTCAGACCTTCCACGTTCTTGGATTATCCAGTGACTGCAGGCAGTCCAGCTGAAGAAGAGAGATTATTTACTTACCCATAACTGTTTTTACTTTGAGAGATGCTATCTACACATTTAATCCTTCGGTTTAGCTGTGTTTCTCTGAGTTAAGTCTAGTTTGTGGATTCTGTCTTTGAGGGGAACTGATGCACCTTTGAGGGGAACTCAGCCACCTCTGTGGCATGAACTACTGGCTGAAAGAGGCAGGCCTGAAAGATGTTCCTTTGGATACCGCTGTCATAACAAACATCACAGTTGAGTGTGCTTGCATGTACCACTGTGTGATTGATTACATCTAGATAACTCCGCTGGAGTAGTGTATAGATAGATAACTGATCTTTGTCTTCACCCTGGAACATGGCTGCTTTGTTATTTTTTGTTACCAGCAATCCAAATGCCAAAGAGATTGTATTATTTTTTTTTCAATATTCAGTTTTCCCCTAAAGGGTGAAATATTAACATTTAAGCCTATTTTTAGGCTGAAAACTGAGGTAACTTCTACAAGACAACACAAGTGTCCTAGAAATTGAGCACTGTAAAATGAAATAAATATTTTCAAATGGTGTTCTTTTCTGCTAAAGGTAAAACCTTTTAAAAAACTTTAGTGAGATTCTTAACTACTCCGTCTTCTACTCAGCTGTAAACCCAAGCTACTGGAATTCCTGGAATTTCAGTACTGGCACTGAAAGTGGGGGGAGGGAGGTGGTGTGAATTATAAAGGCTTACAATAGAGCCCAGCGGATGAAACATTTTCCATTGATGGATTCAAAAGTTACATCAGTAAATAACTTCTGAAGATACTCAGTTTTTCTCTACCTACTTAAAACATGTCTGTACCTGCCACCTCCATGAAATAAGCATTTTCAGAACACTGATACATAAATGGCAACTTTGCATTAGTTGCTCAATACTCTTGACATAATAAATGAACTTAAATTATTTGAGATACAGCTTGTCTCATCCTCAATGATCCCAGTCTGGCACTTTCTTGAAATCTCCTTTTATACGGTATCTTCTGCTTTTCTCGAAGTTGAAAAGCCAGTGTCCATGTTAGGCCCACAGAGTTATACCCAGGCACTTGATCTCAGCTTGGGAATTTACAGTGTTTGCACCAATGTTGTGAATAGTCCGTCTTTCTGCCTAAGTATTCTTCATGTCTCATGCTGGTATTGCAGAGCCAAAAGGGTACCATTGTGCCCGGCAGGCATTTGGCAGGCTTTCCAGGTTCTTTACCTGATGGCCAAAGGCCATCGTGGAACATTATGGGATTTGATAAAATTGATTTCAGTGATATGGTCCAAATGCAAACACTCCTGTTTCCACTGAATTGATTCAATTCCATTATTGTATTCTGCTCCCTCTCTATCATAGTATGGATATTTGATAAAATTATTCATTACATTTAAGTAGACTTTAATGAGGAGAGTTCATGGTAACTATTAGATTCAAACTTACCTTGAGCTTGCAAAATTGCGTATATATAACCATCTCATTCCATTCATTTGAAATATTTTTCATGTCTTTCAGTATTGATTTAGTTTCATTCTGCAGCTTAAGCCTGCTTCAGTAGTAAGAAGTGAGTGAGAAGTTTGTCAGCACTGGTTTTGGAAAGGTTTTTCTCCCTGCAAATTGTAATATGATTCTCTGATTAGAATGCTGGGAATGACAAAAATGGCATTTGTTTCATCTCTGTCAATCTCGCTATCAAGATACTCTCTTTTTGTTTCTATAACTGGCTCTTTAGTAATAAAAAGTATTCCATTTTTTCCTTTATCAGAACTATTAGATTTTATATTCTTGTCTGAGGACTTCACTGATGTCCTTTTATAATGATGTTTTTAGAGGTTTTCAATTGTGTTCCATCTCTTGTATAAAATTTCTTGAGTATTGCTTTTTCTACTTTTACCAACTCTTCAGGGATTTCCTAAAGTCTGTTATTTTCCTCAATACAAGACTGATGCCAGTTCTCGAGCAGTTGCCTTGCTCCATGCTGATTCTCATTTCCTTTTCAGTAGTAATTAACCTGCCTAATCTTCTATTTCTGGCAGCTGGGGAGATTCTGTTTGGGTTCTGTGACTTGGTCTTTCTGTCTTACCATTTCAAGATACAAGAAAATCTCTTTTCCTTAATCTTCAGATATTACTCCTGTGCTTTGAATCAAGTTGGTAAACCAATTGGTAGTGATCCTATTTCTTATCTAATTACATGTATTCATATATATGAGAAAGTACATTATTTTTCTCAGCTGCATCTTTATTCATCTTCCACTGCTATTAAATTTACCTGAAATCTTGTTCCCTAGATACAATTTGCATACATCACCTATTCCAGTTTTAATGGTGATGCCAGAGAGCTTTTTTGCCATAATTGGAATGCTGTCATATGTTTATGTTCTTCATAAAACATATTTTTAACTTTGTCTGTGATGTTTCTTCAGCACTAACAGTATATTGTTGACTTTGTGCTAATTCTCTTCTAACCTTCCGTTGTAGATTTGTTCACTGATAGGTCAAAGCAGATAGCTGCTCACGGTGTTAAATTTCCTTAATAATTATTTCTCCACAGTATGAGTTTGCTAACTTTACAAGGTTCATCTTCTACCTCTTCTTTAAAATGTGGTAAACATGTTCACTGTGTCTGCTCTACTGCATAATGGAGGACATCTGACCCTTACGAGCCCCAGATATTTCAGGTGTCCACCTTCCAATCTTCTATTTAAATAGCTGGGGTGGCTTGATTTATCTTTTCCAAACTTCTAAATTTGGTTTGGAGCTCATGAATAGCTTTGGGTTTTGTGGGATAAAGGACAGTAAGCTGATAACTCTTCTCATATTGACGTGCACTATTCCTCTTAAGTTTGTCTGAGATGTTTCGGATTGTCCCATTTAGGGAGTCTACCTTTGGGCAGCAAAGCTACTGCTCAGATGACTTTGAGAGTTGTGGCTGCACACAGCCTGTTGAAGTCAGAGCCCTTCAAAAAAAGGGCACCTGAACTTATACATATTTAACAGTCCTTAATTTTAGTTAAAGTTTTTGAACGTGACAAAATATACTGTTGTCCTGATAACAACATTGCAAACCATGCTAACTGTCATTTTTAAGGCATCTGCAACTTAGTGATATATTGAAAGTGAAATAGTTCACTGAACTGAATAGAGAGACATGGGTAAAAGCATCCCTGAGGCAACAGTGTCTATTGAATTTGTATGGTTTTAACTTTGTCATTGACAAACTAACAGTCTACATTTAAAATATCATCTTTTCTGATTTTGCTTATGATGTCCTGTATGTGTATTTCCGTGTGTATGTTTGCACCTGAACGTTCGTCTTCAAAACTTTTCAAGGAAAGTGTGTATTAATTACTTCCATTGACCCCAAAGTACTAAACTGATTTTGCCTTTTACGAGGAAATGTTCTTAAATCACTAATGGATCTAGACAAAGTAAAGTGTTTCCAAAGTGTTGAGAACAAAACTTGAGTGAGAACCTGGTTAGTTGAGGGCATCTTTTTGGAAGGTGAACTAGGAGATTTTAGAGCTGTTCTCTGGTGATTTTGCTTTTTCTGCCCGGTGTCCTCATCTGCATAGCAGAGTAAACCCATTCCTCCATTTGGAAGTGAAGCCACAATATCTTGCTCTAAATTATGTTTTATTAACTGATGCGTAAATTAATATTTTTTTTGTTATGGACTGATGCTGTGTATTTAAGAAATTCTTTTATATTCTGAACTCACATGCTGTTTGGGTTTACCTGAGAACAAAACAGATACTTTTCACAGTCATTCTGCTGCCTTCCCCTTAGCTTAGTGAACTGTGCTTGCTCAAGAAGATTGATACTGTTTCTACTGTGATTTCTTTAAATTCATGTTGCTATCAGAATGTACCATGAATGCGATGAGGCAGAATGATCTATAGACAGTATTTGTTGTGTGCTATCGCTCCAGTGATGCCCATTAACTTAACAGTCATGCCCAGCTCTTTCTGTATATCATTCCCATTATTTTTTTACATGAATGAATAATTCTTTATACACACTTACTTTGGAAAATTTGCTTCATAATTTCTTTAAACGAATCCTTGCAGGGTAAATTCTCTGTTTCCCAGTGATCCACATTATATTGCATTGTGTTGATTTGGAATATAATTTACATTATCTTATCACACTTTCATTAGTAAAGCACACTGGATTTCTTTGAAGCTCATGGGTTTTGACTTAGTGAGGAAATAGTGTTGCTTGTGAGTCTGAAATGTTACCTCTGAAGATTTAATTCTGAAACTATATAAGGTTGTGTTTCGACCACAACATGATGCTTGCGTCACTCTTTGTTCTGAAGTTTTAAGACTGCATTGTCACCTTTGCGGTGTAGCACGGAGTAAAAGTGAAAAACTTTGAAGTTATGTGATAGGAGCTTTGAATCTTTATGGAGTGGGGAGGGTGTATATGTGGGATTTTGAGCCAAATACTACGCTTACTCTTAAAACTGAGAAAATTATTATTATTATTAAAATTTGCTTTTTAAGCTGCTCACAGAAGCCACAGTTCCCTATACAACCTTTTTCCATATGGTCATGTACAAATATTGCTGCTTATGAAAAAAAGTGCTAGAGCACTGATAGTAAAAGTTTTTGACCTACCAGATTTTGCTTTTATAAAGGCATACATCTCAAGCCTATCTGGAAACATTGTCCAGTCTCCTGTATTCTCTATGCGTCTGTTAGTCCTGAAGGCTATCTGGGGCCCAGGTATTAAGTCTGCAGTTACGAACATCTCTGAATAAGGATGCAGATTTATAGCTAGCGTAACATTGCTATCCAAAATGCTGTTCTGTTTTGATATTTTTCTGTTCTGTTCTTAATTTCGAAATCCATTCTCTGAAATATCAGATTAACTTTGTACACCATTAGTCTTTGCTTCCGTATTCAGACATTCAAAGCCTGTTGTTTTCAGAGGTACTAGTGTCCTACACTTGTAAGGGGAAAGCATGTCTGAAAATGAGATCATTTGCATTTCATGAGGGATACTACCTGTGAAAAAGTCACATTTAGGAATGTATAGCAATGTACAGCAACAACTGTCTGGTGTAAAGCTGCAGCGCTTTTTAGTTACAGTAAGAGTACATTAAATGTGTTTTAAATATCTCTGGCTAGCAGTCAGAAAAGCTGCTTATGGCTGCTAAAACATTGCCCCGGCCAAACTGCCTGCCTCTCTCTGTCTCAAATCTGTGGTTTTGATATTTAGTTATAACAATGCTTTTTGTAAGTAGTCTGTCGATAAGGATGTAGCGTATAAAGCTGTTGTGTTTTGGATGATCAACTGGTGTGGTTATAATAAGTCTTATTTTATTAGGTACTTAGAAAATGGAGTGGAGATGATGTTAAATTTAGTGCACATCATGCATGTGGTATTAACTGCTGTTTCCTTCACAACCTCAATCCTTCCCATGTAGATGTTTGCAACTGGAAAACTTTTAATGTGATGATTTCTCACAAAGGAATAGGACAAAAAAATCCAGCCAAATTGTTTATATAGCTTCTGATGCGAGAGAATTATGTTTCTCTTAAATCTGTCAGCTGTTTTGGGGTAACTCTTTCAAGCTGAGCGTGTTTTCCTCAAAGCCCGCTTTGCTTTAATGTCTGTCTTGCCAGGAGCCATTCTCCTCTTGTTCTCTCTGCTACAGAAGTTCTTAATATAAATGATCTTGAACCAAAACCTTGGAATAACACATCTGGCCCAACAGCAATTTTAGTTCTTCATTTTCGTCCTTGATCCATTCTTGGTTCTGCTTCAGATAGAGTCTTATATTCTCTGTTAAAATCTTCTAACTTGTCGTACTGCTACTCCTTTGACAACTTCTTCTGTTCCTCCCCACCCCACATTGCTGACTTTGGCCTGTCTTTGAAACATGCTTGGCCTTCTTTTTATTGCGAGTTCTAGCTTATTTCTTTTCTAAAACTTCACCTAGCCAGTGTGTCTCTGCAAAGAGTTATTCACTTCCATCAGATTCATACCTTAAGGGGAAATAATTTAATAAGGAGGGAGCTATTGCTCCCCAACTGTTTAATATCCAGCTGAAGTCAGCTGCACAGTCCTTGACTTTTTCAGATGGCGTCTTTGCTCAGCTTTATTTTTCAGATGGCATATTCATGGATTGGTCTCTTGTAATGACAATTACGCTTTTCTGACTTTCTATTTAGTAATAGCTCAGAAAGAGGCGGAGGCTGATATCGATTTGAAGAAGATCTAGATACGGTGGTAACCCCAGTCTTCTCATATGAAGCAGGTAGAGTGGGACTCAATGTAGTGTTTGTGTCTTTGTGGAGGAGAGAATTTGTTTTCTCCACCTTTTGTTGGGCAGTTTCTGCTTTCCCACAGCAGGGGAAAGCAGTAGTATGAGTTTTCTTTTCCTGAATTTTAGCACTGATCGCAACGGATTTTTACCAGTTTGTTGTCCCTGTTGCAGACTGCTCTCAAAGTAAATTTCAGAACACGGCTGACTTAAAGGTAGTGTATTTCAGTGATTTTGGGGTGTAACATTTCTCTAGGTGTGGAATGTTTACCAATGCTATACTCGCATTTTCTTGCAAATAAACAAGTGTCATTGGTGTTTCTCTCTTGTCCCTTACCTTGTGTAAGGTCCATTACCTTTTGGTACTTGCTTACTAGAAAACAAATGAACCCAAACCTGAAAGAAAAATGAAAATGCAAACCATTTGTCTAAATTCTAGAAACCCTTTAAGAGATTTTTATCTCATTGTGCCTGTTTTGTTAAATGCTGTCAACATCCCTCTCAAAAAGGATATGTTACAATGGGAAATGTTACTGTGGAGACTAACAGAGATTATCAGAGGTATGACAGATCTGTCACAAAGGAAATTAAGGACTATTCAGTCTGGAAAAGTGCTAATTGAGAGGGACTAGAACAGAGGTCAATAAGATCGTGGAGAATACCGAGAAGGTGAACAGAGTTGTCACTGGTCTCTCCCAGTGTAACAACTAGGGGACGTCAAATGGAATTAGCAAGTGGCAGGCTCAGAAGAGATTTTTTTTTTTAATCTATTTTTAGGTTTTTTTCTTTCAAGTGGTTATGATATGGAAGGATTTAGATTCAAGAGGAAACTGGACAAGTTAATGGAGAAGTCCATCACAGGCTACTGGTTACAAAAACACCTCTCTGACAAAATCCAGTTGTTGGAAGGAGGAAGGGATTCTGGGGAACTCTAAATCTTAAACACTTCCCTGCCCACCCGGTGCTGCTCATTGCTAGCAGTAAGTGACTGGGCTTAGGTGGACCGTCGGTGTGATATCGCTTATCTTCAAAGTCCCTGAAACATTACAGGACTATAGATTATGGGAGGGGGTGGGAAACAAGGTCAGAAAGATTTTATTTTTTTTTTAATTAGCTTCGGTTAATGGAGCGCTGCTTGCAATTTTTTCATTTGGTTTCATCATGCCAAAAAGGCATGTTAATCATTTTGTTTAATATGCCTGATTTCTTTGTCAGAGTGAAGAGCTAAATGACTGTCACTGACGCAGACATGGATGGGTCCTCAGAGCCCAAGACATTTAGTATTGGTGATAAGCATTGTGTCAGACTGAGAAAAAGTATATCATATTCTCAGCTACTCATGGCTGAGATCCTATTATTTCTGACCATGCCTGACAGCTCTGATGTTAAACAGTGAAGGGTCATACAAAATTAGTGTAATTTCAATGGCTGCTTTAGTGCAGCAAACATTAAGTCAGTTCCCAAGAACGGTTCCCTGGTGCAACCCTTAATAAATTCAAACTTTATTTTTAGTGATGACCTTTAGTAATGCGAGCCTTGATCCATTGAGATGCTGTTCACTTTTGATGCATCTCCAAATCCCTTTTTTATGCATTTTAAATCAACACACGCTTATTCTGAATTTATGCGTGTGGATAGACGGAGAGATGTAATTTAAACACATCTGTTCAAATATGCATTTCAGATCAACTTGGTGCCGGTTCTCATAATACGGCTGAGTTTTTGACGGGTATTATATCCCTAAAGTACACAGCAGATGGTATTTATTAGAGATTGAATGGAAATGAAGTTTAAGGATGTTGAGCTTTTTGTCTTAAGTCGCTCATTTTTTAATCATAAAACAATAATGATCTGAAGTTATAAATCTGTAATGAAGTTCTGTAAAATGTTTCATTTTTATGGGAAGAGTAGAATGCCTTATATTTGAATAAAGTTAGTCCAAGCCTTAACTGCTTGCTTTAAGAAAATTGATAATGGGAAGTGTTATAATGTTTCTTATAAAACATTTGGGCTACGTCTAGTAGGAACTCTAGCAACCTTCACTGTAATTGTTCAAAGAGAGTAAAACTGCGTGTGCTCTTTCATCCTCAGGCAGTGAGCCATGCTAATTATGAAATATACTTCTTATCTAGGTCACTATTCCCTGACAACAAGGACAGACTCAGTCCCTACTCGCATGGAGTCCTCCATACCTATACTTCTCACGTTCAGTTCTGGAAATCAGGTCTCCTAGCTGCCTCCAGGTGTCGTTCAGCCCAGTTTCTGAAAGAGCTCTTTTGGGGTCAGGAGGTGGGCTTGGAAAAGAACAGTCATAAAAAATACCCCTTCTCACTCTCAGTTAAACTCTGAGAGCTGTTAGATTGTGCATCTTGATCCCAGCTGCTGTATTCTACAGCCCTTCCAAGGTGACTTGCATCAAAACTACTACTGACTCCAAAGTTCAAATCCAGCCTCCTAAGATGCACTTGTAAATCAGCTGGAAGTTGCTGCAGATCACAAAGCTCAGGTGTAATGTGTTCCCTGTGGGGATCACCACCATGAGCAGCCTTCAGCGCTCTGTAAGGTGTGGAATGCAAAAAGCAGAATGCTTACAGTGACT
Organism: Elanus axillaris; assembly: GCA_026212715.1. NCBI lineage: Eukaryota > Metazoa > Chordata > Aves > Accipitriformes > Accipitridae > Elanus > Elanus axillaris. Next base: position 22,244,542 of record JANZLQ010000030.1, read on the forward strand.
CTGTCAGGCAAGGCTTGTATGTAGTTTCAGCTACCCTTGAAATCTGAAGTGTTTCACTATGAACCACCTCCAAATTAAACCCCCTCTGAGGGTTTCTTTGTGGTCGTGTCTGAGTTTTGTTTGTCTGGTTTGTGGTTTTTTTCTAAAAACCCAACGTATAAAAAATAGAGCATTACAATTTCTTTGTCTGGTTTGTTGTGTCTTAGATATCAGTTTCAGAAAGATAGGATCCAAGCTGTGAAAACAATTTTTAAAAAAAAGAAAAAAGCTCTAAAATTATGTATTTTACACACATGAACAAAATTTTACTTAATCGTCTGCTAGTATTTGGTGTTTCAATAGCTGAGTGAAAGTAAACAAGTGACTTGTAAATGAAGCCATTATAGATTTTTACAAACAATAACAAGATAAAGTTATCTTCTTTTTAGTGCAGGCAAACTGCAAGGTGAAGGAGAACTGATTTGTAAGACAATCTGGAGTTGTGTTAGGCAATAATAGAGAACATTTTAAAATATTTGAAATAATATAATTGCTTTGCAGTGAGAACATGAACATGAATAAAAGATGTTAGCAGGTGTCCTGCCAGGGTGGGTTCTCATGCTGTTGTATTTAATAGGAATATATACACCATAAGCAGGTCTAAATTTGCTAAAAGTAATCAAAAAAAGAAGGCCTGAATAACTAATATGCAACACAGTTTAAAAATAATTAAGTTTAAGCATGATAGTTTATTAAATACTTTTTTTTTCTTGCACTGAATATTAACAGCTTTCTTTTTTAGAGACTGAAGCCACAGCTTTCACCCTTTTCTATCAGTATGTGATTGTATCTGACGCTATTGGATGTATTACACATTTATGTTTTTTCTAATGTAGTTCATTACACCTTTAATAGAAATTCAATCAAAATGCAGTAAATTCATCTTTTCAATTGGCTTGATCCGATGGACAGTTTGATAGAAGCAAACATCAGGTCCCTCAGACTTAAACAGAGCTTAAGGTCAAAGATATTAATACTAACTATAGAAGAGTGGAAATGGATACTACTTGTATGTTATTTATATTTATTTTATTGAGGTCTGACGCTTTGCCCATGTTAGCTCCAGTATTTTGTCATCCCTCTGTTCTTTTAGATTGTATTGCAGTCTGTGAAATGTCTCTCCTGTCTTACCATTTATACCTTTATTACTAAATTGTATAGTAGTATTTTAAACGTCTTTCCTGAGAAGTCCTGATAGGATCTTTCCTACTTATCCTACATTTAGTTGCAAAATCTCCCGCTATTTGTCCTGATAATTTTGATGATGTCATTATGTGTCTAGAGCAACTGAACACTGGAAAAGGAAATGGCAGCATTAAATAGATTTTCATATGAAAATTAATAACATAAGTTCTGTGGAGAGCTTGATAGTAGTCCTTACCTCAGTTTCTTAAATATTAATGTTCATGATATGTACAGCTGCATTTGGATCAGTGGTCTTCCCAAATGATGGTTTATATCTAGCCGTATGGCTCGTTCTGTTCTCATTTAAAAGGTTTCACACAAAAATGTTAATGAAATGTCTATTGTCGTTGAACCGAGGTACTTTCCACTTTCACTCCATGTGTAAATCAGTTGAGCAATTGATAGGAGAGTTTAAAAGAGCTCTTTTTTCTACCACAGAGGTTTTGAACTTGTACATCCTGGACTACTTTTAAACACATATGGAAAAGCTTACTAAGAAAAACATTGTCAGTGGATATCCATTTATTAGAAGTCTGTACATCCATTGCATAATTTGGGGTAAATCATAAACTGAAAAGGATGGAAAACACCCTGCTTCGGAAATTATGTTCAGGTTTACTCCCCTGACTCCAGGCGCTTAACTTAGTTGTGCTGTGCTCCCTTTGTAGTCCATGGAGAGAGAGGGAGAAGTGCAGGAGGGTTTCAGATCAGAAGTAGGCCAGATCCTTTTCCGAAAGTGTGGGGATCTTCCCATGGCGTCATTCTCAAGTTAATCTCCATACAGTTGAGAGAGGCAGGGTGAGGTTTCATGTTGTTACTAGCTTTTGAAAGAGGCAGTGCTTCCAGCTGAGCAGTCTATTTCTCTTGTGCTAGCTCCAGCTCATGCAACTCCTCAGTGAGCAATTCAAATTTGAGTCAAAAATCCCACAAGACTAGGCCTTGTAGACAAAAAAGAAAGTGGGGGAAAAGGGCTTCTAGAGGCCTGTATGTGGCCATGGGGAAGATAAGATGCAAACATCTCCTTCAGCTCCAACACAAAACGGCATGTTGAGATGCCTGTTAGGTTCTGTAAATACGCTTGAAAGACCAACTCTCAGATACCGTCAAATTATTTCATCCATTAACATAATTTCATTTGCAGGTTCCCTAAACGGGCATATGCTGCAGAAAGGTTGTAAAATGTAAAATAACCTATGAGGCTGAAATAACATTTTAGAGAAGACTGGTTTTCTTTTCCTTAACTTTCCTTCCTTTTCCTACGTTTTTTTTTCCCTAACATTTTTTCAATGCGGGTTTCTAATGTATGAATCAAGAAGTTGCTAGGTCATCACAGTTTTCGTTTTGACCTTGATTACTCTAGATTTCCCAGGCAGTTCTTGTGCCCTTCTGTAAGAACATACAGTGTTTTAAATTTATTCATACAGCTATTTATACTAATACAGTCTTTTGTTATACTGGGGGGGGTGGAGGTGGGGGATCTTGGTTAGGAGCAAGTCGGTGGCTTTAAGGCATTGCTTGATTTAAATGTTGATTGCTGAAAGGGAATTGGGAAGAGTATGTGATCGTGCAAAAGAATTTCAGGTGGTCACATAAGTAGGTGAATGTGCTGATGAATTTTAGCGCCTTTGCATGATTTCTTCCCTGAGCATGGATTTGGTTTGTAATGGATAGTGCTAAAGGAAATGTTTTCTGTAAGTAAAGCCGCATGAAATTACCCATGTAACGCACCTGAATCCTAGCACGTTTCATGCTTTTGCCGCTGGTTTTCTTAGACATCTTGCTCCAGGAAAATGGAGGGGGCTGGGGGTGGGGGTGTTTTATTTTTGGCGAATTGACACTTTCATCTCTTTCCTAAATCAAATGACATGGGATTTTGCGTTTCACTCCCAACTTACCTTCCATCAAGAGTTCTCTAGCTTCCCTCTGTTGCTGAATCCATCTGGGAACTGTCGCTGTAATATTGCTATGCTTTCCTGTTACTGCTAGTCTAGTTTCTGTTTTCTCTAACATTGTTGGCTAAGTCCCCTGGGCAGAAGAGGGCAGGAAACTTGTCACTGTGGGGGTAAGCCTGCACCGCTTGCTGGTTAGTAATGTGTAACAGAGATACGTGAGCAAACAGAACTCCAGGAGCTCTAGTAGCTGTATAACAGCAGCAGTGAGATGTGAGAGGGCAATTCTCAGGGCCACAGTTACCTACAGCATCTTCTTTGCTTACCCACGACTTCCAGGCATCGGCCACTCCTTTGGGAGGAAGAGGTAGTTGTTCTTTGGGGATGGTCAGAACTGCCCGAGATGATGGCGGTTGTATTGCTGGTCTGCTTCAGGATGACAGAGCGTAAATCTGTTTGAGCCGTTGGGATTTATCTATGTAGAGGGACATAAAGGAGAGAATGCTGAGGAACCCTAAGTATCAGGGCTGTGTTATCTTATACATGGCATTGATTATTCCTCAAATTCATCTTTTTCTGAAATGCCACAATTTTACTGTAAAATGTTCCAGTTGAGAATCAACTTAGGACTCTGTTTCTTTTTCTTAGTTTCTCAAGTTGAGTGAATGGAGGTGATAATATGTCTTCAGAGAAAAAATCTGGCAAGATTTGCAATTGCCAGATAAAATGATTGCGCGCAATCTTGCTAGGCATTTGTCAGGATTATGAGGGTTTGAAATGGCTGGCAAAGTTTACGTCCTTTTATGCTCAGAAGTATTGAAACAGGCTGACCACCTCCATTAGGTAGGCTATAAGGAGCATCTAGAGTTCTGTATGTTTGAAGCAACTTCTTGGTTTATTTTATTGAAATTGTTTTATCTTTCATAATGACCACTGTGTATTCTTGGTTCACTGAACAATGTGTTGTGAAGCTTCTCTACTGACCCTAGAAAGCATCTGCTGCAATTTTTAGACTTACTGTAAATGCATTTATGTAATAAAAGTTACAAAATGTTTACTGGGGATGTGCAGCAGTTTTTACTTTGTGTACTTCAGAACAGATAAACTGTTATTTCATTTCAAATAATTTAATATTGGCTGATGCACAATAAATTGTTATTGCGTGACTTTGCATTGTATTTCATAGCAGAGACAATTTTTAAACATCATCTAAATTTAGGCAATAAGGAATTTTGTGCTGCTTTCTTTCAGACGGTCAGAGCAAAGGTTGCTTTAATTTTCAAGTGTATATGTGGTTTATATTTTTCCACACTTATATCTTCCCCCCCCCTTTTTTTCATTAAGAAAAGATGCTTTGCATGTGTAACTAATTTTACTTATTTTTCTTCATCAATGCTTTGAGAAAGACTGAAAGCTTCATTTTTGTTAGGAACTGGATTTTATTCTGAGTGATATTTCATGCTTTTCTCCCTTTTTAAAACTACTTTTTAAACAATATAATCAACAGTGATATAAAAGTGCACTATGCAATGTCATATTTTAGGCAGTCATACTGGATTGAACTGTAATTAATTGCTCTTGCTGAATACACTGTGGTCCTTATTCTCTTTTCCTACCCTAGCTTTTCTTTGTGTGTAATAATTCCAACCAGGAAGAAATCTAATTACTAAGATAATTAACACCTTATCACCAAATGAAGTTCAGACATTTGTAGAGTTTATGAATTTTTAAAATATGTAATTTCCTTTTAACTGAGTGACAACTGGTGTTATGGAGAAAAAGCATATTTTATTGTATCTGGCTTGATTGGACCTTGTAATTCGTGTTGCTATAGAAACAACCAAACCTTTTTAAAGGATGGTATTACTACTACCATTTGTAATAAATGCTTTGACTGTTGCCAATAGTGTCATTAAAATGGTTAGAATAACTTCATTATAATGGTTTTGTCAAACATAATGAATGTTCTGTTCATGTTCTGAGAAATGGCAGCTGATGTTATGTGATATTGATTTATAAAGTAATGTACTTTTTCTTCCATAAGCTTACTATTACTGCACAAAATATGTGCAATGTGGACAAAATCATGTTGCAGAATACAGTGCTCCTCTGTTCACTCAGTCCTTAAAGCTAATGAATTTTATTGTTACCTGATATCAAGCAGAACTTCATATCTTGCAGTTTGTCGGTCTTAAGAAAGCAACGGTAATTGAGGCTGTTTAGCCAACAGCTCTGGGGATTTTTTTGCTGTTCTTTGCAATAGTCAGCTTGTGTTTTCCACTTACGATTATTGGACCGAGTCCTTGAAAGTGTTCCGTTTTATTCTGGTTTTGATTTGGCATTCAAATGCCATGTTTAACTTCATCTCAAATGATGGAGTCTGAAGTCATGAACTCAAAAAGGAATCGAAATAATTTGGTTTCTTTTGTGGGGAGTTTTCATAAGGAAAACATGAAAAAAGATTCTAATAATATGATGTCTAATGAATTCCTGTGTGGCTAATTATATATGCAGACACCTGCAAAAAAAGAAGCCAAGACATTAGCTTTAATATAATCTCATTGCTAATAGTTAAATAAAAAATTGATTTAAGTTAAGAAAAAAGTCACAAAAGATATTTACTACCATATACTGTTTGTTTGAAGGCTGCTGTGGTGAATATAAGCTACGCACGCTCTAATATTGCACCTAATCAAATTACTAAGAACAATATTCTCTGCTTCCCCTTTCTTGGGTCTTTTGCCAGCAGATTCTCATGTTCCAGTAGAGCTTGTTGTTGTAGGAAGTTTTCCTTTCAGCTATTCAAACTCAAATTTCTTCACCCAGTGTAACCACAGCATTATTTTTTCTGTGGTGATGTACAGTCAAATAAGAAATTATAGTTCTCCTTGGCCATTCAAATGCTTTATAAATCTCATTTGTATTACATGTGTTTCTATTTACAGTTCTGCTGTCTCTTGCCCTGGTGAGGGGAAGAGAAGCTCTCCAGCCATTTCTTTAGGTTGGAGACAGTCTTGGAGACCCCTTCTTAAGCTCAGGTGTGAGCTTTGCTTGTGGCAGCGGTCTTTATGCCATTCACCCCTAAAAGAATCTCTCGGCTGTTCCCTTGCCTGTAGTCTACTTAAGAACTGTAGAACTATGTAGGTTGGAAGGGACCTCTGGAAGTCATCTCATCTATTCCCCCCACTTGAAACAGGGCCAGCTTTAAGTCCGATACCACCAATATCTTTGTAGGGTTCTCACTTTTCCTCATAAATCATACTTTCTCCAGTTCATCGTTGTTACTGGTAGTGTAGAATCAACTCCGTGTTGTAAAAACAGTCTTATCTGTGTAAGTAGGGAGCACTGAGCACTTCTGAACACTGTACATTACTGCCTCTCTGCAGAAGAGGTTTATCGTTATTCCCACTTTACATAAGCAGGCAGAATACAACACAGCGCTGTAGTTTCACCGTTTCTCATAGGGCAGTGGTCATCCAGCTGGCTAATGTCAGATTATGGAAAACTGAGCTGCTCTCTCCTGGGTCCCATCGAGTGCTCCGTAAATGCTGTGCAGTAATCTCTTGGTTGTAGGACTTATTTTTCTGGGCCGTGTCACAAAATCACAGAAAGGCTGAGGTTGGACGGGTTCTCTGGAGGTCATTTTGTCAAACACCCCCCTGCTCAAGCAGGACACCTACAGCCAGTTGGCCAGGACTGTGTCCAGATGGCTTTTGAATATCTCTGAGAAGTGAGACTCCACAATCTCCCTGGGCAACATGTGCCAGTGCTCAGTCACCCTCAGGAAGAAAGCGTTTCCTGACGAGGAGCACACCGCCTGAGCCGCCGTGCCCTTGGCTACTGCCCCGCAGAGCTCCGTAGCCACTTTCAATGCTGTCCAGCTGTCCGCTCGCAGTATCATTTGTGCCCACATGAAATAACAGCAGGGCGTAGTAGTCGGAGAGCCAGATGAACCCCACAACACGCCGGCCCCTGGCAGACAGGGATGGGTGCTGTGTCCCCTGCAGCAGGGAGTCACCCATTACAATGGCTTGCCACTTCTTCCGAGTAGACTTGCGTGGTGTAGGTATTAGGTGGACCAGATACTTTAGTTGTTGGCACATCTGGCTCCTTTTTGGCTTTGAGGGCGATGAACCTATTTGGCAGTTGTAAGCCCTGTGGGGCAAGATGCTTCTTCCTCTTGGTCTCAGAAGTTACCAGCTTCCATCCTTCCCCAGAGGTTTCGCTCCCCTTGGCAGCAGGGGTTGACGCTCCTTGCTTCTCTGCTGCAGGTGGGACCTGAGGCTCTTCAAGCTGGTGAGTTGCAGAGGAGGTCCTCTCTCCCTTTGATCGTCTCTGATGCTCTGCAGCTTGCTCAGTTCCTCCCATACCTCCTCCAATTGAGGGACAGCTGCTCCAAGACAGCAAGCTCCTGCAGGACAGAGGGGCTGTCTCTTCTGGCACCAGAGAGACCCCCCAGGAATTAATTCCCTTCCGCCGGGGGCTTGGAGGGCTGCATCCACCATCTGAAGCTCAGTCTGGGTGCGAGCCTTGACCCTAGCAGGGACAGCTACTCCAACAACTACTCGGGAGAATGCTCAGCGACATGTTACCACCGTGTCGAAGACTGTTCCTGTGGCACAATTTCAACTGAGGCCCCGTAACTTCACCCCCTTCTGTGCGTCCTGCTGTGCTAACTGCTGCATCCGTTGGCTGCCTCGCTTAGCTGCACTCTCGTAAGCCGCTGTGTGCGATGGTTCTGCATGTTCCCTCCAAGGGGAACAGTTAGGAAATGTTGACCTTGCTAAATAAAAAGAGAGCTCAGTGCCTGTGCGTTTGTAAACTCAAGTATTTTGTTTTCCTTTTAAAGCAAGGCATAGGCTGATTTTATGGAGTACTGGGTTAGACATTAATTTGTGACTAAGAGGTGTCTTATTGCCTCCAAAGCCAACTGTGTACAAAATCGCTGGGTTATATGGCATGCCAGTCCCCTTTTTTGGATATCCTGTTCTACTTGAATAGCAGCATTATAAAACATTCAATAGTTTACAAATTCTAGTGACCTAAGTCTCAGAAGTTATAAATTTTGCGGATTAAGCCATCAGAATTTAAGAAATTTACAAGCTCTGCTGATCACCTATAATTTCGAACAAAGAAGGAATTGGTCCAGATGTTTTCACTCTTCTGTCACGATCCTAATCCAATTCTTGCTGCAATATTTTTCTTCTATTCTGTGTGCTCTTGGCTGAGTACCAAATGCATTTTTCATTAGCAAGCAATGGTATTAAAATCTCATTAGTTTTTTCCAAAGATCACTTTAGGTCTCAATTTCTGTGGATAAAGTTGAAGAGTTGTATGTCTATGTACACGAGCTTTTAAGGGTGCAAGATTTTACATGTCCTTAGTTCAGTGTTGCTTTCTATTTTCTTTACAGAGTGCCTGGAATAACAATTGCTACAGACATCATCTGTGGTTTTCCAGGAGAGACGGATGAAGATTTTCAAGAAACAGTGAAACTTGTAGAACAGTACAGGTTTCCGAGCTTGTTTATTAATCAATTTTACCCACGCCCAGGAACCCCGGCTGCAAAAATGCATCAAGTTCCAGCTACAGTGGTAAGATCCATTTTCTTGTGTCACTCTACATGGTGTACTCAGATGTCTCTAAATACATAAGGCAAGTACATGAAAATGTAGATTTTCTGCAGAACTATGCTACAGTTCAATTAAAGTTTGGGGTTTTTTTTCAGTCCAGTAAGTGAAATGCTTGTTGAATCGCCTTTAGAGGTTAGGTAGATCACTGAATGCATTTTCATATATAAATTACTGTTCAGATTGTTAGGAAGGGTAAAATAGCGGTTATACTAATGTCATGTCTTCTTTCTATCAAGTTTTGGCTGGATGAGTACAAAGAGTGGTAGCTGATTACACTGTTAATTTTTTTTCCATCTTAAGATTTCTGTGACTCCAGCAATCTCAAGCTTATTGTAAATAATTATGCAAAGTATTAATAATAGAACAATGATAATCTCTGATTTATTTGTCATATACCAAATCTGCAGGTAACTTCTTCTCAAGACTCTCCTTATACTCTGCTTATAAACTCTGCTTCCTTCAGCCTGCATGTTAAAGGCCATTGGTAAAACTGATGCCTGATAAGACTGATGCCTGTACAGTAATTCAGCTAATTATTATCTTATTATTATGGGTGTAAATAACATTTGTATTTCCTTTCAGTGTAAGAATGAATGTCAGCCAACAATGTAAATCAGTTTAAATGTAAAAAACTGTTTTTTTCAATTTCTGTATCCTTGTACACCAACACAAAGTCAAAACTACATCTCAGTACTTGTATCCCTTTGCTTATACGTGTGAAGTCTAAACAATATCTGCTTACTGTCAGTATATACCACAAATTCCATAGGATATGTCAGCTGCTGAAGACATAAAATGATATTATATTTGGCTTCTTCAGTTTATTGTTTAGAGAAGTACAGCTTAAGCAATGACTGCTCATTTAATGTAGGCTATCTCATAATGGGAGATACTGAGTTTCCAAATATAAATAGCTGCTGTTGATATAGTCTACTCAGTGTAACCAACTCACACTGTTGAATTATTTTTATTAGTTTTGAATGCTGTTTACAAACTTTTGTAATTTAAAAAAATGCAGAAATGTAATTTCTGGAAGTTAGGAAGCTTAAAACATTGATTTATGTTTCTGGTTTGCATTCTTTCATCCACAAGTTTTTCAGTGTGCTATTTTCACAGGAGGTGCAAAGAGCTTAAGTTAATTTACCCTATTCTGTTTAACTGGGTGCCCTGGGAAGACAATAAGTGAAGAGCTAAATTATTAAAAGAACATTAGCTTTTCTGTGGTTAGGAGTGTTGGAAAATGGTAATGTCATTTTAACCCAGTTTTACATTCTTTCTTCCTGTTTGTAGCACTAGTATTATTCCTTTCAGTGAATTAGAACCTTCAGAGAAGATGGGACTTCTAATCCAGCGCTGATGAAGATCTGTAATTAACAGATTTTGTTTCTCTCTCTCTCTTTTTTTTTTTTTTTTTTTTTTTTTTTTTT
>JANZLQ010000030.1:22257787-22314961 GCA_026212715.1 Elanus axillaris
TGGGAAGGACCCACGTTGGAGAAGTTCGTGGAGGACTGTCTCCCGTGGGAGGGACCCCACGCTGGAGCAGGGGAAGACTGTGATGAGTCCTGCCCCTGAGGAGGATGAAGCAGCAGAAACAACCTGTGATGAACTCACTGTAAACCCCATTCCCCGTCCCCCTGTGCTGCTGGGGGTTAGGTAGAGAATCCGGGAGTGAAGTTGTGCCCGGGAAGAAGGGAGGGGTGGAGGAAAGGTGTTTTGAGATTTGCTTTTATTTCTCATTACCCTACTCTGGTTGATTGGTAATAAATTGAGCTAATTTTGCCCAAGCTGAGTTTGTTTTGCCCGTGACAGTAATTGGTAAGTCATCTCTCCTGTCCTTATCTCAACACAGGAGCCCTTTGTTATATTTTCTCTCCCCTGTCCAGCTAGGGGGTGGGGTGGGAAGTGATAGAACAGCTTTGGTGGGTACCTGGCATCCACCCAGGGTCAGCCCGCCACAACTGCTTTGCTTTTGCTTCCTTCTAAGATGTCTCCAAGAAGTTTCCTGACACCCTTTCATGACTGGCTGGGTACAGATCCCCCATATCTCCCTTCACCAATTAAAATTCTGCAAGGCACTGGAAATAGATATTCTTGGGTACCAGCAGATACAATATGATGTTTAATTCCTCCTTTGCTGGACTGATAGAGGTTTTGTAGTTCTGAATCTCCACGCACAAACAGCTGAACCTTCTGTGGTAGCTCATGTGCTCTTAACTATTCAAAATAATTGTCTCTTTGTCAGCAAACTGTCCTTGCCTGATTGAGAAGTAACCACATTCCTGCATCAGGCAATAGTAGCTGTCTTCTCCTTCAGCACTTTTTAACTCCCAAGCAGCAGGACAGCAACTGGAACAGCATTGCTTGTGCAAGGGACAGATTTTGCTCTGTTCACAACTCTAAAGGAAAGGGAGCACAGCTGAACCTTGCAGTTGTACCATCAAAGAAAAGGCTAGGAAGCTCCCTGTTGAGCGGACAGTAAGGCGAAATGACAACTGAGGGCTGCTCTTGCCTTTGAGCATGTGCTTCAGGTGTTAGTGGGTAGTGATGTGACACTGTGCCTAGGGAAGCCAGGGTCAGAGCTAGGGCAAGGAAAGAATTCATCTGCTGTCTGGGATGGATTTAGAATAATGTTATAGAGTTTTATGTACTCTGTGATATGCCGGTTGCACTGTTAATCACTTGCAGGTGAGAGAGTGCAACTTTGGCTAGTGTTGATTAGTGAATGTGATTTAGGTGCCCAGAAAGGAAGGGACCATTTCCCTTGTTTGTAATGCAGGACCGCAGAATCAGTAATATGTCTTGCCTTAGCTTAATGGCAACCAATCCAAAGATCATACTATGGGAATATGTAGGGATATCCTAAAATTAAGGAAGAGAACTGAGGAGATCAGGAGGTGGAAGAAAAGGAAAGAAAAGTGAGTAGGAAAACGAACAATGGCACTTATTCAACAGTACTGCTACTCTGGTCCACCATCACTACCTTTGAGCTCCCTTGTTACGTGCTGTGACTAAATGGCATTACATGCCCCAGGAATGAGATGCAGCTGTGATAACTGCTTCTGCTGACCAAAGATGCTTGGCCCCTGACACCCTCCCCCCAACACATGCAATAATGCCTGGTATAACATGCAGAATGGACTTTATGTGTAAAAGAAGCCAAGACTGAGTCTTTTCTGAGTTTGACTGCTGAACCTCTGTACTACACTTTGGTTTTTCAGCAGTACACTTTTTTTTTATTGCTTGCTACTTTGCCAGAATAAAGACCTGAGTGAAGGCTTTTACAGCAAGTTTGGGACCAGAGGGTTAAAAATGTGAAGGCTAGAGGGGGAGGCAGACCATGAAGGAAAAATCAATATATAATCCTTCATATTTGTCACTGAACTATTGCAGTATTCCAAGTTAACATTTTCCAGCCAGTTTTGTACTTGCTTTCTAGTACTTTTATTTACAACGTGTTTCCTTATGGTTTTTATGAGAACAGCATGTGAGGTACTGCAGAAAGCCTTACAAACCATCAAGATAGCTATGATTTCTCTTATCTACAAGCCCAGTTATTCTCCAGTGGGTTTATTTTGATTGATATACCTGTTGCTTAGTGGCAAATCAGTGTTGGCTCTTTGTGTTACTTTCTGGATGCTTACAAATAGTTTTGCTTATTTTCCTCCCTACTTTTCCAAGAACTGTATAATCTGACTGGCCTATGAAAGCCTGGTTACTCCTTTTTCCCCTCTTTTAAAGATAGTCAAAAGATTTGACTTCTTTTATGCTGTGTCTTTAAATCTACCACAGTGCTTACCATTCGGTGTGTAGCCAGAACTGTGGGTTTGTGCAGTGAATTCAAAGGAAGGTAATTACCTGTGAATAGGCGTTTTTTTGTGGTTAGACAAAGCTACTAATAGAATTTTACAAAAGTTTAAAGACAGTTTTATTTTAGAGCTAGATTCAGCTTAAGTTCAAACCACTTCAAGTTATTTAACCAGGTGCTGAAATGAAAATCTGTTTGTGGTGTTGTGGGAGACAGTTGAACCGGTAGGTTTTAAAATAGGTTTTACCCTTTTGGAAAGCTATAAATGCTCTGCCTATGGAGCTGCTGAAAATTCACTTCATAGTTTGAATCTGGGGAATGACTGAAATTGCACAGTCAGGTCTGGGCTGTGCAGAATCAGACCCCTGAGAAAGGACAATATTTTGACTCCAGCCTGGAGCCGTGGCTCTTAAATCTTGCACTGGTGTACTTCAGGCACATGGTAGAAGAGAAGTGTTACGCTTTCAAGAAGCACGACTGTCTTGCTTGAGAAAGCAAGTCAGAATTCAAACTGGACTGGAAATGCACTTAGGAAACTAAGTTGGTGTTCTACTTTTTTGAATTTTGCTTTGTTTTTACAGCAGAAACTGATTGGAATGAAAATGACCTACAGCTTCCTCATAAACTTTATACAAATTCAGTTTGAAAATTTGAACATCTTAAAGTAAACGTCCAGCTGTGGGTTCAATCTAGGCCATGTTGTTAAGAAAAAGAATTAATAGACACTGGAAAATAAAATGTGGAGAATGTACATGTGGAGGAAGAGGCAGAGTTCTTTCTAAACTTCACTGACAAGCTAGAAATAGTTACAGAATTTGCAAGGATTCTGAAACCACCGACAGCGTCGTATAATTTTGTGGGTTGATACTTGTAGCAATGTACAGTCCACAGGTTGACTATCCAGTATAAAAAAAATTACTTTCAGGAAATTGTAGTCCTGTGAGATTTGTAGTGTCCAGGAGCATTCATTACCCATCCTCTTTGCCTTGTGAGTCCATCTAGAAACCCCGATGGAATTCTGACCTTTTAGTTGCAAGGAAGCTGCAATAGCATCAGGAGGTTTGTACACCACATGCTGTGCGCTGAATAGAAGGGAAGGAAGGTACTATCTACAGAGAAGGTGGAATAATCTTGGATTTTAAGGGAGAAAATTATTTTTACCTCCAATATAAATATATATATGCGATCAACTTCTCAGGTAAATGTCTTCTTTCACTATAAATATTTTTCTCAGAAAAATTCAAAAGTCAAAACCATGGAAGTGTAATTTAGTGATACGAGTTTAGTGGTGTTGTGGAGGTTTTTTCTCTTCTGTAGGATTTATGGTTTAGCATCCATTGCAATTGCTTAGAAAAAAACAGAAGAGTATTATCATTCTTCTGTATTTCCTAACTAAACTTAGTTCATTGAAATTTTCAAGATTATAACATTATTCTTCAAAAGAAGTTTATAAAAAATGGCATCAGGATAAACTCAATGCATAAATTTATTTTACTTCTGTTACGGTTAAATCACACTACAAACTGCATGAACACAAATATACATGGAGTATATTAGAAGCCTCTCCCATTAATTAAAAGGATTGAATTGGTAAGACAGGTGTCATGAGAACAATAAAAGCTGAAAATTGTGCATCTTTTTCCTTTACCAGTGATTATGAATTATGTACTGTGATCTGGGGTTTCAAGTTAGAATGTTACAGGAAGTTTAAGGACTATTTGGTACATTCCCTCATCTCTGTTACGGAACTGAGGGGAGACAAAATTTTCTTCCAACACCTTTTACTCGTTAAGCTGTTGTTAATAGTAGAACCAAGCCATTATTGTTAAAAGCAGCTAAGTATTCGCACAACACGTTCATTTAGTCACTGGCATTGATTCGCATGCTCACCTGTGGTTACCTGTGGAGCAGCAGCTAGGAGACCAGCCGCTGCTGTGTGCTCAGGTGTTGGAGGGTCAACCTTTGCCTTTGAGGTGGGTGCTTGGAGGGTCCCTTGGTGGGATCTTTGTTCCTTTAGATATAAACGTAATCCTGCTGTTTTCATCTGCCTATAGGACTCACCAACCTCTTGGATGTGGTCCGAGTCACTTTGTTGGTCGTACTGGCCTTGGGCAGATTGAACAGACTGGTAGCGTCCTGAGTTTGTTAGTTATTGCAGATTCAGCATGAGTACTAGTCTTCAGAACTTAGCAGTCCTTGGAGAATTTTCGTATACTGCATTTTTAGCAGGTGATGTTACCGTCTCTGGCCTGCTGTTTTCTGTTACAACTCTATCCAAATCCAAAGATGCCTATAGAACTCATTCACGGAAGCTCCTGCAGAAGGGACCTCTGTGGCAACTGGATGTTATGTTTATGTATTCATTGTCCTTCTGTCCTCTTCACTGGCTCATAATGAACCATGAAAGAAGTTTTAACTGTCCTTGTTTAACTTCTACTCGAATTACAGTTAGGTAACTTCTGTAATACTGGAAATTTTTCTCTTTTTTAATTCAGAATTTTAATATAATTTATGAACCAGTCTGCTCAGAGCTGGAAACAGTGCCAGCAGTTGTAGACATAAGGGAGTATTGCCCATAACTTAATCCCTGAAATTGGATGTATGCAACAGAACAGAAAAATCTATTAGTTTCCAAAAAAACCCTCTTGGCTTTGGCATTTACGGACTTTCTCAAATGAGAACATGGTTTAGATTTAATAGTTTGTGACTTAACACAGATAGCAAATTAAGAACCTATCCAGGTCTGATATTAATTATGTTACTGAAATCATTTAAGCTTTACTACTTTACTATCTTTGTTGCCCAGCATAAATAGGCTCTGGTTGAGTGTATTAGTTTTGTGCCTATCTGTAATTGTCATTTTAGACTCCAAGAACAGAATTTGTCAGTGCTGTAAGTCCCGTTTAGAATTTCTTTCTTTTTTAAAACTGACTACAGACTTATCAATATAATTCTCTTTGCCTTTAAAGTTTTTTAATGTGCATTTGATTTCATTAAGGTTTTTTGTATCATGGAGGTGACTAAGCTTGTCCATCATTTGCAAATCATGTGACATTTATGATGGCCCATAAATTGTGCTTTGGAAGAAAAGGATGCTGAAGAATCCTGAGGTGGGTTCTTGGTGACCCTTTCCTGAACTTTATCTGTCTTTGATAATCCAAGCACACTCCTTCAGAGCCATCACAGTCAATCAGGTCACTGAATGCTTTGGAACTCGGATCTTCTGCTGTTTTCATAGCTGCACCTGCACCTCCAGTCGCTGTGCTAAAAATCCATGTAGGACTTGGTATTATGAAAAACTGGAAGTAGAGTGGAGGACTGAATAGTACATTAAGGGAAAACAGTGAGGACAGTTTTTGTGTATCTACTGGATTTGTGTGTTGTGGGTACACGAGTGGTCTCTCCCACAGAGCAAGCACTTGAGCACTGTTTTCCGCTCACTGTTTCTCTTCTGCTCTTTTTGTTCCTTCTGGGATGTCGGAAAATCTGGTGCTTTCAAGGCTGCTGTTGTGCAATAGAGCACACAGACATCTCACCAGATTATAAAAAGGAAAAGAGTGCGCTGCAGACAGGTCAGTCCTCCCTATATATATATATATGTCCTGGGCTTAACATATATATATATAAAAACTACATTTCATTACTAAAATGTAGTTTGCAGTTCATTCTGGTTTATATTATTGCATGACTGGGTACAATAACTAATATATATTCAAAATCAGTCTGTCCCTTGTGACCAAGGGACCTTTATTTCTGGTTTAGTGTCAATCGAATTTGAAATACGGCTGATAGCCCAGACCGAGTTTCTGTTGAATACTTTTGTTCTGCAAAATCTTTTTGAGCTAAACAGTCTTCCTAATCAGTTAAAGTGGCATCCTTAGAAAATACCCACCTCATAGAGATTATGAAATTTCAGTATGAATTTTAGACATAAAATTCTACCAGAAATGAGACAGAGCATTTACAAACTGTACCCAATTTAAGGACCCTCAAGATGAACAAGGGTTGAAGGCCATTTTTGAAATTAAAGTTTTCTTTGTGAAAGAAATTTTGCATAATTTGCCTTCTGCTAAGGGAGAGATTTTATTATGACGAATGACAGGAATAACAAACATTAATCCTAAACTAAATTAAAGAACTGAAGTGTGGCAAAAGGAATGGTATTTAGTAATATTTGTAAAATGTGTGAGTTTGAAGAGTCTGTATTGCATAGCTGAAATTGGAGTTAAGAAGGAAGAAACTGCAATGCCCATGGTTTAATTGAAAAATGGAACCTTCAAGAAATTATTTTCAAATAGGTTGACAGACGATCTTATGAAGATCCTAAGTTGTTTTTTGAAAATGTTTGTATTTTTCATTAAATAAGAATCTCTACTTAAAATGTAAAATTGACTAACCCATGACTATTTGTGTTGCCCTAATCCTGAAGACGGGATCACTTTAATGTTTGAGATCATTTTCTAGATTAATATGACTAGTAAAGGTGCGTATAATTTTTATACATTTTCCTCTTCTAGTCAAAAACACATTGCATGGGCTCATAAAACTTTGTTCGAAATGTTTTAGAGTCACTGAGTGTACAAAAGACCAAAGAGTATACAAAATATGAATTATGAATGTATAGTTCTGATGTTAATTTGAGTTGGAAAAAATGTCTACCATCCTGGAACATTGAGGTAAACTGCTGAATATAACACATTGTACGCTAAGTGACATTTTCCATGTGTGGATCAAAACTTATTAGAAAGTAATTTCTTCAACCAAGCTAAATAATGAAATACACGTGTATCAATAGCTAAAGTAGAACAGTGATTCTATTATAACATAGTAATTCAGGTAGGTTAGGTCAAAAAGGCTAGCTAATCCCCAAATTATTTTTTATGCTTCATTATAGATGCAATCAGAAAGACAGGAATAGTATCAGTAGAAGTGAGTTAGGCAGCGGAAGTAGGAAACTTGTCAAGTCTGTATTGTCACTTCTGCCCTTCCAGAGCTTACAGGGAGGGCATGGAGCACAAGAGCATAATGAACAGCAGTTACGATTTCATCAAGAAATCTGGCTGGGGCACAACATTTTTTTCAGGATCATTTCTGAGAGGGTGATGCACTGAATAACTCACGGTCAAAGAGAATGATTCACTGGTTTCTGATCACTTTTAAAAAAATTCTTTTACAGAACAAAACGCATTCTGTAAAGTTTGATAACGTGGCAGTTTTAGCGGCTTGCCTTATATCTGTGTTGTGGTTATAGGTACATAGTTTTAAGGCTTTATGGATTGAATCTCCAAGAAGGGGTTTTAAATGTACCTTGGTTGGAGCAGTTGGTACATCTCTCTCTGGTGTTTTGCCAAGCGACTCTGAAGATTAAAGTTAGGCCGGTCCATGTCTGTAGATAGGGTGCTCCCTACTCCCTTCCAAACTCCATTCTGTTTTAGAAAAGTTTGGAGTTTGGAACTACCGAAGGCCTTTGTAGTTTTGAGATCACAGAGGTAATGTGGGGGAAAAAAGGCACAGCTCTCTTGGTGCTGAGAAAACGCATGTCACTGAAGTTAGAGAATGCCATAACAAAAAAGGCGTTAGACGTGCCGTTTCAGAAAAGAGAACTCCAATCTCATGGTTTTTGCTCTTGTGTCTATGACACTGGAGCCTCTGTGCTTTTAATAATACTGGGAAAGCAAACTGTGAAAATACGTGCAAAGCTGCTTCATTCTTTTCCCAAAGTCTGTCAAAGTTGTACTCAAATTCTACCTTGGCTCATGAAGTTTAATGTGGTTTTAACTCTAAATTATGTAATCCATTAGATACTACACAAGCAGGTAATAAGGTGAGTTTCCAGACTTGTTTGAAAGAAAAACAATGTTGCTCTTGGTTGCTAGCACGCTCAAGCGTTTGAGATGCTTTATAAGCTCTAAATTAGATAAGGGTCCCGTGGCAATATAAAATAGTATTTTAATTCTGATCAGCAGTATGTAAAAGAGAAATGGGGGAGAAGATGTTGGTGAGGGAAGAGAACTGAAATAAAGACATGCATCTGGTTGCCTTGACACATGTTACTACTACTCACTGTGATCATGAAGGAAAGGAAGAATATTTGAATGGAAACGGGTGTGGGTCCCTGTTACTGAAGGCAGCCCTGTATACTGGAGGGTTTTCAAATGATGGAAACAGAAAAACAAAAGCAGGAGAACTTTGCTGATGATATATTGAGGCTGATATTTTCAGTGGAACTGGTAGGATCTGCAGATGTGTCACGGTATTAGGCTGAGATTATTAAGAACCTTGAAGGTGAAAATAGACTTTTTGAAACTGAAAGTTGAATCTAAAGGAAACCAGTGATAATGTCATATTGCGGAGTACTTTTGTCCCTTTTATTCCAAGATGAAAATCTGAAAATACTCCATTTAAACTGCTTCTAAGTAATCTGCATTAAAAATACCTTGTTGATATTGTAATTCTCCTTCACAATAAACATCGTAGACCTATACTAGCTTGAAAGTAAAGCAAACAAGTTTCAGGCTACATTAATATCATCTGAAAGACAGATAATTATCACCTGAGTATGAAAAGAAGATCACCAGAGAAGTGCAATACACATGTGAGCCTACGATGTTTAGTATTTGGTATAGTTACTTCATTTCTAAACTTATTTTTCTAAAGTATTTTCTCTTCATAAAAGTGTGTCGTTAGGATACCCTTACCTTTACCTATTTTCACACCATTATTTGAAAAAAAAAAAAAATCAGCTTTATTTTTCCGAAGTAGTCAACACAAAATTCTGAGTTGGTTAACTTGTGCAGAAAATACTTGAAACAGTGTTAGAGATTCATCCTGTACACGTTTTTTTTTTTTTTTGTTTGGTTGTTTTTTTACATTCTACCTATTTGTTCTTTAACTGATTATTTCCTATCAGAGGTAGGATAATAATCCACAGTGTAGTCCACTTAAAGCAGTAGAAAATGTTTCATTATGGCTAAAAATCAATGCACAAGAAAAAAAGAGTAAAACACCAAGGTCACTAACTCTTGGCTTTATTGGTGTAAAATTCTGGATGTATTTAAAAGGACCCTTTATTGTTACTATACTTTAAGCATATAATATGTATCTCAGATGACCAGTGTCCCTTTAAAAAAAATCTCAGTAGTTAAAAGAGCAAAGTATATGTTACTTGTATGTATGCTTACAGGGGGGGAAATCATGAAATTATGGTAATGTGTTGTTTTCTCACTACTCGCATTGTCTATGTGTGTTGTCATAAGAAACATCATTACTTGATGTTGGTTTCTGGTTCTTATTTTTACAACTGCGTGTTGAACACTACCTGTCTTTTGGGAAGCACTTAGTTTAGGTGGATTTTAGTAACAGGCTTGAAATAATTCACTTACAAAAGTATTGCTTTACTTAGGGAAACACTGCCATCCCATCATACTTATGTGTACATGTATTTATGATTTTACAGTATTTAATTCAGTCCTGCAGCAGCACTTTAATCCAGTCTTTATCAAGCTTTCACATACTCTTCCAGCTAAAGATAAAAAGTATCTCCATTGTATCTCCCATACAATGCAGCATTTTAAAAACTTACTGAAACAGAAAAGTGAAAAATTGTTTTTACACTCATACTCGGATATTTTTAGTGGCCCATATTAAGCATAGTATATGAATGTATGTCTTTATCTCATCTCCCTAAACTTTTTTCCTTAAGTGCTATGAACTAAGTACTATGGGTTTAAAATTTAAATCAGTGCCTGACTGAGTCATCAGAATTTTGTAACCTAACGAAATCTCTGGGTCAGTAAAGCGCGCACACACACATACGTACAGACATCTACTGGGGAACCTTCTGTCCAGAGTCTTGCTTGTAAATTTAGGAGGATCTTGCTGGGCTCCCACAGACTCCAACGTGTGAACGGTTGTGCACAGCAGTGATGCAGGCAGCATCCTCCACCCAGGGAAAGCCCTTCCTTCTGTACTAATAGGGTACTGCTCTGCCGCTCCCCAGATGGCCTGCTACTAGTGCTTTACAAAAATCCCCACTTCATATGCCACTGCTGGCTTTGATGCATGAGTAAGAAATTGTGCAGTTCTCAGACTGAGCTTTTACTGGTCTTGTTAGTCATACAATATTTATCTGAAGTGATACATGACTCTGTCCTGTTGGCAAACCAATACTGGAAGCGTTTGTAGAGGGATAGTATATCTCTGGCTTGTTACATGTCAGATGCTCTTGCACGAAAATTATGTACGGCCAGACTGAGTATTGCAGGTACCCCACTGCCAAGAGTAACTTGGTTTAAGGAAATGTTCTGTGGTCACCGAACATAGGCTGTATCAATACAGGGCGAGCCTGAGAGAAGGATGGAAATAAGCTACAAGTCTGTTGTTGCTATCTGACTTCTAAGAGGTCTTTTCGTTTTTGGAAATACCTTTACTAATTTGTATGGTGACTTTGGAAAGACTCTTGATTTGTTTCAGAAAGATAATAAATTTAAATATATCCTGTGCAGATCTGTGAGGATGTTTGAAAGCAATTCTGCTGCTGTACATAGAACAGTATGATGGGACCGTACATTTGACTAAGTTCAGAAGGGGGTTTTGAGTGTCTTTTTAGCATGTGATTTTGACAGTATTATTGGTACAGAACAAAGGAATGGGGAATCAGAACACTAAAGGGAAGAGCAGGAAGATGGAGGAAGAAAGAAGAATATTTTTATATTGCTCAAGAGAGTACTTGAAAAGGATGTTGGACTAAGCTGAGGAAGGAGAAATAGGAGTATGAAGCTGTATCAGGGAAAGAAATTCTAGGGAGATGCTTACAAATAGTCAGTTTTGGGACTGAAATAGTCCACTGGAGGCAATAAAGAAGGAGGAGCTTTGGGGCTCCTTATATTCCTCTGTCACATCTGGACATGGGGAGGCCTGCTTTACTCTGTGCTTCACAGTCTTTACAGGTGAGCTGAGAATTGTGCCTCTTCTTCATGTAAAAACCTTATTATTAATACCATGTGGCTAATGCCTGCTGTAGGAGTTGAAGGGCTTACCATTATAGCAGCATGAATTCCTTGTCCTTTTATCAGTCTCTGTGTAGGGAATGTTTTGTATTTCCATTTTTTGGTATTTCCATTTTTTGGAGATCTGAGTTAAGCTGAACTTGGTGTTCTGGAAAGACACAAATAATCAGTAAGCAACCTTAACTCTGTGCTTAAGACATTTTTGTCTCTGTATATTCAGAGTTCCTACAAAGTAGTCAAATGCCATTTCGATTTAGATCAGCTAAGCATATGGGACATCCTGGGAATTTCAGGGCAGCATTTTTTCATGTGCATCTCCAGAAGTTTCATCCCATCTTCCTCTGTGTCATGAATTTCTAGCATTTCCCCAGTCAGGACCATTTTGCTTTTGTACAAAAAGTAAATCTTCTACCTTTTGTGGAAAGATTGGAAGAAACCATAACTTCCTGTAATAAAAAGTAGAAGACTATGTCTCTGTGTTGTGCAAGGGAAGCTATTTTCATTCTTTGTTGTGTGTAGCTAAGTGTATAAATAGCATTTTGGACAGAGTCTGAGGGTGAAGGATAGGAGAGTTTCCTATAGTTTTACTGAGTTATTAAAGCTGTTGCAATAAAAATGCTCAAAAGCACTTTGCGTGCAGTCAAAATGGATACAAGAGAAATGGTCTTTGGTAAGAAAAAGCAAGAATTAGACTTTTTCTGGATTTTGTGGGGTTTTTTTCCTAGAAAGATTAATGGAGGTCTCCAGATTCCGAACTAAAATGCTTTTGTCAATTTCTTGCATGATTCTACATTAAATTAGGTTTTTGAAGCTACCTTTTAAATAACCATTTTGATATCTCTTTTCAGTTTATTATCACATTTCTCCAAATCCTTTTTATAGTATTGTAAGCAGTTCCACTGTGTATAACTGTACTACCAGGAAAGAAGTCATTGCATGTTGGTGATGGAATTTGGGTTGTGCTACCTGATACTTTCAATTGAGTGGGGTTTCTCCCATTGGAAATAAAAGAGGTATTAATGGGGGTTAGAGGGCAAAGGGTCCTCTACTAAGGGAGATCTTTTCTTTGGCAAAGGCATGTTCAATTGCTGAGAAAGCCTATACTAACAAATGTCTTTTTTAATATCAATTCTGTTAGTTTTAGACCCCCTTAGTAAACTCAGAGAAACAAGTCCTGTTAGGTATTACTTCTGGTAATTGAACAGAATTGTCTATAACAGAAGTAACCTTCTCATACTGAAAACAGTATTTACTGTTCTTTTTTGAAGGGGGACAGTGGGTAAAAAAATTATTTTCTTGACTCTTTAGCAGTCGTAACTAAAACATATGTAGGGACCTCACAGACAGTAATATTAATCTGATACCTTAAATGCCTTGGAAATATCCAGCTGTCATTAATTTGTACTAGTAACTAAAGTTATAGCTTTTATGACTAAGTTGTTGCATCTGAACATTTCACTGAAAATTGCGTAAAGAAAGGAAATACGTAGTTCATTTTGCATAATCAAAAATTACTACATTGTCCTATAGTTTCCAGAAGTTAAATACTGCAGTCATGCAGCTGTCTATTTAGTTTCCAGCATGCTGGAAACATGAACAGATCCTCCTGGTTTAGTTGAAGCACTACTTTCGCAGAATTGATGGCTAAAATAAGACAACGATACAGACTACAAGCAAGGAGTTCCTGTAGTTGTCTCCCCTTTACACATTTTCCAACATGCAATGCTTGCCTCCCCAAGCTATGAGATAAGTCAGCGTTGATTTTGACATAATAAAACTTTGAACTTATTTGTGACTCATCCCTGCATTAAAGATGAAGAGTGCTTTTCTCCTCTCCCTGCCCCCCCTCCACAGGATGCAGCTGAGAGATTCTATTTAACATCTGCTGAAGTCACTGAAAGCTCTTCCATTGATTGCAGACGAAGCTGGATTAAGCACATTTTGTCTTTGAACTTTGCTCTTAGCAGAAGTATTTTTCCCTTTGCCTTGGCATTAAATGGCATACCACCTATTAATTTTCCACAATCAAGGCAATGAGGGTATTAGCATCAAAAGAAATCAAAAAATAATAAATGATTCTTCTTAAACGGACTTCCTTTAAACCTAGTCTGCTATAAAGCAAGGCTGCATGTACATGCTAGAATAGTACACAAGTCTTTGCAAGACTGGAGCTTAATCTTCAAGTTTTGTTATCTGTATTCTAAGACATGATATATAATTTATTGTGCAGAAATTAAAACAAATCTGAATTGTTTACACATTCTACTGATGTTGCATAGATTAGTGTTTATTATTTACTACGGATATGTTCTTAACATTGTTAATATATATGTTAATTATTTCCTGTGATATTTAATATCCTTAATCTCCATACACTGCTCTTCGTACCTACAGTTCCATTTACAAAGTGAGGAGAGAATGTGTTTGTACCTGCTTACAGCTTTTTAAATCAGTAGTCTCTTTCTTTTTGCTTTAACTTTTCTAATACGATTTATTTATTAATACTACTTTTCAGAAAAAACAGAGAACAAAGGATCTGTCCCAGGTCTTTCATTCATACAATCCATATGATCATAAGGTAAGAAAAAATATACAACCTATGTTATTAAGAATAACTCCAAATGTCCGTGAGAACTATATTTCATCTTTAATGCAAAAATGAGAGGAAATTATAAAATTGAAAGTGCTAGGGTATTCATATTACTTAAATTATGCTACCATATTAATGTTTTTTTGTTTCTTCAAGCCAAGCTTGAGAAGCTGCATCTTCTGATTTGTGAAACCAATGACTCACATTAACCTCCTAGAAGTATAATTTATAGACTGACACTAAATCCTGCAAAGTGACCATATGTGGTATCAGATTCCTCTCCTTTTTTTTCTCACTATTTAGAAACTGTGTTGCCCTTGAGTATGTTGCTTAACCTGTTGTGTCAATTAGGCCCTGAGATACATGATACTAATGAATTATCTATTGATTCTGGAAGCATCATTGCAAGAGGCTGCTTTGCTAACAGCCTGATGGCTGTCTGGGGGAAGAAGAAACACGCATCATCATTATAACTTGATACTTATTTCTAAATTCTGGGAACCCTGGTAAAAAAACACCTTGTTTGTTACATCCCATACTATAGGGTAAGAAAAGAAGGTCACTTCCCTATAGACGTTGCAATGTGAAATAAAAAATTAAGGCTGTTACAAGAAGATTGGAGAGCGAGATCACAGTACTTCTGTGCTATAACTGTGTCATGGGGGGCTTGTAGACATTATGCAAAAGAGAGCATTAAGCAGCAGACTGAAGGAGAGTTAAGTAGGTTTGTAAATATTTTGGGGGAGTTCCTCCTATCCTGGATGCATTTGTGGGCATGTTTTTTTAAGGAAGTGCACTAAATCCTTCAACAACTTGTCAGCAGTATGAGGTGACCGTCTTTGCTGCTTCTGTTTCGCAAACTGTGTGATTTTGCAAGTATCCATTTCAAAAAAGAAAGATTTGAAACACTTTTTTGTTTAGACATTTCAAAGGAAAGTTCTGAACTGTACTCCTTTCCCTGGCCATGTACCAAATAGCTATACATTGGAAGAATTAGCTAGGTTTGGTATGTGGGGGAAGAAGGTGGCCGAAGTATGTATGCATGTGCACCTATCTCTATGTATGAACACATGGGTGCATGTGTGTAACTACACATATGTCAATGAGAAAGAAATACATTGTGTAAGTACTAATGGATTCAATTTGTCAGGTAGGTTGTTGCTATGAGAGTTCCATAGTTAACAACAACTTAAAGATTTCCTGTTTTTAAAAAACCATTGTCAAACAGGAGGTATATTCTATCATTTTAACTATTATATATAGTTTCAAGTTAAATCCATCTCTTCAAAGTATTTTTTTAATAGATAGACTTGCATTATTGACAAGGATCAGTAAAGCAGATATTAAGGGCCTGTGAAAATTGAGAAAAATGAAGACTAAAGGAAATCATTGTGACAAGATTTTGAATGTTTTTTTTGAGTTGAAGCATTTTAAGGTAAATGTAATAGTAAGTCAATTAAGATCTAATAAGGAGAAGCAACTGATGAACCAGAAGCTTTTAATATTCCTCTCCATGTCTAAATTCTCCTGTGCCAAACACTTTTTATTCATAGTACAAGGAAATTCCATTATTCTTTTATTAGCACTTTTAATGGAGCCTGGCCATTTGTAACTCCTGCTGCCTTCCTGCTCATATCCTTTGTGGCATTATATCAAAGTATCCTCAAATGATTTTGGCTTCAGTTGTGAAGACTTGTGCACTCTTTACAAATTAGTCATCAGGCAAAGTGGAATTGAATATAAACGCTTAGATATATTCCCTTTTGATCTTTGTTTTAAGACCTTTAGTAAATTATTAAAAGTAGCACAATTGTTTGATGAGTGATTTTTGAAGCTCCACACTTCTGCTGCTTCCAAGCACATTCTACATATATATCTGAGAGTAAAACAGGGAAAAAAGTACAAATGACAGTTTATTAAAAGGATGATCTTTCCTTATTTTCTTCTTGACAGAGAAGATTTTCCTTCTGCTGACTACTTCCTATTTGTAGTGGCTGCAACAAATTCACTGCAGATTTCTTGGTGTGTGTGCTTTTAATTTCCACCTCGGCTGCCAATATCACGATTGTTGCAGACCAGAGGAGGGCTTTTAGTTTTAATATCAAATCTAACAGTAATCACCATTAGTTGAAAATACAGTTATTTCAAGGGGAGGTCTGTATTAGTTTTAGTCTAGTTCTGTTTTGTTTGATTTACCTGGCAGAAAGGTTGGTTGGTTGGCAGTGAGGCGGAGTGTTTGCTGGGTTTCGATTATATGCAGTAACCATAAAAAGGAGATTTTATGATGGCTTTGTGAACCTGTTGGTGATGCAGGATCATGGCATGAATTACTTGAATTACTGGCTTCCAGGATTCTTAGTTGGTTGATTAAAAGGTTTTTCTCTGAGAACCTTTCTAAAGTAGAAAAGAGGTAACCTTAAATAATAAGTTGGAGCTTGGTAGTAGTAGTTAAAACAAATACATAAAGGAAGCTCATCAACTACAGTGGCTGCAACAAGACTGTCTACTGAGATTTGATAGTATTTCATATTTTTTTGATGAGATATTGCATAGAAAAGAGAAAAATCAATCAGAAAATGGTCATTCTTCCCTGTTTGTGCTTCATTTGCTAAATCATAAAGTGACGTTTTGACGGAGTAACTACACTAACCTTACTACTATTTATGCTTGGTCAGGAGACCAGTAACTATTAGAAATAACAGCTTTTCCTGGAAATTTTACCTCAATATATGTTTGCCTATCTAGTGTAGGTTACTGCATCCTGAAGGACATTTTAAATGTTTGTGCTCTGGCATTCCCAGTTGAAAAGCCAGCTCTTTTATGGAGGGGGAAAGCAAGAATTTCCTTTTCCTTCCACTTCCAGGTGTGGAGTCTTGTATCTAGTGAGGCCTTAATACAGCAGCAGAGCTTTAAAATTCTTCTGTGCGGAAGAGTTGGAAGAGTGGGAGATATTCTGTCTCTGCTGATAGCAAGGGAGGAGTACTTAAGGTCTTGTGTTCTTCATTGCCTAAATATTTATAGTTTACTATCTAGTTGCCCTTCTCATTGTTCAGATGAAACCATACAACAGCGAATCTCTAAAATTGCACTTTACTTGTATACTCATCCTATCCAGCGGGATTTGATCCTGTTCTCTTTCACCTGGTATCACCATAGTGCTTGCAGGCCCTCAGACTATGGAACCTTTCAGATACTGTGCCGCTGACAAAGCTCATTATAGCATTAGTCTTGAATGCCTGGCAAATATGTTGGATTCTTCATGTCAGACACATACAAAAAGCTCACTTTTCTCAGATTTTTGTTGCTGTTAAAATGAATAAATAGCTTCTAAAATTCATTCTTTCCGAAACTAAATAATTATTTAGGAAAGGCTGAGATATATCTAGACTATGAAAAACTGTTCCAGGTGGGAGTTTGCCATTTGTTCAAACTCATTTCAGTTAGCATGTGTAAAAATACATAGAACTCTATTTGTAGACGAAGCCATTCCTTGTTCTGAAATACTTGCTTTTTCCTGTGTTTATGTAGAGTAGGAGTGTGTATAGTCTGGCTTGCTTGAGAGTCAAGTTCTGACTGCTGTGTAACTTTTCTCTAGTTAGTAACAGAACAGCTCTTCCAATTATATGTAGTTTATCTTTTTCTAGGACCATCAGAAAAGTAAGATAAAAATGACATCCTCATAAAGCAGTACTGGCAACGGTTTTAGTGATTTAAAATTAAACAGAAGATAGTTGAGGAGTGGGGTTTTTTTACCCTTAGTTGTAATCTGGCCAGTTTTCTGCAAGCTTATTTAATGAAAGATTATGTTTGCACACAAGTAATTTCTGCTGACTTTTGTGTGTACACTGTGAGGTCCCACGCTGCACACAGCAAGAATTTTGTTCTGTCTGCAGTGGACGTTTAACTCCCTATAGTCTCTTTCTCCCAAATGATGTTTGCCCTTTAAAACTTGCGACCCAGTTTTTTGAAAGCTATTGAGGCAGTTGTGATAGCAGGTTACCTGGTCAAAACAATAGGTTTGAGAATCTTAATATGAGCTTCAGGGTCCAATATGCAGCAAGTGCCCAAACTCAGCAGCACAGAGCTCTAATTCCTTTTCTTCTTTTTGTCAGGTGAGTTAAGCATTCAGTCTAGCTCTGGAGCAATTGTTTAAAATTATAAACCTCAATTTACGTTCTGCAAAAGAATGTTTTTACATATAGTAAAAACAGTATAGGGGAACTACTATTCATTTTGCTGCTCTGCCTTCTTGAGCGGATAGCCAGAAAGAGAGACCTTAGGGCATAGTCCATACATGCCTCTGGCAGCATTGTACTGTAACAAGGAGAAATCCTCTGAGAGTTGTGCTTAAAACTGAGCTCTGGATTCATTTCTGCCTTTTGCAACCTGACTCTCTTGCTCAAGAATAGGGCATGATCTATGAAAAAGTAAGGTCATGTCTTACAGCATTAGTGATTTATTTTAGTATATACTGTATCTAACCAAGTAAGAAATAAATTCAGTGTTCATGTGATTTGAAAAGAGGTTTTGAGAGATTTCCAAGTTGAAAGTCCTCAGGATTAAAAAAATAAACTACTGTTGCAAAATGTGCTCTAATTGATGCAATATTACTAAAATAATTGTAAAATCTTTAAGCCTCATGTTCTTTAACATTTCCAGAACATATTAATACAACACTCAGAAAACTGGAACCCCACAGACAACGCCTGTGTGGTTGGCAAGTTGTTGGACCATTATGTTAAGATACACAACTAAGTGACAAAAAGCTTTCTTTTTTTGTTGCCTAGCTCTTAGCCTGATAGGCAGTTTCGGGAGGTAGGGGTGGTGTCCTGTATTCCGTTGGCTTTGATAAAGGTAGATGTGTGCATAACTGATTCAAGGAGGTTTAATAACAAGGTTTTATGTATGGCTATCCTTGAAGTTAAGGTGGTAATGGCTGCTGTCACTTAGAGACTTACCACGATAATTGTTTTCAACCAATTATTTCAATAGTGCACAGACTTTTGCTCCAATTTTTAACAGAAAATAAATAATCTAATGGCCGCACCCTTAAACTGTGGTTGTAGGGCACCTCTTTCTTCTGCTGGGATCTGTAGCTCCTCTGGAGAGCTTGAGGCATTTGTAAGGCAAAACAATTTTTGTAATGAAACGGAAGCCACTGTCAAACATGTAGGATCTCTTGGCACTGCCTATGGAGGCATATCGGTGTGGTCGAAGTGGTTTTCATTGACAATAACACAAAATAATCATAGCAATGCCCGAGGCTGTGGCACTGTCTGGAAGTCATCGTGGGCACCTGTGTGCAACATGAAATATTCAAAAGCAAGAAGAAAGTCCCAGGTAAGGGATTGGAGTCCGTTGGCTTCTGGTAGCAAAACCTGTCAAGTCCTGCAGTCCTCCTGGCCCCTGTGCTGTAGCTGGTGGCCTCTGGGGACCACAGGCTGCGGCAGGGCAATGGAGGTGCAGTGGTGGCACCGAGAACCAGCAAAGCTGTCTTACTGTGGTGAGGACCGCTTAGCTAAACAGCAGAAAGAGAGGCAGATGGGAAGTTAAGCGCTTCTGTTGGGACCAGTTTTCCTACCAGTGAGCTGCTTCCTTTCGTTTTTCTCTCCCATTCAGGGAAGCTGTGCCTGCTGTGCATCCTTCACAAAGTAGCAAAACTGAATAAAAGAAATTCTGATGTCTGCTGACAGAAACAACTCTATAAACACCTGATAAGCTAATTTCTAATGGCAGGCATCACCATACTGCTCTGTTAAGTAAATCCTGAAAACTCTTTTTGAAGATGTGTCTGCAGCGTGGTGTGATGCGATTGCATGAGAGCGCATGTAAATTGCATTGTTGGACACTTGTAGAGTTGAAAGTGTTGCTGTGAGAGTAGTTTCTTAAAAGAAGCTAGTGAAAGACTAAAATATAGTTGCAGCATTAAACATATGTGGCAGGTGAGATTTACATCTTTCAGTAAATTATGCTTGTACCTTCTTAGTAGTTCCTGACTCTCAGACTTTGACATCTTCTACTTCTGTGTTTGTTGCTGGCCATCTCTCATAGCCACCAGCATTGCGAAGTGGTTTCTTTTACATGAGAGTCGTGGCAGCTAGCGTCTTAAAGTAAACCTGGTCTGGATGCTTTTTGGAGTGTGGAAATAAGAAATTTCAGAACTGCTGAAAAACACAAGCAATTCTTGTTATTCTTCCTAAGGACAGTAATGTTTCTCAGATATTAGCTGTGTTTTGTAAGACGTGCATGTGCAGTGGCAGTGCTGTGAATGTGTAGGTTTTACTTTTGAGCCAGAAAAAAGAGAAAGTAGTTTTGAGGTACTGACTCAGCCTTCAGATTTTTTGGGTAATGACTTGGGTATATGATTCTGGAAAATAACAAAAAACCTGTTAACCTGCTTTCCATTTATTTCAGGAACAGCATTGTACTAAATCATAAGGCAACTGTGAGGTTGCAATGCCTGTGATATAAGCCATAGTCTGAATTTCCTAAAGCAGGTGCTTTGAATTGTTCTTCTGTAAGATGAAAAGGATTTCTAGTTTATTGCTGAAAGGAGACAGAGCCCTTTGCTATCTCATACCTCAAAATAGATTGCAGGTTTAATTTAATAGCTCAGATGTCAGATATGACTGCGTTTTATGGAAATATTCTTATTGTAACCTACATCCATTCTTCTCTCTTCCCTTCCCTCGTGTTCAGAACTGCTTTTTGGAGGACGTTACATAAAGCTGTTTTGTGCTCTTGATATGATGTGAGGCTTCAAAGAAGACTGCTGAAAGAGAAAAGCAATTTCTATTTGGAAGAACAGTGCAGTGGCCTTGTGCTAATGGCACACTTGAACATTACTTGATGATAGTGAAGAAAATCTAATGGCCTGAAAAGCTCCTGCTTTTCCTTGGCTTAACTCTTAGCTGCATTGAAGTTTATGCCATCTCTAACACAGAGCGAGCTAATATATAGACAGTTTAGAAATGGCTGTTCAAATAGCAGGAATTGTTTCAGGGTTTTGTAGAGAATAGGAGAAGAAACAAGGAAAGCAATGCAACGAAAGGGCTTGCTTCTCTGTTAAATATACCGTATAGAAAAAGATGTCTCTCCTCTGTCTTAATTCTGTAGCTGAAACGTTGGGATAAAAGACTTGCAATCTTATTTGAAGTGTATACTGCATCCAGAAAATTAAAAACAAAAAAACAAAAAAAACCAATTCCTGAATTTATTGCTGTAAAACCAATGGTTTGTTTGTTGGTTTTGTTTTACACAAAACCTAAAATATATACAAACAGGTAGTGTATGTATGTGCTTAATACTTTGGTTAAAACTGTATTCAGTGCTAGTAACTTTTGCTGTAATTGGATATTTAAAGCATTTAACTCTGTCTGATGCTAACTGTATTGTTTGGGGTTGTTACCTCACTATTCAACCAGAAGGGAGGCTTTTCCTGTTTTAGGTTAAACAGGTATTTTTTCTATCTTTTTAAAATGGATCTTTCTAAAAAACGATTAACAGTAGCCTGTCAAATCACATTTGCATCTATACACAAAGGTAATGCTATACGATGATACATGAGCTTAGATGTTGAAGGAGGTTTCACAGGTACCGTTACATTATGGAAATAACTTAATTCATGATCTTGAGAACAGTTTTAAGAAATAAGCTGATGTAATCCACATACACCCTCCCCCCCATGTAAAAACATCTATATATTTTTTTCAGTTAAATAATCATCAAAGTAGCACTAGAGTTTTTCTCCTTGGTACAGCATGCAAATGCTACCTGGTATAGCAGGTTGCACCAAATAAATATTTTCCACCTCCAAAAAATATTGAGGTATAAAATGAGAGACAGGTTTTATAGTGACATTAAATAACTGTCATACGAACTCAAGTAAAAAAATTTGTTTGAGGCGCATTAATCCTCTTGTTATTTTCCAGAGAAAGTCATTACCTTTTGGTACATGTCTTGCATCACTTACATACCTTGTCCATCATTACTGTGGTACTGACACAAAAGTATGTAAAAGAAAGGTATTTTAGGTTTTCTAAAATTAGTTGCTGGGAAACCTTGACATCGCAAAACGTAAACAGGCCTGGCCCTGTTAAAATTTCTTTTAGGTTCTCTTCAATCTTGCTTTGGCAACGCAATGGAGTGTGTAACTAATAGTTCTATGGTCATTTCCAGTTCAGATCAAGTTCAGGCATCTTTCCTTCTCCCATTCCCTAAAATCTCATTTGACCTGTACCTCTCTGTGGCTGTGCAGTTTGTAGTGGATTGGATTTCCCAGTTATCTTTCACCTTCTCTCTTCCCCCCGCCCCTTCTTTATTCTATTGCCATTTCTCCCCCCACCCTGGAAAATTTTATTTCTTCTCTGTGTAGTCTACCTTCTTTTTTCTGTTTCTTCCCACCTAACTATTCTTTGGTTAATATCTTCTTCATGTATTAACAATGCATTCTCTTCCATTTACTTTAATTTACCTGCCCTTCCATTTTTCTTGGGTTTTTTCTTCTTTATCTTTGTAGACCCTCTTCGTTCTACAGCTGTACTTTGTCATGGTATTAAAGTGGCTGTGGGGAACAGTGTTGCTGTCGAAGGGGAAGGTGTCAGTGCAGCAGGTGTAGCAGCGCATGAGCGCAATGTCACCGAAGTGTTCCTATGACCAAGCTCTTGAGCTTGCTTACTTTTAATTAATTACGTATCCAGAGATGCAAGTTTTGGGAACTTCGCTAATGGATACGGTAACTAGCTTTATGTTCTGTTCCCTGTCTTCTCACCGGAGAACAATAGCTGCTTTTGCTTATAAAATTGCTACAGTCTTTCTGGGTACTTCAGTTAATTTGAGACGCTATTGAAAGTTCTACATGTTAACCAAGTTGGCATCAATGCTTTTATTACCAGAAGATTTTTGGGTAATCTTCTGGTACCCAAAACCTTGGGTGAGGTTTTAACTTTCTTACGTGGAGTGAACATACTCCACTTACTTTTCTTCATCCTTATTCCTGTTTAAAAGATTGTTTTAACGATCCTTTGATATAAAGCTGTGAAGCAGGTGTGTATTTTCTGGCTTAGTGTCTGACAATAAGAGTACGGAAATGTTGATCTCCGTAGCCTCTCTTAATCTTCTTCTGCATAGCCTTACATATAGGCACACACGCACACAGGCTAAAACCCATCTTCAACAAAAACTTTGGTTTGAGATTCATTCCAAGTATCAATCCAAGAAGCAATCTGGTGTATTTCAAGTAAGTCAGGGAAGGATTGGATCATGTTTTTCCCAATTTGTAACAAGTCAGCACTGGCTACAATTCCATCTTCTGCTGTCATTTATACTCTTGGAACTAGAAACACTCCTTTAGTTTTTATTTTGTTATAAGTTCTTCTCTGTACTATATCCCACTTAAAAGCGTGAAGAAAGGTTAGTTATCATACAGTTGAAAAGACAAGTCTGAGTAAAGTGATGGTGCAAAACTTTAGATAAAATTTGGGCTTTAGATCGTTCTGCGCAGGAAACCTGTTCTGCTGTCTGTCGGCACAGCGCGGTTAGGCCACTTTCAGTGGGAGCTCAAGTGCTCTGCTTTGAAAGGCAGCTGGCGAAGGCGGCTCGGAATCTGCTAGCAAACGATGTGGATTTTGCATAGTTAATCTGGGTGATTGTCACCTGCAGCG
This sequence comes from Elanus axillaris, assembly GCA_026212715.1. Classification (NCBI taxonomy): domain Eukaryota; kingdom Metazoa; phylum Chordata; class Aves; order Accipitriformes; family Accipitridae; genus Elanus; species Elanus axillaris. Next base: position 22,281,380 of record JANZLQ010000030.1, read on the forward strand.
AAGCATCTATTTTAGCTGCCTGTGAAATTCAGGGTTCTTACAGACACGCTCTCAGTCTGCCTGTGTCTGAGGGAAGGGCTCGTGGTTGGAGGGGAGAGAGAGGGTGTTTGCATGTAGGTGTAACTAGAAAAACATCCAGTGCTTTTTACCAATGTGCATCCTTTTTGAGAACTGCGGGATGAGCACTGAAGGATGTCCATGCTCTGGTGATTTGGTATGCATGCTTACAGTAAAACGAGTAATGTTCAGTTAAATTACCCAGATACAAACATCTACTTCACTCGTGTAAATTAGGGTAGGCTTGAAAGACTTCCAAACCTAGTTCAAGGGTGGAGGAGGCTCAGAGTCAGTGGACTGAGTTCACCCTGCAGTGTAGACATACCATGGACCTTTACGTCCCAGGTCAGGGAGGAAGAAAGCAACTAAAACACGATTCGATTTCAGCTGTACTTGAGTTTTAGTGTATCAGAAGGAAGGAGTGGTGCTGTCAAGAAGAGAGGTACAAAGCTGGATTTTGTTAGAAATGCACATTGACAAAGCATATTTCATTCCTCAAATATGACATGTTCATATTATTTTTCCTCTGTATTCTGTTATTTTATGAACATAAAATAGTTTTCATCCAAAAAACTGTATCCATCCAAATATGGATAAAATAATTATCGATCTTTCCATGCATTTTTTTGAGGGAATGGCTCCAGCTTGAGAGGCTTGTATGGCAGCCATCTTCTTTGGAGTTTACTTAATCATTACAAATTTTGGCGAGATTCCAATGTCACAAAATAATCTTTCCATGAAGGCATAACTTCCTTCTGTAATTCTAGAGACTGCCTCTATTTGATTTGCAGTATCTGAAGTATAAGAGGCTTGTGGGGCCAATGGCAAATTTAAGGTTTGGTATCTCCTGATCTATCAGGATAAGAATGGGAGGGTTATATCTCCTTAAAGGAACAGGAGCGTTACAATTTGTGATTAATGTGGCATTTTCTAATATCACTGAAAGCAGCTAAGAGACTGATCTTTAAAGATGACATTGTAGTTCATGTAAATGCTGCTTTAGGTCATGTTTAATTTTTCCTTCACCCGTTCCTCATACAATCATGATAGTTGTACCTCGTCATCTAGCCTTATAGGAAAAAAATTGGATATGCAAGTGGTTGACAGAGGTCTTTAAAACACAGCACGAGATTTTTTTTTCAAAAATACTTCCCTGTGAAATTTGATACAAGTAGCACACATAAGAAAGGTGTTGTGATAAAACATTTCAGGTGGCAAATACAAGCAGCTATGCTAACAAATCCTTTATTTCACACTGTCATGCTTTTTCCAGGAAAAAATACCTCTGTGTTCTTACTGCTGCTGATACTGCTAGCATCATTTATGAGGCATGTGAATGGCAAATTGTGCTCCTTCATGCCTTTTATTTTTACAAGCTCACTTTTTATATAAAAGGCCTGCTTGTTACAAAACCTTACAAGACATAAGCCATCACTGTTTTACGTTGCAAACTCCAGCCTTGTTTTCCATAGAACATTTGCAGAAAATGTGTAATATAAAGCTAAAAATATGAACCATTTGTAAGTCCTGTGCGGGAGCAGACGTTAAATACCAATTTATGTGTCAGACAGACAGTGGCAGCTGCTTTGTTAATGTATGGCACAGTCTCATATTAAATCAAATGGCAAGTGCACAGTTTGACAGATACTGTCATCAGTGCAAACATTATTAAACTCATTGAAGAGCTTGCTTTTAATTTTTTATTTAAAGTACATATATTTGGCTCGCAGAGCCTTTCTCAGTCAGAGCCTACAGCAGCAAGTACTACTTCTTGAGGTTTTTAGCCCGACAAAGCCTGATGTGTTTCTGGCTGTTCCTCAGGGGCCGTGCCATGATGTTTACGGCTTCCCCTGCACATCGCGCGTTAGGGTCTGTGACCAGAAATTCCATTTGAGAGCACATCGCTCTGGATAGCACTCAGTGGTCTTTTCATTTTGATTGATGGCTCTGGTTTTGCACCATCTGGCTTCTGATAGGCTGCATTAATCATATTCTGAACTAAGAAAATTTAGACAGGATTTTTTAATAAGTACATGTACGTGGAACAGATAGGTCCATGCATATATGTGTTTGCGTGTTTAATTCCCTATAGGTTCCAGTCATACACAAGAGAGCAACAGTCCTGTCATACAGTTTGTGTGTGGATAAATAGGTGTCCAATTTTATTCCTACTGTTTTAACTTTATTTTATTTTGTTTTCTGTCGGCTGTTTGTAGTCACTGCCTTATGTTGACATTGTTTTCTGTTAGGAACAATGGACTTGTCTAAAGCATTTGAGTGGCATCTCAACTGTTTTAAATAAGTCCTAAAATTTCTTTCTGCTGCTTTGGTGATATGCTGAAGTTCCTCTCTTCTTTGTAAACATAGCTTGAGATAATGGTTTCTCAAACAGGATGTCGTCAGGTCTTAAATTCTATACGTGTAGAACATCTTAAAATTGTCATATTTAAATTCACATCTTAAGGAAAATTTAAGAACCTTAATTATACATACAATATGCAGAAGTCAGTAATTGGCCATAGTGAGGGCTTCTTATAGAGTTCGACAATAGCGTATTTAAGGTATTGTACTGTTGGATTAGCAAAATTAATAGTCTCCCAATACGTATGTAGGAATTAATCAGCCAACATGCAGTTGTTAAGTGTTCCAGATTTTATTTGGTTTTCTAATTTACAAGAAAGCAGTTTTTAATACTCCTTCTCATTAGGTTGCTTCCATTCTGTGATTATTTACAATATGACTTAAGGGAAAAATTTGCCCTATGGTATACTTTGTTAAACTGAAGCCGTGAGGTGGATGTTAGGTTTCAGAAGCTACTTAATCTTCACCATTTAGGTTTTCAAAGACCATGGGATGAGAAGCTGCCCTGGATTCTCTTCCACCTATACTGCTACAGATACAACACTCCACGAAATGGTGGGCAGACAGCAATACTTCATACTCTTAATAAGAAATCCAGTAAGCGCATTTGCTATGTCCCCAAGTCTAGCATTTACTGGTCACACTGGGTGTGCTTTCTGAGGTGTTCCTCACTGGTCGAATGGTGTGGACATATCACAGCCACCAATTTTCCATTGACAGCTATAAATTGCATTATTGTCAGGGGCTTTTTGTGGGTTTCTCTTTCTTGCTTTGTTTTTACTTTCTTTTTGCCCCATTGTCTCTCGCTTTTCCTCAATATTCTCATTAGCAGTGCTTGCAGGTACTTTGGAATCTTTTTTTAAAATTTATTATTCCCTCTACTTTGCTTGTGAACATACCTTAAGAATGAGGTACAGAAGAATTCCATGTATAACTCAGAAGTAAGGTGGAGCAACATTTGTCCATAACCCCACCAACTAAAGCAAAACTTCCTGTTCTGATTTCATTTCTGCCAGGCTTGATGATGTCTCTGTAGAGTAGATGAGGTTTATTTTGAGACATCTGGCATGAATTCTTTATTATTTAAAGCTGTACTTAGAGTTCAAACCTAATGGCTTGTTAGAAAGTTGTTTGACATACCACAGCAAGAAACGGTTCTTGAGGAAGATTTTAGAAAAGTCACTCACTATATTTAATAAGGCTGTAAAGCTCCTAAAGGTCTAACACTGTGCAGATGCTGAGAGCACCCTGTCTTACTTCTGTTCATTTCCACAGTTCTCTGCAAAACTCTGTTTTTCTGCTGTCTAACAGGTTCGTGTTTTCTTGTACATTTATTTTAAAGACAAGGCTTGTTTATTGGTTTACAGTCTCACAGCTTTTTAAAATAGACATCTCTAGTTGAGAGAATCATAATTTACCAATGATCTGTGTTAAATGTAAGTATAGATGCTGAAAATTAGGATAAACAAAACCTGCTTAATCATTACAAAAGCACCGTCTTTCTTTATGTGCCAAAGAGGATTTTAAAAAAATCTTCATGACGACATTTCTAATCAGACTGTGCCCAGTGTTGAATTACAGTTCTCTAGTAAATCAACAACTGATCTTGAGTAATTTTGCCTTGTGCCTCCCAGATGTAGAACTCCCACCTTATTTTGCCTCAATCATTGTAATTATAGTTTACCTCAGAGACATTATGGAAGTTAAAAAGTTAAAGTCTTGCCAACAGGCGTAATCAGTATCTTCTCCTAAGCTCCCTGTTGGCTGTTCATAAAAGCCTGGATCCTCAAGCTCGGAAGAGGCCTACGGTATGCATACTGCTCCCCGGTGTTCTCATTATCCAGCTTCCAACTTGGAATAGCAGCATCACCATGCAGGCTTGTGGAAACTGGAGTAGCCCAATACCTTGCTGGTAGCAAACATCTACAGTGAAAACAACAGCTGTTTATAGTAGCATTCTGCAAAGGATCCTCTGAACTTTGTGAGATATGAGCAAGATATATTCACTCCCGTACTACACTTCAAAACATGGAGAAAAAGGTAAAATATATTTGCAAGTTTCTTCCTGAGAACTGAAAAATCATTGATATTGTCATTTAAACACTGCGATGTAGCGTCAAAAGGTGAGTTCAGGGCCTGCAGGGTGGTTAAGAGAAATCCCTTACGTAAAACATTTATACTGTGGATGTCCTTTCATCCCTTTCCTGCCAGCTTAGGAAAATTGCCCACAACAACCTGTCCTCAGTAGATGCAGACTACTGGCGTTTTCAGCTGACGACTTTCAGTAAGCAGCTCAATATAAAGAAACTTTACACTACCATGTTTTCTGAAATGCAAGGCCTGCCTATGCTTTTCAACTGAACAACTCCAGTCAATCTTATCTTAGCCCATGCAGGTTTAATGACGTAGCTTCTTGAAGGCAATCCCAGCCTATTAATTCCGTAGAAATACACCCTGCATGGCTGTGGTGATGCTGCATGTTATCTTATTAAACGCCACTGGTTTTTGATTCTGTTTCAATACGGAGAACAGAGGGAGTTGAATTTTGGGTTGTGTTTTGGGGTTGAATTTTTGTTACTTTCATTTTTTAGTTTTATTGTTGCTCCCTATGTTGAAAGAAATTGAAGGAGTAAATACTTTTAAATTTGTTAAGGTTTACCAGCTTCTATATGCATATTCCATTCTTTATGAAGCTTTCCAATTAACAAATCAGCAAATGTGATTACTAGATATTTTAATGAACTCCTTTCCTGGGCTATTTAATATCTTAGTATCTGGTTTTGCTGTTATGCTGATCATTAGTAACATTGTGTAAAAGGATAATGTTGATTTATTGTAGGATGTTTGGGTTCAGAAAACAGATACCGTTGGTAGTTATTTTTTTAAGATTTTGCTTGTTTGTAGTTAAAAATCTACAGGATTTGATATGAATAATAATCTGGGAGAGTGTACACGTGAAGATTTTTAAAATTCTTCCAAAGGATTCTTACTTCTCTGAGACTACATATCAGGTTTTTGGTGCTTTTAAACTCCTGTATAAATACGGTCTTTGAGTAATTCCTTTTCTTGTGATGTGTGCAGGTTTGAGGGGAGAGGGACCCCTTTATCCATGGTGTTCTGTGGGTACGCAGCATACATTTGTTAATGGTTGGCAACTGTGTACACTGGGCAAGCTCTGTGTGTCTGGTAAGAAATTAGGCCTGTACATCCAAACGTTTCATGGAAGCAGGCAAAGTGAAAGTGCTTACTGTAGAACCTTTGTAATGCCTCATATCTAAGTCAAAGTAATACAATTATTCATAGTGGAAATAGGATAATGTTATTGCCAAGAAAGCTATTTTGTCTTTAGCGGTGGATAGTATGCCATTATATCGCATGCATATACGTCATTTCTGTTGAGAATACTCAAAATTATCTTTAGAAAGAGATATGCTGTGCTTTGGTGCATCTTTTTCCTTCACTACAGCTTACTGTGGTTTTGAGAATGTAATTCCATAAAAAGAAAAACCTACAGCCTCTTGGAAGAGAAAGTTAATTACCACTGAATATCTGTGTGTGTGTATTATGGTGGCAGTTGTGATTTTTGAGGAACAGTCTTCTCTTTCAAAATCTTGCCAAAATCCCATTTCCACTGAAATATTTAGAATAAGGTATCAGCCTGTTTTCTTCTGGAAAGTGAGACAGCTTTTGGCTTCCAAGCTGAACCCTCTAAATTATCCAGAATTAAAAATCACTAGCAGCTTATTTGTGAGAAAAAATGAATTTGCATTCCATAGGAAAAATACCAGGCATGTGGGGATGAATGAATGTATGGGGAAGACTTGACTGACATGTATTTGTGTGTCTAAGTCAAATACCAGTCAGAAGTTACTGTTCTGCTGTATTTCCTCAGCAGTGAACAACAAAGTGACAACTGCTGTGGTACTCAGGCACCATCTGTCTTGTGAACCCTGCCATTCTGTTTGTGCCTGAGCATGATACATTTTACCTTATTTCTTCAAGAAAATAAAAATAGTACTTAATCTACAGTTCAAAAGCTGGCTAAATTCCAAGTGAGGCTCTGTTAGTAGTGATATCCCCTGTCTCTGGGGGTGTAAATTTGGGCTTACACCTAAGTGTGTGTATATAAATATTACAGATTTATTGCTATGTGTGCTGTGCTATGCCACAAATACAAGTCTGTATACAAACATGCTATATACCAAAAACTCTTTTTAACAAGCACTGTAATTTGTATCCACAGTATAGTAATTAGTTTTAACTTCTATATCTACAATTGAAGACTTTAAAGGTATTCTACTGATCAGGGGGCTGAGGAGGGACCAAAGTGGACTTTTATTTGGTTTAGTATTTTGAACTCCTCTTTGCTCATGGTATGTTGTGGACAGTGTCTTTAGGTATTTTTTATTTTAATTTCAGCATGGTGAGATTTGAAATTACTGGATAATTTTTCAAATGCAACCTTCCTGTTTTCTTCCATGTAAACGAAATTCATTTAGGCTAGGTTGCCTTTTTCCAGAATGCCCAGCGCAGTTGTATTTTTCTGGCTCTCTGACGGCTGCTTTTTGCACTTTCAAACATTTTCCTCATCTTCGGTTTTGTTACTGTTTAACTGTACTCGTGGTCTCAGCCTCTGAATTATTATGCTGCACCACTTCCACGGTTTAATACATTGGACAGCAGCAAAAGTAGCTGAAAGCCAGCTGGCTCTGTGCACGGCTTTGTCTTACAAAGAGTCTAATGAATAGACACTTAAAAATTGCAACCTAAAATCTGCACATCTCTGCAGAAACTTGAAGCACTTGCTTCACTTTTTAATGTTATCATTTTAATAAAGTCTACACATTCATAGTCTTTCTATCAGAGATACAGGTTCTCCAGCATTAATTAAAGATCACATTGTGCCTTGAGAAAAGTTGACCTCACATAAAAGACTTCATTATTTTTAAACACTTTATTTTAAGAAAGTGATACCCACACTGAAACTGTTTGCAGTGAGCATGCATAATGAAAGCAGCATGTAAAGCCATGAATCCCAATTATATGGTGCTTGGGTTTAGGTACCAAATGACAACAACCTGTGTCTAAGAACTGAACACAAGCTATCTTGCAAAGTTGGATAGCCTAGCCGTAAAGAAAGCTTTTGTAATGGCACGAATATACCAGATAGGGCATCATTACCTTCGTTACCTTTCTCAGTCACTTAGAATTTCTTGCTGAAAATTTTGTGAATACTTTTTCATCTTGAAAGTGTCTGTTTGGTATAACCAAGTATTTTTTCTACACAAGTGAAGGAAGTCCTTTATTGTTCCTGAAAAATTTAAAAAGATTATAAGAATTTCATTCAGGAATTGCTGGGGGAGCAGATTGTTTTGAAGGATAATACATTCTCAGATGTGATTTTCTTGCTCTTCACGCACGGTTGTGTATCTACAAAAAGTGCTGTTCCCAGTGGAGCAGGGAGGGTGAGAGAGAGGTAGAGACAGTGCAGGGCGCTTTCTGGATCTCCGTTAAAAGGCCCAACAACAATTGGCTGAATAAAATAGCCACTTTAATAACATAGAATAAAAAGAGGGGTAGGGATAGTGAGTCCTTTCAGATGCTGAGAACCCCACGTTCATGCAACATCGGACGGAGCCCAGACGCGTTATCCCACAGCATGCTGCACACATCCCGACCGTGGAGAGGATCCCTCTGGGGTCCAGAAAGGAGCAAAAATTACTCCTTTAATACACCTAGATCTCCTGTTTTAAAAACCACAAAAGTCTTGCCACCTGTTACTGCTTTTCCTTTAAAGTATTCTACAAAGTAGAACTTGTGCCTATATAAGTTATATGCTGTCTCTGGTCTCAGTGAAATATTTCAGGTACAGAAACCCTAGAAAAAGGGCTAATGATGAAAGGAGCAGTGTTGCAAATGCACTCAGTTTAAAAAAAAAAGGGTGGGTGGGGGAGAGAATCTTAAAAACACCACAAAACCATTGTAGTCACTAATGCACCCAGGACGTTTTTACTGTCTGGCCCCTCTCCTCAAAACGTGGTGTGAATGGGGAAATGCCCTTGTAAATGGTGCAACTCATATAAACATTGTTTATGAATACCAAGGTGAATGTGCCTTCAGATATACCTCAAGAGACTTACATATGAGAAAATCAGCAAGTGAAGAAACAAATGCTTAAAAAAAGAAGAAACAGTCCTACCCGACTCAATGGACTTCACTTGGAGGAAGGACGTAAATACTGTTTGCCACATAACACTGAAAAATGTGTGATGAATGTAGCAACTGTAAAACCTTCATTGTTCCTTCAGCTAAAACAAACAGAATGTGTAATTAGTTGGCTGCTTCTGCCTAATCCTAAATCCCAAGAAGATTGTGTGCCATTTGAATCATCATCTACCTGTTTTTTACGGGCATATTTCAGTTGTTCCAAATCATCTCCATGTTTGCATGCACCAAACCTCTGCCCAGCAATAGAAAACAATTAATGCTGCCCTGACATGCTGCATTTAGGTAGTTAAAGGGGAGCTTCCTGCTGTGCTTGTACTTTATTGGCTTAAAGCCATACCAGTCATTTCTGGATTTTTATAGTTTTTTTGTCACAGCCTTCAACTTTGTACACTTGGTTTTATAGGTGAATTTCAATACTTTTTTTTTTTTTATTATTCCTGCTTTATCAGGCAGTTATTGCATTGTAATTTGTATCTTCTGAAGTAAAATTCACTTCCAGTTAATTGCAGTACACAAGGTAAAATTGTTTTGTTTTTATATTTGCAAAGTAAAATTAAATATAAACTCTTCTAGTGGATGCCTGGTAAATTATTGATTTTATTTCTATGTCAGAATGAGAGAAAGATTGCATTAGATCTAATATAATATGAAATCTTGTTTTAACTGGAAGGACTCTTGAAGGAGAAAACCTTTGAAGACATTGCTTGGGCTTTTTGTCTTTTTATATAAAAACTTCCATGAAAGTCCATTTTCCTCTTCTGCAGCATCTTGTCCAAGTTTAACTGTTGTATATTTTAATGAGTATTCAGACCTCTGCTGCCTCAGAAAAGCCCAAGGTAGTTCACTAGCCTTTTATAAACCTCATGCAGAGAACATAAGAACACAGCACCGCCCTGATGGTTTTTACAAACGCAGAGTCATGGACAAGGAAATTTGTTGCAGTCACGTACCAAATGTCAAATACGCAGGTCAAAGCAATAGTTCTGAGTTTGGCCACAGCTGTCTGAAAACCTCAGCTAAATGCCACTGTGGGGTTGCAGATCACTGTAGGGGACACATGCAGTAGTCCCACAATTTCCATGCATTTCTACAAGAAGAAGATCTTGGGTGGAGAACATGGGAAAGTCCATCAAAGCCAGTGGAGTTCATATCTGTAGAACCAGTGTTAAATAAGCCTCATGCTGGTCAGGCCATGAGCCTTGTGCTGTTCTGTAAAGCTCTCTGGTTAAAGATGACTTCAAAGTTCATAGACAGTCTGTATGCAGAGATAGTGTCTTATGAGACAAATTTCTACTGTTAGAAAACCCAGACAAACTCTGTTGAAAGCTCCTCTATTTCTCCGAACTAAGGTCATTTTATTTAAAAAAAAATTTAAAAACAGATTTACTCTCTGAACTTTGCTTTTCTTACACCCTTAGACTATTGTGGCTACACCACCACTATTTTAAAATCAACAGAAGGAGAGGGTATTGCTACCCATTTTGCTTACTGCGATGTTCTGAGCCATCTTGGATTTCCCAAGCTAGGCTTAAGATGGCAAAGCTGAGTTTTAGAGGAAAAAGGAGGATTCTCTGGTTCCTACCTTGCTGCTTTCTTATGAAGTACAGCATATACAATCAACTTCAGAAATTTTTCTTATAGCTTTTTCCTTTCATTTTCTTTTTGTAGCAGTGAAAGGAAGAACTACGGCACTTGTGGCCGACAAGGAGGAAGAGAGTAGTACGTAAGTTGTGCAAGGCTGAGGGTCAGGCAGTTGAGAAGAAAGTGGGATAACCAGAGGAACTCCTTTAGAAGCAAGTGGAAACAGAAACACTAACCAAAGAAAGCCTGTTAATTTGGTATTTTCTCAGAGGGATATTTGGATTATATTTGTTTGATTAGTATTGTGATTTATAGATGTACCGTGCTCCTTTTGCCTGAACAGAAGCAGCTCTCTCTTGTCATACATAGCATCGACAATGAAATACAATTAAGCTGGTCTCGGATTTGCATATCATGAAGTCATATGAGCTTATTCAAGCCAACAAAAAGAGGTTTCTCTTGCTGAGCTAGAGCGTTATTTGAGCTAATCTGCCTGTTTGAGTGCATGAATGTTTTGCATGTGGTTCTAAGAGATACGTGCAGCTGGGTGGCATAGTTCTGAATTACTGGAATGATTCATGGCACTGATTTCCGTGCAGTCACCTTTTCCTTCTTTATTAAATGAATACAACCTCAACTCAGTAGAAATCCAGGCTCTCTTTGCACTGCAGCACAAGTATTGTTTGTTCTTTATAGCAAAGATCAAAGGATATATAATTTTTTTAAATAGCAGCAGGAACCACAGATCATAACTCATTGAAATGACTCCCCCCCCGCTTTTTAATCTTAGAACTATACTATTGTGGAGTATTTACTCTTTTATTGTGGAATATAGATGTCACTGACTGCAGTTATGTTGATTCAGTATGGTCTTTTGTATATGTCTTTCAGAAGTACAAATGATGGCATTTAATTAAAACCCACACATTAGACCAGATGCTCCTTTAAATGGAAAAACTCATAATACGAGCAAGGAAGCCTCCCCGTGTTTCTGTGTAGGGAATTTTCCTCCCAGGAAAACACTTGAAATGAGAACGGGTGGTATAAATACACAGGTGGTATTCTGAAAGCTAAGAGGTACCTAAAAAAGCTTGCTTTGGTTTTAGCAGCCTCCTTTCCAGCCTTCTGTAAAAACGTCTCCTTCCCCCGTGGAAGAGGGTTTTACTGTGCCAAGGAAAACTCCTGACTGTTGTGCTGGCAGCAGCCTCATCTGGGTGTCTGTTGAAAAAATAGGTGCAGGTAGAATATAACATGATGGGAGGTACACACAGGTTCTGAAGCAACAGGACTCAGTGTTACGTGGGAACACCATCAGCAATCAGTTTCCATAGTTCCTTGTTCTTTTTTATCACCGTATCCTGCCGTTGCTAGTTTCATTCTTGGGCCTTAGTAGTAGGAAGTATGAACAAGGGAACAAATTTAAGAACCCTTCCCTATAGCTCAACTTGTCTTTTATCAGCTGATGGAAGCTGGAGGATTGAGCTCTTGTTATCGAGCTCGTGGGACTGCTCCCAAGTGGGTGGCTGGAGGGTCTGGAAAGCTGTGTGTTCTCCAGGCAGAGGCAGCACCCTGCAGTGCTGCTCTTTGCTCTAGCAGCTTCTGGATATGCTCCGTATTTGTCATTTCCATACGCCTACTGCAGCCGGCCATCTCTCTCCCCTTCACCATGCACATAAAGCACATGTTGTGTAAATCTCTGGGCCATCTAATTCCTGTGTTACAGGTAAGGAAGGAAAAAATTAAACTCTCCTTTATTTAAATTGAGGATAAATTTCCTACTTTGAATTAATGTTCCAAGTACTCTCTTCTAAACTTTTTACTCCTCCCATAGTTTATTATTTCTCATCCAGCTGCTTTATCTTCTGCCTTTTGTGCTAAAAAAGACATTTCTTCTGTCCAATCTCCCCTTATTTTATTTGCAGAAGTTGCGCTTAAGGAAGGAATAAGAAAAATGCTTTTCCTCCCGCAGGTTATTCCCATGCTTTAGTGCCAATAATACCCTCCTACACCCCTGTTTTATGTGAAATTATCATGTTGGCATTGGGTCAAAGAAGACAGAAACTCTCAAAAGGGGGGTGGGTGGTAGGGAATGCAGTTTCTAAATAGTCTCCCCCCCCCACCCCCCAGTTTGGAAATGATACTAGCATGTGCATTGGAGGATATGTTCGGGGCTAGAAAACAGGTCTGTTATTTAAATCATATTGAAAAATATGGAAACAACTTGGCTTATTTACCTTTCCTTTTTCTTGGAGTAGAAACCATATGTTTTATCTTCGGTGTGTTCTCTCGTACTTGGCCACTTCTGAAGCTGTAAAGGTGAATGTTTAGGATGATTACTTAGGACATTCAGTACTTCAGTTTGTTTTCAAAAGAGACTTTTAAGCAGATCACATGAGAAACGTTAAAAAAGGGTTGGAGGAGGGACTTGGGCTTGAATATATATGTGTAATAGATATATACTCCTTTCCCCCTTGTTTCCACAAATAATGCACAGGAGAAATGTGATACTGCTAACTAACGTAGCTCAATTTTTTGTGTCTCGCGCTCCTGGCAGGAGAGCAACGAGAGCAAGAGTCCCGTGATTTTGTCTGCTGGAGGCTGAGAGTCTTCCCTTAAGATTCCCATCTCTTTCATCTACCTCTCCTCAAAAACTTCCTCTTACCCTCTTAGAGTTGAGGATAAGAGAGAAGAGGAGGAAGAAGTGCAATGGACACGTTAGGGAAGTGGAAAGAAAGAACCAGAATACTAAGCAAAATTCTGCATGAGAAAATTACTTTCAAAAATACCATTGGGCTTCAAGTTAGCAAATCACCTCTGGACTGAAACTCAGGAGTCTGCAGCCTTACTTGTGTCCCCAGCACTAGTCTGTTTAGAGACTTGAGTGAATTTCTTGCCAGTCTTGTACCTTTGCTTCCCATATTAACAGTCTGTATTTGTTGCTGTCTGTATCTATCTAAAAAGGATGAATAGCAGTATCACCCTCCATAGTGGGATTTTGAATGAAAGTGGTTTTAATGGTGTGGTGGTGCGATGGTATTCATCTCCTTCAAACCATATTTCTTAAAAGTTAGCTATATTGGCTTAGAGCGCAGTCTATCACTGAGTTACCTAGTGCTGTTCTGCTGTCCAAGATGACATGAACTATCAGAGCTGAGTCAGTTTTACGTTTTATTTCTTAAGGTTTTGCCCTGAAAGTTATCAGCCCAAGGTCTTAACTCAGTTCAGCCATGTTCTTTGTGAATAGATGTCAACATGCAGAATGCTATAGCCGTTAGATATATCAAATGCAAGGGACCGGAACAATCATAATAGTAATTTTTCTAAATCAAAAGGGCTGATTGAATCGGTAAGAGAAGTGGTACTGGAGCAGTCAGAATTAGGCTTCCAGCACTGCAGTTAGGTTCAGAAAGTGATTTTACTAAGACAGTCAAATCTCACCTCATTTTTATCATATACTTTCGGGAATTATTTTGATTGTCAGCAGTGCTGACCTGCTGTAAAACAAGTCGAGGAACTGTTGAAGCTGTTCTTTCTTAACCTTCAGGTGAAGGCAGTGTAACTCCAATGCTACCACAGTTGCGTTTGCAGCTGCATGATATCATTTCGTCTGAGGTGAAGAATGCTATTGTCTTTTTTATTTGCAACATCAACAGGGGCGTTTGTTTAATAGGTGAAATTTGTAAGCGTGTATAACATGCCTTTTTAGTATTGTTGTCTTTTATTGTTATTTTTGTTGTCTGTATAATATGGGGCTGACAGTACGGACGGCAGGAACTCTCAATTAGCCTTGAGGTCAGGCATCTAGATTAAAAATCTTGACACATTCCTTTATCATTTCACCTCAATCTTAAAAGGGCAGTTCATTTCTCATCTGTACTTAATACCTTGTTTCTTCTAGGGCACACGTAATGATAATCTTATTTTACAGCGCTACCGAATTGGGTTTATGATCAGAATTGGTGCCAATGCTCCTAGAAGACCTGTTTCTTTGGGGTGCAAAGTATCATTTTATTAAGCTGTGTGCCTGAAAGTTAATTTTGTTGCTGTATTAAACCAGCGTTAACTAGCCTTTCTACTGCTGTATGAAGGAAAAAGCTTCATTCTGAGCAGATCTAAAAATGGCTGATGTGGCTAATAGGCAGCTGAAGGCCTGTGTTTTGTTTCCAAAATAGGTGCAAAATAGTTTTTCTCCGATCGCCAGTCCGGTGTGTCCGAACCTGTTCGAGCTGCCCCGGGTGGGCTTCTGCACCAAGGCTTCTTCTGCTTACCCACCCGTTGGGTAAAGTAGCTTTGGACTTTGTTTAGGATGTCAGTGCTTTTTTTTTCCCCATTCCCACCGTCCTCAGAGCGTAAGTGGGAGTATGATTCTGTGCTTATGACGTGTGTATTTTCATGATTTTTGGCAAACATAGGACATAGCAACAGAGTGTGTTTAAAGGTCTAAAAAGGTCTGAGATCTGAGAAATAGGATCTCCTTTAATTTAAAAATGGCTGCCATTTTTGCAATTTAATGCTGAAGTTTAAGCAGAATATTTCAACTGCTAATCAAGTGGATTAATTCTGGCATGAATGAAGATGGCCCAGCAGATCAACTGTCACGGTTTGTCTGTCCTTTGAAAGAAGCAATATTTCTAAAATATATCAGAAAAACCAGCATGTATCTGTGAATATCACTGTACAGCTTTGCATCTCTCCGTAGTTCATGATTTCCATATTCACACATGGAGAAAGTGCAGCGCAGGAATTTGAAATTACTTCCTGACGGGGACAGTCCTAAAGGGATTGCTCTGACACATGAAGACCTTTGTGGAAAAAAATGAAACATTCCAACACAGTGGGATTTAGAGGAACTACACTGAGGGGATGAGTCCTTGTTTTGTATATACGTATATGTTCTAATCACAGCTTCCGGAGGTTTTTCCTGTCATGCTAATTCTTCGCAATGTAGTGTTAATGACTGAAATGCTACATTTCTTACCTGTGCATGCTCTCTCACTTGTTAGGAGTTGGCACCTGTTTTCGTATTTTTTATGAAGGGTGAAAAGAATGAGTATACTCTCAGGAACTACGTGAATAAACTGAGTTCCAAAATACTCATTTTATGAGAGGTACAGGAAGCACTTAAAATGTCATATATGGAATCGGTTTGCTATGATCCAAAGTCTACAAGGACCAGGACATTGCTAGTACCATTATTTTCATAAAACCATTCTCATTTTTTTACGAAAAAATGTTCAACTAATTTATTCGTCTTATATCAGGTCATCTAGACAGGTCTGTTAAATTTAATGGCTGTTTCATGATTAAGGGAGAGTAAGAAGTTCTTAATTGAGGAACAGATAAAAAGCAAGCTAATTAACTCCAAATACATTTCTTTAGCGGCGTCCAAACAGCCATTTCTAAGATGAACTTGGGTTACTCATCTTTTGAGCTTTTAATCATATTTTTAGATTGCATTTTTACACCATCTGTACTACAAAAATGACTGTAATTTCTGTCACAGTTGGAAGCATCAGTTAATAAATGTTTTCTATTTTGATCTAGGAAGGTGTATGAATTGAGGGAAAAAAATATTCTTAAACTAATTGGTTTAATTTACAGTAGATTGAGGGAGAGTGCAGTGGGAATGGTTTACTCCTATCCCTACCTGGTTTTCTTCCAACTATCACCTTACTCTTCTTTTATTTAAATACTGTCCCAAACGAAGCCTTTCCCGGAGCCCTCTGATCTTCTGTAAATTGTTGCAGGTATCAGGAAACCACTGGCACTGTGTCCATTCTCTGTCACTCTATTTACAAGATACTTAGCAGTTCAAACCATCTACTAGAGCGTAGGATCAAGCAGGATCAGAGCCACTAATGCAGTAGCATTAGGCACTGATGTGTCGACTACTGCTCTATAGAGTCTACATTAATAATGCATTGGGGTAGGGAATGAAAATAATACAGTAAGTTGTGTTAGGGCTAACTGGTAGCCTGCAAAACTCAGTGTTCAAAGATTGCTTTTGGTGAGGAAAATCTTTTACTGAGCAAATGTGTGGGCTAGAATAAAAATGCCGCAGTCTATGTGCAAAGCACGTACAATGTATAGAGAATTTTACATGTGTATGGGTAATCATTATTATAGATATCATACACTAGTAATAATAACCAGCTAAGCATTCTTCAGGGTGCTCTATGAATTTAATTTAATTTCTGTGACACAGGGAATATGGATTCCCAACAGGCAGGTGGTATTAAGATCACTTAAGCATATTAATATTTTACTATCCTAATTTATTAATTCGTAGAATGTTGTTTAGCAAACTTCAGTTTTCGTCGTATAGATACCACTTTATGCTTTTGCATCTTCTCATTTTATTTGCTTATATGTATTTAATATTTTTATTTTCTGCACAGTTTAGTGGGAAGCTGTATTTCAGTGTAATCGTACTGTTATTCTGAAGAACTGAGATTTTTCCTGTGAGGTCTGAAATATCTTGCAGTGGAAAGAGTGGAGTTTCTTTGTTTAGTAAGAAGTTCACACTTCCACAAGATTTTTTTTTTTTTTTGAAGGTCTTTTGCTTTGTCCAAGTTACTAGCATGTTCGCAGTTTACAGTCAGCTTAGCTAGGGAATACTGGTAATTACGCCGATAGCTTGCGAGGCCTTTACTGACGCTGGATAAAGCAGTGAATATAGTGATGTTAAAATAGAAAATGAGATTGAAACAGAAGTAAAAATAATTTGCCAGCATCTCCCAGTGGATTTTATACTGGATGGTAAGTTTTGTAGAAAGAAGGGAGAAGAGAGAAAAGAAACATCATGACTAGTTGTTTGCGATGGTAAATTGCTGGACAAAGGAGTCTTTCATGTAACGGTAATTATCTTAAAATACAGATAATTTTGAAACTTATCAGAGAGACCTATTACATTCTTAAGGTACATTTATATATATTTTACTCTTGCTGAATGACAAACTGCTCTGTTCTTTAAAACAGAAGTGGTAAGGTTTTATTAATGAAGGAAAACAGCCCAAGGTCATCTGCCAAAGCCTATTTTTCATGTTCATAAATAAAAGAATTTGGTGACCATTAGGTAACTCAGCTACTGTGAAACCATTCAGTTATATTTCATAATGATAATTTTAGTCATATGTGTTGCTCAGAACAATATTTCTGTTTTCATTTATTTTTAATCCTGCAGAACATTTAAGTGTCATCATCTTAAACCCGTGCAAGACGGTATACGAAGCCCACTGTAAGGTTCTCGATAACAGTCAGACCTTTAGGAAAAAGCGTTTTTTTTCATATTTGGATCTCCTCTGTACCACTTGCATAGAGACTTGACTCTTAAATACTTCTGTTTACATGACTACTCAGAGATGCCTTGCAGGTCATTGGTAGTTCATAGGCACTGCTTGGAAATGCTAGATTAAACTCAAAAGAAGGTAGAAGTGTTGAAGTATGTATAATGTGAATTTTGAGGCCCTACAAAATATTTATGTTCCTTCATCCTTTCTGAACTCTAGTGAATATGAGGCATTTAAGTAGCAGCTGAGCATGTAAATATCCTTGGGAATATATTCCTGAGTGCATGTTTTGGTGTTGCTGGACCTTTTGTTGATGCTGATGTTGGGATTTGAAGAATAAAAGAATCATAAATAAAATGTACCACATACTTATATACATTTTCTATAGCAGCTCTTCATTTTTAAGACTGCTTCTTGATTCTTCGAAGCAGTCATATTGTTGACTGTTTTCTTTAGCTATCAAGTTAAGCTCCCTAGCTCTGTCTGAAAAAGTAGTTGGTTCCAGGACTGCAACACGTGCTGTGGCTACACTTTCAGCCTCAGTTTTCTTGTTGCTGCTAAAATCACAGTTATCAAGTTGCCATATACTGATTTTAGCCATTAGTTGTTTTGTTTTAATGGCAATGGCGTCTTTCATTTCTTCAGCTATAAGCATGCTTTTATGGACCATTTCCTATTGTTCTGTAGTGAGATAGTGTCATGTCAGAGCACCGCGGTGGAATCTCGAGTATTTGCCGATGGATTTCCAGAATAGCCAGTATGGCTACTGTGCTGCAAAGGAGTCTGCTGACTTAACAGCATTTGTTTTAATTGCGTAAATGTGAGAGATGTTAATGGTGAGAAATCAAGTCTGCAAAAGAGGACATTCCAGAAATATAAATTTTGTTGCCATATTAAGGAGACTATATGATATATCTTCTAATATAGCACGGTATAGCTTACATAAGCAACAATTTTGAAAGATTTGAAGGTAAGAAGAACAGTGGTAATTTTTCCTGTAATACATCTGTGTAGGTACCCTGTGAACATCAGAACTTCATAGAGGACAGTGACCACGTGAATATTTTTGCAGATTTACAGGCTAGACAAAACAAGGGCCCATCATCCCAGTTACGTCTCTGAAGCTTCTCAGTGTTCTCAAATGATTTGGATTCTTTTTAGTCTTCTTATTTTTCTTTCACTTGTTCTGTAAATTACAAAAGTGAGTTTCAGTTGGGTGAGGTTAGTTTGAAAACTGGTCCTCACTTTGAGGTGCTTTTACGCCTATTAACATGTTCAACTTAGAAAATAAATGAGCAAGGCAAAAGCTGTAAAGTGCCAATCAGTGTAAAACTATGACTGTTAGGTTCCTGAGCTACTTACCTTCCAGCAGGTGCACCATTCCCCAAACCTACTTAAAAGTGAGTGTGTTTCTCTAATGAAAAAATAAAGTGGGTTATACTGGCCAGTTAGTGCTTTCAGGGGTGGTTCATAAATCTTGCAAGTTTTCAGAGTGCCTTTCTGTGCCACCAGATTTATGTCATTTTGAGAGATAGAAGTTAATCTTTTAAAGGCCATATTTAGCAGTAAAGCTGCAAGTTTTGAATAAGTATGATGAAGTTAAATCTTTCTAGGAATACCTTAGGTATTAAATAGGAATGTTAATCACAAGCTTACAGATCAGTCACAGCAGTTAAATACTTGTTAACTCTGCTTTCCTGAAGATTAAAAAAAAACAAAAACAAAAACAAAAAAAACCCCTTTAAATCTCTGCAGCTGACAGCATAAATTTCTATTGAAGGAATGCAGTGACATTTGTTAGAAGTGTCACATTCTCCATCCTTCATAGTCCTAAAAAAAAAAAAAAAATGCTGTATCTCCATATCCTCATGTCTCAGTTATTGATTTGTCAGTAACACAATAAGCACGGCGTGATGTCTTGTCACCTTTTCTCCCCTCCATTTTGTATATGGCTGTTCTAAAAATTATTTTTAAGTAGTATCGATTGCCTTGTACAGTATGGGATTAAGGCGAAAATTTTAAATTTTTTTGCTGATGGCTTTTTCCTTCTTTGTTTCGGAGTTGATTTTTTTTTTCAAACATGTTTCAGGCCAGTGGTTCTGTTGCTTCAAGAATGAGCATGTGACTGACAGGATACTATTTGGGAAGTGATGTGCAGTCTCAGAGTAATATGACATTTTATGAGCAGCTTGACTGTTTTCATTACTTGGATTTATACTTTTATTTCTGTGTGCTGAGGAATAAGTGAGTAAGGCAGCTGTGGGAAATAGAAAAGCTGTCAGGATGAAGTTGATAGGACAGCCTTGAAATTATGCCATTGTGTCTAATAAGACATTATGGCTGTTATCTTTAAACCCTTTAAATACAAAAATCTGATAGAGCCGCTTGGATCGTTGTTTCAAGCTAAGTGATTCAGTAGGGTTTGTAATAGATTAATCTGAGATATTCAGGAAAACCTGAAAAAAAAAATTGAAGAGTCTTGTTACTAAATTGAACATTCTCACCATTTTTGTTAATTCATAATTAGAGCTATTATATTACTAGTGACAGTGGGAGATAGGACTTCTAAGGCCTTTTTGTCTGTTTTTTAACCTCAGCAGCAATTTAAAGGACAATCAAGGTTTTAGTGTAAATATTTTGAGGCAGTCCACTGTGCTTCTAAGAATGAACCATGCTCTTTTTCACTTCCAGGCTTAAATACTCCGTTTCTGTTGCTTCACTCTTACAACAAGCTTCTTTTGTCGTGACAGCACAGTAGTTCTCATTCTCGCATGTCTAAGAATTGAAGCACTTGTGTGCCTGTCAGTCGTCCCTGACTCTGATCCCCCTCCCTAGTTCTGTAAGGGACCCTTCTGTGTGAAAACTTCAAAGGCTCAGATGCCAGGTTTGCAGTCTTGGTTCCTCCAGCAGCCTGACAGCTTGGTAGTTGGGCGCCATTCGCTCACTGAGCGGTTTTCATAATCTGTCATGTGCAACTAGGAATGATTATAAAATACACAATTTTTCACTATAAATGCGCTATGCTCTGATAAGGAAATTTCCCTCCAGTCTAAAGCTGTCTATGAAGGCTTTGCTTGGCTGCAATTGGTAAAACTCCATTGGTTCTGTTGAGTGAAAGCCGATAGGAGCGCAGCCCTTGGCACCTTTGGACATCCCAACCACAAGCCTCGGTTACAGATGCTTTGTTACAGGCGCTCGATAACTGCCCTCTGAAGCACTCGATGGAGGCTTCCGCGTGGCTTTCTGACAGCTAGGGAGAAATCAGGTTGTTGTCAGGTGGCTACAAATTTGCAAGACTTGTGTGATTTCAGCAAGGAGGTACATGGTGATATAAATTGAACACATGCATAAGCACTTAAATCATAATAGGCAGTTCATAGTGACTTACCTTACTGTGAATGGGGAAACATGCACAGCTGCATTCACATAGGGTTAAGGAGTTTGGGCAAGAAAAGCTATGCTTGTAGAAGAAATATAGTGTTTGAGACACCAGGTGGTTTGTTTGTTGGTTGGGTTTTTTTTTAAATTAGAAATTATTACAACACTGGTACAAATTGCAGTGCTTTATCAGCAGCAGATACCTTCTCGCTAGTAAGAACTAAACTTAAAATAAATATTATCATTTCGATTGCAGAAGACTGATGAGTGAGTATTAACCTGGTGGTAAGATAAATGTGATGTCCTTAGTAACACAGATAATATACGAATCTCTTCCAGTGCTTCCAAAGCTGTGATGACATTTTTGGTGAAAATATGCACAAGCAGAGATGTTAGCAAGCAGAAGACAGTGGATTATACTAATAAAAATAATAATTTTTTAAAAAGCACAGCCTTGTACTTAACAAAAATAATGTCTTCTTTACTTTAAAAAAAAAAGGGGGGCAAACCAAAACCGACAAAAAACCAGAAATCTATTAACAAAAAATCAACTAAAAATATTTCATGGTGGAAGTGAACCTTATTTGTAACTTATGGAGGAAGACATCTTGTGAGGAAAGTTTTTTCCATCTTACTTGCCCATCAAGGCAAACATTGAAGTAATTGGGTAGTGCTCTTTTCCTCCAAAATTTACAGTAGTAGTAGGGAGGCCCCAAAAACTGTCGTGGCCAGGGTCGTATGAAACATTTTCATTTCCAGAACGTATACATGGGTTGGTGGGACAAGGGCTGCTAAAGCTTCCCTTGGAGTTGCAGTAGTGTGAAAGTTTGCTAGCAACAAGGAGAGTGGCAAAGGTGAAATTTGCATGATAAATCAGTCTCAATTTGTAATTAGATAGTTCACATTATACTCACTTCCATCCATTCACCAGCTAATGTATCACCCAGTTTTCTCAAAGCTTTACTCCCTAGTAGATTGGTCCTCTCTTCTGCAGCACTGTTGAATTCAATATTCTGGCAAAAGATACCAGATGCAGCAAGCAGGATAAGCAGACAAAAATTGCTCGTATTACGGTGGCTGACAGTAGATCTAGACCTGGCAGGCAACTGTGGGAGGATATTTTTGTTTGCTTTGCCATGGTTAACTGTCCCATCTTATCATACAGCTGTACCACGTGCTTGTAGAACAAAATTGGGTGAATACTCCCTCTGAGTAAAATGAAATGAATTAAAATGAAATTTTAATTGCTCACAAGCTGTTTTTATCATGGAGTTACAGCCATTCCAGATTTATTCAGAGAGATCAAAGAGCAGTGCAAACCTCTTAGCAATATATATCTTCTGTTCTCATCTAAGTCTATTGTGGGACACTTCAGGTGCCAGCATAGCTAATGTCTCACTGGATGTGAAAAAAAAGCATCATGATCCTATGAAAAACAATTTATGTAAAGCTGGCAGGTTAGTGAAAGGAGAACAACAAGTAATTACAATAACAGTAGCTACAAATCCAGGGAAAGAGAAATGGTTAAAGTAAGGGTGATGCCAGCATGTCTGTAGTATTGCTAGGGGTTGTAACTGGCCAAGCATCTGCATGTATGTGTGATATGATGACGTTTCTCTGTTCGGATCCTTGTATATCACAAACAAATTTTGAACGTGGTATCTGATCCCATCAAGGGGTTTCTTGGGCTTTGGAGGACAGAGCCATATTATTTCAGTCAAAATTGGAAAGGGAGAAGGTAGAGAACATATTGAAGTACTGATACCTAATTAGCAGATAAACATCTCACCTCTGTAGTTGGCTAGAGAGGAAGGACCTGACTGATAGCAGCTATTAACACCTTCGTGACTCGAAGATGACTGCTTGGAAAGCTTGTCTTTTCCCAATGTGTCATTTGGTCCACTTTCACCTAGATTATGCCTTGTTTATGTCTTCTCGTAGAGTAATTCCCACAGCTCAGTTCTGCTCATTATTTCAGTATTTTTGTAATGGTCATTCTCTGGAAGAGAAGAAACAAAAGAATGACTTTGGGGGAAAGAGGAAAACAAAATTTATATGGATGGGGTGTACAAAGAGCTTCTGGAATGCCAGAGCTTTTGGCAGAGAATGGATGAAAATATTTCAGCACGTGAAGGTAAAAGCAGATTACATGTGATCTCTGGTAAGAAGGAGTAACAGAAATAATATCCTAAAATGGAGGCCTGGGAACGGTACCAAGAGAGCTTGTAGGAAAAAGTACCAAATACAAGGAACTACTTATATGTACAATGAATTTGGCCAAGACAAACATGCCTTTTCTCTTTCTAGTACATCTACATAAGCAACGTATATAAACACAAATATACGTTTCTTACTAAAATCCTTTGTCATGCCTTAAATTAATTGCTCAGAAATACTCAGGTGGCACAGCTTTGTGGCCGCTTCTTATTAAACGATGTTTCTACAGGGCTGGACAATATTTTAATCTAACAAGCACATGGACATTGTAAAGGTTCCAAATGCCAGACTCTTTAGGTAAGTAGTATACAAGCCTGGACAAAGTAATAAATGGCTGCCTGCATTTCACAGCTTCATTTTCCTTACCACACTTGGGTGAAGAATCATATTATTGAACTCGGAGTTTCGTCTCCTGCATATTCATTGTACTTCCTCTCATGAAGTATGTCCTTATCTCGTCTGATTTTAACCAGTTGCTTTCATCTTTATTTGATCCCATAGTTAGATTAGACACCTTTGCCAAGAAAGTATGACCCGCTCTTCCTCTCCCTTGCCTAAGCTTCATTTCTTTCTTTTATTTCTCATGCATTCTTTCTAAGTCTCTTGAGCCCCTTGAGGTATGGCATCCAGCTGTAGCACGTAGGCTTTTTTCTGCTTTTAAGTATAGTCCAATACCCCAAACTTCTCCTTCTTCAGGCTAGCTTGACTGGCCAGCTTTTCCAACGTCCCACTGTTTCACCAAGCTTCTACTTGATGGGTAGACTTCAGGGATTAGTGAGTCTTCATTTTACGGGAGATGTGTGAAAAGAGCCCTGAGAGTACATGCCTGACTCCGGTGTTCAGTGATGCAGCAAGTTCATCTCCTCTGCTGGCTTCTGTATGTTGTGCGAGGTCTTATTCCCTGAATCGGCAAAACCAAGTTCATGGCTGCCCGGCAAGTTTTCATTTCACTCCCTCGTACATTTGAATTATGATGGTGTCTTTCGATTACGTGATCACATGCTATCGTATGTACGGCATAGGATGCACAGTACTCATTGAACGAGGAATTGGTCCATTAGTCTATCATCCTTGTTCAGCATGTGGTCTCCTACCTAGTTCTAATGAACGTCAGCCAAATTTGCATTCACAAGTTTGTCACAACTATTTGTGAAGTAGTGGAGCAGCAGTGCTCTAAAACCAGAGGTCTGAGGCGCAGGGAACTAATTACCAAATCTTACAGAAATGCCTTAGCTCAGTGCCTTAGAGCAGGAATACTCTCCCATAGGTGTCCAAAGCCTGCTTTTTCAGGTTTATTTGCATATGTATATAGAGTAGTATTTTATAAATTGAAAGATAATGTAAAGAACTTTAGTCTCGAATGAGTTCTTAAAAAATAAGTGCATAAATGGTATTATTTCCTTACAGAAATAGAAGTGAGTCACAGTGGCATTTGGCAGGGAATCAGTCATTCAGAAAGGAGGCAACTTTTGCCTGCTGAGTAGGCAGAAAATGAGATGGTTGTTAGTCATCCGTTAAACCTCAGTGATATCTGAATAAGGTCTTCAATACTTACTAAATAAAAATCTTAATGACACTCAGTACCGTTTTCCTCTGCTGCTGTCTTTACTTAGGGAAGGTAAAGTTCAGCAGAAATTCCTAAATCACTCTGTTATTTTGATTCAGTCCTGAAGTATTGCTCATGATGTGGACTAGGTAACTTCTGAATATTTGGGTTTTGTCTCCCTAGTATAATTAAGCAATGTTAGGTAGCCGAGCGGTCTCTATCAATGTTGCACTTCCAGGGGAAGCTGTGTGAGGCGAGTGCTGTGTCTTTTAAGAAGCGAGGTGATAAAAGTGGCATTTCCTTGAACTTGTTTATGTCCAGCTACTCTTTGTCTGAAGAAGCTTCTGGTATTTTTTTAAGAATATTTTTCACTTAAGAAAACTCTAAAATCTTTCTCAAATCT
Source organism: Elanus axillaris (assembly GCA_026212715.1). Taxonomy (NCBI): domain Eukaryota; kingdom Metazoa; phylum Chordata; class Aves; order Accipitriformes; family Accipitridae; genus Elanus; species Elanus axillaris. The sequence goes on from JANZLQ010000030.1 coordinate 22,306,440, forward strand.
TCTTAAGAAAGCTCTAAAATCTTTCTCAGATCTGAAGTTTGAATGCACTATATAAATCTTGAAATTTGGCCTTGGACCATTGAAGTAGAATATTAGATCTCTGAGGGGAGTAATGTAGCCATGTTGCTTATCTCATAATGTATCATATATATACTGCCTGAAGTATACGTGAAGGTTATACATCGTTTATTTTTAACTGTTTGAAAAAGTACGGGAGAGACAAGAAATGATTGACCATTTTGCAAAATGATACTGAACCTTTTTATTTGCGAACAGTTACTGAGAGGGAGTTATGGGAATGTGCATGTCCCACATAGAAGGGAGACCCTGTTCTTCTCCTCCAATAATTTGTATGCAAGAAGATAGCCTTAGCTAGAATATTCATCTTATGAGTAATTAATTACTCCATCCTTGGAAATTTTTAAGTGAGGTGATGAAAGAAACATCTCTAGAAAATTATTACTCTTGTGTTGACAACATCTCAAGATGTTCCTGACAAATGAAGTGCAAGATTTATTTTCAAATACTGTTCTGTTCAAAGTGCTCTGAAATATTTTATTTCCCCTATGATACTGGCTTTGACCTTAAATCAAGTACTGAAATTTGAAAATTCTGGCAAGCTTCTTTGGCAACAAATTTTGGGGGTGAGAACTGTGACTAGTAGTTGTGGGGCATTAGTCATTAGTGGTACATTTTGGAAATCGTATTGCCAGTGAATTTATGATATAGTGCTTGTGCTGTCAGGTAGTTTTAATGTTTATTGTCAACAAATTTAGCAGTTGGAAAGCTAGGATTCTGTCCATTCTGACACCATTCAGGGTGGAATTCTTGTGTATTTTAGTTTTACCAATTTCCGACTTTCTAGCTGTAGGCAGTTATTTATTTGGTATGATCTCTAATGAAAGCCAACGTATTAATGATATTCTGCAGACAGAGCTGGTTTTTGTGACTGTACTGCTAGGCAGTTGTAACGTGGAAGAGAAAATTTAAATCATTGTATTTCCCTGTTCCCGTGAAACTTCCTGCAAAGATTTTGTGTGTTCCAAGTTTGACCATTTAGGCAACAACTAATGTGCTTTGTATTTCCCTGAATTTATTAAAGTGAATGTGGTCTGGCTTGTTTCTTGTCCTAAAATTCTTATGCAGTATGACAGTATAGGGTTAAATGTTTGATGTGCTTCTTTAAAGGACAGCTGTCTTTTTAGGGAGTGATAACATTGGTTTGCACTGCATGTTTTTCATTTTCACTTAAAATATGTGAGGAGCCTTTGAGATTAAACTCACACTAGGAAATAAGTAGTATTATTAAGATTAGCATGTTAAACCAGAAGGAAACTGTCTTTAAAATTCTGTATCACAAGATAAAATTAAACATCAGTAAATATTTTAGATCACAACTGCTGTATACAAAGGCCAGTCCACGTATTCAGTAAGATGATCCTTGCCTCTTGGGTATTTATTTGCAGGAGCATAGACAATCCTGTCAGACTTAAAAAAAATTATTTTTTCACTTCTAAAATTACCCTTGATGCTTATTCTGTTTTTAAGTGTGCTGTAAATCTGGAGCTCACAATTTTTCTGTCACTGGGATCACAGAGGGGCGGCTTACCTGCGTGTTTACCCACAGCTTCCCTGCATGTGGAATATCATTAAATAACTACTTAGAAAGGATGGACTGGACCCAACAGGCATGGCTTAACAAGTTGTTATTTATGGAAAGTAATCCAGCAGCGCGGTTGTCTTGGGAATCTGCCTGTGTGCCAATAAAAGGGGCCAATTTCCAGAGCAACCTAACTCCACTCATATATTTGTGAGTGTAGAGGTGCTAAACTGCCACAATGATGTATGCAGCTGGGGCTTTATGCAGATTTAGAAACACATACGGAAGTTAAGAAGCTACTTTTGTAAATCTGATTACTGGAATATCGCAGAAGGAGGAGACGTTTTCATGTAGGTTTGCTAGTTTTTATTTGAAGTTTTTGTTTCGTTTTGCAGTGGCGGTGGAACAATGTAACATGAAATGCTTAAAAAATTGATTACAAACATTGATTGTCTCAGCCTGCAGACCACAGGACTTGCCCATGAATCCTCTTAAAAGCTGTTGACTGGGAAAAGGTGGGGGGGGTTTAAACAACAACGAAAAAAAAGAGCAGGTGGATTATTTCTTCTGCATTCACAGAGAGGTTCCTTTTTCTTGGTTTCACACAACCACACTGTATTCAATGAAGTAATTGCTGTCCCCTTATCTCGCATCCCAAGCTGAGTTCAGCATCTGGAAAAGCTTAAGAACTCAATGCATCAAATTATCCTGCTCAAACTGTTGTTTATTGCAGGCCGTTTTGTCCTGTCATCTCCATGACAGAATGTCAAAGCTTTTTCTTTCTGTTGCCTTCAGCTTCCAGCATCTGCAGGGATCTGATACGCTACCTCTGCATTACACAGGGGGAAACCATCAAGCAGTCGTGATTAAGGCAGCAAGCCAGGCAACTGCAGGCATTGGTAACTTCAGGTACTGCATTGCAGTGGTGCCTTCTCTTAGAGATCAGATTTCACCCTTTGCAGTCACTCAGCCATTTTGGTGGGTTTCCTCACCCTTCCGATTTCCCATGGGATGGGCTGTTCTTGCCCATCTTTTCTCTTTTATTAAAATATTCCCAAGTGTGATGGCATGAAACTTTATGGCTTTGCTAGGCACGTACCAATATTGCTTCCTCTTTCTCCACCTCCAAGTTTACACAGCAGCTTCCCCTAGACGACATAAACTTTTTTTGCACGTGTTAACAAAGCTACAGAGAACCTTGGCGAGTGCAGGGGGGGAATCCTGTCACAGGATTCTCGGTTCTGAAGTGTTCAGTTTTATTGTATTGCCCTATTCTACCTTTTTCATTTTTTTCTGGTGCTGTTAATTGGAATGTCTGTTCAGTCATCCAGTCTTCTGCTTCAAGCTGAGGCTCAGCAGTGGGAATCCACAGCGCTGCAGTTGCTCTGTTGTAGCTTTAAAATACTATGGGTGTATGCATTTAAAAAAAAAATACTTTAGTTTACATTTGTACAGAATTCGTCTATATGCACGTGTCCAGTTTTACCCTCTCTGTGTATAAGTCTTCTGCTGCAAAAGTGCCCTGAAACATAAAGAGACAAATGCCTTCAAGCATCTTCTAAGATCAGAGGTTTGTCACTGCGTCATCTTCAGATGTTCTGACTCATTCAGAGTCTGACTCAGCCTCCCTCCACTGGCCATGGAGGGAGCTTACATCCCGAATGTGGGAACTCCAAAGCACTGCTTGTACCTACGGTAAGTGTTAAACTGCTCAGCACCCCTGCCCAACAAATCTTACGTGGTTTTTTGCTTGTGAAATACTGTAGTATGTCGAGTCTCAGAAAGGCACTTGGCGGGTGACTTGTTTATCTTCTCTAGACTTCAGTAATCTGTGGATTGAACGATTTACCAAGTTGTAGCGAAGTAAATTTGGCATATACTAATAATTCTGTTCTTTTTCTACAGTCATTAAAATTAAACTTTGCCTTCCTATAGTGTGAAAATTAGAGGGTATCAAGTAACACTGGACAAAAAAAGTATAAGTGATTAGTGTGTTAACTTTTGATATGCAGAAATGTTTGATATTCTGAATAAGGACTTCATTGCTTGCATCTCTCTAAGTAGAGAATGCTGAGTTAGAAATTGTCTCCTGCCAAGATTTATATGGTAAGATTTGCTCTTGCTGTTTTTTGTCTATTAAGGAGCCTTAGCAAGGAAGCCAATTCCAAAATTTAGTCAAAACATTGCACACTAGCAACACAAAAAAATACTTACCAGCATATAAGCCAAGCAGAAATAAACAATGTCATTCATTACGTATCATGTAAAGAACACCAGAAGCTTAGGTGTGCCATAGCAAATGTTTTCCTCCTTTAACTGAAGGAATTCATAGGAAGAGTAAAAACTCCATCGAAAGTCCACTTTGTTACTGATCGCTACCTGATGTGTGAATGGAGCAGGCAATGCATCAGGCACTGGGTTTATGAACGATTCGTGTTCCTGCAGATGTTCAATTTGCTACATCTGACTCATTAGCTGTATTTAAATTGTTGCATGGAGAAGAAATATTCGGGGGGAGAAGTCCACTAACATGTATGTGCAGGTTTTTTGTAAAAAACCACTGTGTTGGAGAAGGGAACTGGTGTTTCACACATGCTATTCAGTCTAATGAATCAACTCCATTCTTGTATTAAGGTGACTGAATCTGGAGGGGGAGTAGGGCCCTGGGTAATGTTCAGCACACAAAAAACTGATGCGCCTGTGTTCCTCTTTTGAGGCTTTCTACTACGTGGCGATCCTTAAAGAGTAATGTGGTTTTTCTTTTTTGTTTGTTTTCTGAGCGAGTTGTTTTGCTCACTGGAGGTTGCATGTGGTATGTGAATTACCTTGAAGAGAGATTGGTCTTCCAGGACCATATCATAAATAATTGAGATGATGAAGAATTACATTTAGAGTGCATGTCTGTGTGAGCATGATTGTACATATATATATGTATAAAAATAAGGCAGAGCAAATTCAAATTACGGCTGATCAGTTGTACACACACAAACATACATGTCAACTCAGCGAATAAGGTAGCTGAAAACGAAAAGATTTTCTGTTTGTAAAAACAGTTATGTATAAATATTGCATTTAAAAATGCAAATATGACATTACCTTCTATGTATTTTAATTAGATCCTGTAGTATACCACTTTGAAGAATTTTTTGGACTTCACTAAATCTCTGAGGACTGCCTTTGCTGTCATTGTGTAGCGAAAGGTGTGTTTAGAGGGAGAAAAAGTCTTAACTGTAGGGTTGAAGGAAAGCATCTTTTCATTTAAAAGCAAGATCAAATATGGAACAGTTTTTTGGTAGTTGAACACATAAATGCAAATGTCTACCCTGCCTACAGAGCTTCCAATAAGAGAGACAGGAATTGTTTGCACAGATTAATTTATGATTATATTTTTTTTTTCTTGAAGTGCTTTTGATGGGAGCTCGCTTCACTCTTTATTTTATCAGACTGTTTCAGGTCCTGGCAGTCATGCTTTTTGGTTAGTTAGGTTACAATCAAAATAGGCGGTAGGTGTTTTCTCTTGAATGATGAAGGGCAACCTAGTGATTATTAAGAAAAGTCTGTGGTATATTGAGCACTGCTGAAAGGTAGCATGATAAATAGCATCTGGCTGACAAGAGCAACCTCAAATTATTGTATGTGGTTTATGCCAGTATGTCAGTTTTCCACGTACTGAGTGATAATTTAGAAAGGGGAAAGAGCAATTCACATATATACATAAAATCTGAATCTAATCCAGGATATCGCGTTACTCTGCACAGCCACATGTTATGTATGTAAACTATTAGTAATAAGTAATTTCCATCAATATTATCTGTGAAGAATCCAGTTGCCTTGTAGACTCCAGCAAAGTATCTATTTGTTCTAACTGAAAATACCTACTCTAGCAGTCTGAATATGCTTGGCATGGTTTTCTAATCAACAAATAGTGTTCATTTCAGTTGCTGTATTTCTGAAATCCGAGCCTGAGGAGGTGTATTCTTTACAGACCACAGTTCTTTGAGAGAATGACAGAGGATCATCAAACTTTGATCTCCAAGGTTGCAAGCAGTTTGAAGGCAGCTGCTGCTGAATTCTATTAAAGGCAGAGGGGTTGGATCAATCCAACAAAATACATGTTGACTTGGAAGAGAGGTTATCAGGTCTGGTTAGATTTTTAAGGTTAAAGATGAGAGTCAACTGCGAACAAAAACTGACAGGGGCATGTCTCGTTTAGACGCAAACTGAATTGAAAAGTGTGGGTATGGATCAAGAAATAAAGAAAGATTTATGTTGGGCTTATCGTTATAGCTAGATGATCTTTGCATTCAGATAGTGTCCCTGAAGTTCTGTGTAGGCTTGATCATTAAGAAACAAAATTGAGAGAAATCAAGCACTTCCAAGTTTGGGGGTTTTTTGTTACCATGTCCCTTTTTCTACTTCTAAGTGGGAGGGTTTCCAGTGCCTTCAAAGTAAATAGATTTTTTAGTACAATTTTGGCTACGTGTCAGATACTGTCAAATGGTTTTAGTCATTGTAGTTTGAGATTAAATAGATGAAAAGAACTTCGTTTATCTCCAAAAGGCTTGTTGGGACGCAGGTTTTGGGGAGTGAGACTCAGAAATAGTTCAGTATTTCAGGATGGCGAACTACTGTATGATTCTGTTAGCTACATTCACTACAGAGCAAATGTCCTTGGATGCGGAGACTGCCTGTGCTTAGTACACCTATGGAGTCAAAAGCTTGAGAGTCTGTAGCTGGGCTTGCTTTCTTAGGTATTTGTTCTCAGCCTATGTCTCAGTTTTGCCACCTCTAAAATGAGAAAAATGGCAACATAGTATTGATACTTGCTAGTGCTAAGGCCTTTTTAGGTGTTTGAATTGCAAGCAAGCAGAAGTTCCAAAATAATCCTTTGTTTATTTGTCATCTGGGCTAGAGGACAGTTTGTGAATGCAGAGTTGGCAAGAATAAACACAGCCAATTGTGGCTTAAATAACTTTCCAAGAGTGTCTGCAGTCTTTTCCCAACTAAAGATTACTTTTAGCTACTCCCTAAAGCATACAGGTATGTATCTTGGGGATACAGCTAGCTTGTCAGCTGGGACAGAATACTTTGTGTTGAAGGTGACTCTTGCAAATTTTTCCAGTAACATTTCAGTGAATGCAATTCTAGCTGCTAGAGAACTCGAACCTTTCATTGTCTGGGTGCTGGCTAATGTCAGAGAGGAAAATAATACTAGACTGGATCTTCCCTTTACCCCCAAAATCCAGAAAGTTGACTTTTGCAGCTGCATATGAGCAAATGAGCATTAGAAATGCCAGAATATGTATTTCTTCCACTACTTCTCTTATTATAGTCTAAGCAGCTGAATGAATATATGATCTAAAACTTGGAATAGTTTGGTTGATTGACATCTCATAAAGCTCCTGTCATCCAACAGTATATTCATAGCACATCGGAGAATATGAACCAGTACTGCCTGAAAAATTGTACGTGTAATGCAAACTCGGCACAAGCCTCATTTATGATTACTCTTTGAAAGATATGGTTAAAGGAGAAGCATTGACATTAAAGGATCGGTCATTAAAGATGAGCATGTCACTGACTTTCCATCTCATTGCTGCTATATACTTGCCAAACTTCCTCCTCTATTTAAGCTGAAAAAGATATTGCTTATTATTTTTACGTAATAGCAGAGGGTTTTTTTACATATTCCACTCCACATAAATTGTGAAGCTAAGCAAGAGAGGTCAAAATGTGTTGGCATTAAACATCTATTTCTCACCTAAACAAACTTCTGAGAAATGTTCTGAGTGTATTTGATTCTTTTTAACATGAACTCTTGAAGTCAAGTTAAGGGCGATAAAAATTAGTGCTATGTAAAATAGGCTTGGCCAATTTTCTTTTGGACAAAATTCCAAGGTCTTTTTCTGATCACTTGTACTTCAGTGGTGCCGGACACCATACAGATTAGATAACAAAATGGTATTTTCTGCAAAATTCACTTCATTATTTCACAAACTGAAATGGGGATGAAAAAAATTGTATCGAGTGCTCCTTAAAGTGTGAGAAAGAAAAATTACTTTGGTTGTTTAAAAAAATAAAATGAAAGCAAGACAAGCAGAATGCTAATACAAGCGGAATGAATGGTAGACAGGCTTCAGGTACTGAGCAACATGGTTGAAATTGGTGGCAGTGAAGAAAGAAGAAAAAAAAGCTTTTCCTTTAAAATACGATAATCCAATTTTGTGACTTTCAAGATGAAATTGGATATTCTTTTTCAGGCGCGTTGTTACCACCTGGCTTTCAAAGGCATGATGTGCTGCAGCAGAAACCCACATTAGGGGGTAACCAAAGTAGGAGTAATTCTAAGAAAATTTTTAAATACATGCTGAGTAGGACTTTTATTTTTAAAATGTCATTCCTATTCAAACTAAACAATCCTGAAATGAAGCTACAGATGGAAAAGGATTATTTTACTGTGGTGTATCATGCAATAATGAAGGCTCGCATGGCACAGAATTTTTTTCTAATATTTTGATTCGTCTGGTTTTAACCGACGCATACACTGAGGTTGCTTGGCAGGTGGTTTTGCCCTACTGTATCTGCCAAAGGTGCTGTGCAGCCTCGTTACCTCTTGTTATTCTTTTTTCCTTGTCTTTGTCAGTCTTGTGATCTCTCCTCTTTACTTGTCATCTCCAGGTTTCCAATGTTAATTATTCTCAGAATTCCAAAATCTTTCTTTCATTTTACATCCAGACCGGAAAGCATTAGCCCAGGTCCAGTGACCACAAAGCAGAACATTGCTCACAACTGATTGTCTGTTTTTCTACCCACTGTGTTCTTTTCAATACAGGCAAAATAAGTCTTAGAAAATTGCAAACATTTTTAGTTTTGTGTAGGTTTAAATTAGTAAAACTTTGAAAAAGGGTGGGGGGGCGGTTTT
>JANZLQ010000030.1:22315061-22370367 GCA_026212715.1 Elanus axillaris
GGGGGCGGTTTTGAGACAGTGCTAGTATTGGATTTGAGAGTAAGAAAATACGATTCTTTTCTCCAGGGCCCTGAAGGAATGTTTAGGCTCAAGGGCTCAGTGCCATACTCATGACATAAATGCTATGCGTATTTATTCTGAAATAATGTAGGCCTGTGTTATTTTCCACTACTGTATCATGTTACAAATTCATGTCCAGTGTTCTGTTCTCCCAACAATCTTTTTCAGCATTGTTGCTTTCCAAGTTTCCCAGAGAGCATCTGTCTTTCAGATTACATTTTTCCAAATAGATTAGTTGATGTTTTCAGAATGGGGATCTTGTTTTTCTGTACATAGTTCAATTTGTTTTTTCTTACTAGTGTTTGCATATCCCCTCCATTTTAATTTCCTCCATGAATTTCAATACTGTATTACTTACTCCCTTTTCCAGATCATGCATGAATATATTAAAGAAAGATGGATGTGTAACTGATAGCTGAAGTTCTCCATCTGACGCTTCCAACAAACCTGAGATATTGCAGCTTGTCTCTTACTCTTATAAACAATTCTCCTTCCCTTACCAGGACATGCCAATATTCTTGTCCCAAAAAGATACATGCAAAGTCTTACTCAAGGATAGTTTATGCAATATTGGATAAAGCGCTTTACCAACAGGTATTCATTTTGCTTATTACTTTTCTCTTACCCCCTAATTTTTGATAGCTGTTAAAAAAAAAAAAGCCACCAAAAAATCAACAATAAACAAAGAAACCCACTGTACCCCTCCCTCCCACATCCCACTCCTTAGTCAAAAGTAAACAATTGGCTGTTAAGCTTTCTTTTTCTAATTGAGCATGCTCATTTTTGTAAGGCTCTGATAATCTGAATTCCACCAAGTCCACGTGGTTAGTGTTATCTGCTAAGTAGCTGCTTGTGATGACCGTTTTCCATCTGAAGGTCTGCATTAGTGACAAGGGATAGACAGTCCCCTGAGGACTGCTGAACGGCATTTTCAATGACCTTTGGATCTTTTTTCAGCTATTTTAAGCGAAAAGTTTTGTTTAGAGGAAGCTGTTCGGTAGGAGCAGCTTGCTTTTCATTTGAAAATATCTACCAAGTTTTCTCCTCTCTTCCAAGATGTTTCAGGATCTTATAATTTTTTTAGGTGGATTATTATGAAGAAAAACAAGTGGCATTCATTTTCTAATATGCTAGGCATTCCATGATTGTGACTTGATATTGAACTGTGAAATTTTTTTCATGTTGTAATTTTTCAAGTTTTTCTTGCAGGGCAGTTACCTATACAAAGTCTCCATTATTCCTAGCAGTCCAGTCTTTTTTTTAATTTTTCTTAGTTGTTTTTAAATAGCTAGCTGAGGAGGATTTCAGCATCACCTGGGCATTGAGATGCTAACAAAACATTTGACTGCTTTTGATCCCTGTGCTTTGGAGGCAGTATTTATTAATAAGAAGTGATGGACACAATACTTAAAAGGAGTTTATTTTGCTGTCCTTTAAACAGAAGAGAACTTCCAAACAAATGTCTCCACATTCATTCTTGTCACACATCATGACTCTTTAGTAGAAAAGGGTTTTTTTCATTTTTTTCCCCCAGCAATTATATATCCTCTATAAGCCTGCAGTGGAGGTTGGCCAAGGCAAGTGCATTTATATTACATTATCTATAGAGACCATAATCTCTCTGTATGCTCGTCAATCTTACTACTCCTTTTGAACACATGCTTCAAGAAGACTGCCTTTTGTAATACTGGTCCATTCTTGTATGCAACTATGAAGGGTATGTGAAACAGCATGTATTCTGTTTGAAGTAGTATGAATTTCATTTTGTGTACCCAATTTACCTAGCAAATTTTTTAACACTGCTACTAGGATATAAATAGCAAATACCAGATTGTGGCAAAGTCAGTGAGGGATGCCTTATCATCAGTCTCTACAGGAAAATCCAGGGATAATTGATGAGTTCTGAACTGAGCCCTCGGCCAATGAGTCATTTTTGTTCTGTTACTCTGAAGAGTCAAATTTACATCCCAAATGAGTACACCTACAGATTTTATTATCGTCAAAAATCTGTAGCAGGCTTGCTGACTACAGCTTAAGTCTCTTCACAGTGAACAGTTACACATAATCTTTTTAAATTACCAAAATTATTAATTATTTGAAAGATTTCTAGCAAAAAGTAGATACTACTATGCCATATGACTGTACTTGTAATAATCAGCTCCCAAAGGTCAATTAAATGCTTCAGGGTTTAGTCAGCAAGCAGACACCCATCACTGCTGCATGTACTTAGATGGAATGGAAGTTATCGCTTAATTATTCCATTTAAGACTGGATGGAAAAGGGGTCATTACGGGTTTAAAGCTTTACTTTCAATTTATATGGCTTGGAATTATACTTACAACGAGAAGAGCTTTTCTCTTTGCATAAATTAATTTAAAATCATAGACTTTTGAGTGCTCTTCAGAAACTAAATGGGATTCTGATTAATTTTAGTTCTGCAAATGCGGGACTGAGTAATGAACTGAATGTAGACTGAAATCATGAGGAAGTTGAAGAGATTTTGAAATATGTGTGAAAATGTCAGATGGATCTGCTGAACATGTGTTTCCTTCATAGGATGCAACCAAATGTTTAGGTTTCCAGCCTATATAATAAATTGTGTGCAATGCCTCCCTCAGCCTTCTGTGGCATGTGTTCAAGGTGTGAAACCCATTATTCTAAAAGCTTTAAGTTGTCAATGGAATTCTAGGAAAGCAGGGAAATATGTGGTATTACATTTTGTAAAGAAGCAATCTGTCTACTTTCAAGTGTCACATTTTTGTGTCTGATTTATTGCCATTGCATCCATATGTACAGCTTATGTGCAGCTCCGGGACGCTTGTACTGAGAAATCCTACATTCTTCAAATCAAATAACTGTATAGAATGTCCTTCTGTTTTTAAACAGATTCCTTTTGAGTAAACTCATGATCGTGAATATTTGTAACGTAATCCAAATGTCAGGTGTATGCAACGTAAAATGTTGAAAGACACAACAGTCTTCCTACTCTAATCTTATTATTTCCTAGTGAGAATTTTGCACTCACTGTTCATTTTCCCTTGTGTATCGTACACCTCCTTTACAACAAATACGATCTTTAAAGAAAATAATTCGCAGGAAGGTTGCTGATTTTTTCATCGGTCTATCATAAAATTAAATTTAATTTAAATTATGGGGTTTTACCATGCATTTACTGAAATTCTCTTCAGTATATATTGAACTTCTGAATGTTGAGTTCATCTTTCTATTTATTTTTCTTTTCAAATTGTTAAACCGATCATTTCTTTTGAACTGCCTCAAGCAAATGCACATAAAATAGAGATTAGTTTTGAACAACAAGAGTAGTGAAAACAAGTAGGTGCTGCTTTGATCTCGATTCAGAATGGTTCTGTGAAAACACTGGCTGTAGTTAGTTGAGATATCTTATCCCATCTTAGCCTAAATGACAAAAATGTTACTGAAACTTAAATGGGTAACGTGAACTCGGTTTTACTGTGTGGTCTGGTATTTCAGTAGCACACACAAGAACAATAATATGGTACTTTAAGAATTTCATTTAAGAGTGAGCTCAGAGATAATTAGTGACTTTTCATGTGGATCTTCAAGCAGAACGCCCTCAGTTGGAGCAGTAAGAAATGGGGTATGATGCCACTGTAACCAGGAACTGTTGAGGGCCACGTAGTGTCACCCAGTCGACGACATACTTGAGGTCTCCAGATTACAGTCAAGACTGGCATTGTCTATCATTTACAGTGCTGCTGTTATATATAAAACTGCACCGGGCAGATGAGCTGCAGCAACCTTTCAGAATGCTTTGCCCAAGGAGGAGACACAGAAGTTTGTGAAAAGAGCAACCTGCGGAAGGGCTAGAGTCAAGGAGACTAAATCAACTAAATGGAAGTCTACAAAGATCAGAGACCTGTTATTTCTCTTTGAAAATATAATGCCATGGGATTAAAACCAGAAAGTGCCTTATATTCAAGAAAGCTAAAAGGATTATCTATCTTAAGGACAAAAAAAAAAAAAAAAGGTGGCTCTATGATCCCTGACTGGATTCAGTTTGCTTAAATCAGACCACCCAACCACAGTGTTCTGCTGGAATAGTATGTTGTATACAAAGCATACATATCAACTGTTAACCTCTCACTGACTTTAGATAACATTTCTGGACACATGCATGGTATATTGTAGCCCAGTTGCCAATGTGAACACTTTAAAGATATTTTCTTGAATAATATTGCTGTGGCCACCCGGTGAGCAGCCAACTCTTATCTGTAAAGCCAGTTTGAAGAGCAAGGGCAGCTCTGTTGTAGATATTAGTTGACACCTTTAAACTAAATCTTTTGCTTCACTGATGATCAGTCTCTGTGTTAAACAAGCCAAAAACCAAGCAGATAAAGGACAGATTTGAGATTACTGTGAAAACTGCAACGATAAAAGGATTTGCCAGTTCAGAGTCATCTGCCATTTGCCAAGGATTCAACATAACCACAAACTGATGTTTGCTTTACCATGACTTCTCTTTATTTTCAACCAATGTCCTGTGCACCATTCCATGCATAGTAGAATAATCATTTTCTTTCTAACGCCCAAGACAGCTGCTGTGTCCTGAGTGAGAAGATTACATTTGCAATGGCAAGACAAGTATCTAAACACATTAAATTAATCTCCCACTCCTCCCATAATTGAAGAACGTGGTTGTTGAAATTTTGCTGCCTGCTGGAGACTTTCAAAACCACGGAGGGGCTGGAGTCAGACTCCGATGGCCTCACAGTCCTACCGTTATCCTTCGCGCAAGTCACAGTACAAGAGAAGGCTCAGGTGGCAGGGACAGAAAAAATCCATATTACTGTATCTGCCAATCTCATTCGCACTGGCCTCCTCCTAAGAAGACAGTGCAGCATTTGATACTGAAACAGAAACTATATTTTAAAACATTTCTGGAGCTGTTTTCTTCCCACAAGTTGAATGTATTATTACCTCTACAGGTAAAACGGTAAATTTCCTAGTACAGGCAAAAGCATTGTATAAATATAAGCCCTCCTAACAGACGTTCATAAATAATTAGAGCTTTGTGCTTCTGAACTACTTTGGTTTTTTCATCTTTTATCCCATTTTTTGAGCAGTGTATTATAGTATAAAGACAAAGGCAACTGCAGTCTGCATATATCCAAATGGTCTGTGTATTTTAAGTCTATCGGTAGGAATAGGAAGAGTACCGCTGCCCCAGACCCATTTTCCTTTTCCATGCTAAAACCTCAGCAAGGTGTTTATTTAGATGTTCCTGCTGACTTGTAAATTTCTTACTCTGGACACCGGAGAACAAAGAAAGAAAATCTATGAAACAAGTAGCCCAAGGACAACTATGTGTTTTTTCCACAGTGCCTTAGAGGATTAGATTGTATTCTGGCAATTATTTATTTTCTATGCCGTTTTTTAAAAGAAGCGTTAAATGTTGAAGTGCTAAAATGCAGCAAAACTGTTAAATAACTTAAAGGGAGAACAAATAGCAGTTTTCCACAGTTCCCTGCCTTCGTTATCTTTGGATTTTCTATCTATGCTTACCATGAGGTTTCTTTAATAGCTTCAAGTATCTGCGTTCTAGGAAAAAAATACATGTTCCCTTCATATTTTGTGCGCCGTTTTCGATATTGCTGCTAAAAACAGAATAGCACTTACAAAATTATAGAAGAAGAAAACAGTTAAAATTAATCAAGAACAGGCATATTCTAATGCTAAAATAAAAAATACATCCACATAAGACTGACTAATATTTTTGCTAGTGTAGAAAATAGCAAACTAATGAACACCCAAACACAAGAAGGAAGGCTATAAAATGAAAAAGCGCTCTGCTTGAATAACGGCTTGCCCCTATTTTACAGATGGGAAAACTGGGGCGCGTAGAGAACTTAATTGATTTCCCTAGTGTCACCCTATAAATCATTGATGTGACAAGGCCTAAAGCTGATTCTGTCTGAGAGCTATGCAGCTAACTCTTTGCCCGACTCTCTTCAATAAACAGATTCTGAAAGCATGTTCTCTTCCATGCAATAATTTATACTTGATGCATGAGAAGCCTGAAGTATGAGCAGATAATGCTGTTTGATCTGTATTTTGCAAAAAGCCCTTCCAGATACTCTGTTCTACTTGATCCGCTTCTTTCATAAACAGATTTTGTGTTGCCGCCTTCTTTCCTTGTTCAATCTCCTTTCTCTTTGTGTAAATGAAATGGCATATCCTCTCTCCCAGGTTCTGCATTTATTTCATGCTCTCTTGAGTTTGGATCACATAACTCATCTCAGTCTCTGTGAGAGGCTAACCTCTTCTTCACTGAAGCTGGGTCATGAATAATTTCCTAGAAAGTGAGGCATTACCTCTTCTTCAACCCTGGAGCGGAGGGAATATCAACTGTGAGCAATTATTACCAGTACCAACCACCTAAAAAGGTAAACCTGTGAGTCCTAAAAGCCCCTTCTTAGCAATGGACTCTTTACATGACAGAGAAATTACTACATGACTTACCAGGAGCCTTCACCTTCCTTGCCTCTGTATTAAGGCCTTGTTTTCTTTTAATCAGTCCCATTTGCTAGTGCCATTTGTAAATACTAGACTTCAGGAGTCAGTGTCAGGCTCCTGTTGTGCGAGGATTGCTATGTACTGGCAGTCATGAGCCTTTATATCTCTGGCCTTGATAAAAGGAAACAGACCTGGGCCAAACCTAGACTGAGGTCTTGGTTTGGGAGCATTTTCTCTGCCTTTAGAAGGACCTTCAGGTCACGTGTGGTCCACACTCTGGCTTATCTCACTGCATTGTAGCTTAAAAGGATTTGGAAAAATGTTTGACAAATTTATTAAATGGTCAGAATTTTTATGACAAAAGTTAAAACGTGTATTTTCAAAGTGCTTCAAATACAAATATGACCAGTTATCTCATGCCACCTGAAGAAATCCTGTCCTTGATTATATATAATAAACAAAAGGGCAGATATTTCCTTTATCAGAATGCCCAACAAACAATGCCCAACTTCATGTTGACTTAATGATGAAGCTGCTAGTAATCACAGCTAAAATGTTGGTTTGAAGGGTAGGTGGAGTTTCTATTTGTTCAGAAAAAAATTGTTATTTCATGACTTCTTTAGGCAAGGAGACTCTTTTCATTTAATCTTATGTTTGGAACTAAGTATATTAAGAATTGGGAGGTATCTGTTTTCTTATTTATACTCCTCTAGAATTCTAAGGCTGTGCTAGAAATGTAGGCTGTCCAAGCCATAATCTATTTTCATATTGATCCTGCCTCTTCTAACACTTGTGATAGGCATGCTTATTAATGAGAAAATACACAAGTAGTAGATATTCATGTACTATGCCTCTGTAGTTTAAATAATGATGCAACAAATAGGAGAGCTAGGGGAAAAGATGACCCTGCACAAAATGGGTCAAAATTGCAAGAAGTTATCTGGTAGCATGTGGTAGTAGGCAACATCTGCTGAGTTCAAAGGCTTGTTAGAGTGGCTTCTAGAGCATGGCATGGTTTCTTCGCACCACCTCGCCACAGAAATCCTGTCCCCTGCTATGACAGCCTTTTGCTGTTGGCTCTCAGCCTGGTCCACTGAAAACAGTCTGGAATCAGCACGGCCTCCTTCCCTCTCCCATCAGACGGGGAACGTCCCTGAGTGTGCCCCTGGGTGGCAGAAACAGTGTGAAAATGCTCATGGTCGATCACGTTGCTTCTGACAATACTGAAATTTAAGATCTGATCTTTGGTATCCAAAGCAGTAGCTCTACCACATCCCTAACAACACGGGAATGTGTTGCCGTTGCATCTGAAGCTGGCAGTGTTCCGTGATTTGCTGAACTGATGGTGGTGATGAGGGTGGTGAGGTTTGCCCTTTAATTCCACAAAACTGGTGCAAAGCTTTTGTGTGGCTGCGTTCTGTTATCGCCATTTTCTGGTTCCAGCCACTAATCAAGTGACTAATGTATGATGCTTGTAATTGAGCTGTGTCCTAAAATTTTGACATTCGGCTCTGACAATATCAACTTTGTCCAAGCATAAATGAAAAGGAACTATGTCTTTCATTTTTTTGTAAACTTTAATGAAGAATAGAGAATCTTAAAAAAAAAAAAAAAGATGCAATTAGATTGGCCTGTCTCTTTTGTTTCAAAGTTCTGTAGTTACAAATAATAGAACAAAATTTCCAGTAATTCTCAATTAAATTTGTGCACAGTTTTGCATTGCTGATCCCTGTCTTTACTGTAATTCCTATCAAGTTTCTAGAGCTTGAGAAACCTGAGTGGCCCTGAGGTGTTTGTACCATCTTTACCGTAACAGCTACGAAAGACAGAAAGCCTACAGTGCAAATATGTGAAGAGTCAGTTGAGTGCAGGAGATACTGGCTCAAATTTTACGTTAGCTAGAATTGATCAAAATAATTTGTTTATGTGAAGATGCGATGTTTTTAACGTGGTAAATCGTGCCATTTCTACCACATCCTTTAGGAGAAGGAAACAGTCCTAAAATCGCTTTGACAGCAGCCCTCTTATTTTCAGACAGTAAGCTTCATTCCCATTTCGTTAGTATGCTATAATCAAACTCTAGACCCCATGCTGGCTTTCTTGGCAATCTTTTTTGCTTGTGCGATATGAAGCATGCATCAGCCCAGACCTGAAGGCAAGGGCAAAAACAAATGTATGGACTTTTCTCACAAGTATTGCCACATCGTTTGAGAACATTAGAATACATGATTGACAGCAGTTACGGGAATACAACAGTGATTTCTGCCTAGAGTGCCCCATTCGTTAATACATTTCTTGTAATGAATGATGATTTTTTCTCCATGCCTCTGATTTTATGTTGTGATTAATTTTATTTAATGACTGTGATTAATTGCAGATTACTTACAAAAAGGAATGACCAGAAATAGCCATTTGAAATAATATTTTTTCTTCAGAGAATTGTTGTGTTTACACAGCACATTCTATTTGCATGTGCGGGCTTTTGTCACAGAGGCAAGGGAAGATCCTTTATTCCTGAGGCCCTGTTTCACAGCCATCGACCTCCTTTGAGGATGATCAGCAAAGACTGTAAAGATACAGACCCACTCTTTTCTTGACTCTTCAAGACTGTTGAGTAATGTATAAAAATTCCTCTGAATCCCCATTTTCATATACACTGAAGGCATTTCAATCTAGTGACTAATTGTTCCTCTTGCCATACCCACACAGAGGGTTAAAAAGTTCTGTCGCGCAATTGCTGAAGAACCTTCTTTTTTCTGTTACTCCTCTGTTAGCAAAGACCTTGTAACATAAGAAGTTTCAGGCCTGTCTAGCTCCTGTGTTGTTCAGTGTATGTATCCAAACCATTGCACTGGTTTTATTGATAATGTAACCAATATACTTGGTTAGTTTTGAAATTTGAAACCTGCAAGGTGAGAACATAATAGTCTGATTAGTGATGTGATAGGCACAGAACTGCAGCCCAAATATCCACATCAGCTGTAATTTTTAATTAAAACCTAGGTTTTTAGAAAGGTTTATAATATGATCTTAACATCTGCATTAGCATTTATAGCATGTTTCTTGTTGATCCATCTCAATAATTAATTTCACTCGCAATTAAATTTTACAGCTTGTTTCACTTTTTGTCTTGTTAAAATTCAGCTACAGCATAGGATGTTGCTGCTTAGTTTGAAAGATCGTAGAAACCCCTGGTGTCTTCCAATTTTTAAGTATTATCTGGGCTAAGGACTTTTTTAAAGAGGAGAAGGTTGGACACGGTGATATAGGTGTTGAAGACAACTTACAAAGTAGTGAAGCTTTTAATTTGACATCTTTATTTCTGATGTCATGCAAAAGGTAGTGTGCTGAGGCATATACAACAGCACACAATTGAGATTTCTGTGATAACTTTATGCATAGCCTTGAGAAGGTTGTAAAGAAGATGTTAGAAAGAAAAACTTAGTCCATAATCATTTTTTTTCATTTTTCTTCTAGAACAGAAGTGATTTAACTTACGACTTCCTTGAACCGATCTCTGTTAACTTCCTTTAATGGGCAATTAAAAGAATTGGTCAGAATTTTATTCTAGTATGCTAATGAAGAGGTGCTTCTTTTGGTTACCTTTTTATATGCAAATAATTGGCATACTGTTTAAAAATAGTAAAATGCATCCCAACTAGTTTGACAGTAGTGACTATTAAATTCTAATCATGAAGTCACACTACATTTATCACTCCTTAATGAATCATTCACTTTGGTCCCTCTGTAAGCCCTTGATGTTATTTGTCATTCAGCACTATGCTTCTAGAAGTGTCAGCAGTTCTAGGGTCTTACCTTGCCTTAGATTGAAGAAATCCCCTGAAGTGTGTCATTTTTGATCATATATTGGCTACCTTCAGAATAAAAGAAAATAATGTCATTTCCTATCCTCATTAACATTATCAGCTTCTGATGATGTTCAGATGCTTTTGTTAGCAGCCTGTGATCCATGTATGCAAAAGGAGTTTTATTATTCTTTTGAAAAGAAAGCTGATGCATATTTATACCCCCCTTTTTTTAACTCTTTCAGTTAGTGCCACCATTTTTTAATTCTAAGTTAATTAACTTGTGACAATGCTGTGTTGTGTATTTGGTGTGTTAATGTATTAATACAGCTTTTAGTGGATTTGGGGGAAGAGTTGGGTTTAGGTTTGCATATGGGGTCATTGTGGACCTTTGTTTTATCTGCTTAATCCCATCTGCTCTTCCTTTGTTCTCAGATGAGATGAACAGAGAACATTGGCTTCAGTAGTAGGACAAGCAGAAAAATTATATTGATATTTTGGAGAGAAGCCCAACCTTTTGGAGCAGTCTTTTTGGTGTATTTGATCAAAACGTATCAGGCTATATATGTATTCTAGGAGCATCCAGTCTCACTGTGGGGATTCCAGTATCACGTCAGGGAAGATGGTATTGACTGTTGATTAGGATCAATGCTATCTTTGCTTTGTTACCCGCTTACATCCAGCATTTTCCCCTCCTCCCAACTTTTTCCTGCTTTTTCCTGTTTGTGAGGAAGCAACGTGCAGTTCTGCCTGCGATTTACTGAAGTTACACTTATGTGAGGGCCTTTTATTATTATTGGCAATTCTCTCCAACAGCTGGTGATGCTGAATCTGTGCTGAACGCAGTATTACATCGGTCTGTGCTACATCAGCACCCCTCTGACAGAGCCACTGGTGAGCAGTTTTCTTTCCCTGGTGTAGACAAGACTTTAATCTGAGAAAACAGATTGGTATTGCAAGCTCCTAAAGTAATTTCTGGAGAAGTTATTTGATAGGGTATTTACTGAGATGATTTATAAATTCTCATATAACTGATGCTTGTCTGGGCTTATGCAGCTGTTAAAAAAGATCACTGAAACAGGAATTGCATATTGTTGCCTTAGCAACTGCCACTTCATATTGTGCTTAAATCACTTGGAAATATGCAGTGTATCTGAA
This sequence comes from Elanus axillaris, assembly GCA_026212715.1. NCBI lineage: Eukaryota > Metazoa > Chordata > Aves > Accipitriformes > Accipitridae > Elanus > Elanus axillaris. The sequence continues at coordinate 22,326,581 of JANZLQ010000030.1, forward strand.
GGAATTGCTTCCAACAAAAACAGCCACTCTTAAATAATTTTAAATAATTTCACTGAAGAAGCTGAAAGGATGGCCTTTCCTCACAAAGACTATCATATTTTTAAGCTTGCTAGTCTCACTTCACCACAGCCTTAGCTTGTTAAAAAACAGTAAAGTAGTATTTAAAGAACCCAAATATATGTTTGCTCATGCCACCAGAATCCATGTGATCGCCAAATTTGCTGGAAGTTGCAAATATTTTTAAAAGGTTCCTCTGAACTCCATCTTCCATTCTTGAAGGTCAACATTGATAGTTTTGGTTCCTATACTTATATTATAAATATCGGGTTTCCTTAAGTGCAGACTGTTTGTCTGGTCTTTTGGTTTGTTTCTGAACTGTTCTGGGTATGAAAGGAGGACCTTAAACATACTTTACCTACCCAGATGTTTCTTGTTCCTATTTTGAACTGATCTTTTCATTTAGACTTTTTCTGTAGATATTGGCCACAGGTTTTAATGGGGTTTGTTAGATCACCTGAAAAAAGAGGGGAGAGGCTTTCGCCACTCTTATATTAAGGCAGTCGCTTGAGTGCTCACGCTACATGACAGTCTCAACTACCAGTTCTGCATAGAGTATTTTATATTGCTATAGCAACTTCCCCAGCTTTGTGGACACTACTCTGTGAGCTGTGTAACAATCAGAATTGGATTTTTCACGTGTGGAAACAGAGTTTCAGAAAGCAGAAGGAAACAGCCAGATTCCCTTAGCAACGTTGTGCTGGATCCAGAATAAAACCCAATTCTGCCACCTCATCCTTTTCCTGCTTAAGCCCAGGTTTGCAACAGAAGGATCCAAATGAGAGAGACTGCTTTGAGAGGCAATATATATCTCCCATATCAGAAAAGCTATTTTCCTTTTATAATATTACACACAGTTCATAAAATTTAGAAAGGTAATACGACAGAGTTGTTGGCATGCTACTTTTATTACCCCTTTTCTAGGCAGTGAAAAGGAGAGGCAAGCAAAATGCAAACTTAAAGAATTGAAAAGGAATCCGATATTTTGAGGACCGGTTGTCATTTTTAGGTCACCGCTCACATCTCTGAACGTAATTTTCATCTGAGCTGCATGGCAGGGTTTGCATGTGCTGGAAGAAGCTACATTTTCACAGCAGGAGACCAAATCAAAATGAAGCAGTCAGATGCAGGTGCACAGTAATAGAAAGGTTCTATTTACCCTGAAGCGTGAGCAATGGGCCAAGAAAGCAGAAGCAGTCTACTTCCATCTCTGGCCTCCTTCTCTCCCTGCCTTTTCCCTCCCGCATAGCTATGCCAACAAATTCATAAGGGGACCAAAGAGAAGGTGTTCACTTGCTTTTAATGAGCTGCATTGCCTGCTGCTGAAAGACTGAGGCACTTTTTTGTTATGCTGATTGTGTACTATTAGAGCTGGCTGTCTTTAATTTATACCTAATCCTTCCTTCCTGCCTGCGCAGCCTCAAGCCAGCCTGGAAAACAGTTGAAGGAGTTTGTCCTGTGGGCATCTGTTGCCTGTGTCCGTTCTGAATTCTTGAATGATGCTGTGGAAAGAGCAGTATGGCTGAAGCATGTGTGCTTAAAACAGGAAAAAAAGGCAGTTTGCTTAGGTACTATTTTATAAATCATACTTTTTATGTAATCCTTTTAAAATAAAAATCCCGCAGCTTTGTTTAAATATCGGCAGTTTAGTAATGGTGGTTTGACAAAGTCAGCTGTATTGGTTGACAGTGAAATGAGACACCTTGATGAGCGTTGGCGCTTTTCACTTCTGGAGTTCTCTAGTTGAGAGCGAAGTACTTTCCTACGTGCAAAGACGACCACCCAATGCTGTTTCCAAGGCTGCGAAAAAACTGAGCGATGTAAGTAAGGAAAAAACACTGACTCATAGCAAGTGCGAAATGGTAAAATTTAGCTGCACTGGACATAAGTGCAAAGCAGTCTGATACGGATAGTGGGACCAGTAATATCCCCTGTCTTCTTACAGATACATTTGTAGTTCATACATAGCTCTGTGATCCATGTAAGAGATTGAGAATTTTGTTTTCCTTGCTAATTAGTGGCATTGTAGGACTGAGGCGGCATCGTCTCGGTTTGGGAGGAGGACGCGGGACTACATGAAATGCGTGTGGTGAAATCTGCCGCTTACTCGGCACCACTGGAGTGGTCAGGTTCTCTCTTTCTTTCCTCAGGTGTAAAATGGGCTAGGTGCATGTTGTAAAGATTAATCTGATTGATGCTCGTATTATGTAAAAGATGCAGGGCTGTAAATATTCATGTCACTCGTTGCTGTGTTTCTATATGGGGCTATGCGCTAAACATAACATAATAAAAATGAGGCACCTACCCATCTGGAATTGGACAGCAGTGGTAACATAAGCCCTAGTAAAGTGGCAGCTGTCTGTGCTGCATGCTAGAAAAGTATTTTTATCCTGCCATAAAAATTGCCATGCTTAGGAGCCGAACTGTTTTATATCATGCTTTCCAATCTCCACATTTAGAAGCCTAACCACTCCGTAGAAAAACTCTGAGGCAAGTCCATTCTTTGTCTCCCATACTACCTTCAGAAAGGGAGAGATGTATGCACCCTAAATGTTGGAGGAGCAGTGCTGAACAGCAGAAAAAAAGCAGTACAAAGGAGAGTTTGCAAAGAGATGTGTTCTGGTATGATCAAAATGGGACCGTGTCATAAGTTTGTAGAAACTTGGTCTTTTTTACAGGGAGGTTGTAGCAAACTCAGACTCATCTGACAGGAAGAGAAAACACGTACAATAGATAAATAGAAGACTTAGAGAATGCTTAATTATAATTTTTGAGAAATTTGGCTGCTAATTACAGAAGGATTAATGTGATTCATAAAAAGTAGGTCTAGCAGTTCGCTTATAGCGAAGGACACAGCATCTGTATAATTATTAAAATTTATTTAAAATAATTAGACCACAACTGGAAAATTGTGAGAAAAGTATACCAACCTTGATGTAGAATGAACACGTTCTAAATTACTTTTCCTTAAACTTTGTTTTACTTAGTGAGGGTCAAAATACGCATGTTTACCAGAAGTATTCTGTACATTAGGATAACCTGCTAAAACATACACTCATAAATTGTGACAGTGTGTATTTTTTATTGCCTCCTTTGTGATGTATTTAAATAACAAATAAAGGAAAGTAGCTTTTTGTGTGGCTTCCAAGCCTTGTACTGAGTACACTCCACAAAGTTTGGGGTCAGAATCCAAGCCCGACTTCTTCAACACGAATGGAGAGACGCTCATCGATTCCACCATGAATTGAACTCAGACTGAAAGGAGGCTTTGGCAACTGTCTCTAAATCAAGGGAGATGGCTGTATGTGCAGTGTGCCGCCTTCTGTGGGAGAGGTACAGAAATGCAGTGGTTATTAATTCTTTTTTTTTTAGCCAGACTGACTCTTAAAAGCAAAACTAGCAAAATTCAGATAAAAGAACAGTGAGGAAATGGGGAGAAAGATGATATGCCACATGCTCTGGCTGTAATAAGTAATGAATCAAACTGGAACAATTATAGTTTTCATTAACTAAAAAAAAAAATTATGAGGAAACATTACAGTAGGCCATTGCTGACATTACATAGCAATATTCTATCAAAGCGTGTATACAGGGCCCATCTTTTGGACCCATACTATTGTAGAATTTAAAAATCAGTCTTGGGTTTTATGTGATTCAGTTTTGGTTTAAAAAAAAAACAACTAATTTGACTAAAGCCAAGAAGGATGTTTGACATTTCTCACCATTCATTCATTTTAGAAAATCAGCCAGCTGGAAAAACTGCTTTTTGTGGTATTCGTTAAAGGAAAAACTGAGTTATAGAATTATCATGTCAGAATTTCCTGTAGGATAAATGAAGGTGAAATAAAAGTTCATAAATGATTTGATTACTAATTCTGATATTTACAAACTACCTGGCAACTGTTACAGTGTAGGAAGTGATAGGAGCAGCAGTGGTGGTTGCGTTATTTTTGGTGAAAATAAATTCTCCTTGTGTAAATGATGTGACCAGTCCACCTTGGGATGGGGGAGGTTGCCAGGCAAGTTTTTTGCTATCATTCATTATTCTTTTCATGCTATCCTCCATAAAGGGAAAAAAAAAAAAAAAAATCACGGTTCTATAGGAATCTTTCCAAACTGAGATGCCAGGGCTGAGTTTCCTCACTTCCAGATGCTTTGTCAGAATTGTAGTTCCCTGAGAGCTGGAACTCATGCATACCTGTGGGAGCAGATGAAAGAATAGGAATAAAAATAAGATACTGAATTACTTCTGCTGGTACATGCCTGAAAAAAATCATCAAAGGTTATTATAATTATGGCTGTTATTAGATAGCATGTCTGGTTTCTGCATATTTAAATTCTTTCTGAGAGAGGTGAAACTTAGGCACTTACAGATCCCAGGGGAATAATTGCAGAAATGATGACATATTCCACTTCTTGAACAAATTTCAATACCAAAGCTGCATTCTGCGTACTTACATTTCTTTTTAATTATACTTGGATGCAGGATAGATAGTCATTTTCTGTCTTACAAATGTGTGTAGCCAATTAGTGTTGTAGATCATGAATACCCAATGGCCTAACTCATTAAATGGAATTTTCCTTTTCTGTTGTTATGGCAAAAGAGTCTGCAAATAGCTGAATATCGTCTTTCTCTGTGAGCTCAGCCTTGGCCAAGGCTACAAATCCAGTAACTCGAGCAAGTGAAAAATTACTGGGTTTACCTCTACTCCTTACAGTTTGCCGTCTTAGTCTTGTGAGTGTGTGTGTATACATGTACATACGCATTGTAAATTGGTATAGGCTGTTTGGCTCCTCTGCACTTCTAGTACCCAATTTTAATGCCACAGTTTTGATGCTGTGTGACAAATCCAGTCTTCCCGATTTCCTCCCGTTCCCAAGAAATTCTGAGCCCAGAAGCTCTGGCCCTCTGAGACGTGGAGACCTGAGCTCTTCTCGCTTATGGAAGCAAAGATAAGAAAAACCGGCAGTGTGTCTCTGAAGAAAACACTGCTTATATCAAATGATCAAACACAGGTGTTCTTTTCTTCTTCCCTCTGATTTTTTTATTATTATTATTTGCATTTCATGCTTGCCATTCTGTCATCTGAGAGTATGAAGATAACACGTGTAGCTTAAACTACCTGACAGGCAGGATTCATAGAGATGATGAATGCAGAACGTTATGACCAGAGAGAACCAGGGAACCACAAGACAGTTGTGGAATGAGTTACAGGCCCAGTATTGCTTTGAGCTGGTTTTGCTGAGTTATGGTATGGTATCGGTAGATAATGAATACAATGTGAGGACACGACTTGGTGATTGGCCTTGGTGCTTTTCAGTGATAGCATGTCTCCCCGAGGGTGAATGTTGCTTATCGAACATTTCATCCTCTTCTTTTTCGTAACATTGCATAACATCTGAGACTTTGGTCCTGTAGTGCTACAGCAGATACTGGGTTATGATTTTTAAAGTTATGGTCTCAAATACTATAGGAGCAACAAACCCTCTCCGTTCGGGGGAAATGTTCCCTGTAATCTTATTACTGGCGTAGTTATCTCCAGTGCCTTCTTGACACGTATTTGCAAAACTCCTCTGGGGATTTGAATTGACTGTTTTCTTGAAAGAAGAAAACACCTTACTGTTTAGGGGAATGGTAAATAGTTACACTGGGTTTAGGTGACTAAAATCTGAGTATGTTGTATCTGCTGTTATTTGTAATTGCAGACTTCTCCGAGAAAAATGAATGGAAATTTAAAATGTGCTTTGAACAACTGTTAAACACCTCTTAAAAGTATGCAAAAAATATAGACCTTTTCTACTATTAGGATTCTGTTACTGGGTCTGTAACTCCGGGCTTGTAACCTTTCTGCCGTGCACCCCACAGTGGTGGTCCTGGGGAATTAACTCCCCCCGCCTTTGGGGAGATGAGCTGGGGGCTCTGTGTCTCCCCGGCTCTCCAGGGTTTACGTCGGGAATACTCCAGGTGCGTGCGCAGGGAAGGGAAGGCAAGAGTTATTCGATGAAGTCTTTCTGTTTGGCGAGCGGAGAATGAGATACATATTGTGTATGCGTGCATATATATGCATATATACTATATATATATATATATATATACACACTGTAATGTAGATGTGATATTGCTGTTCTTATTTCTTCTTGTTCTTTTTCCTGCCATTGACTGTTAGAGAAAATCCTACTTTTATCTTTTACTGCTTGTACCTTGAAGAATCAAAACATTATTACCTGATCTGCATCTTCTTGCTAATTCACTTGGACCTTATGCTGGAGGCCTTAAAACTTCTCCATGACAGCTGCCACTAGGATATGGTAGAAGTCTCTCAGGGAGGGGGGAGGATCTTGAATGCAGCCTTGCTCACAGATATTGAAAGCTTGGAGTAAAATGTGAAACCATTTTGATTCTCAAAATAGCAATAAAAGCAGTAAATTTAACTTGCTAGACAGTTGTAATTTGCAGAATGCATTTGTCAAATAGTTTGGAAATAATCCAGGGCACATTTAGATGAAAAAAAGTAGAGATGGGCTCAGACTAAAGATGTGACCTAAATGCACTCCAAGGTTTGCAGAAGCTAGGCAATAAACTTCATTATGCAACTCAGTAATGGACAAAATCAAAAGGTGTTGAACTTTGGGGAAAGTCAGATTTTTTTTCCATACCTTCTTGGCACCTACATTGCAACCGATTTGTTGGCCTTCCATTTAACTAATTGTAAAACGCGTGCTTCGTTTAAACTGGGTTAGTGCATTTGGAAATCGGGAGGTATGCTTGGAACACTGGGCTTTTTATCCCAGTGTTTATTTGGCCTTTAATATCACTGTGTCTGAGTTGCTAAGAACTCTTCTCCACTGAGTCTTGGTAATCCGCAGTGTTGACTCCACTGTCATGGAAATCAGTGTGATCTCATGAGCACAGCGGAGTGAAATCACCAAGAAGGGTTAAAGAGATGCCCTACCATAAATAACAAGTGCAGCTTTTCAAAAAAAGGAGGCAAATAAACGAGCTTGATGGCATCTAGAAGTTGTGCAGCGTGTGCCGCACAGTTCCCCGTTTCTCTCAGGTGCTGCTAATTCTTTTGTTTGTCAGAGGGCTCTTGGCAGGGGGGAGCGGTGTTACCTTTCTGGGATCGATTGCAGAATTTTATGCTGAAGGGCAGTTTTTCCATTAGTTGGATGGAGCCATAACAGACTCTGTGCACGTCTGCCATTTTTATGTGTTACTGCGTTAATACGTAGAAATCAGTTTGTATTTCTGAACTGGATTTTCTTTTTAAGCCATCACAGTACCGCAGTTCTAGCCCTCAGTTCTGACTTTTAACCCTGTCGGTTTTAGGCGGTTTGAACTAGGGCTTTCTCCCCCCAGTTTTCTTGCTGACGCAGAATTTCCTTAGAGAATTTTATTATTTCTGCTAAGAGTGTTTGTTTGTAGTTGCAGCTCTCTTCTGAGTGTAATTCAATATTTTTGTTTTCTGAGACATCTCTCTTGTCTTTATTTTCCAGGTTGGTGAGAGGCAGAGAGTTCTGGTAACAGAAGAATCCTTTGATTCCAATTACTATGTTGCTCACAACCCTTTCTATGAGCAGGTACAGTTAAATAAACAAAATAACATCTTTTTGTTTTATCTTTGCTTTCTGATAATCTCAGCAGCACAGTGTGCCACAGTGCAAAAAACAAGTAAAGAAATAAGAAACATTCTCCAGGAAAGGTGTGACCATCAAGAATTGTTTATGAGATATTTAGTTTCTGTGTTGTAAATACAATTTACCTGAAATTATGTGAAGTAAAACACAGTGGCTCTTTGAGTATATAGCATGAGAAGGATACATGCTATATATCCAAATAACATTATTTGAAAGGTTTAAGAAGCTCTTAATTACTGCAGTAATTATAATTTCTGTGTCTGCAAAGCATTGTTTTCTGAATTGCTGAATTTTAATAATGTCCATTCATCTTTCAGAAGATCCTTTCAGGCAATGCAATTTGCAAAAAAAATCATTTCAAGCAATAGCAGAGGTCAGAAACTTCTTTAGATTAACACTTCAGCCTGATATGTTGTATATCCTTCTATGTACTTTCTATAAATGAATTCTTTCCATACAGAAACATTATCTTTGAGCTAGGAAGGAAGTAACAGCATCTGTTTCACAAAATTACTGGTTTTGCTCAAAAGCAGATGACTTGCTGACAACCAATAAAATTGGCTTTTCTGAATCATCATGATTTCATTCTGGTTTTGCCTTTGCCTTGCTCTCCATTTTCTTGCACTGAGCTGCATGCAGTTCGCTTTTGCTACCTTTAGTTACTGTGTTGTCTGAACCTGGAGAGGCTGTTGCTGGCTGTGCTTCTGTAGTCACCAGTAGTGCCGCCTTCTCGTTCCGGGTTATGTCACAGCTTTTATTTAGTTAGTTTTGCTTAGGAGTAAGTAGCATTACTGCTCTTGAAATATGGTTCTGTTAGATATCTGGTTCACTAATTATTTTTTTCCGAGGTTGAATTTTTTTTAGTAAATCTCTCTTTTTTTTTTTTTTTTTTTTATATTTCTCGCCTCTGTCTAAGTCTTACATATCACTGTTTCTTGCTTTTGTACCTTATCTGTCAGATTTGAGCAACATGGTTTTCCATATGGAGATTAAAAATTGCTGGGGGCTTTTTAGCGTTCAGTGCTTGTTTATGAAAGTTTCATTAATTAAAGGAAAAGCAGTAGGTGCAAAAAAAAAAAAAAAACGTGTTGATGTTTCATGGGTTGTTTGTAAAGCACCTTATACAGGTCCTGATTAGGGCTGGTAAAGAATACATAAAATACAAAGAGTAACATAGGGAGTAATTTTAAATTTTGTTATGGAAGAAATACTTTCCATTATTAAAATGTATGTCTTTTCCCTGAAATCTTATGTGTGGCATGTTTGACAAGGTTAATATCCTACTGTTCACCCAGGTAAGGACAAGAGTTGGTGCTGGTGACTAACTTCACTAGCAGCAAATTTAATGATAGTAAATCGAAAACCACTGTTGAGTCACTAAATATCATGTTATAATTTGGACCCTGAAGCTCGGAGCCCTGTTGTGACGTTATGTTAACTCAAATAGTTATTAAACCTATTCTCTCTTCACTAAGCTCATCTCTATTAAAAGAGTTTGCTATTAAAGCCACATCGGTAGAGCTACACTGACAGACTTTCTGGTAGAACTGCAGCTGACATTTGTGGAGGCTTTGGTGGTGTAGTTTAAGGTCGTTCGTTGGAGAGAGTAGTCTAAACAGACCAAAGGGTACCTTGCCAGAGCAACAGTCAAGATGAGGGTTTCTGTTGGTATAACTTTTGTTTCTTAGAAATAGGGTTGGGGATTTTTTCCTAACAGATACTCGTATCAGAAAAATGTAGGAGTGTACACCAAGCCTGGCTGCTTGGTTGTTTACAGTACCGCCTAGGTATGTTCATTTAACCTCTTTCTTTTTCTGAAGTAGTAGGCACTAACCCATGTCTGTCCTTGAGGATTTATATTTAGTTACTGTCATTTTGCATTTGGAAGTGCCAGGATTTACAGAGGTCACAGGCCCAGTGATACTTAGCTACCTAATTTTCCTTTGATTTAAATTTGCCGGAGATGAACTATTGGGAAAAACTGATCTAGTCACACTGCAACGCTCTCTCAGCATTAGGATCCTGGCGTTGTGTTTGCCACTTAGTTCCAGTCAGTCTCAGCTTGCCCATCTCAGAAAGGCAAAGATGTCTGCTTTTCTTGGAAGATGCTTAGGAAGCTCAGCAGAATCCTAGGATCTGGAACCTCCTACAGTCATGAACACCTTGAGCCTTAGGAGGAAAAGGGCAGCCACTGGTGATGATTTCCTCTAAGTGGGAAAGCCAACACTTGTGATAGCTGAAACTGAAGAGTGGCACCGAGTTTTCCTCTGAAAATCCTTTGTAGATGTAGCCTAAAAATCAAGCCATTTTAAGGCGTTTCAGCATACAAAAATCAAGATATATGTATGTGCTCATCGCCCTTGAAAAGCTTGCATTTATGTGTGGATGAGCTTCACGTAAACGTGATTAAGTAAGTCCCCGTGATTCAATTTTTCATTGTTTAATCGGGAAGTGACTCCGCTCTTTTTTAACCGCTTCTCTGTTTTTAGAGCCTTTTTATGCCATTTGTTCTTCAGGCAAAACGTGTTGTTGCTGTATGTTGGCCTCTTTCTTTTGTAACATGCATGACCTAGGAGCATCTGTTATGTGGTGTCTTTTTTTGTGAAGTTCTTATGGGACTGTCTTGACACCATGGCTGTGCAAATTCAGGAAAGGGTGGCAGTAGGTGCTGACCCAGGAAACACACTCATCCATTTTTACAGGCATTCATTGTCAGTCATGCATCTCAGCTGCAAAGGATCTACACAATCAAAATAAGGGCTTGTGCAAACAGAAACAAGGGCATAATTTCTGTCCTGAAGCATTTACAGACTTAAAAACATTAAAAAAAAAAAAAAGAGTATCATGAGATAGATGTGAAAACAGGAAGATTTACAGCGGTCTATTAGAATTGTGTAGTATCGGTGCCCTTGGGAACTGTTTGGGTCTGGGTTCAAATGTTGCAACTCAGGCTCAACTTTCTCATCAATCAAAAAATGCGACTGATGGAATCGGTTGGAGTTGAAAAGAGCTGAGCTAACACTGCAGAGCTCTTAAAGAATGCAAGCTGGAGATGTTACTGGTCAAGTGTGTCAGGGGCTATAGGGTATGCTGGTGACTAAAATTTAAAGTGTTAGGATTTGGTCTGATGTTTATCAAAAATCTGTTTTCTGAGTGGAAGCTGGAGGCACTGATGTTCTTTGTGGTATTTAGTAATTATGTCTTTATCTTTATTGGAAAGGTTCTTGTGCCAAAGGATCCTCTGTTAATGGGCAAAATGGTAGAAGTGAATATTTATGAAGCTGGGAAACATTATATGAAGGGGCAACCAGTGTCAGATGCCAGAGTTTACACTGCATCCATCACCAGGCCGTTAGCAAAAGGAGAAGTTTCTGGTTTAACAGAGGTGAGTAAAAGACATTTTCTGCTTTACTACGCTGGTAAAACAGCAGCTGTTCAAGCATAATGATTCCATACTATGTATCTGTTATCATTTTATAGTTCCCCCTTTATATATGCATGAAGCTTTAATCTTTCCTGACAGATTGAAATCTGAATTTAAAAGGTGTTTTTGCTGATGCCCATAGCTTTACTTTGCTGACTACAAAGGCAATAATACACTTGTTTCTTGTTCCAGGGTGCAAAATGAGGAAAGAACTTAGCAGAATTGAAAAGATTTCACACCAGTGGTTATATAATTCAGTGTATTTCAGTTCTAGTTTAGTGGAAGGATGAATGGGTTTATTTTGCTTTACAAAGCTGTTTTAAAAAAATGTCGATCGATTATATGACTGTTGAAACATGTCAAAATTGGATTCAGAGATTCAAAATTAATTGATGGGTAGAGATTACGAATATTCACAATGTATTTTGGAAGAAGGTCAACATCTGATTTAGTAAAGAATTCATGTAAAGAAAATGAAACTCTTTTAAAAAAGAGATCTGATCCTTATTTTACACCTCAGCAGATATGGCTGTTAGCCAAGTATTCTCATACATTTCATGGAGCTCTAGTTGTAAAAACTGATGGAGTGTGAAATGAAAATGTGTATCACATTTCTAAGCATCATTTGATGTCCTTTCTCCAGCACTGTTGTTAGGATCTCCAAAAATATGTAGCAATAATTTAGCACATGGAAGAAGGATAACTGGCAGTTTAGCAGCCACCTTGCTGCTTTTACAGTAAATTGTTGACAAGTATTAAAGTATATATGCATCCTTGTTAAAGTTCTAAGTAGTCATATTTAAAAGAAATAATCCATGCATACATTAAGTGCCTAGTCTCTTGAATAAGCCTGGCTATGGAAACACAGAGCAACAATAATACACCTACTGTAATGTGTTTGGCAGATCATGAAACTTAAGCACAAACACATTGCTAAACTCCCCTTTGAATACTGTCTGTGTGTATGTGTATATTGGCCCAGTAAGGGTCTGTAAGAGGAAAAAACAGCCAAAACCCTCAAATTGTCTGCTTGCACTATGTAGCTATTTAACCACAGCTGATTTTTTCATCAGAACATTTTTTGTAATAATCTGCTGGAACAGAACCAAGTCTGTCATTAAACTGAGTACATGCTGCCAGAAGCTTGTAGCATGGGAACAAGCAAGCAGACTATTGACTGAAATTTTGTATGTTAAAAATGAGAGATAAAATCATTCAAATCAAGGATACTGATAATTTCCATAAGAACTGATTGAGATGTGTAGATCTGCTCCAGCCTTTTGAGTAGGTATGAACAAGTACCTGGAATGCCCAAGTAAATGGCTACAGCAAGCAAATGATAAGGCAAATTGCTTTTCATTACTTTTGTGGCTGCCAGTGCTCCTTCAAGGGAGTATGTTATTTATGTTTGGTCTGCTGGACGTGGTAGGAACTTTTGCTTTCTGGAAGAAACTAGAATCTCATTACTTCAGTAAATGGGACATCTTTTGTACATGGAAGCTACAGCTGAAAGCTTTTAATCATGCTTGGCTAATGTGTAATATATAGAACATAAACTGAAATTGTTAGTGGAAAGTTCCTCCTGACAAATCATATGTAAGTGGCAAATCAGGAACTTTCTTTAGGTTTCCAGGCAAAAAGGGAGTTCGTCACAAAAGTCCCCATGGGTTTTTGGCTGGCTGAAAGATGCTCTTTGTGTTGTTCCGTATGGTTGCACTGCTGGGAAACGTTTCCTGCTAGGTATGCTCAAGACATGTAATTCTAGGCTAAGACACTTATGAGCAAGACAAAAGGGACATCATATATCATATAACCCTTTATATAGCTTGTCATGGGCACAGGTGACAGGTTGGGGAAAGGAGGAGACAACTCAGAGCGTATGTATTCAGATACTCCCTCAAAAGTACCCAAAGATCTTGGGTCTTCTACAAGATCCCAAGTGTGTCGGCCGGGTTTTCAAAAGGGCAGCATGCAGAACTAAGCCCTTCGATAACTTTCTTGTTAAGTCAAGCCATCAAACTATATAATGGAGAGAAGGATGAGTTACCTAAAATAGGTTATAAAAGCAAAAAAAGAAAAACGCCTGTGACCCTTTCACTTTCTCCTTCCCACTGTGCACACAAATGAGCAAGAATTAGGGCTTGCTTTACATTCCCAGGCTCGAAGGGATGAGTAGCCAGCCAGCTCCTATCAGACCCGGCACATTTCTGTTACTCAGCACCGATGTCCTCTGGGCAGAAGCTCTTTTAGGCAGCAACCAACATCCTGTAGCTGGCATGTTATGTTACCTGAAGTGCCCAGGGTAGTTGCCAGTGGAGCTCTGGTCTCACCCTGTCAGTGATACGGGTTCCTCTCCACTCCTTTATGTTTGCTGGTCCATGATGTTCAGAGAAGTACGAGAATTTCAATGCAGATTGAGGTAATCTAGATCAAAAGAATGTGATAGTGGGCTGTAGTGCAGTAAAATACTTCCATGCTTCAGTCCATTCCCATTCAACAGAGCACTTGGCTCTTTCCTAAGGACCTGCAGTGCACACCTTACACTTCAGCGTGTTGCACAAGTACTATGATCAAGAGGGATGGGTTGCTGAGTCAGGGCTGTAACATGGTTACAGACAGTCTGCAGCAGTTAAAAAGATGCTATTTTTGTAGTGTAGCCGAGGCATCGCTTGCTGTTATTAACAGTGTTTTCGTTAGCTTGCATAGGACGCAATTAGAGATGTTTCAAAATACATCAGAGCTGTACTTCTCTCCAATGAGGAACGTTCACAGAAAGAGTGAAAGCTTTCAAAACTGTACCGTTTTTAAGGAAATTAATCGTATGGCTAAAAGTTATAAAAACGGAGAGCACCATAATGTGAGGATGTCAAAGCAAGGCACAAACCCATCCTAAGCAAGAAGAAACTTCTATAAATGCTGTGGTAAGGAATACCTCCAAAGGATCAGAGCTTATCTGCAATTATGTGCTCTCTTTCTAATCTGCTACATGTCCCTCAATCATTTTTTTTCTGACGAGTTCAGAGGGACCCCCCAAGCAGCATGGTGTCTCCAAAGGAACAGTTAGCGGCCTTTTTATTTCTTTTTTTTTTTTTTTTTTTTTTTACCCTTTTGACCACATGACTGGGGTGACAAATTGGTCCAAAGAAATACAAGATGTATGTCACCAACTGGAATCAACAGATTTCAATGGAAAAGACAGGGTGCAAAATGTCACACAAAGGACAATTTACAGACGCCATAAAATATTCATGCATTATATATATTTGTGCCAAATAAGAAGGAGACAAATACTGATAGAATTAATTCAGGATATTTCAAGCGTATCTTTTTATCATGCTTTTTCAGTGTATAAAAACCACCTCATCTGTATATCTATTGATGTATTAATGATGTAGGATGCCTTAGCAGTTGTTATATTCTCTAAGGAAAAACTGTGACTAAGTAGATGGGCTTAGAATAAGGTCTTGACGTTCAGTAACATTAGGCTCTGTGGCAGAAGTTGGGACAGGAGGGACAGAAGAGTGTTGGAGTCAGCAGCTCAGGTTAGAATGCTGCCAAAGTGATCAGACTTCCTGATTGTAGTGGAAGTATTAAGTATCAAAATGCACAGGTGTTTACCAGGATTTTTATTTTACTTCAGCATGAATTTTTTATAAAAGCCACTCAAAAGGGAATGATGTCTCCAAGACAATTTTAGACAATTTTACAGGAGAGATATTTTAGGGGGCAAATACATTTGGAAATTTCAATTAACTCAGAAATTTAAATCTACTATAGATTTATTTGAGTTTAAAATGTGCAGTTGCCGATTCAGTAAGAGAACCGTGTTTAGAAGATATATGGCAGAGGATATATAGGTGAAAGCTGAAATCAATAAAGCACGAACACATGCATAAAGGCTTTTTTGGATTTCGTTGTAGTGAATCTAACAGGATACATGTGGACTGGGTTTTAAAAAGTATTGACGGTAACATTAAAAATGATCATTCAGACAAAACAAGCATATCATGAGTAACTAACTGCAATTACAAATAACAGTGAATAAATATTTCAAAGCTTTGATCAAGAATTAGTTCTACTAAGTTTCACAGGGAAAAAAAAACAAGATGTAAATGCTGCAGATGTGATATCCTTTCACTGAAGCAGGCTTGGAGGACAAAGCATTAAGGATGTACTTCAGCTTTTTGAGATTCAGTAAAGCACTTTAGCATGTCTGCTATGTTCTTAAGCACTCTGGTAAACTAGTCTTTGAGATTTTGGAGGTGCATTTGCAATGCACATAGTACTGAGTACATTGTCACTGGATAATAAATATTTTTGAAAAGTCAGCAGTATGTGTCAACCGTGTGAATGTAACTTAATTTTTAAATAACATTTTAATATTTTTTTATTAATTTTATTTGGCCATGTTTAGGGATCTTGACGGTTTCTCAGCAGCATAAAGTAAAATGCCTAATAAATATATCTTGTTTACAGACAGATGTTTGCTCTGAAACCTAGTCATTGAAAGAAAAAATAAGAATCTGCAAGAATATGAACTCCTTAGAAACGGAAATAGAGTATGTTATGCTTCTGTACTTCAAAAATAATTCTAGTTGTTTACGTATGTTCTGTGACCAGAGGAAAAAAAAATATTGCAAGATGAGAAATATATGAAGAAGAGACCAAAGGATTGAGGGATAAAAATAAAAGGCTGGCCACCTGCCAGAATTGTAATACATTGCCAAAATCAAAGCCCTGTCAGTCTAAGGGCCGTTGGTGGGAAATTTTAATCAGATGGAAAATTAAGGCAAGAAAAAAATAATTTTAACAGGCTATTTAATTATGTAGTCATGATTATTTTATGTTCATAATTCCTGTTTCTATAATGCATCTGTGACTGACTGACTTTTCAAACAAATATAGGCACATCTTTCAGTAATCCGTTTTCCATTGTTTTATGTGATAACATTCTCCACGTCTAACACTTCCCCTGCGAACGACTCCTGCTGACAGTCCCCATTTGCACTATCTCCTTTTGTGAGTCTGGGAACTTGGTGCACATCTCCATGGCTCCCAGGCCGTGGCAATATCCACCACTGGCCCGTTAAGCTAATAGCTATTCCAGTCATTGGGATCTTCAGAGGAAATGAGGAGTAAGCCACTGATTTGCAGTTAGCAAGCAATTGCTTGGTCCGTCTGCTTGTTCCTTTTTTTCTCCACCTTGCCTTCATTTTTTGCAGTAGGTTGTTGTAACATTGCACTTCTGGATACTACTGAAGAAGCTTTATGTCCCTGGTCTCCCAGTTAGCCACAAGTATTTTCTAGTTGCATTCGCAAAAGGTGACTCTAAGCATTACCCAGCCTTTTTACTGATGTTAGGAAACAGGAAAGCTGCATATATCAAACACTTCTTTATAGCCTGCCAGAAAGAAAAATCAACAAAGCATAGCTTAAAGGGAACTCTCTGATCTCAGGTAGAAAGGGTGCTTCACTTGCAGGCAAAATAAAATGGAGAAGGGGGAAGAAAGTATCTTCTGCTGGAACAGAAGTGAAAGAAATCATGGCAGAATTGAGAGCTCTGTATTGGAAACTTCCTTCAAGGACTTGGAAGGAACTGTGGAAGAGGTACATAAAACCCAAGTAATTATTAATCATAGTTTTTACATATGCTGGAGTTTCAAAGTGGTAGAAGACTGGGCTCCTGCACAGGAACTAGAGATTAGAGTTTTAGGAAAAAATAGAGAATGAGAAAGCAAATTTTGGACCAAAAAATGGCATACAGGTGAGAGGAGAGGAATCTTTCATAAAATTACAGAAACAGTAACTATAGAAAATATGAGAAATGCTAATGAAAGATCGGAATTAGTAAAGAAGAAAAATAAAGCAACATAAAGTACACCTTCTACCTCTCCTGGAAAGCTACTTTGCAAATGGATCTTTGCATCACAATGTCCAAGAAGGGGCAATTTGAGAAATATGTGGAGAAGTTTCAATTTAAGGTAAACGTACTGACAAAAAAAGGGCCGTTTTCTATGTAAAATAGTCTTCAGGTAACACTTCATGAAATTATGGTGCACTCTTTGGTGCTCTTGCATTCTTAGGAACATAGCTCTTGTGGGCTTGTTCGCTCTCTGTCTTTCTCTGAAACAACTCATTGTAGTGTGAGGCACACAAATAGTGCTTTTGCATGTATTAATCTGTTTTATTTAATGTGTTACTCACGTTCCCTGCTGGTTGTAAATAGAGGTCGTAAAAGATGGTGTTAAATCCTTCTTAATTAATCTTTTTGTCTTATGTTTTCTTCAGTTATTTCACTAAAGTCACTGTGAAGTTAACATAAGAGAAGTTTCTAAGAGCGGAGCTCAATGCCATCTATGGATTTTTTTAAAAGGACCTTCAAAAGTCTCATTTTTCCCGGACAAAAATGACAAAAAATTGTACTGTTCTGTTCCTTAGATGCTGATTTTCATGATCTACACATTATCTGTGCGCCTGTTTATCTGGGGATTTGAACTGATTTGAATTTTTCTTCTGCTTGAAGGCCCAATGTTTCTCAGCTTAGAATCCGAAATTCAGGATGGATTCTTTCTTATGGGCAGAACAGATTTTTCTTGCTGGGTTTAGATAAGCGCTGGATTGGATTACCTGTAGTGGTTGGGGAATTTTAATCAATGCTGGTCTTTAGGAACACGCTTAGCAAGTATCTGCGAGAAACGCTTGAGATGCAGGTCAGCCACCTTCCGTCATGGGTATGGGCTAGGTGACCTCGTAAGTTTGTTTCCAGCCTTATCTTCTGTAATTCTGTGAACATTTTAATTTAGCCAACAATCATTTGATGACTAGCAAACGAATTGAAGATACTTCATTGATGAAAGCATCTCTCTGCACTGCGTAGAGGGTTAAAATACATAGAGATGATTTAAGGCAGCAAACCCAAGAGCCAGCATAAGACTTTCACCAAGTATTTTTATCCTGAGGTCTTTAATTTAATGGGCATGTTGTCTTTTTGCCCATCCCTCTGGCAGGGCTGAATTTCAACTACAGTGATCAAAGCTCAGCTGAAACAACACATATTACATAGCCCCTTTTCAAACAAAGGCTCTTTTAAGTCCATTTCAGGTGAAAAGATCTGAACTTCAGTTTATTTACTTTTCATTTCCTCAACAGACAGTGTTATTTGGCTGAATGTCACTGTCTAATCACTTTAAATTACATAATTATGTTAATCCTGTGCAGTGCATGCAATAAATAGAAATAGTAATGGCTGGGATGATTCAAGTGTAAGTCATTTTCTGGAGAACGAGAGAAGGTTAAACAGAACCGTTCTGCCCCTCCTGCTTTCAGAAGTAAAACTCCAAGTGCTAAAATACTTTTGCCATTTTTGTGTATTATTTCTAGTATTTGGCCTGCTGATGCTGCACAGCAGGATGAGTGGGTGGGTTCTGCTCTCCCTTGACATAGGGACAAACTGGAAGTGTGTAGCCATGGTAATTTTGACTACTAGACACTGCCTGTAATATTTAGAAGTTCCTTTTTAAATGTTTTTTATATTCAGTCAGAGCTTTAACAAACAGACTGTTTGGAAAGAATCAAAAGGTGGTTTATTTTAGTAATGCTTTATTATTTAATGTAACAGGTTTTAATAGGCTTTCAGGGGAAAAAAAAAAAGTGGCAGCCACAACTTTTCTCAATTTTTCTGTTGTCTTAGAGGTCATCTATTTCCAACTCATTGTGCCAGCAAAAGTCGTTATAGGTTTGGCTTTTATACTTCTCCAGTAGAGTTTAATACGGGTGAAAGTCATTCAGCCTTTGTATATGTTTTATCTTTGCTGTAGTATTTAGTCATCCCTTTTCTTTTTATTACTACTCTTTAGATCACCTAAAAGCTCACGTAGGCAGCACTGTGCTCTCCACTCCTTCCCTCTCCTTTCCCTCCAAGCAAACACACAGAGGCATGAGATACTTGTGTCTTGGATGGATGATTTTTCTACCGGTTTTTCATCTATCGAAGCTGTAATCGTGGTAGTCATTCTACATGAATACTTAAATGGGACAGCATGGAAAAGGCGCGTGGAGCCCATGAGAGGAAATTGAGGTTTAGAAGGGTGATGGAGCTTTCCCCGTCACCAAGTGAAAGGTCAGCAGGAGATTTGATTTTACACATAAAAGATATTGGAATGTTGAACTTCTGCCTCTTAGAAATGTATTTGTTGCAAAAACCATTGAAGTAAGTGGGTTCATTAGCTTTGAGGTTGTTCTGAAGGCAAAGAAAAATTACAGTCATAAGATTAAGCTATTTTTTAACTTAAAACTGTTTTAAAAGTGTATCTTATTTCAAAGAAATTAGCAAACCATGTTAAAGGTAAATTAGCATGTTCTGTATCCTTTAATATTATTACGTGTTCAAAAATTTCTATTAGATTCTCAGCAGATTAATGGTTTTGTAAGTCTAAAAGCATCCATTGTGTTCTTGTTGATTCTCTTTATGATAATGAGAATTTACTAAGATACATATACATTTTGCAAATAACTTTTTTTTTATTCTGACAAATCTATTAAAGCAGTGTTGAACTGATCCAGCAATATTAGGATTAATTGTGAGTCATAGTAGAATACCGAGATCCATTCATAATCATGGTTTCCCATTCATACTTTGATAGTATTTGCATATCATGATTTAAATTTGTGTTTTTAATATACTTGTCAGTAACATTAGATTAGAGATTTTTTGTGGCGTCAGGGGTAATAAGATAAAAAGGGGAAAAGGCTTTTCAGTAGGAGAAACAAGTTTTTTAAGCTTTTATCAGTATTAAATTATATTTTGTGTATGCGGATGTCTACATATAAAAATTCAAAGACGAATTTACAGTGGCTGTATCTTTAACTGAAATTAAAATACAGCTGAGTAATAAGCATGAGGTTCTATTTGGCGGCTACACTGGAGAAAACGTATCTTAAAATATCCAAATGCATCCAATTCAGTGAATGGATGTGAAATTCAGAGCCCTAAATTTAGTCCACCAAAGATATACTCCTAACTACACTAGAATATCCAAAGAATTTACTGTGACCCTGTTGAATATTAAAATGACTGTATCCTTAAAGACTGTCCACAGAAAGTTGTCCTATCTCAGCAAGCTTAGTAAACTAGTGCTTCTTCAAAGGCTGCATACAGTAACTTTGTGTTTATACAGGCTGTATTCCATATCAAGTTTAACATTCGCTCTGGATCCTTTGTCATGTAATCAGATCAAAGTCTTGATCATGCCATTAGCCATTAAAGCATGTTGTTGCAGATTTATTGGACCAAACAACAACAGAAATAAACCCTTGCCCTCTAACTACAATCTCTCCCCCAAACCGAGTCCTCTCAAACTACAAGAGGAATACTTACTTTAAAAGTTTGCGTTCTACCTCCAAGAAACTTGTCTCATTGCCTATTATATTGAAGGTTTTCATGAGACCTGACTCTTAAATTTATTTAACTTTAGGTTCAGTTCTTACTTGTAACAAGTTTAGAAGCAAGCTGTTCCAGTGGGCTTTATCAAAGACCATTAAGTAAAAGAAACATTTACAAAACTAACTAATTACTAAAGCACTTCATTAAAGCTGGTCACAGACAGCTTAACCTGTGGTTAGTGTACAGTATACCAATCTTGATAACCTTCCTCTGGCTACTTCCCACTGTGTATTTAAATGACTTGAAGGATTCCCCCACCTCTTATTTATTATTTCAGATGTTAGAACCCTTCTTAAAGATGCAGATTTTCTGCTGACTTACTCCAGTGCCAGGCTAAGTCACTCATACTAGCTAAAATCCAGAAAAGTGTGACTGGATTTGTTGTAACTGTCTGATCCAGCATTGGGAAGGGGGAATATTGCTCTGAAAGATCTAGTCAGTATAGCACGAGAGGTGGTGGTGGTGTGATATGGTTAGTGTAGACAGCCCAAATGCCACATACATTACCACTAAATTCAAATTAGCACTCCATCTGTTTGCATGGTCCTTTAAGTATTATGCCTTTCTTTTTCATCGGAACAGACCCCAAAGCTTGTTCATCTTTTTCACTGGCAGTTTGCTGCAGAGTAGATTCGCAGGAGTGCATCAGAAACAGTTCATGTTTTGAGGTTCCAAAGGAGTCAGAGGGCCTCAAGCACAGTTTTCCTGTATTTGAAACTCAAGCCCACAGGGTGTTAAAATTTTGGCATATTTACTTTCATTTCTTTTACTGGAGTCAGGACCAAAACCCAGGTTTGGTGTAATAATAAATTACAATCTTGGGAAAACTAGGACTTATTTCTTCCATCCTAGATGCTGTAAAAACCTGAGACTTTGGAATTATGGTGAGGAAGATGTATGTACTTCAGTGGTGCTTTAGCTTTTAGTTGTTGAGGTCACAAGCACTGGCTTGAAGTAATTTTTAATTAACATATACTGATGCCAAATCAAAGCCAACGCTGAACTACATGGCAATCTAAGCCATCAAGGCATGCAAGAAATAATACAGATTTTTCTCCTGTATCCCTTATTGTGGAGAAGGGCTGACAAGTCATTTGTAAAATAAAAACATAAATTTAAAAAATTTTCAGCGACAGACATTTCTTAAAAAGAAATGTTCATTTTTAGTTGTTCTTGGTGATGACAGCCACGCAGAATAATTAAGGGCCTGAAAGCAGACCGTGTTTGACCTACGTAGCTCATAATTCCGTAAGAAAATAGTTTTTTCCCAAACAAACGACAATAATAGCGTGAATGAAGGCAATAACGCATGTTGATGTTGCTGTGCTATCAGTGCCTTCTTTATGACGCTTTTCATTTTGCCTTTTTACCTGGCCTTACCAGTAGAAACACTGTTTTGTGCGACTTGGCCTGTAAAGAAGCCCTCTCCACAGACGGTGAGCGTCTTGTCATTATACTGGTGCGGAAATGGCCAGCCTCTGGCATGGGACAACCCGCAGCCACCGGAAGAGTTCACCTGCCTCACTAGGTACTATCCCATACCCTCTTCTCCAGTGGCTACCAGGTCAGAATCATACAAGTCCCAGCATATGTGATGTGTGGAGAGGGAGAGCTAGTAGCTATTAATCACGTGATGAATTTATGTCTGGTTGTGTGATTGGCAAGGCATGGTAGTGTAAGGCTCATAGCAGACTCATGTGGCCTCTCGAAAAAAAAAGGACTGACCACCGATGTACTAAAACGTGAGATGGATGTGTGATTGATAAATAGTGAAAGGAATGAAACCTGACTGGCTGGAGAACCAGATGTCAAATAAAAAGCAGAAGCCCCGTGGAAATCAATATTCTTTTTCTTTAGTCTCAGTATAACCATGGGGTCCTTGAAACAATATTATATGAGAAAATTACTCACTAAATGTCTTAGCTTTCAAATTGATGGATTCTTCTTCGTAGATAGAGAGAGATAGATACTGTGTCAGAACTTGAACAAATGCTCCATTTTGGATTGGGGTGGCTTGGAAATTTTTGTGAAAATACTTTTGATGGAACGAAGACGTGTAGGCAGTACATTTAAGCTCTTTTTGTCAAAACATCACATAGCTACAAAAACTACCTATGCATAATATCGACCAGATGGATTTCTGGTCCTTAAGAAAGGGTCTTGTTATCAGTACTAGAGGATTTTTTTTTTTTAATCTCGTCCTTGTTTTGACATGATTTCATATGTGATTGGAAGTCATTTCAGTCAGTCTGAGTGTGCTTTATCTTATCCGTATGGAAACTGTTTTGCAATTCTCACATACAAAATCTCTGATAAGTGCAGATAACATAATTATCATACAAAAAGGATGGCTGTGGATATCCATTTCTGACACACGTAGTTTTTTTTCTAAATACAGGAACTTTAATTTGGTAAAGTAATGGAAGTAGTGCTTAGAATGACAGGAATTCTTTTCCTCTTTCAGCTATTCAACGTGTATCTCTGTCCAAAGAAACATTAGTTCATTATTTTTTCAGTGAGGAGTGCTTAAGATTCTGTAGCATAATCAGATTTTGTCACAGAACCACAGGGGAAAGACAGATGCGTAGCTCTTAATAGCTGGAAAGGAATAAATTAGAGTTATGCTTGGAAGAGTATCTTGTGTGATTAAAAAAACCCTGCTGTAGTGCTGTTAAGCTCTAGTATGGAGACATGGAGCATTTTAAAATCCAAACCCATCAATTTGTTAAAGATCAGATTAAGCCCCACAGTTATCAATCATCCTGTGGGCTTGCGTTTCTTACTTACCCCTGTAGACAGTTCGTATATGTTTGCCATTTTCAGGTCATCTTCTGTTTTATTTGTTTATCCCAGATTTTCTTAATTTCTTTTCCTGAAAGCAGTGTATTTTAGTATTACCTAATTGTAGGAAAGATTTTATGGGTTTCAGAGGAGTAGAGGTGAGTGAAATTCCTTTCAAAGATTGTGACTCTGTCATAAGAATCTCACCTTTTCCTCACTTAGAAGGAAATGGCCTACAACTACTGACACTGTGTTTGAAAGAAACTCATTACCATTTTAATTTAGGCCTAACATTGCAAATCCAAAAAGTAACAGAAGTATCATTGCAACAGTCTACTATGTAAAATCATTCTCATATCCTGCATCGCTGTACAGTGGTAGCACCCAACCAGACAGGTCCCTTGGCCGTGAAAAGGTTGGGACAGGTGGGAAGTGTAGACTCTTTGTACTTAAGAGCAAGCTAGTTTGTTGAAACACTCTTCCCCATGTTAAGCGGTACCACCTCCCTGCCTTTCGTATGTATTGTTTGTCCAGTTTTCGTCTGGCCTCGCGTTTAGTTTTGAAGCGCTAAGAAGCGGAGGCAGTCTTTGTACAAGAAAACTTCATTCACAGAGTTAAAGAAAGAACAAGTGAGTAGTTGTACTACAAGCCTGGTTTCCCATGCCTTGGGTTCTCTGGTTCCCGCCGTGTTTCTACAGCAAAAAACACAGCTTCCCTAACTTCTCTGCCTGCCTTGTGGACCAAAAAATGTGCTATAGATGGTTTGTTTAACTCTTGCGTGTGATGTGGAGTTTTAGGAATACAGATTGGTCAGCAGGGTGATGGCAAAAACCAGGTTGTTGAGGCTGAACTTTGGCCTTTCCCTAAATGGGAGCACAGATTGAGATCTTTTTATTTTCTACCAGCCCTTGAGAGGAAGCTTACTGGGTAGCTCCTCCATTGTCGAAGTGAGTGAGTATGCTCAAATGTTACTAGGATGGACAGAGATAATGAAATGGAATCGAGGACACCACTTGCTTGGGAGTCAATTCCAGTTAATACTTGTATTCACCTAGAGACAAAAGCAACAACAAAACACCGAAGCAAGCTGTATTAAAATATTATGGGTTGTGCTCTACAAACCAGTATTCTTTTCTAAATAAAGTGTTAACACTGCAATGACACCGAAGACCTATAATATGTGATAACAAGAAGGAACTAAGAACGATATTTTTCACGTACATATGTGCACAGATTATTTGGACTGCAAAGTGATGTATTCTGAACTCAGGAAATTCTAGAGTTTTAGTTCCTTTTTTCCATGTAAATGCCATCTATATTATGTCTCAGACTTTAATTATGTGCTTATGCACTTTTTTCACAAACATACACACGCAGATTTGTTTCCTTCTGTGCACAGAGCTGAGACTATTCATTTAATAAGCTATTGTTAGATATTTTTCCTCTTCATTGTTTATTGTGCAATAGCAATGTTACTTGCTACGTGCTGCTTAAGCCCCACACTCAAGGGAGTTATTAATTTCTTTCTAACCTTTCCTATGACCCTCATAACTAAATTTTTGAGTGCTCCAGAAACAGTAATAAGTTTATGTTTACATTATCTTCCTGAAATGTAGCTTGTGTCTTCACATTTCAGGGATGAAGATGAGGCAGATGTTCCAAGTGTCAACTAGAAGGTTAGTCTAGTGAACAAATTTGATGGTGGTCAGTTTAAAATGCCTGGAACTAGTTATTTACAAATTATTTAAAATTTCGTAGCATGTGTTCGAGCAAATTGCAGCAGTGACTGTTCAGCATTTAAGAGAAACTAACTCCAGGGTATGAAGTCTCAAAGAAAAAGAAGAAATTAGTACTTGTTGCTTCATGGTTAATTGCAGGGGAACTGATTTTCTCCTCGTGAGCTAATCCTAGGAATTATCAGATACAACCTGATAGAACGCCATGCAAAACCTGTGTGGGAGAAGACTGAGGTCCACTGGATTCGTTGGAGGCTCTCATCTGAGGTACAGATTGTCAGTATCTGGGCATGATAGGGCGCAAGTTCATGCTAATGCACTTCAAGACAGAAGCTGATTGTCTAGTCAGACCACCCTCTGAACGATACAAATGCTCTCCTGAGGGTAGATATTCGTTACAGCCTGTAGATTGGATACTTACTGTTCTTTGATGTCTTAGAGCGCCAAGGTGCTATCATGATTATCTAGCATGAAATACACAGCAAGCCAAGAAAGGTTTTTCTCATGTAATCTTTATTGTGGAGAAGAGCTGACGAATCATTCGTAGAGACTGGGGATACAGAGATTGTGTTAGAGCAGTTAGGCTTGCTAATCACTGAAAGTAACCATTGTTTGATGTTTCCATGAGAGAGTCCTCCATTAACTGCAGTTGAACTTGACTGAGTGTGAAATTAAAAAGGAGACTCAGATTTCAAGACACTCCCTCAGGTGCTCAAAAGTATGCTAACTGGCACTGTGGGAGACCTCCTAAAACAACTAAGGATGCTTAAATGAAAGAGGCCATGACAATATGGAAAGAAAACCTTTGTGTTATCACTGAACCCACAAAGTTGGTCAAGATCAGTCACCCTTTATTAGCTGTTAAACGTCAGACTTGCATGAAATGCTCCTTTTTGCCAACGTCTGGTTCCAGCTGTGCTTCATGAGGATCTACAGTCCCAGGAACTGGAGGTATTTTGATACTGGAGAGAAAAGTCTGTGAAGATGAATGTAAGAGAAATTGTCAGGAGACTACACATTAAGGCATTGCCTAGCTTTAAGAAAATGTATTTAAAACTTAAACTTGACAGAGAGAAAAGGTTTTAGAGGCTAAGTTGGCTTCTGGTGACAACTGAAATCTGAGACAGGAATTGTAGAAACCTGATTGCTGGCTTGCATTATGGCACTGGAGACACTTTAATCTTCTTTGTTTCTCTACCTGTAAAATGAGGGAGGCATATAGATCCCACAGCTACCTACTGGTATGGAATTGGAAACTTTGGAAACTAGTATAATTCCTAAATATTAAAAATGCTTATTTTATACCATGTTTATTATCCGTGAGGTTGGAATGTAAGAAAGGCCGTATCCTTTGTCTCTGTGACTGTCGTGTAATGCAACGTTGAAGACTCCTTGGAACATTCCATTTGTAATGCTCGGTTCTGGAGGAATAAATGAAAACACCATAAATTCAGGATTATGACATATTCTAGGATTAAGGGGAAGGCTTTAGCCAAGAATATGCACATATATCAGTTTATTCTACTTTGCTCCATGTGAAAGATCTTTAAAAGCTTTTCCTGATTTTGAGAGAGAATGTCCCCCAAGTTATTTCTTGGATATTTATCAGCGTGTTCTTTGCAAATAACAATGGTTAGAAAGGCTTTTAGTATTTTCTTCTTCCTACCATTTGGGAGTATAGAATTCCTCGTAAAGGCAGTGTTTTAATATATACTCAGAGTTCACTTCCAAGTAGGAGCAGTGTTCTTCATTTCGCTGTTGATATGTGAATATCGTTCAGTTATATTGGTGGTTCTTGTGGCATGAATATATATTTTCAGACCTAGCTATTCATTTTACTGGGGTAGTCTTTCTGATGGAAACCTTTTGTGTCTTTGCCTGTAGCTACCGTTGACCTCCATATAATTGTCATTGTTATTCCAAGATTTAAAAGAAAAGCAAAGAGGTGATGGTCTCTGAAGGCTTGTGCTATAGAAAAAGTATATCATATTTCACTTAATAATCTCATTTGTAGAGCAGTCTTTGAACGTTCACATACTGCTAGCTCTTTGTCATTCTTTCATCATCCAACAAAATAAACTGGGAAAATTGTTGTATTGTAAACATAACCTTAAAATACTTATTTAAAAACAACAACAACAACATCTCTGTGATCCTTTAAAGAAGGAGCAAGCTGGAATCCTGTGGAATTATATCTACTAAGACAGGCCATGATATGCACAGTAAAAAATGATATCTACTGTTATTACAAGTAAATGTACATCCTGTAATTCACTGTAATGTATTTTCAAAGCCATGAAGCCTGTGCTTGTGATCTCTAGGAAACAGATTTGTCCGTTAGCCAACTAATTACCAGATGAGTGCCCAGAGCAAGCACCTGCCATCTCCTTCATAAAACTGTATTATGTACAGGGAGATAAATAGTGACAGATCCCCATCCTGAATTTGTCCACATTGTGCTGCTAGCTTCATTCCTCATTTCATGTCATTACTTGGACAACTGTGATTTTTGAATCACAAACTTTTTCCACTTAAAAGATCTGTCAGTTCTCTTGTGGTTGCAAGTGCATGACCGGAATGCCGGCTTGCACATCACTTGTTTCCGGCATAGTGATTGACAACCCCCACACCTTATTACAAAAGACAAAAAAGCTCAGAATCCAGACATCACACTGACTTATTTTTCAAAATGTTGCTTCTGAGCTTGACTGACAGGTTATTTTGACAATGCGTTATTTGTGTAGTGGGAGGATACTGAGTCACTAAGTTTAATAGCAGCACAAAATACAAATATGTTAAAAAAAAAAAAGAGTCAACTCCTGGCTGGAAGCATTTATAGGTAAATATAGAGAAACAAGCTAAAACAAGTGAGTATAATGGAAAGCAGCACAAGACTGTGTTTTAAACATTTTGGGGGTGGTTTTGGCTTGTGTTTTCTTGGTTGTTTGTTTTTCTTCTTTCTGTTTCTTTTGTCTTTCTTCTTCTTTCTGTTTCTTTTGTCTTTCTTCTTGTTGTTTCTTTTGTCAGTTGATCTTTTTGGTTGTTTCCCTCCTCCTCAAAGTGTACATCAAAAAGGAAGTCATTTAATCAGCCCCAGTTACTCAGCCTTCTGTCTAGCTTTTAACTGCATTCTGAATTTTGAGGGCTCATTGAAGGAATAATCCTTAAAGACTATTTGGGGGAGGAAAAAGAAGGAGGTAGGCACGGGCCTACCCTTAAGTAAGAACATGGAAGAGAGCAGCGAGATGTCTGCCGAGAAAAATACCGGTGGGGCCTTACAGTAATGGTGGGAAGTTCTGGTACAGTAACTTACAGAGAAAGAATTGATTTCTCTTACACTCTTACACGGGAATATTAAAGTTTCGATTTAATGTTAATGTAGGAGGAGCACGTTCCAGAGGTGGGCCTGTGACATGGACGGGAGGTCATGATATGGCATGTCATTCCAAATCTGTGTTCCTACTGGCATCTTTGCTTTTTTTTATTAGGAGAGGCCATACGGTCAGATGATGCAAGAGAGAAATGGGGAGAAGTAGAAGGAAACAGAACAGACAGGAGGAGATTGTAGTAGTAATCAAGGTGAGAGGTAGTTGTGTAATGGGAAAGGTGTTTTTTCTACACTGACCAAAGGAATCGGACAGATCATGAAAGTGTTACTAGGAAAGAAGAACGATTTTGTGGACCTGCTCTGCAGATCAGGGGTAGGCCCTGGCCAAAGATGATCTCCCTAAGGGATGACAAACATGGAAGAAACCGTCAGATGTGATGCAGCTGAGCTTAAGGCCCATCAATCTCTATATCCTCTCATTCTTAAATGTGGTTTATGTTTGTATTTGACCACGGTCCAGCTGCTAGGAGTACTGCTGACCTGACTTGACTGGGTCATTTTTTGTGATCTTGATATAAATTAGGAGTTGGTAACTGGAATGAGTTCAGCGTAGGGTCACAGGGATGGCCAGAGGCTGAAGCACTTGGCCTGTGAGGAGAGGCTGAAGGACCAGGCTTGTTCAAGCCCGGAGGAGGGATGGATTCAGGAGACCTTAGCAGAAGCTCCCCCAGTGTCTGGGGGGGTATTGAGAAGACCGAGCCAAGTGCTTCACCAGTGGTGCATGTGGGAGGATGAAAGACAGTGGGCATAAGTTGAAACAGAAGGTTCAGACTGGATAGGAAGAGAAATATTTTCCCCATGAAGATGGTCAAACAGTGGAACAAAGGACCAGAGAGGCTGTGCAGTCTCCATCCTTGGAGGTTTTCACAGCCCAACTAATTAAATCCCTGAGCAAACTAGGCCATAACTGACCCTTTTTTGAGCAGGAGGATAGACCAGATGCAGTCCGAATTATCCTAGGATCCTACGACAGACAGTAAGACACTTTTAGTGACTGCAGCTATTTACAAGATGTTTTGATTAATTTATTTTCTTGCTATAACTTCCGTGGTAATGATTTGGGGTTAACAGATTAAGAATCCTAATTACTGCTAAGACTCTGACCATTTACTGAGAAATTCATAATAAATCTGTATTTATCCTTCAGCTCAGTTCTGTCCCCTCACTTATGTATTAAAGCACAGAGTCATACATCACACGCATACTCAAGCACGTATGTGTGTATGCACACAAAAAAGAAGCAGCAATATGAAATTCCTTTGCAAAAGTGCCTGGCTGCTTTATTTATTTTTTCAAGGTTTCCCATTTCTTAAAATGGGTAAATAAACTCCATGTGTATTTGGAATCAGTGAATTCCTGGAATGGTGTGCAGCTGATAACATCTGACACAAGCATGCTTCTCTTAACAGCATAGCACTGTGCATTCATTGGAACACACGGTCACAGGGATGCATCTTATGGGAATTATCATGTTAATTCCATTAGAAAAAAATATTTCGTATGCCATTTATTTTCTACTTCAAGACTAGCATTCCACGTTTGCAGAAGGCTGGTAGAATTTTGTAAGTAATAAATCAAAGGAGCTCTCTTAATACCTACAGAATTAAATGTGTCTTCCGGAACTATTCAATAAAATTTAATTTCCATATTTTTTGGATGTGTAATCTATGTGACCTTCAGTAACTGTTTGTTTTTTAAATATGAAAAATGCCTCCAAAGTGTAATAGCCCAGAGTTTCAAATGGCGCAGTAGGATATGTAATGCATATTTTAGCGTGTTTTCTTTTAATTTGTCACACAGACTTGTTGTGCATGATTATATAAAAGTCCATATTTTTAAACCCAGTAGTACAAGTGTGTAAGATGTACTTGGTTGGGCTAAAAAATTCAGAAGTCTAATTTATCTTGAGATATGCTCAGTCAAGTAGTTTTTCACAGCAGTTAGCTAACACTTCAAGCTCTAACAGTGCCCCTGAGCCATAAAAGAAATTTGCATGTAAGAAATGTTTTGAATCTATTAAAACCTCAGCTCAGAGCTAAAGCGTTGCTCTCATGTCTTTGTTGACTAACATGAAGTAAGATCTTACAAAAAGCTAGGCTGTGATCGACAGATGCCAAAGCTTGGGTTTTGATGTGATTATATATTTCTTTCATGCACAGCATTTTAAGTCTGGGACTGGAGCTTCAGAAAGACAGCAATCAATGGGTCTGCGCAAGAGTACACAAAATATATTGCTCCTGGCAGTCGTCAAGACAGAATTATTCAAAAAATAATCAGAAATGCATTTGATCATACACTAGATGGTTTAATAATTTATATTATACCTTATTAGCAAAGTCGTGTGTTTACTTTCTGGCTGCCAAAACAAGATGAAAGGCTGCCTCTATGGAAATACAAGATGCTTAGCTCAAAGTGTCTGTCTTTGCATTTCAGTTTGATAATTTCCCTTTTTTGACTCATTTTGAGTAATAGTACATAGGTTTAAATCTTAGAGTACCTTTTGGTTTGTTGCAGTCCTTTTTAGTGAGAGCAATGCTCCCTGTTAACATGTCTACCAAAGAGTTTACGGCCTATCGAGACTTAAATTAGTTTAGACACGTATTTCTGGAAACTTCTTTACCTTAGGATGGCCTCCAAGTATTTTTGGGTAAAACAGGCTTTGGATTTAGTTCTAAATTTGACTAAACTTAATCCTTATGCTAATCTTCCCAAGTCTTGCAGCTACAAAAGTGTGATTTCTGAGCTCAGCCTAAGAAACTCGCGCTCTGACTAGTGACTGTGTGTAGTAAATATCACCAGTTATATCAGTTCAGAATATTACAAAAGTGCTTTGAAGATTTTCTTGAAAAGCTAATGCACTGCAAATATTTTATCTAGAGATACAAACATGGGCCTTTCCAAATTAATATTTCTATAAAGTGAGGACACAGGGAAACACAGGGATTGGACCAGTGTAACTGCTAGTTCAGCAAACGAGATCTTTGCCTCCAACCAGTTTTTTTTTTATACTAAAGGTGCATGAAAGAGCTCTAATAAACTTGGTTTTCTGTGGGAGTTCCCCTCCCCACGAAACATGCAAGATCTTTTCTGCAGGTGTCTTAGCTCTTCAAGGCACAGTGTATGGAAAGCTTTAGGGAAAAGAAAACGCATGAGAGGATCTTGGAATACAGTACTACGGTATTGCAAACTCTGAAGCTCATATGACAGCCCAAAGCAGCTCTTGTAATTTGCTTTGTCTACTCTAGAAGGCTTAATTTTAGTTGTAGTTTCTGTAACTTCGTCCTCTCCCCTCCTTCTCTGTGCATGCAATGAATATATAATATTCAATATTATATACAATAATACAATATATATACTACAATATATATGCTGTATGCTTTACCTGAAAACTAGTTCCTCAGACGGAGCCTAGAGAAGGACTTTTTGCCCAAATAAAAATATATATACAGTGTTTCTCACTAGCACAGCATATCGTACTTGTATGTTAGTAAGAACTGATCATATTCCAGGCAGGCACGTCACTGTTGTCCCGACTGCAGTGAGGGCTGCTCGGCCCTTCGCTCAGGCTTAAGAACCCGCAAGAGCATGGCCAGCTCAGCAGAGCTCTTCTTCTCCTCAGCCAGAGTCGCGGGCCGTGTCTTACGGAGCTGCACGACACGCTCTTAGGAGGAGGCATCTACCTGCAGGTGTCTCTGAGAGATCATCCTGGGTTTAAAAGCCGTTGTACGATTTGCAGAGGGGGACAAAAGACTGCCATTTTCTGAAGGAGCCTTTCAGTTGCAGGGAACCAGATGTATTCGCTTTTTTACAAATGCGTCTTCTGTGACAATAGTGACGGAAATTTTCACGGAAGATGGTGATGTTACCCATGCCTCAGTGTTGCAAGACAGAATTTGGGGGCAAACTAGAGAATAGTTCTGAGAAAACATGGATCAGATGAACATATTCATTACTTCTCTTGAAAGAAAATACTTGGCAGGATCATCTGAAGAGATACATGTCATCAGACAGAAATGCAGTAGTATTTTAAGTGAGAAGCTGTGAAGCGCATCTTGAAGAAAAGGGTCGCTTTAGTTTGCAAGTTGTGATCCTTTTGTCCATAAAAGAACAGTTAAATTTGTAAAGAATTCAGGTTAGCAAAGTAATAGTAGTAGTATTTCACAAATGCATCTGTTGAAAGAAAAACTTCCGGTTTAAATTGTTCGACAGTCTCTTATATGATCTGAGATACTGGGAAAATCTGAAAGTTTTGAGCAGTTTACCAAATGTGACTACCAGGAGAAACAAATGCAACAGAGTTCAATATATAAGAAGGAAAACAAAAGCATAGAGAAATTGTGAGAATAGTACCTCCAACCCAGCTAAGTTTTAATATTAGTAAAAGAAAAATTTCATTTATGAAAGAAAATTAAAAATGGGTTTCATGTATTAATATAATCTAATTTCTGGGAAATATGATAAAGTAGGGAAGAAAATGGGCCTCACAACATTACAGGCCGACTTAGATGAAATACCACTAGGACAACTGGCCATGGGGACAGTGGCGTTTCCCACCACCAGAACTTTCTAATCCTTGCTAAAGCCTCTTTTGCCATTCTGTCCTACTAGCGGTTTGCAGCACTACCTGATGCATATGCGTGGCATGTTGCAGCAGAGGTTCAAGAAAACAATATGGTAACAGAAAAACAGTATAGGCTATTCATGATCAAAATTATACCAACAACATGAGACTATTTGGGTTTATGTTGGAAAACAGGAAAACTGTAAAACAGAAGTGAAGTGCCAGTGAAATTGCTATTGAAAACTCCTGCACAGGAACATGAATGAATGCATGAAACACTAACGCGTTTAAGTGTCAGTAAAGGGGGGGGGGGGGGGCGGGGAAAGGCCCTCAAAACTTTTTACAAATTGTAACTTGTGTTTGGGGTGTTTTGCTGGCTATCCCCAGTCTCGCAGAGACAGTTAGAGAGGAACTGAGGCTGAGCATGAAGAGGAGCACTGAGGAAAAAGTTACAAAGTCGTTTATGAGGTACTGGCCCTTTTTATGTGTTTTCTAAGGGATAGCATCTGGTCTTCTACAACTAAATATTCAGGACTTTACTGACTATCAAGCTGTGTAAAAATATTTAATAAGGAGTTGGGAATCTGATTGTAGTCAGCCAGATTTTAAGTCATGAATCAGTAAAAATTAAGTATCAGAAGAAATCAGTCTTTGGTTGTATTGATATTTTTACAATCATATCCATTCCTTTCAATCACCTTAGCCTTACTGTTAACATACCAAAGGTGCATGTAAAAACAGGTCATGACCATAAATCATGTGCCTTAGTTTGGTAGAGATTTGTGAGAACTGCAAAGAAAAGAAAGGCTTCGTAATGTCTAGAAAGAATAAATTACACATGAGTTTTGATTCATATATAAAAAAACCTTAATACTGTATGGTTGCCAGTTCATTCTGCAGGCAAAGTTTAATCAGCTTTGATTTGGGGGGATAAAATAGCTGTGGCCAGTTACTAAAATTTCAAATTGCTTGTAATTAATAACTTAACAATGTGGAGCAGTTCTGTAGTTTTTGATGAAGCTAACATATTCTGCACAGTATAGGCTGAAGTCCTGGAGTAGTGTAGTTATTGTGCCTTACACTGTGGAGAGCTATACCCCAATTTGCTTACCTGTTTCCTTTCCTCTGTTTACCCGGTTGATGGTCTTCTGAGTACAGTATATATAAGAAGTCATCCTCATTTCATAGGTCACTTGTTCGGTAACCCTTTGCCTGTGTGAATTGTGGTCTAAATCAACAATACCTCAGATGTTAGAATAGCATTTAAGCCAGGCTGTCATTTGCCCCTTTGATGCTTACTTACCTAACGAGTAGTAATCATTATTTGCCTTCTACAGTTACTATGATGGATCTGATTCCTGAAATGGAAAACAGGAGGCAGTTACAGACAGTTTGAATTGTGCTGTCACACCTTCATGGGCAGGCACCTTTCTTGCAGCTTTGACACTTCTTTGAGTTTGCCCAGAAATACGTTTGGTAAAAGAGGGACTCGGGCATCTGGTCTGTATTTTCATGTGACCCTGTTTCAGCTGCTTGGAAATACAGGATTATCCAGATAGGTGCTTTCTGGGTCCCTGACTTGTTTTACATGAAACATGCAGGGAAGAAAAAATAAAATGGATTAATCAAAAACTTTTTTTAACTGGAAAATTTCAAACTGATTAAAAATCCAGCCGAGCTCAGTTGAGTTCCTAAGAGATTATTGAAATAGAGGAGGAAAAAGAAATTATGAAGAGAAATATTGAATCTTATGATGCAAGATCATTACACCCTTCCTTAATTACACCTTTACCACTTATGCCTCTTGCAAATGTCATCCGATTACAGCTTTAATAGACGTTTTTCCTTTTGAGTATCTACAATGCTAGCATGCTGAACTGAACAAGGTTGCGAGAGAGAAGTTTCTTATTCTTTCCACTTGGACTTTCTGCTGAAATAGTGACTCGACATCTGTAACTTGTGCTGCAGTTAAAAGTCCTCATATTCTGGGGTGTCTTGGTGCTTTCAGTCAGGTTGAGGATGGTAATGGCAGGCACAGCAGGGAACCCAGATTCGATATGCTGAATGAGAAGGTGAGTGTTTTAGCACAGCTGCCTCCGGAGGGTCAGGGGAAGGGAAAAGCCCTGTGGGAGGATTTTCAAGCACCACTGAGCTGGCACACCAGGAGACGATGATTGACTTTAGAAGAGCCCTGCTGTGCAAAGGATTGTTGTGTTGTGGTCCCCTCTATCACTGGTTAGACATTTCTTTTGAAGAACCCAAAAATGGGAGAGTAGTGAGATAGGAGCAAAATAAACAAATTTAAAAAATCATCGTCAAACAACTCTCTTTGATGACATAGAGGTCTGGAGATTTGTTTCTCTTGCTAGCAGCTTCATTCATTTGGCACTTAATTTCATTAGAAGGATTAACTTCGTATGGCATTGGTAAGATTTCTGTATGAAAAACTGATGACGATGCAGTCCAGGTTGAATTGGTGTCTTGAAAAGGGGTATTAATTTGAAGCTCGCTATAAAGAGGAGATTTTATCTGTATTTGGTATGTACAATCAGAAATATATAACACAGATTCAATCTTAATATGTGTCTTTCTTCACAGGAGTTCAGACAGGCTCCACAGAATGGCACAAAGTGGAAAGCACACCTTTCTGCTGAGATCCCAGCGAAAACACCACTCGGCTCCTGCGTAGCTGTGCAGCTCCCATGGCAACAAGAAGGAGGTGGACTGAAGATACTGTCTGTCAGCCTGGCTCTACTGGCAGTTCTTGTTATGTTTTACTACGGAGGAATGAAAACAGAACTGTGAACTGAATGAGGCTTTTATGAAAACAATAAAACTGCTGTTTAAAATCTTCAAAGGAAACACTTTTCCCAACAGTTCTTTTTCTTTTCTGGTTTTTTTTTTTTAAAGTGCTAATATATATTGGGCAATAATTTGTACTCACCCTATGCCTTTCCTGCCGTTCATAGGAATGTTAATAAGCTCTAGGAAGACCTGTCTTGCCAAAATTCGAGATCCTTGATTGGCAGAACAATTTGTTGCATCTTTCCCCTTCTATTTTTCTAAAATGATGCAATGTTTGCATTGCTTACTCTTTTCATAACTGCTGTAGCAGGTAAAATTGCATGCAGGAAACTCATGAGGTTTATAAGAAATCTTTCCATTGAGTGATGTTGGTAATTTTTATGGGCAGAACATTTAAAGCTTTCTGAAAAATTTTGCTTAATGCAGTGGGATGGTTTGATACGTGTCTTTTTGCATTAGAATCAAACACTGCTGGGCCATTAAAGTTTGTCATTTGTTGCTATTTATTTTGCTGTCATGTCTGAAAGAATTTTTGTCCTTCATTCTTGCCTCTCTCGACTTCACAATCTGTAAGTAGGCTTTGTTAATACAACAGGAATTATTTTTTTTACATAGAAAGAGTTTTAAAGGTATTGGGTTTTTATCATTGGATGGGAATATGGAGTTCTGGTGATAGAGTTCCATTAAAAGATGGATTTAATACAGTCTCTATTTAGTATAATGCTCAGAGACCTACACGTGAATCTCGTATTAGCTGTGCATTGGATCATGCTGTGTATAAGACAATATTGCTTTGTTAGTGGGGAGGTCACACTTTGCACACTGCAAATTTCTAATTACTTCTTCAAGCCATTTTTGTCATGACAGGATCTCCGCGCATCTTGAGATTGTGCCGGTAAGTCAGGGACTGGACTCCGTGCCCAGTTCTGCCAGCAGCCGTCCGCATGATACTGTTCATTCGTTCATGCCTTGTCACCTTTCTGGATCTTCAGCCGAACTTTTAAAAGTCCATTTAAAATCTTAAGAGCAGGAACTGTTTGTTGGGGTTTTTTAGCATGTTTGTGTTGTAGCCGGCACAGACGGAGCTGAGCTGCCTACCTGGCTGTTGTGGTTTAACCCTGGTAGGCAGCTAACACCGAGCCGCTTGCTCACTCCGCCCCCCCCCAGTGGGATGGGGGAAAGAATCAGAAGGGTGGAAGTGAGAAAACTTGCAGGTTGAGATAAAGACAGTTCAATAGGTAAAGCAAAAGCCATGCACAAGCAAAGCAGAACAAGGAATTCATTCCCCACTTCCCAGGGGCAGGCAGGAGCTCAGCCATCTCCAGGACAGCCGGGCTCCATCCCGCCTGACGGTGACTCGGGAACACCATCACTCAAACATGCTCCCTTCGTTCTTCTCCCCCAGCTTTATACACTAAGCATGACGTTGTATGGTCTGGAATACCCCTTTGGTCAGTCGGGGTCAGCTGTCCCGGCTGTGTCCCCTCCCAAATCCTTGTGTCCCCTCCCAAATCCTTGTGTCCCCTCCCAAATCCTTGTGCCCCCCCAGCCTACTCACCGGCAGGGCAGTGTGAGAAACAGAAAAGGCCTTGATGCCGTGCAAGCACTGCTCAGCAGCAGCTGAAACACGCCTGTGTTATCACCACTGGTTGGGTCACAAATCCAAAACGTGGCCCCATACTAGCTACAATGAAGAAAATTAACTCACCCCAGCCAAAGCCAGTACGGTGGCTCTACAGTGCAGATGAATAATTTCCTAGGAAGGATGCTTTGTACTTTATAAAATGAGGATTCCTAGTAGTAGTTACAGACAATTAATCAGGAAGTTCCACCATGATGCTTTCAGTACAGCCTGTAAATTATAGCAACAAATGTAACTGTCTTCAGGAAATTAGGTGTGTAATGACTTGAGTATTATAGTGCTTATTGCAACCACTGAAGGTCATGAGCCAAGACTCAAAAGGCAGGAGATTTTTTTAAAAAACCTGCACTCTTGATTAGCTTCTGCTTGGTTTTTTTCAGGCTTTTCTTTACAACCAGGAATACGTAACAATCAGCAATTTACATTTTTAACATGTCTGAAATATTCAGAAAAAATCCACTTGACTCTGGGAGCTGAAATTTTCAGGAAAGTACCATATATCACAGGATTTTCAGGAAAACTGTGAGTTGACAAAATCATTATATCTGAGCCAAATTTTTGCATTTGATGGGGATAAACTATGCAGATATGTTCTATGCCTCTAGCACTCTCTCTGTCAGCCACTCTAGCTTATCTAATCATAGCAATTACAGACTCATTGCATCAGCTGTTAGAGATTTACGAAGCTTGTGATTTAGATTCTGTGCATCATTGGCTTTAATGGGACCAGCTTATTTTCTTAGAAATAATGCAATCTACAGAAAGAGGTGAAGAAGACTTTGTAAATGTCATTGCCCACAGATGCAGTATATTCTTAAACTGAGCTTTAACATGGGAAGTAGGAAGTGTTGCTTATTGTTTAGGTATTTTATTATCTTCCTTTAGATTTTGAGAGGGCTTTTTGACACTTTGTATTCTAGAGCAGTAGAGTGTTTGTCATTTGCTCCTGTTTACTTGCAACTAAAGCTTTCAAAGCCACTGAGCTGAACAAATCAGTTCTGGTCAAACAGCTCATCTGGATCTTCAGGCAAAACCCAAACCGCCTGCTGCTCCAGGCTGTTGTTGAAAGCTGCTGGGAAACCTCAGTGAGTACAGAGTGAGTTGTAGAAGTGTATCTGCTTCATGGGAGGGGTTGACCTGAACACATTCGACTTGTGATTTTTGCTCCTGTCTGGCTCCCAGAATGCTTCTAACTAACTGCCATGCCAGGTGGTGTTTTAATTTGTACGTCAGCATTATGTTTGAGGCCTACTTCCACCAAGTATTCTCTCTTTGCAAGCTATGAGGGTGGATGACAAATCTGTTGCGCTCCAAGTTAATAAGGTCATTGCAGGAGAAGTTTCCCCACAGTCAGTTGATCTCACTCTTGCACGTGGGGGGACACACTCATCACTAGAGAATGTGTCTGCTCATAAGCAAGCTACACTCAATGCCTTTTTTTTTAAAGCAAAAAAG
The DNA here is from genome assembly GCA_026212715.1 of Elanus axillaris. Lineage (NCBI taxonomy): Eukaryota > Metazoa > Chordata > Aves > Accipitriformes > Accipitridae > Elanus > Elanus axillaris. The sequence goes on from JANZLQ010000030.1 coordinate 22,365,510, forward strand.
AATCTGATTTCCTTTTGGTACGAGGGAAGCCTCAACTATTTTTCTGAAATGTCTGCGGTAGCTCTGAGTTCTCTTTAGCTGTTTTCAGTGAGGAATCTTGCAAACCACAAGACTTGAATAGCAAAAACATCTTAAATCTCTTCTGAACATTAAGTGCACACTTTGTATGTCCTCCTTGTGCGTGGGTTTGGATGCTGGAGGACTTTGTCATTTGATCTTTCCATTGTAGCTTTCTATTAATGGTATACTTGTTAGAAAAAGAATATGAAATCAAAAATGTGCTCTCTGTAAAGCTTGTTCTATAAAGCAGGAGAGAGAAAGAAGGTACCTTTTGAGGAGAGTTCATCCACCTCTATCACATCATTGCCTGCACATCTCTGAACATCTGACAGCTTCTGCTAATTTAGTTTCACTCCCCAGTTCAACTTCCCATATGGAAAGCTGGAGTGGTTTTTGAATAACAGCAAGTAATATCTGAAGTGGCAGCGACTGGCAACTCTGACATTGAGCTTGGCTGTGGCCATTACCCAGAATCCTTCTGCTCTTCTTGAGAAGCAATTACAATTTCACAGGTTGGAATTAAAATTCCCTGCGGTATGCAATCGAGTAACTGAAACTGTCAAAGTGATTTCAAGCTGCTAATCTCTTGCTGCTCGAAGAGTGAAAATAGAGCCCCTCTTACCCAGGCACAGATCTGACAACTTAAAAACTCCAGCCTTCCACTACATTTAAATACATATGGAGAGTGGCTTGATCTGCTCACAGAGGATATCTGTAAAGATGTTATGTCTATGAACATTTGTGTGTTATTAACAAGTCTATCTTTTTTAACTTTAAGATGTGTGTAACTTCAGGGACTAAGACAAATATAAAAAGTCTTACGCAAAGCTCTGAGAATTTGGAGGAACGAGTAGGCATGTGCTTGTTTGTGTGAGGCTTATTAAAAATCTTTATTTATGTTTTTTTGAACATGTAGTATTTCTTGCTGGAAAAATTGCTTGCAACTTCCCTGAATTTTATTTTCACATACTTATAACCCATCTTTTATTTTGAGTGCACTGTGTTTGATTGTATAGATGGAAACAAAGAGCATTTAGAAATCAAAAACAGAGGAAGAAATTGAGAAGCTGTAAAGCTAGGGTGCAAAATGGAAAATATTAGTGCAAAAGCTGCAAAGCAGGTTTGAACTACGAGACCCAGCCCGCGGAGTTAAGGATTGTTTTTAAAGCACCATTTGATTTGTTCGGAGGCAGGGTTCTTCCACTAGATAATTAAAATTAGAATGATTGCTGGAAAGTATTTGTGCAAATATCATTAAATGTCTTTTAGTTGCATATTTCATTCATGCATGCACTTAACGTTGAAGTGAATGCTTTTTTCTTTCAATGAAGGTGCTTCAGTAGCTGGTGGAGGGGAGACGAATTATGAATGGTCCTATTTTCATTTTAAAGAAGCCCAATTAGAAAAAAAAATTGTAACAAATAATCATGTCCCTGCACCTGCTGGTATCCCAAAGTCTGTTAACGCCTACTTGGGAAGCTGTGGTTATGGATTTGGATCATTTATGCTGTAGATCTCCTTGTACTATGCTGTGACAAGTTGGCTCTTTGAGAAGTCATGGAAGTGAAAAGGTAGTCAAGCTGATGGCAGAAAAGATCTTCGGATCTCTTTGTTTCTTTATTCCACACCTCTCTCCTACACTTTTTCGCTGTCTGTGCATAGGCTTCTCTCCATTCCCTAACCCTCTTATCAAATCTTTATCAATGTCAGGAGTTTAAAGAACAGTTAGATAACGTCTTTAAGTTTCCAAGTGATCCTCTTAGGAAAGGAACGTAAGAAAGAGGAAGGTGAGGATATGTGGTCAGTTGATGAAGGTGATGTGATGATCAAACAGCATGAGAAACTTTTGTGCAACAATATGAGAGCTACATCATCACCTAAAATAGATCCTAAGATCTGTCTTTGTGCATCCTTGTCTTTCTCTACCTGTAATCATTAGTTGCTCCCTCTTGTATTATCAGTCAGAGTAAACTGCATTTCTTATGTTCTGCTGGAAGAATCCAGTGTGACTAAATTACATGTACTAGGGCAGACTGAAGTACAGCAGTAATGTAGACTAAGGTGTGCAGGTACATGCAGTCCTAAAAACAGCAGCCAGTGCAACATCATACGCCTGGTATTCACAGCTGAACTTTTTCATGGAGTCCTAGTTATTAACATACAAATCCCAGGTATCAGAATCCCCCCCATGTGCAGAGAGCTACCACTGAATAGGAGAGGAGAGGAGGGGGAAGGGAGAGGGCAAAGAAAAGGGAAAAAACCAACCTTGACTAGGTATGTTTTAGTGCAAGAGGGTGTTATTTTAGTAGCTGCATCACCAGATAAATGCATTAGCAGTTTAGAAGGAAGCTAAATGCTACACAGTGACATGCAAAATCTCTTCTTTGCATCTTTTGCTTCTTTTTCCTAAATACTTAATCTGCATTCCAGAGGGATGAAGATTCCCCTAGTGAAACCTAACCAGATCAAGAGGTGGAAGGCCTACTTTTTGACTGTGGTGATTTATCGCTTTTTTCTGAGGGGGAGAGGCAGGGTGTGTGAATCATATCCCATGAATGGAGAAAGAATAATATTTGAGTACCTTTTCAACAATATTTTATTGGAAACTATTCAGCAATGATAGCCGTTCTTGAAAAGTGTCGTTAACGTGATATTTTATAGAGAACAATCTGCCTTGGATGGTTTGCTGGATGCTGGTTGTAGGTAATGGAGTGAAATTCCATGCTGGTGACCAGATGATGATGCAGATTTGTGCCTACAACTTGCATGCTTTAAATGTCCCATCTGTCGTTGAGAGTGAGAACAAGCTAGTTGCGCTCAACTGAGCGTAAAGTATTGTGTCTCCTCCCTTCCTGGGTGGTGTTTGTGGGGATTGGTGTAGAAATGGTTAGTTGGCAATGGGTTACAGGTTACAGGAGAAGCTTGGAGATGATAAACACACCAAAAAAAGGGCCATGATTGTTTGACACATGGTGTGAGTTGGGGGTCTGAGAGACACGAATGTGATGAGATCATGATATCATGGGAAATTTGACTTTGCATAGTTAGGATCTCATTCTAGTGTAATCTGAAGAGTAAAACTGGTTTACGGTGCTTGGAAGGCTTTGCTGCACAGACTCCCTTCCCGACTGCTCATTTCTCCTGGGGTTACTGTGCTGCGTTAGAGCAGTCTGTCTCGCCACGCTGGCTGCTGCCACTCGGCTCGCAGTTGGAGAAAAGCAGTCCAGCACCTCTCCCCTGGCCTCTGACGGCCAGTTGGGCACGTCCAGTTTTATGGAGGAGGGCACTCCCAACTAGCTGTCACCTATCACCCTGTTTTGTCAAAACTACATTTCTTATTGCAGCATAGGAAAAATGGGTAAACTCTGACCAGCAAAGAAACTTCCTCAGTCCAATGGCATTCAGTAAATAGTACATGCTATTTAATGATTGCAAGCTTTGACTATTTGGTTTTTATGTACCTCCATTCCATTCCTTCCCTGAGCCTACGTTCTCTCTTATCCTTTCTTCCAGCTGCTTCGCCCGAGCTCTCGGCACCAGCTTTTGTTTTATGGAAGATGATGTGTCTGCAGAAGGATAAGTATTAGTCTGAGCTCGGTGGCTGCTTCCCTGAAAACAAGAACGCTGCTTCTCCACTGGAGCTGGTTTGCCAGAGGTATCAGTGTTTGGAAGCCACTGTGTTGCAGTGTCTCTCCTTTAACTGTGTAGTGTCTGGTTGCCATAGCCTTTGGGTTTTATCAGAAACTGCTGTTTGCTAGTATGCAGTATTAAAAGGCCTCTTCTGTTGTGCTATATTATTTTTAACCTTGCAAACCCCGGAAATGTGGTAATTTGAACCAAGAGATAAATACATCAATGTCAGTTGAACGTATTAAATTTGATATCCGCTAGTGGCTTTATGAGCCATAAAAGTCAACATCTAGCAATCATTAGCTACAAGATCTCTATACAAGGGATTATAAAGGCCTACGTGTGACATGGTCTGCAGAGTATTAGTATGAGACGGCAGAAGAAAACAAGTGAGCAAGTTACCGAGTCAACCACACAGATAACCAATAACGGAGGGAAGGATGTTCCCACTCAAGGGACAACTTAATCTCCAAGTATTACGGTAATATTAAGGAAATAAAAAAAGACAGATAGCAGCTTGGTTATGCTGCAGCAGCCTTAATTTGCTTCTGTCCTGCTTGAATTGTTTAGTAGGCAGAAAGGGCAATCTGAATGACAGCCTCCAGCAGAAAGATAAACCAGAGCCTAACAGCAGTTAACAGCTTTGGCTTTGTAAGAAAGAAATTATTTGCTACAAATTTGAACCTCCTGCACTTCCATATCTCCTCCCCATTCAGCTCTAAAAAGAGAGACCTTGTTTTGATTTATTTTTCTTTGGGATTTTGTCTGCAAACACATGTTCTTGTTCCCAAAACCTATTTTATCTGACTCTGAAATAATACTGAACAAAATAATTTTATTTTTAAGATGAAGTTTGTTTTTGTTCTGTTGAATCACCTGTGAGCCTGAATCAACCAGCACCTTACTTGTAGGGGGACAGGATTAATTTTTATATTGATTTGAATCTGAACTGGAAGTTTTCAGTTGGCCTGTGGAGCGCGACTAAGTGCACCAAGAAAATGAAGCCTAGCTGGCAGTCAGATTGCTGTATTTACTGGCTCTATCTAGAGATTTACCAGGATTGCATACTGAAAATTGTTGAAGCTAGCTAATCTAAATCCACTGATAAATTTTCAGTTTCTAGCAATTTATAGTGACATTAAAATCAGGCACACAGATAATTTCCCCC
>JANZLQ010000030.1:22370467-22396482 GCA_026212715.1 Elanus axillaris
TTCACCCCCCCCACCCCCCATATATCTTCTGTAAGAATTACCACTGCAGGACAGTAGTACTATACATTGCTGTCACCACCTCCTCTGTGGAACCTCTGCTATGCAAGAAGAAAAACAAATAATAAAGATCAGATAAGAGGAATTTCGTAGGCTTTGTAAAGAAGTGGCTGTCTTGTGCCTCTGGACAAATATTCATGAAAGGTTGTAGTACATTGCAGCTTCTGAGTTCAGAAAGTTTGTTCTAGAATAGTTATCAGCTGTGTTCCAGCGTGAACTCTGTGTTTGGGTTAATAGCTTTAAAACAAGAAGTAAAATCACTATCAAAGACAGTAAGTCTCCATGCCGTTATGGAAGGATGGAGGAACATTTCTCTTTCCCTACCTGGTAGGGACTGTAGAGGTGGGCGAGCCTTGGATGCATTGTCTGTCAAACAGCGGCAGAGCTTCCAGGGCCAGCCTTTTGTCACCTGCGTTTCTTTCCAAAGTCTTCGAAAGACATTTGCTTACCGTGTATCCTGCAGAAGCCTTGTATTCTCTGATGTCCTTTAATGAGCTCGGAAGCACTTGTATGTTCTGCAGAAAACCAGGATTATGGTTCCAGCTTTCTGAATCACAGCAGGGAGAACAAGCTGTTTTGGCCTTTTGCATCAAAGATGTTGTCATAAGAGTTCAATAGTGTATTTCCTGTTCTTGCTGCATACACTGCTGCAAGAGATGAGTCATCAGCATATAAACGCTTTCTTGGCCTCAGAATATCTGATTTTTGTGTTGATTAGCTGCCCATTTCATTTCTCTTTCCACACTTATTGACTCCTCTAACTAAGAATAATGAAATTGGGTCACTGCCAATTGTACTTCATACTGGTGCAAATGTAGGAAAGCTGAGGCAACTCGTAACTACTATCTTACCTGCCAGGAAATCCATGAAACTGAAGTTCTAGTGATTCCCATTCACAGCAGTAGCTCGAGCGGAAGACCTGGAACAGTTTCAGTAATAAAGTCTGGTCCTGTGGACAGTCTTGCACTGTGGTCTCTAATGGTGTGCTTGTGAGCAAGGAAAGTAAATGAAAGTCTGCTCTATGGAGGGAACATTTTTTATTCTGTTTTCTGGAAATGTTTAACAGTCTGGCCCAAACTCACTTGACAGGTAGAATTGACAAGGTCTCCTTGCTTTAAAAAAATGACAGGGTACTAACTAGTCTGATTTTCCAGTTGTCAGAGTTCAGTTATCTAGACGTGCTATTCATGTTTCAGGCAGTAAAAGCAAGCTGGTGTGATAGCCAAATCAAGCATAAAACTTTTCTTAGGCACTTCAGAGTTAGTTGGAAAGCGAAAGTTTGGGCCTTACGAAGAAGGAATGCTATAGATGCTTCTTTCCATACCTTGTAATTGTCGATATGGGACAAACTGTAAATAATATAAAGACCTACGCAAAGGAAGAATTTTAAATAACCATATTCTGTCATGCAGTATGATTTTAAAGTAAGCTACATTTTAACAGTTTTATCCATGAAAAGGCCAGTTACAGTATTTTGCTCACTTTTCTGTTCTTCATTTTTCTTTTTTTTTTTTTTTCTTATGTTTCCCTCGGTTCTTGGCAGAGTAAACATTTTCATTTCAAAATACAATAGCTGCAGCTCATCTTACAAAAACAAATTTTGAGTCACAGCACTTTCTATAGGCTGAAGCCAACTTCCCAGAAATTAGAATCAATGTGGCAGCTTCAGGGAGTGGCTACCGTGGCCCAAACAGGTTCAAACTCAGGCTGCTGCCTTTCTGTCCTACCAGCTTCTATCAACAGCTCTTGCTTGTACCATCAGAAATGCCGTGAGGCTGCCTGACTCAGGTAGCTCATCTAACTGAAGCAGTTTTTTGCCGGGGTTCATTTTGAGCTGGCTCATGCTGCTGCACTGGCTGGCTGTGCTGTTGCATGAGCATTGTTGAAAGGGACGGGCTGATTTACATTGGCTTGAGCTGCCAGAGAGCCACACTTTGGGCCGAAGACAAGGATTGCATGAGTCTTCCAGGCTGAACTGCTTCTTACTGGTACAGCTTTGGAAAGGTCCTTATTCTACCACTTTATTTCAATTACAGAGTCGCAGTAGCATGCTGTGGCCACACAAATACGTGACGGCAACCTGAGTACTGCTGTGCAAGCACTGTAGAGAAGAGCCATAAGGTTGTTGTTTGAAGACCTCAACACAGCTTCAGAGGTAAGGTATGCTCAGGAAATGCAGAGCTGGGGTCACGGCCCACAGGACAGGCAGGATGTTGCTGGACCATGGGGTTTCACAGTACTTGAGTGATCTGTTCTGATCAGCTCAGGAGCAGTTGATCACAAAGGCCATATAAAGTTGCTGTCAACCTGTCTTTCCCTTAGGCTAGTAACTCTCTTTTTTTGATCTCTAGAGATACATACATAATACAGCTTTGCTTTGCTTTTTTTTTTTTTTCTTTTGCCCTTTTTTTTTTTTTTTTCATGGAAGCACAACATGCTGGTTGCCTCCCAGGAAGTGATATTTGTGTGGGTAGAACAGACTTCATGTTTCAGGAGTCCCAATCCGTCCCTTTTGTTAGCTGTAGAAATCACTTTAAAAACCAACTGCCATGTGAGTGGGTGGTTTTTGTTGGTTGTGGTTTTGGGGATTCTTTTCTTTTGTTGCCTACTTTCCTTATGCACATGCTGCTAAATTTCTATTTGTTAAGGAAGTACAAAGGAGGAAGAAGTAAGTTCTGCGTCATTTCAGTTTGCCTTTGTGCGATCTGGTCAGAGCCAGCCAAATTCTGGGCAGTCAGCAATGTCAGCAAACATAAAGCAGATATCTAGAAAAGGACTTGGAGCTTTAAAGTCACATTAAGACTTTGTTATAAAGTTCTGCTTTGAAGACTTGCAGTATGACACATGCAAAAAATGTTAACTTCCATTAAAGGCTCTCATGAGATTTGTTACCAAATGTTAGCAAATACTCAGCAGGACATTTCAAGGGGTACATTCCAAAAGTTTCTATCATGCATTTGGTGAAAATATCTTTTAAAAAAACCAGTTACTGTAAAGGAGGAAACACTGTACTTGCACCAGATTGATATTAAATGCAAATTTGATTTCTGGGAGCAATTTAGGAAAACAATGACTTTTAGTGAAAGCTTAAGGGAAATGTGTGACAATAGGTGGTCTTTGCTTGGCCTTCTGTCCACTGCTCATAGAATATGTAGAAAGCAAGCTATTAGACATTTAAATTGTGAAACACCAGGAAAAAGAGCAGTTTATCATCGGTATCCTTAATGAAGTATTATGGGCATCCTGCTACTTCTAACACTGCATGTTTTCTAAGTCTTTCCCATAGATTAGCTTGTCGTTTAAGAGTATATACAGTGTTTGTATATGTATTGCAGTATATTTTTGTCTTTCTCCTGTTCATTGTGTAGTCAGTGGCTTGAGAAAGATTGTGTGAGTTTAGGAAGAGGGAAATAAGGTTAAAGAAGTGATATTGTGTCTTACTCTAAGGCTCAGAAATTCAGTTGTTTCAATTTCTTGAAAGGAATGCCCCAGCTGGGGCCAGCGAGGGAGAGAGCTGTCTCCTCTGCGCCCAGGCCTGCTTGCGAGACAAATGGCTCCATTGTTTCTGTGGTGTGTAAATATCGCTGGTCCTGGGAGGTCAGGATTGCACGCACTGAGTGGGTGCTTAAAGAGGTTGGATCAAATACATGTAGAAGATTTTGAAGATAAGGAGTCAGTAATGATAAGACTTGTGTACTCTCTGACCATGTTTTGGTGGTACAGTAGAAACATAAAGCACTGAGCTTGTGTAAACTTACTCACTCTGCTCGTTCCAAATATGTCGAGGAGTTAACTTTCTACCGATAGGCTTTATGCCAGATAAGGTATCATTTTTCCCTCCACGGCCAGTCTAAAAACCTAATGCTGCCGTAAGCTTTCTATCATTTACTTGAGCAAATCCTACAGGAATCGCAGTTACGTACCTATGCCTGACACAATGCACGTGTGTTGTAGGTGACTTGATGTCGCACGGGTGTGGAAGCAGCAAACTGGGAGACTGAGAACATCTGAGGCTCGGGGTGGGATGGGGTGAAGCTGAGCTGGGAAGGCTTTCCAGGGGACTCCACAACTCTTCAGGAGTTTGGGAGAATTTGAGCCTAACATGGGGCTGAAGGTAAGCTATAGAGTGGCGTATAGAGTTTTAATTTTTAGTGCTATGAGGATGACGATATTTATTTCCCTTTTGAAAACAGGAGTTGCCTTAGATATAAGGGCTAATATAGTAGCCAGCAGGCTGATCAGGCGTTACAGAAGAGCACAACAGTGCCGGTGAGCTTGTGAACTTCGGTTTTGGCTGTCACTGGCACTGTGAATGCATTAGGCTGTAACAGTTCTTCACAGAAGATCAGTGCTCATGGAGTTTTGGCAAAGTCCTAAATTATTCATGCTCCTAATAAAAAAGAAAAATTCTTCCCTATTTATGTTATACCACCGCCCGTTGCTCTGGCCACATACAGGAAATAAAAAGCCTTATGCTGTTCCTGAATGACATGGCTTCCACTCTGGAGTGTCCTTCATAATTAGCTGTCATAGAATTGGAGCAGAACCCTGCTAAAACGTTTGGTGTCATAAGATGCCACCTAATCTCATAAGGTTTTGGAAGGATGATTCCACCCCCCCCCCCCCTTAGTTTTAGGAGGAGAAACACTTTGTTGTTGTGCATCTTGTGCAGTGTGAATTCCCCCTTCAGTTGTGTCTGCTAGAAATGGCACTTTACCAATATCTGGGACCGTTATTGACTTTGATATTGCAGACAATAAAAAAATCACTCACAAACAGACTTCATTGTTGTGGTGGTTGTTTGGCACCTACTGAAAATACAGTTGGATGAGTTTTAGTGACTTGTCAATGTCTGCACTTAGCGTGAGACTTTATAGACAGAAGTTGCTGCCGGAGATCGTTGTTAGAATGAGATGATCTTGAAGGCAGGACTGAGTGGGCTCATTTAATTCCAGTGTAGCGAAGTGATTCAAGGGCCTGCTTCCCTCTTATTTTGAAGTTGGATTTATCCGACTCAAGGATTCCTACATTGGCGACATTCCTGGAGTATGAAGGCAGCACCAGAACTGCATGCAAAGTTAATTTTTTGGAAATATTAATTCATCCATATTTTTTGATACGTCTGCTCATTTTGTATTTCTTTTGCCCACCAGACAGTTAGGGCATGTTTTCATGATTTTTCTTTGCAAATGTGCTTTGGAGTATAGGATTCTTTCTAAGGCATGTTCAAAACCTTGTACATACTTTTTTATAAATGAAAGATTAAATCCTTCTCCCCCTATTATTTTAGCACTCCTTTTGTTTTAATTTATAAGGTCGCTGCAGCCAGATTTTTCTCTAAGGTGGGTTTTCTGACCCCTTTTTAAGGGCTTGGAGGTAGGGGAAAAACAATTATGTAAGAGCATGATTTTCATTCCACTAATGTTGATTCACTTGGCTCATAAGAAGAGCTTATTGCTTTGTTTACTTGGAAAGAATGAATATCAACACATAAATAATCAGCTGAGAACTAGATTTCCAGAAGGAAGAATTTTCCTACTCACTCTTCTCTTAATTCAAAGCAGTATATTTTAAAATTGATGAAACTCACAGCCTTATGATGGTCACATTACTTTCCCTTAGGAGTAAACACAGACAAAAGTGTCTGCTTAGTTTCCAAACTAGAGAGCAGTTGTTGCCTCAGGTACTCAAGCTTCTATAGAAAAAAGCCTTCCATAGCTCTTGTAGCTCTACGTACTGAATGTATCAATGTACCTGGGGACTTCCGTGCCAATTTTTGCGAAGTACTAGGAAGTCTTCTTCAGAAAGACACGGAAAAACAATTTACTGAACAAGCCTCCCAAAAGTGCTTTTTCAGACAGTCTTTCACCTAGCTCAAATACTCAGACCTGACATGCTATAGCTGGAAGAAACTAGCCATATCACACAATTTCGGAACTCTTTTTTTCCCTTCCTTTCAGTCTTGGAAAGATGTGTCACCTGACGGGACAACAGGGTTGACCCTTTCTTCAGACCCTGTTGCAGTGCGACGCTCAAACCTCCTTCTGGAAAATCCTCTCTGGCTAATACACTGCAATCCCACTTTTCAGACTTTGCAAAACCTAATTTATTTAGCTTGTTAACAGCATCCCACAGAATCTCGGGTCCCAGGGACAATTCATGTCCTTCGCAGCTCATGGGATTTTGTAATACTCAACAGCAGTAAGAGATGTGTCCGAGAGGAAGGCCTGGGCCACTGGTCCTGTACATCATCTACATCGCTATCTGGTTCAGCAATATGGCTTGATTTTTAAAGCTTATAATGGAAAGTATATTACTTACATTATGCATAAGTCATCAGGTGCTTTTATCAAGTACTTCAGCTGTTCCAGATTACAAGAGTGTTTGTGGGCTACATACATTTATTGGCTTATTTCTATATGATGTTTTCATAATGCTGAAAATAGATAAAGAAGCAGATTCATTTTCCTCAAACTGCTTGATGTGAGAAAATTACGCTTATAGTTCATGCTGTTATAGAAGGTTGCTGTGACCTGGAGATCTACCACTTAGCTTATCACTTCCCAAGTTGAAAAGAATTAGCTGTCAGCAACAGAAACTTTCTTTACTGCTTGCCTTTACAGCATTTTGCAGAATGCAGTGCTGATCCATGTCAACAGACACTTTTAAGTAAATACAAGTAACCAGTCATCACGCTGGCTTCCACATATTTACAGTAATAGTGCCTAAATGCCTCCTTCAGACATTGGACTTTGATACCTAATGAGGCAGGAGGTGCCAAGAATTAACTAACTTAAAGGATAAGAAGTTGGGAGGCAGAAACTGCAAGGGAGACAAGCTTTAAAAGCATACCTTGAATGCACTTAGGGCATTTGGGGGTGAGGTGGAGGTCTTGGCCGTGCAGAATACCTGAACTGAATTGCTAGCTTTTGAGTCAGCAGAGTGCTACCAAATTGACGGCCGACGACTGCATTTGCTACCCAGACTGAATCAAATGCAAAACCAACTTTAGTTTTGTAATAAGAATTGCAAGTGATTATTAAAAAACGGAGATCCTCTCGAGCTGTATTTTCATAACGGGAAAATACAGGTCCTTTCTGGCGGTACTTGTTACTGGCCAGAATCTCTTGTTCAGCTGTTTTTTGGTTCAGGACAGACATCCTCGGGGATGATTGAGTTAAAGAGAATTTTTGTAGGTGGACAGTTGCCTGAGTTGCCAGTAAACCTACTGTTTAATGCTAAAATGAAATCACATCGCCAGCACTGTGCTGGAACTCTCCATTTTTAGTTACAATTCAATTACAATTTAAAACCAAAAATCTGGCCTTAGGCTTCAGCTTGCTCAGTGGGACAGGAGAGGCTGCGGTATATGCAGGGACAATCAGTATGACACTATTTTCCCCAGTGTTTTGGACTTTGTGTTCACTTGCATCTGACATTACAAAGCATGAATGTAAAATACTGCCAAGTCATGAGTGTAACAAATCTGCACCCACTTGCATGTAAGGTGGTCAGAAATCAGGCCCAGGAATATTTACTCCCTGCAGACTGTCAGTAGTCTGGCAAAATATGAGTGCACACCCTTATGCAGAATAGCATTAGGGCCTCATTCATGTTTAGCTTAATCTACTTTGGAAAAGGAAATACCTTGTGACATTCTTCAGTGGCCTCTATGGACAAATAAATAAAAGATTTAATGGAGCCTTCACAGTAGGACATTGGCAACCGAGGAGGACCCTAAGGACTGGGTTGTATAAATTAGGCAGAACTTGGGATATTTTCAGAGCTCCATAAGGGATGACGAAGGGGACTTTCATCCACCCAAGTTCCTGGGGCTCTGAGGAAGAAAAACTGCACCACGTTTAGCACAGGGAACAACTGTTTCTCATGTGTGTTTTGAGGCTGTATATGTGCATCATGTAATCTGGCCTCGTTCCATCAAATACATTCCTCTGAATTGGACGCTAGATGGTAACGGCTTTTAGTATGTCAGCAGGTAATTAATTATGATAAACGTGCAAATTGTGTATTGTCTCAATAGGCTGTGTAGAGCCAACAGGGTGCACGTGACTAAAAATATACTCGTTAAAGGTCTGCAGTAGTAATGAGCACTGCAGCAGTATACCACACTGAGTCATTGAGAGCTGTGCTCTCAGTTACCTGTGGACTAAGGACCGGTGTGACTTGAACCAGATCCCTTATGACCCGAGTGGAACACCCCAAAAGGTTTTGTGGCACTGCCTCTCACAAATGCTCCGTGACAGATCTGTTTTCAATTCTTATTATTTCTCTCTTTTTTCTTTTCTTTTTTTTTTTTTAATTTTTAAAAGAAAATCAAAGTAACAGCCTAACTTATGATTAATATACTTTACAGTATATATATCCTATGACTTTTTTTTCGTGTCCCGTCCATTAACCTTCACTGTAATTCTGCACCTGGACGCTGAAGGGGAGTGCTGGGGGGAACAGATGATGCATGCCAAGAGAAAAAGTAATTGTGGTGATAAGGAGTTTTAGCAACTTGGAGAAAGAATCCTTTCCCTCACAATTTTCCAACCTCTTTTGGCTTTCACGTTAGCCTCTCATTTGTGTGTGCATACATACGTATGTGTGTGTGCGCATATTAAGCACATTGTTATATGCAAAGAGGATGGTCCTTCATGTCCACGCATCAAGAAGAACTCAGAGACACTCTGTCAACATACATAAGCTATGAAACGCTCCACAACTGACGTCTTTGAGGTCATCTTCTGCAGCCAGAATAAATTTCTCTTTAGCAGTACAGATGGATACTAGGAAAGCCAGCAGATGCATTGTAGCTAATCAGAAAGAGGCTCAGCAGGGTAACTAAAATCTCTGCTAGAATTCATATCCCTTCATGGAGTTTAATTAAAGAGCTTTGTGTGCATCCTTTTGTTTTATCTGTTGCCAGTGTTTTGTCTCCTATTGTGGCAGTTCCTTCAAATAACCATCAATTTGCTGTGATAATCTAATGAGGAGAATGAGCAGCACTGTTTAATTACATAAAAATGATAATGAGCTTTGGTTGCCGAAGAGTTAAGGAGCTGCTGCTGGCCACTGGAATACAAAAGAGCTGGTGCCAAAGGGGCCCCTGGAAGTCTGTGGCACTTCAAACTTCATTGCTGAGCAGCAGTAACTGGCTTGAGCAAGCAGCAGGCCAGTGGAGCTTCCTTCGGGGAGAGATAGCTGAATTACTGAGCAGCCTCCTAACAGCAGGAAGCAGAACAGGCATGGGCACATTTCTGTTTCACACCCCAGCAAAAATACAAGGCAATCAAAAGAAAGATCTCTTGTCCTACATAAGCACAATGCCTTTGGCACTGTACTCCATCCCTCATCCTCACAGCAGAAGTTGGAGTTTGGGCATAACCAGGTGTCATCCGGTGCCATTTTGCTGCAGGAGGTAGCAGGAGAGCTTGGGGGAATGGGGTTCTGGCTGCTGGGGAAACATGAGCCAAGGTGCAGATAACTCAGGTATGCCTGTGCTCTGTCCAATAGTGTGGATTCAAGTTTATCAAGAGATAACTCTTCTGAGAGGCGAAAACTTTATCCTTTCAGACTTCTTTTTTTTTCGGTCCTTTCTCTGTTTTTTTTTAACCGAAAGGTAAGTAAAATCTTATGCAACCTCTTTATTTTGCATCCAAACTATTTAGTCATTGAAGTTGTTTTCCCTTTTCTGTTTTCTCTAGCTGGGATCACGCTGAAGTAAGCATGGGGCGGGGAGCTTTGGAAAACAGGAACAGCAGAGGAGCAGAAATTGCTGGAAGCCCTTTTTCTTAAAGCGGAGAACCAACTCTCTGGAATTCAGCTTAATACTGATGTGACTGACTACCACGTGCATAGTGTCCTGATTAATCCCAGCACTAATGAACCCCCAAGGTATATGGTGCCCGCAGGGGCCTACAAGCCAGGTCTGCAGGCACAGAGGCACTCAGCTGGAACGTGTCCAATGGAGCTGGCGATAACGCCTCCAGAACCAAGGATGCCTGAGAAGGCAACGAGACGTGGCAGAGCCTGTGTTTCCCCTCTCGGTGCATAGCCTGGCCACACCACTGTGGGACAAGAGGTGTGGGAAGGCAAGGGCATGAGCACAACTGAGGTAAGCAGAGGCAAAACCTGTGACAGAGCAATGTTGTTAAAAGTCTGACGTGAACAGGGCTGTGATGGTACCACTTCTGACTGACACTGTTGTACCACTAATACCCAGAAAGTGGAAAAAAACTTTGAGGAGCACTCTGGTTTTACCAGGTTGCGTGTTGGTTGCACGTAAGGAAGACTGGCGTGGGAAGGGGCAGGACTGAGTTGATAAGAGATACAGCTTTGCCTTTGTTGCAGCGTTCATCCTTCAGTACGCTGTGCTGCGTATTGGTATTTCTGTATCAGGAAAGGTGTGCTGGGATAGAGACAGCCTTAAACAGAGAGGTTAAGGTAATCTTGTATTAGGATCACTTTACAGGTGTAGGACTACAATCGCATTATACAGGCAAAGCGTTTTTATTGGTACTGGCAGTCTTTTAGACACTCGCCCCTTTGACCAGGTCCTCTGTATGTGATTCTGCAAATTTCTCATAAGGGCGAGTGAGCAGATGTGCCACCTCCCTCCCTTCCTTTACTTATCCTCCGCACCCCTCCTCTACAACTCTGTTCTCGTGCTGTCCATAACAGGGTTATTGACCTGCTTTCCCTCATGGCCCCTCTTGTATTTCATGATATTCCCTGCCCTTATCCTTCTTTCATCCCTGTGGGCACTGCAGCCAGACAATGCTGTTCAGCCCAAGAGCCACTGAACTCCTTTGGCAGTGGCTCTCTTGTGTTCCAGTGGCCAGCCATGGCAACTCCTGCACAACAAGGCATGGTACCATTTTTACATGAAGAGTACCATGCGCCTTCCTTATTAGGAAAGATGTGAATCTGAATTGCCTCCTCCTCTTTTAGCCTCACCCGTTTATAACCCAGTCTCATTAGTTCGTTCTGCATGCCATCTATGTAATACATCCTTTTCTCTCTACCCAGACAACTACAACTTTGCTGTTACAACTTCAGCTCTTGTTGTCTTATGGATCAATCACTGTATTCATCCTGTCATAAATCTGACAGATGTACCCTACCCAACCCCAGTGCTCCTGCAAAGACAACTTTCCCAACGCTTAAGTTTAACCGTGTTGTCTGTTCTCTGTGCTTTCCCATTGCCTTGCTCTAGAAACTTAAGCTACTTGTTTTTACTTCAAGGCTTATCATGGCCTGTCTTCTCCCTACCTATCATCACCTCCTCAGTATTGAAGAGTTAGCTTCCACCTCTAATAACACACAGTCCCAGCCTCCTCTGAGCACTCATTCCATTTTTAAACAGTTGGAAGAGCATCCTGTGAAGCTCTGCAAAGCAGCTTCTTTTGGCTCTTGGCATCCATTCATAAGACTCTTCCTTTCCACATTACCTCTTCAAAGACTTTGTGTATGGCTAATGTGCTGGCTGACATTGTCCTATTTTACTGCCTTCCCTGGCCATACTGCCCCAACATTTTACATTCAGGTCATGAATGCTTTAGGATTGGGACGCTCATGCTGTTCTGCCCAGGTAGAGCACATCTCACAAGGGGACTGTGGTCTGTGAAAGGGCTCCTACACATGTCAGTAATAAATACTTACACTGAAAAATTGTCACCTTCCCCCTGGTGAAATAAGCAATCCAGAAGAAAAGCAGAGTGGCTGGTATCTTGACACCCACTCTCAGCTCATACACACTCAGAAGCGATCGTATCTCTTTCTGCTCCTACCTGACATAGCTTGTGCCGAAACCTCAGGATGCGAGTCTTAGTAACATCACCTGAAGGACACCTCTAGCTAGACGGTGCATTGGGAGAGATACCCGTGAGTACACAGCACTTCCAAATATAACTGGTACAGCTAAGGACTCGGCAGCTGGCCCCACTGCTGTGCTGATGGAAAGGATGGTGTGAGCACTCCTTCATCTATTACGGCACAGATTCATCAGATTATCTCCAGCTGCTTTACTGGTGGCTTAAACTGGCTGGGCTGGGTGTGCAGTGTTGCAGACTGGGGGGCACGCGCGGACCCGCTGGGGTGCCCTTGGGGCAGAAAATCCTGGCAACAGGGTGATGGCAAAGAGCCGTGGGGTGGGAGAGGAGGAGCGGCTCTAATTTCTTCAGCCCTGGCAGCTGTGTGCAGCGTAAGCTTGTATCTACAGCACCGCTGTACTCACTAGTGCTTCAGAAAAAGTAGTCCTTTCCTTTTGCAGAGACTCAGGAAAATATCGCCTTCCTTCTGTAGGAACTAAAACCCTTCGTTATCCATGGAGTTTGACTAGTGTCGCATTGAAATGAACTTCAAAGCAAATCCACGTCGAAACTGCTAGAGACTTAATTTCTGCTTGGTTTTGATACAAAACATGAAAATCACCTCAGGCTAGCTGGCAATGCTTGTGACGAGCAAATCTTTTGGTGAAACAAGAGAGGGCTTCCAGTTCCTAATGAAATCCGCCCCCCCCCCAATCCAGTGGGCATTTACATGGTTTTCTTGTGAACATTTCACGCAACTTTGAAAATCAAATGCTTCCTTACAGGAAATGTTTTTTCTCTGTTGTGCATCTTTTGTGGCTGGCTGCCAAGAGATCCTGATCCAACACCCAGCTGTGCTTCTAAGACCAGCTTTTGTGACCATGGAAAATCATTTTTTTACTTCTGCCTCATCTGTTTTCTTCTCTGTTAAATATGTATAAAGAAGATAGAAATCAGAGCCTGTATGCTCTTTGCAGCCACACTGGGCAGAAATGTGATAGCAAAAGGTCAGACTTCTCAGTATCTTAAAAAGCCTCTGAGAAATAAAACAGATAAACTTTTCTTTTTAGCTGACAATTTTTTTTATTATTATTCTCGAGGTGGGAGCCATGCAATATTTCAATGTAAGTTAAAGCAGTAGGTGACAAAATGCTTACCCTAGATTAACTTTTGCTAAATGGGGGAGGAGATAAAGCTCATGCGAGGAATATGCAAGGAAAACAGTTTCCTTTTCTGGAAAACACGTTTTACTGGTATACATCCTTTTATACTGTCTTAAGGCATTCTGAAGTAACAAGGTTGCAAAAGCAATCTTTGTTTGCTGCATTTTGTCTTAAGCAATGAGGTAATTACTAATGTGGTATTTTCATGTGGGCAGATCGTGAAAGCCCAGAAAGACACCCTGCTTTACACTTAGGCAACTGTAAATGAGTGTTGCAGTTATAAATATCAAGAAACAGGGAGGAAGGGGGCATGGGGAACAGGAGCAGGCCCGGCAAAAAAGGTGGGCGTTATACAGCCCTCCGTACTCATTAAGTAGTAATGTCTAACAGGAGCACTTCACGGACTGCCATGTTAAAGTGACCGTAGAGCCTGTCCCTGGCAAGTGACCTGTAGACGTGATGCTCTTATGTGGGGCATCATTGTGCTCGAGGACACGAGGATTCAGCAGTGGAGGCTTTTGGGCCGTATTCAGGTAAATGCCAGCAGGAACCCATTTGGCCCTCACTGAGGCTTCTTTCGCACTCTGCAAGTCAGGGATTCAGCTAGCGTGGAGACCAAATGCCCATTTTGATCTGGGAAACGGATGCAGTCTTGAATATACGAGAAACACAACACATCACCTTACGAAAAATTTACTCTTGTTCCTTTCTCTTTATTTTTTAAATCAACACGGTGGCCACTGATCTGTGTTCAAAAATAACTGGCTTAGGTACGATAGTATCTTTCTTATGCTAATCACAGGAAAATAGCAGTTTTAAAAATTACTTTTCCTTTTGATTTCTCTTTATTTGGGTTTGGAGTATTTAAGATTTGTGCTTCCAGTTTCCTTCTGCTCATCTCTGGTGCTAGATTTGATGTATGTTTCTTTTCTTGTAGGTGAAAGCTGAGGCTTTCTCTGAGTGTGAAATTAGGCTGAGTATTTCCTGCTTTCCCAATCTATCCCGCCCGTCTGTTAGCCGGCCTGAAACAGTGGTCTGTGGTTCAATTTCAGATTTCTGAAAATAATGGTTAAAAAAAGCTGACTTCCTTTTTTTCCTTAAGATTTACTTTCATATTTTTTTCCTAATCATCCTTAGACTGTAGTCGGTAAAACTTAACAAATGGCATTGTGAAGATGACTTCCCCGTGCTATAATGGCCTTTCTGATCATCACCCCTGAATTTCATTCAGCTCCCTTGTGACATGGAAGTCTCACAATGGTGATGCCAAGGTTTCCTACAGAACGCTTTTTTTCACCTCTTTATTTCAGTGGTAAGGCACTGAGGAAGGTGCTTATGGCCGTACTCCTGGTCATATAGTTCCCCAGGAGAAGTCCACCTGCAGTAGACTTAGTTAAGGCATATTTGATCCTCCAGAGATTCCCTGTTCTTCCGACGTCCAAAAGATATGACCTCATGTTGTAAGAAAGGTGGCTCAGTGTTGTAGTCATCTTCTCAAGAGAGCGGAGTAGACCATGATTTGTTCCTCTGAGTCTTAGCGTGGCATTACCCAGATCCTTCCATTACGTGAAGAAGAGTAGTCTTACTTCCTCCCCTATTTCCTTAGCTAATAATTCAGAGAGAAATAAAAAATTATTCTTAACAGGCTGATGATATTAGAGTCTTTGACATGAATTTGCACACCCTGCCTCTTCATGACCAGGAGGACTAGCGAGTAAGTCCTGCCCACAGGCACAGTGTCTGCCAGAGATGTTGAAAAATTCTGCACCAACAACCAGTTACTGCTGGTGGATTGTGGAACGAATCTGTAAGGCTGTAAGGGGGGAAGTCCTGCCTGCACTGGGTGGTTTTTCTAAAAAAAAAAAAAAACAAACCAAAAAAAAACACCCCAAACCAGCAGTATCAGCCTGAGAACAGCCTGTTCACTGACCTCTAAGTCAATCAGTCAAGTAACCTACCAACCAACCCACCACAATAAAAAAACCCCCAAAACTGTAGTCTATAATTGCTCCTATCAGTTAGGAGTTAATTTTTTCTTTTTATCCTGTCTTTTTGACTTCTGAAACTTGCTTAAAATAAGTAGAAGTAGAAAAAAATGAGTATTCAACAACGGCTCTTTAGAAAATTCAGTAAGTCTTTTTTCAAAAATTAAATAATAAAAAGATGCTCTCTGTGCACTGATATGCTGCACTTTCCCTTGGGAAGGCTGCTATGGCATCCTCAATAAGCACTTTAGAGGTGTCATTGATTAGTCTGGTGCTGAGTGGTCATTTTTAATGTACTATATTGTCCTCGCCTTTGGCCATCGGGCCCCATCAGCTGCAAGACTGACGGGCTCTTTACTTGCTCTGTTGATTCTAAGTGGCTGGCTTAGCATACCTGTGCTTGCAACTCTGATCATTTTGCTCACTAAAAAGTTTGTAGTACTTCACGGTGGTCGGGGAAGCTGGGGCTGGCATTGACAGTGCAGTTCTCTTGGGTTTAGGGTTTGGGCACTTGGGATTTTATCCCTAATTCCCAGACATTTTTACAAAATTTGTTTTAATAAGGTGAGTGAGCTTTGTGAACAGCAAATCGGGGACACCTCTATTGACTCAAATCTCAGCACTGTTGGTGTTTGTATGGGGAGAGAAGTGCCATAACCTGTGGGATGACCTTGGCATGGGCTAAGAGAAGAAGAAATTGAATTCTTTGCTAGACGAGGGTTGTTAGAGGAGCTGAGTCCTGTACTTATGTCCTTCTATAACTGCATCATATTTCCTTGCAAGCTTGGATGACTTCAGAATCTTTTTCACCAAGTCCCAGTACCTATCACCGAAATGTATGAGGATCTTAGCTTGCATTTTCTTGAAGCGCATTTCTTTGCCTTGTGGTTGCCAAGAAATACTTGGAAAAGCTGCCTAAGTGTCTACATAAGAGTTCTTTCCTTTCTTTTAAAGTGAATTAACAAAAAAAAAATACAAAGCCACAACGTAATTACCTTTTACATTTAATAAAATCTTATGATTTTAGAGAGACTGACTCATCATATTTGAATGCCAGAAGTTGGCAATACTGCTAGATGAAGTGTTAAATCACTTCAAGATCTGCCCTGATTATCAGCTTTATTTCACGAAGAACAGTGAGGAGACAATATACATATAACCAAAAGGTAAAGCTTTTGCAAGAGTATCATTATTAGATGCTCAAAGCCGTGTATCTTCTCCCTGAAAGAATTTTGACCTGAGAACAAATATATTAATAGCCACTGGTACGTTACCTTCCAAGACCCAGGCAAAAAATACGTTTGAGCATCAATTTCAGGATGATACTATACTACTGGAACGTCTTCCACTACCTTGTGCTGTCAACTTATTACTTGAAAGAGTGATAGCATTGAAATAGCGTTGCCCAAATAACACAGCCCATGCCCGCCTGCTTTGGATGTTGTTTCCCACTTCTAAAAATCCAAAGGAAAAGTCAAAATGTTTTAAACTAAATATTGGCCCCTGTGCAGGTCTTATCACTTCCACTTCTCCCCCCTTCCCCTGAGCACAAAAATCTTTTCTATTTGTTGTTTATGTATGGTCTTGTGGTATTTTCTCTTGCTATTCGACTAGTTGTGCCTTTATGTGGTATGCTCATGCCTCTGGGCAGAATGCAGTGGAGGAGGATGTTTAAAATTAGGTGCAAAATTATAAATCTTTGATAAAATGCCGATAAATCTTTATGTAATGTGTATTTGAAATCACTCAAAATCAAGAAAACATGTTGCCAAATGACAAGCCAGCGGTGCTGTCTCACGCCACCAGAGCCCTGTTGGAAGAAAATACTCTGGATTTGGATTTTCTATCAAAACCTTCCTTGTTTCTCGATCCCACAGCCCTGTGAACACAACATAACATAACCATTTTAATAAGGTAAAATAAATATCAGTAGATGCTCTTGGGACATTTCCAGCTAAGCCTGTTTGGCTGACACGAGACACGTATCAGGAGACACAGAGAAGCTGGGATGTGTAGGACATTACCTGTTGTACGAAGAACGGGCTTCCTGCTGTGGAAGCTGTGTTGTGCCTTAGAGGCATGTACAGTGCCCACAGCTGATAAACTGAAGGAGACTTCTTCTAGATAAGCTCTAGTTAGCATAAATGGGTGAAAAGGGTGTAAATCACAAATATATTTCTATTTATATTATTAAAAAATAAATGGTTTAGAAGCTGGGTCACTGGTTAATCAGAAATGCCATGGAAACAGCGTCAGCTTTAGTAGCAACGATGAGATCATAGACAAGGGCTTTAAAAACAACACGGAATGACTCTATGAATTTCTTGCCTGCTGTGCTTAATATTTTTAATCTGAAATTACCATAAAAATATCTGTTGCTCTGGCAGATTTCAGGCACAGGTTCCCAACATGAGTGGTAAAGCAAATGTCCTGCTATCAGCTGCAAAGGCAAAGCTGTGCCGTATTTTTTCACAGGTATTTAAGGCCAAGAGGGACCGTTACTGCCATGTAGTTTGACCTCCTACATAACCCAGACCAGAGAATTTAACTCAGTGATTGCTGCCCTTGGGCTAGATTTCAAAAGTGGAAAGAGATTTATTCCTTTCTTTTATTCTTTTGATGCCTCAGTGTGTTCGGCTGCCTGAATCTGGCTCTTTGTTAAAATGAAGAGACTGTAGTTTTCATATATGTTTTGTTTTCAGACTATGCAGATACATATATAAAAATACATAGGTGTGTGTGCAGACACACATCTAAAGTGGTTTGCATTTGTAATAATAGTTGGCACCACCATAGGGATGACCTCAGATTTAAAGGGATACAGCGACTCACAGGAAAACTGGGAGAGGGAAAGGATGGCAGAAGGTAGCATGACCTTCACATGCAACTCATCGTGGGCCTCTCTGCTGAAGTGTTTATACTTGATATTAAGTCAGCACAGGGAGGGATTAGAGGCCTGCAGAGAGAAACAACTTGCCTCACCCTGAAGAAATTGCCAAAAATGTAATGTAGGACAGCGACTTCTCAGTTGGGGCTCATTTTGCAAAGGCAGAAACAGGCCAGGCGCTCAGCCCTTTGCAGGGGAGTTGAAAACTCCTTCCCTGTGCCTACTGTGGGAAAAGGCTGGGTAGGAACATGCTGAGGAGCAAGTGTGGAGCTGCCTGCTTTGTACCCATTGCATCTGTGCCGGATTGAAGCTGCAAGGCTTTTCTCTTTTGCTTCAAAAAGTTTTTAGTGAAAGCTCCATTGAGATCATTTTACTTTGCCTTACGAGGCCTAAAAATAATTTTTTTGAAAAGCCTGTAATGACTTTACTTACTCTAAGGGGTATGGTAAACATGATAGGATACTGGGCAGACCTTCAACCATTTTGTGGTTACTGCCAGTGGAGACCTTTGGCCACCCTCAGCGAAACAATTTCTGTTTAAGTTGTCCATTAAGTGCTCTAGTCCGATTAACGAAGCAGACTTATTTATTGTTACTGGAAGCTGACCTGGAAGCTTATTTTAAAGGAAAACTGCAATGAGTGAGAAGTTCTCACATTTTGAATAGGTAAATACTTAACAAGTAAGAGTATATAAAGATGAATATTTGTTAGGATAGCTACCCTTTCTTTCACAATTGCCATAATAACCATGACCAGTCTGAATGACCTCCCAGTGGGCCTTTTTATTGATACTTCCCAGCAGGAGTTTCAGTCTGATAAGTAGGTCAGGATTCAGTTGGTCTGATTCCCATTTGAATGCATGACAAAACAGGAGGATTTCAGCTTTACTGTCAAAAAGGTTCTTCTCTTTCATGTTCAGGTTATCTAATATCTAGAAGGCAGGTGCAGGGGTAAAAAAAAAAATCACAGCGGGGAGAAGGATAGTAAGGAAAAGAAAGTATTAAAATTTAATCCTCTGAGTGATAGCATGACTAATGACACCCTAATCTCTTCGCTGCCGTTTCCCATGTACAACAGAGTTGTCCTGCTACAGATAGTACTTAATGTCCCAAAATGTTTTGTAGCGACCTGTAACTTATGAAGTGATCTCCCACTTATCATCATAGCGCTATCTTTTTGGAGTGGAAGAGAGGGTGTGTTGATACATTCTGCCCTCCTCCACAAAAATGCAGAAGGTCCAGGGGGCAAAACTGAACTTGCTCTGACAATTCCTGCTTCTCCCTTTTCTCCACGCGCCGTGTCCTGGGAAGGGAGTTCATGCAAATTTCCCAGTGCCCCTCTGGCACTGGGAAAGGAAATTTAATCTAATTTACTAATTCACCCATAGGCTTATGATGAATAGAAAATGAAGAGGTGTGTCATCTTGTCCGGTGAAGTTGGGGGTGATGAGCTGAAACCAACAAATATATTACGAAAAAGATAGCAAGCTGGACTAAAACCAAGTTCTCATTGGTGAATTATTAGTCCACCGTTCGTTATGATGTCTAGTTTCAATCCTAATGAGGTGCAACTTGATGAGATAATTGCTTTGAACTATAGGATTCTGCTTGCCCACAACAAAAGCTTATAGTATGGTATCACCTCATCAAGCCCTTCCCTTTTTCTCAAAAGTTATTAGTTTTCTTTTAAATGAGATGTTTGTCTTTCGCCATTTAATGAAAATGGCACAGTGACTGGAGATATCTGGTACCTATCAGGATTAGCTAAAGGTAACCACATCTGCAGACAGCTCCTGCTCAGTCTGGTAGAGAAGAATCTCAAAAAAAGGAGTGTCAAGGGGATATTTACTGGCAAATCCGGTACAAAGTTAGCGCCGTGTGTACTGCCTGGGACCAAAAAGATGACATAAGCTAATATTATTGGAACATTTTATGAGTCACAGGTTTCACGGAGCATGGACCTATATTGTATAATTTCTACAGGGTGGTTTGCAGCGTATGGAGGTTGCAGGTTCAGCTAACTGTGGCTCACGTCAATGGTGTGTAGTAAAGATGCCTCAGGTCTCTCTTGCATCCCACCTTTGCTGACCATTTGTTTCAGCCTAGAATATAGGAGCATTTGTGAGTATATGAATGAAAGACTTCCTGCGCTTTATTGTTTGACCCATGGTGTTAGGATATTTCACTGAGCAGTTACTCAAACTTATAGGGGTTTTTAAATCCTTTTTCCAAAAAGGATGGTGCTGGTGGAGCCTCTTTGTTCAATAACCTAGAATTGCTGGATTTACCATGATTCCATAAGGAAAGGAAATGAAGGAAACTGCCTTCAGACTGAAAAGAACAGAGGGATTTTTCTGTGGGTTCCAGTCTGAAGGATGCAGCAGGATGTTATGGATAGAGCACAGGACAAACAGTTTGGTACCTGCTTATCTTTTTCTCCACAAATATCACAGGCTTTGGATGAGGCACTGATTTTTTCTCTGATGCAAGCTTCTTAGTTATAAAATCAGACTGATACAATACAAATCTCATGGGGATGTCAACGGGCCAACTACTTTCATATTTTCATCTGAGGAGAGTCTTAAGATTGAAGGAGCTCTGGAAGAGCCGTGTTTCTAACAATCAAGTGAGCTTCACTGAGGGAATGGGAGGGTGTGTTGCAATGTTGTAGAGCTAAGGAAAAGAAGCAAAATAGATGAGTAGTTAGGATGGAAACATAATTTAGCAAGTTAAGAAAGGAATTATCAAAAAAATAAAATACAATCTTACACACTTCAAAATTTGGGGAAAAAAAAGAAGGCACGTATTTCTTTCACTCATTCGTATCTCACACCAGTAATGGTGTAAGTATAGAACAGTGGCTTCTTTGTATTTTGAAGTCCTTGCTTTTCTCCACAGAGACACGGACAGGGCATGGACTAGCTCCATAATGAGACCATAGGAACTGCAATGCTGGGTCAGGCTAACTTGCTGCCTTGTCTCCGCATCCCTTCTTGGCCTTTTAGCCAAAATCAAGTATAGTATCCATTCTTGTCAACTTTATGCCAGACACATCTTCGTTTTGAGGACTTGCTGTTAAATGGGTGTGGGGAGTGGGAGGTCGACTCGGAGCTTGCTCCATGCCTTCATCTAGCCATGCAGTGCCCTGGGAGCAGGACTGGGTGATGGGATGGGTGAGCACTAGCAAATGCAGAGACAGAAGTGTGGAAGCAAGGCAAGTGTGCAGCAATATTTCACAACAATATTTTCCCAGGCCCCTGTGAGTTAGGGTTCAAGGACTTTTCTGAGCTAAAGTCAGTCTCTGTGTAAACTCTTTTCCGTGAATTTTCCGGATTCTTGTGAGCCAGGTAAATTTTAATGTTCTGCAGCAAGGAGGGTGCAGCAACCTTCTCTGCCACACTGTGTGAAGAAGCATCCCTTTCTCTTGGCTGTGAAATGCTTTTCTATTGATGCTCCCTAGTTCTTTTTCTTGAAAGACATAGAATAACCCTTCTTTCATTCACCTTCTTTGTGGGCCACTTATGATTTTAAAGATCTGTGTGTCTCTTTAAAAAGTTGTAAATTATGGTTACAATATGAATACAGTTAATTTAGTTTAATGGCAGGCTGTGTAAGAAAAAAAGCTAGCAGGAAGTTAAAACAATGATACATCCTTCAACAGACATTTCAGTGTGATTAAGAGACAATACAGGAGCTATTAACTGTCAGGCTGCAATGAAGTTAAACAGCTTGTTTTGTTTTTACTGGAAAGCAGAAGGACTATAAAGAATTTAAAATGTCTTTCAGATCAGGGCAGAGGAGTTGCTAAGAAGCTATTTCCTCATGTAAAAACCTTACTGAAAGGTCTGAGGAGCTTGAACCTCCTAAACTCTTTTCATAGGGAATAGGTAGGAGAGTTGTGTAGAGAGACCATTTATAGCTCTGAAACTCTTTTTCTTTGAAGTTTTATCCTGTTCTTACAATTCAGACAGACAATACTGCCGTACTTGCTCGAAGAACAGAGGGAAGAAACAGAAGTCCTGAACCCCGTCACACCCCCATGGGTAAGCCCTGGTGACATCTAGGGCACTGTAACCCGTGCCAGAGCCTAAGCGGAGAAGAGCTTGGAAGTTCCCAGGAGAACTGGTGAAGAGTCAGGTTTTGCCAGTTGAAGAGATGTAATGAGGACACTATGGAGGGCATAGGTGTTTGGGAAGCCCTCCAGGCATTGTTTTCGTTTTCATATATTTTTAATGGTTTCAGGTTTTTGCCTCCAGGATAGATATGGTTGAGGGAACTTGTAGAAGCATGCAGCATCTTTCAGAAACCCCAGCCTACATTTCTTTAGAGTTTAATACCTTTGTTGGCATTGATTTATTTTTTTTTTTTTTATTAAATGATATTTTGGGGGTTTCTACTTGTCTGCATGCTCTGGCGCTGGTTGCACTGAAGAAACTTCTGTTTCTGTAATCCTGACTTTTTGTCTATAAATGCTAGTTTCTGTTTTAGCCAGAGTGTTTAAGCAAGATGTGGCTAACTGGCTGCAGGTACTTTCCAGCACTAGTGTATTCTAACTAATCTTCAGACTGGTGTCAGTATCGAATTTGCAGATGTTTAACCATGGTCCCAAAGGTTGTGTTCCTGGCCGTAGAAATGTCCTGTATCTACTAGAGCACAGGACTGTGAGCAGAAAATTCAGGCTCCACTTCCAGGGTTTCTTACTGGCTTGCTTAGTGTTCTTTTGCTGAGGATATGAGGTGGTTTTAGCCTCCATGAAAGAAGTACATTAGTTTCTTACAACAGTGTGCTTTTTGGAAACTCAGTAAGATTCATCAGTGAAAGAAATTTCTGAATGACACCTTCAGTAGTGAAGTTGGTCCTTAAAAATTTCTTGATAGAATGACTACAACAAGTATTGTTGTAGTTCTCATTTTATCTAGATTGTCCCCTAACCAAAGGAACTCAGCTAAATCCATGAACTATTTCTTCACATGCAGCAAAATATTACTACTGTGGAGAAGTCATCATCATCTGTGGAGGAGGTGATGCCCGGCTTTTGCTGTGCTCTGAAGTGCCGTACCAGTTCCTTTTGTTCCCCCTCCCCCTGGCCCTGCTTTGAGCCCTCTGAAGCAATTATTAGGGAGCTGTTGAAACACCTACCTTCGGAAATTCAAGCCTGGAGTCCTCAGTCTTAATTTCTTCAATGACTGCAACCAGCAGTGGCCAGAGGTACCCATAGCACCCACAGATGGCAGCAGCCACGGATCCCACGTGGGGTGACTGGCCCAGGGACTCCTGCCTTAATTGCATGTTCATGAAGAGGTGTCCCTCGCCCTCTCTGTTACATAACCCCACTCCCCCCAAACTGGGTCCCAGCCAATGTATTTGCCCCTCAAGAATAAGGGGTCCTTAACCTCATACTCCCATCTACCTCTCCATCCTTGCAAACTGTCACAGTCATGTCCCTTCGCTAACATTTTTTTGTACAGAAGCACTGATTAAGCCCATGTTTGGTTTGTGTCAAAGTATACTTGCAGATGCTTTACAGAAGTCTGTAGCCGCGACGCTGTTCAGCTCTGTGTTGCGGCTATTTCCCTGCAAAGATGCCCGTGTCCGAGTATTGCAAAACATTTGAATTAGAGATTATGGGGATTGTTAGCCACTGCTTCTGGCAGCAGTTGAGGAAGGCTGGCTTGGGAGCCGTGGCTGAGCACTTGTCACTAAGCCTGCACTTCCTTCCTCACCCGGCTTCCTGCTCTGCTCCCGAGAGCGTTTCCGATCTGGGCAACTGGTTATTGATTCACATGTCTGCCTTTTACTCTTGGTTGAATCTCCAAGTGTTTCCAAGCTGTGGTATGCTGGCTGCTCGTGGCACCCGAGAGTCTTCAGAATGCTACCTGGCTGGAGAAGGGATTGGTGCTCCCTTCCCAGCAGTGGGCCCTGCTGCTGCTGGAACTGTCACAGGGAAAAAAAATGCATGGGTCTGTGTTTTTTAGTCTCTTATGGGCAGCGCCTTCTCTTGTAAAGCCTTGCGTTGGCCGTTTTCCAACTGGGAGAGGTTAGAAAACAGTCTGGCAGCGGCTTCCAGGAGTCTTTCATGTCCGACAGACTGGGCCAGGTGGACCGTTTCACTCAGGAGTTCGTGTGTGTTGCCAGCCAACTTCTCTTCTATGCTTAATGACTTTTGCAGCACATTCTGGGCAGCTCCAGTTAATCTCATCCTTTCATCTTCCTGTGATCTCCCTCAGTTTCCTGGAGAATGAAGTGTGAAGGTGCAGTTGGCCTTTTCTGTACTCCAAACCCTCAGGCTGCCAGTGCTGGAAAGGAGTACCTGGTAACGCCACAGCTTCTGCCTAATCCTTCAGTGGCTCTGTGACTGGAGAAGTAACTGTCCTTGGAGAGGTCAGTCCTCCACTGGAGGAATCCTCATAGCATTGATATTTCCATGCAAATTTTAAATTAGAAAGTCTGGCCTGTATATACTAAAACACTCATCCAGTTACATGCTGAATTTATGCGGGATTGTTTTAGAAAAGAATGTGGAAAACCATGCAAATATTCCTAGAGAATAAATGGGCAATTACTGTATTTTCTTCTGTAAATAGGATATAGAATATACAGATGGCTGCTTTAGTATCTACTGCTGTATTGGCATATGTGGATAGCTGCTTCACGTACATATGTGTAACAGTAACTGAATATTAACATTGAACCGCCATGTAACACTCTATATTTTCCCTCATTTTAAAAAATCTGGCCTGCTTTATTTAGGCAACGTATTACTATTCTTTTTGGACCGTCTGTGCAATATTTACTGAATTCATAAGTCAAAATATGATTTCTGTTTTCACAAATTGAAGCACACTATTTCTGTGGTCTCGTCTGCACTTAACAGAAAATTCACGAGGCGAATAATAAATTTTGAGAGAGAAAAGCATTTTGCAAAAGAAGTTCATAAAGATGTCTAACACAGAGAGGATACATCAGATGGAAAAGTCCTCAATATGCTGGAATAATTACAAACTCCTTTTAATAAAATTTATTAATGGGATTTTTCAGATGTGGCTTAGGATACTCACACAGAGGATTTAATAAGCTACAGTCTATAAACACTCCATCTAGGGACTGGAATCATTAGTTGGACCATCTTTAAAAGTTCTGCCATTTATTCAGTAGTCTATAATGGGCTTTATGAACTGTAGGAGTTCATTATGCAAATACCTATTTAGGATTTGTATGGACCAAAATTAAAAACATAGCTGGAGAAAATGTGTTGGTCTTTACATGCCCAATAGGCAGGCTCCAAAGTGAAGTATCTCCCCTGCTTCATTTTAGTACCAAACTAACTAAAGAAAATGACATTCTCACTATGAATACCTGTATTGCCTCACTTTTCCTCTCTTATTTTATTTCCAAGCCCAAAAGTTAAGGTCTGCCATTGAATCAGGACAGAGAATGAGACATGCTTTCACTGTGGCATGTCATTTTTCGGGCATGTTCTTCTGAGACCTTTTTTTGCCAGCACCTTCAATAGGGTGCTATCTTCAAATGTACCTATGCGTATAAACTTAAAATGGCCGAATTTCATGAGCTTAGAGAAGTGTACTCTTTGCTGGGTGAAAAACTGGCTGGCTGGATGAGCCCAGAGGGTTGCGGGGAATGGAGTTAAATCCAGTTGGCGGCCGGTCACAAGTGGTGTTCCCCAGGGCTCCGTCTTGGGGCCGGTTCTGTTTAATATCTTTATCGATGATCTGGATGAGGAGGTGGATTGCACCCTCAGCAAGTTCGCAGATGACACCAAGTTGGGAGGGAGGGTCCATCTGCTCGAGGGTAGGAAGGCTCTGCAGAGGGATCTGGACAGGCTGGATCGATGGACCGAGGCCAATCGTATGAGGTTCAACACGACCAAGTGCCGGGTCCTGCACTGGGGTCACAACAACCCCAAGCACCACTACAGCCTTGGGGAAGAGTGGCTGGAAAGCTGCCCGGCAGAGCAAGACCTGGGGGTGCTGGTCAACAGCCGGCTGAATATGAGCCAGCAGTGGGCCCAGCTGGCCAAGAAGGCCAACGGCATCCTGGCCTGTGTCAGACACAGTGTGGCCAGCAGGAGCAGGGAGGGGATTGTTCCC
>JANZLQ010000030.1:22396582-22419653 GCA_026212715.1 Elanus axillaris
AGGGTTGTCAGACACTGGAACAGGCTGCCCAGGGAAGTGGTGGAGTCACCATCCCTGGAGGTATTCAAAAAGCGCGTAGACAAGGCGCTCCAGAACATGGTTCAGTGGGCATGGCTGATGGTTGGGCTTGATGATCTTGAAGGCCTTTTCCAACCTAAATGATTCTATGATTCTTAAAAGAGTAACTTGTCAAGTCTGGGGTGTCAGTAAATTAGCTGCTTCTTGAAACCTTAGGACACTGAACTTGTGGCAAGGCTTAACTCTGCAGACGCCAGCAAAGATGTTAACAAATACTCACCTTCATTCTTCCTTTTGTCCACAACAGCAGCATTTCATTTGCCTGAAGTATGATCGGATCAAAAGAGGAGTACAAAGGAGCGCTGTCGCCTTCCACCGTTTCTCAAAGCTGAGTGTACTGAGTCTCCTCCGACATTGACCATAAAAGACTTAAGGCTTTCCCTGCCTTGCATTTGCCATCAGTGGAGGAGGCATTTTCTGTCACATGTGAGGTGCAAATAAAGACTGTAAGAGTCGCTTCAGGACACTAATATATAAAATCTTCACCCCACAGAGTTATCATTCTAGTGTTAAGTTGCAAATGAAGTGGAAAATCATCTGTGATAACCAGACATAATAGTGAAGCAAATGGACTGGGGGCTTTGTGCCCTATCTTTTGTGTCTTACGAGAAATCATTACTTGTATGGAATGGAGAATATTTTCTTCTCTTTCATGAGAGTGGAATGAATTTTGTTTTATAGAGATAATGGTTATTGCATTAAGCTTGTTCATGTTCTTACCTAAAAACATGAGCAGTAAGATTACAGGTGATGTGTTGTTTTGTGCTCTTTATCTGTAGATCCCACAACAATCTACGATGAAATTACCCTTGTGCTGGAAACTAATAGCATATTTTGTATCTCCTCCCCTAATATTTCCAGATTGTATTAATCATAAATGTCAATGAAGTCTCCAGATGAATTCCTGACTTTTGACAAAAGGCCTTCATCTCAGCCTCTTAAATTCCAAGGTCAAGGGGAATGTAACATTCAGAATAATTATTAGCATTATTTTACCTTGACATTTCAGCCCTGCTTTCAGTTTAGCATTCCAACCAGGCAGTGAAGACGAATGTCATCTTTCAATTCACTGGAGGGAATTGTGCCAATTAAACCTGACTTTAAGGATATCTAAAGTCCTGTATTAATGTGCTGTCCTGTTTTTTTAGCAAGAAATACTTCATGAAGGAGAGAAACTTTCATTAAAAGCATTCAAGATTTACTGTGACAAGAACAAGCAATTTTTGAACTGCAGTTTTCCCCCCAGGCTGGGATAATAATGAGTGCTTCTCATTTTCAGAGGAGTCAGTGGTTGTGCTGCCCTAAAGATTCTTTCGCCTTTTGTTTCAGCTAAAAGGTCAGAGTTATAATTTTGTCTTATCATGAACTATTAGTGGTACCTTGTCAAAACCTTGTTACCTGTCGAGGATCTTGCACCCATCCTTTGTACATACTTGTATTTATTTAATTTTTTGAACATCATATCAAGTAACAGGGACAGAATACATTGTTTGTGGGGTTTATCCCAGGAAAGAAAAACATTTTCACCACAGCACAGATGAAGACACGACCACTGCACCACACACAACCCCACAGCTATTTGACCTTGACTGGGTGGAGAGCTGGCAGTCTGGTTCAGTCCAACAATTTTACTTACTTACTTCCTGCAAACTTGATGACCCTTGACATTCTGGAAGTCTGTTTTGATAATGAGGTAAATAACCGTATAAACGTCATTCACTGTAAATTGGTCAGAAAGCAGGTGTGTAGAGATGAATGACAGACACCAGTTAGTCTTCAGACGGTGGGCTTTTTCGGTGCAGTAAGGAGAATAAGTCAAGTTCCTGTGATAAGCACAATTTATTTCAATACTGTTCCCATTCGATCCGTGGCAAAGCTTTGCTGTAGAGAAAAAAATGGAGCCACACTACAAAAGGATATGCAAGGCTGTGTAACTTTAGCTCCCTGTTCGTATTTGTTGCTTTTCCTGCTACACTATGCCTTTCTGTGAAACCTTGAAGATAAAATTGGTTTGCGTGTTTTGGGCTGTAAGTCATGGCTCCTCTCCAGCTGATAGCAAATTGCTATTTGTGTCTGTTATGGTTGTGTGCCCAGTGTGTGATTTTACACAACTGCTGTGGCCCGTACTGTTTCAATGGAAGCGAACTTTATTGACGTCTAGTTAATTTTGACTTTGGGACTTCACCTAACGGGAAAGTAACTTGATTGATGCTGACACTCCTTTTCTTCTAACCTTTAGCTCCTTGTACAGTCATACTTGAAATGCTTTTGTCTCCAGCACAAACATGCTCTTTTTCTTATTCTTTCTTTATTTTTAACTAGAAATCTTGTGTAAATATCACAGGAACATAGAGTTCACAGCATATGTGTAACGATCCGCATTGTTTTTTCCCCCAGAATTTTCAAGCAAATTTGGCATTGCTTTCTACTTAGATGCTGTAAATTTTGGTATGGCTTATAGTTAAAAGTCTAATTGTACACAAATGTTAGAAGACTTTCTGTGAAGAGTTGGTTAAGCAATGCATCTCTGTAATTTATCACGGAAGTCCACAGGAGTCTTGAGCCCCTTTCCAATTTCCATTTCCTTCCCTGCTTCCTCCTATTAGATATTTACTAAGGATAGCTGACTGATCTTTAGTGAGTTTATGGCCAACAGTTCCTGACCCGTTTTTAATGAGCTTTCATTGACTTAAGCAGCACGGTGATTAATTCTGCTGATAAGGGAACTGGAAGCTTCTTTCCTCCTGCCTGTCAAGTTTAACAAAAGCAGTGAATGTGAGGAACATGGCAGAGAGGGAGGATTGGTACTGAACCCTGTGGAATAATCCTGTGCTGTCTCAACCAAGGATCTGGCCCATTTTGTGAAAGAGAATTAAATTTGTTCACTTATACTTCATTACATTGGTGCTGCAGTAAAGCACATACATTGCATGCACATACGCGTGTAAGGATATAAAAGAAGCTGTTGCTGGTCTTTTGCACCAGGATTTTTACTAGGTACTATCGGATGTTGAAAGAGGGTGTAAAAAGCATTCCATTGAACATCTATATTTTTCCTTTTTTTCCCCTTGCCCTATGTTTAAAATGTACTTTTAAATTTTGTGACAATGGTTTCCCAGATATCTGAATGTCTCGTTAGTGCTAATCTACCAGGTGGGACCCTGGAGAGTGGGAAAGAGAGATTCGGAAGAGCTAGCTTTGCTAGAAGAGCAAAGCGGGGTGTCCTGGATCCCCTCTCATCCAACTGCTTTCTATAACCCTTTGGGGAGGGCTGTCTCCTGGGGTTTACTCTGTATTCCTTCAGGATTACCTGACCCTGTAAAATTAATCTTTCTCATACTAGCATTTTTCTTCTACATCTCCAGTAAGCATGTTTCTGAGACTGCTGGTTTTGAGGGCTTAGAACACAAATCTGTCGCTTTCTAGTGTGCTCTTTTATTTTTGCACAAGCAGTGCGTGCTTCTTCCTGGCAATGCGCTGCAGCCCACAAATTCACCTTTTCAGGAGACCATGCTCTGGTGCCATTTCTAATTTAATTAGTTCTTTGTACAGTCCCACTTCTCAGCCCTTGGAACCTAAAGCTTGGCAGATAATTATTTCCATCCCTGAAGAGGGGTCTGCATCTTGTGGGTTGAGTGTTTAATGTTTCAGCTGGAGATCGGTAAGCATGAGAACAGAAGCTGAATGGAATGCATTGTGTTCAGTGCCCATCCATTTTAAATAATTTTCCTTTTGGCCCTAAACTTCCTTTTTTATACAAAAATTATCTTTGGAGTTTCCAGTGAAGAGGAACTAGAGATTATTTTTTTCCCCCTCTCAACTGGAATAAATACAGGAGTGTCTGGCTGATAATGGATCTGCAGCAACACAACTCCAAGGCCCTTGCTGTCTGTGTTTTTCATTCAGTGATGTATGTCTTCACAGGAATATAGAAATGCTAACAAAGGAGTGCTGTTAAGTGTGGAGGAGCAAGTAGATTCACATCTATTTTTGGAGTCAAATAAATTTTCTCGAAGCATAAAAAATAAAAAATTACTCCACATTGACAAGAAGTCCTAAAAAAATCAGTCTCTTGAGGTAATTTATACGTGTGTACACACACAGACAGGTATTCTGGTCTGGCATTTTAGTTTGAGACTGTTATAAAAGTGATTGAAAACAAAAGGAGTTGTTTGGGAGCGCTGCTTCAGTGAATCAAAACTATTAGGGATTTTACTGTTGTGAAAGCAGGGTTTATTTAATAGGCCTCTCTAAAGTTTTTTTCTTTTTTTCCTCTGCCTCCAAGCCAGAGTGGACACTGGCATGTGAGATGATTGCAGGCTGTGAATTTTCAAAGAGGTTTGAAGTAACAAGACCACCCCAGTTGCTCTGCTAATGCTGCTGCTGCCCTTAGAAAGAATTCTGTAAGTGTTTGAATTGCAGAGGCAGCAAAGTAATTGAGGAGACTTGTTCAGGAAGCAACTTATGAACATTTCTTTACCCGAGAGCTCTTTGGTCAAGAACATGAAAGCAAACGTAGCTGAAAGAAACCTAGCTAGTAAAAACCTTAATGTAACAGCATTGATTTTCTGATTTGTGTTTTTCTGTTGGTTTTTTTTCCCCTTTTCTTCTGTTTTAATATATCCTCTGTGCTTTTTCTAACAAATTACAGTATTCCACCCATTGCCCAAGAAGTTTAAAAAAACCCAATAATTGAGCAATTAAACAGGTTTCCAGCAGCTTTGGTTACAAAGCCATTGGGCTGCTTGGACAATATGCTGGCAACAAACAACTGATATAATTTAATGAGGTGTAACTGAGTAATTTGGGGCATCCAGCAGGTTTTTGCTATAAGGGGCTACATCAGAAGGCCTCTTTAATAAGTACCCTGTGATTGGCTTTTGGAGTTGTCTTCACAGAGCAGTTATGAAATGCATTGTGCTGATGCTGATCTATGGGCCCTGAGCTCCTGCTTTTCACCCATTTAATTAATTAGAGAAAAACAGAGCCAGAGGATAAGTGACTCTAGGGTCTCATACTTCCTTTTCACATTGTATTACTTACAACGAACTTGAACAGGGAGAAGGTGACCTTGCTTGTAATTGTAACATTCCCTCTTTTTTATTTAATATGAGCAAAAATCTTTTGTCCTTTACATTCACATACTCTTAGAGTTATGGGTAGTGAGTTGCTTTAGGAGTGGATCCTTCTGTAAGGAAGATTGTGTTCGTCTTCCATCGCAGACACGGTCATCAAGTTTCCCAAACTCACGTCTTATTACAGTAATAGTGCTATTTCAGGAGAAGGTAGTGTTGCACACTTTGTGATGCTGTTTATGTACTCTGCCCATGGGTGTGAAAACATCTGTGATGTGATTATTAAAAGGACAGTAATGGCCACTAAACTGAAAACTGCAAAAAAGAACATTTTTGCCCTTTTATTTTTCAAAGACTAAATTGAAATATGTCAGTGCATGTAATAGCCATTTCTCTCATGTGAACTGCCATGAGGTCCATTTTTTCGTGTCAGTGGTCTGTGAGTCCATAATGCCCTGGCTCCGAGCAAGCCTTCCCTGCTTTTGGAGGGCCAGATATTTGGAAGAGTCCTTCCTAGAAAGCAGTTCTGCTTGATTGAACCTGCTCAGGTCTTCCCCAGAGAGAGACCTCTCCCAGGAAAATGCCACTGTAGAAGAAGTGATATGTTAATTGGCTTTGTTTAAGAATATTACACTTTAAAAGCGATTGCTTGTACTAATATGGAAATATATTTGGTTGGCAAGATGACGGAGAGCTGTGGAGATGCTGTGGCTCGGCTGCTCTCTCCATCAGCTCAGGAGGAGCAAGGCAGCAAGGAGGGAATTTCTGCCTTAGGGAAGTGCGAAATACGAGTTTAAATGTATGGTGCCTATTACTGGTTGTTGGTATACAGTGTATGTATGTGAGCGTGGGGAAGGGGAG
The DNA here is from genome assembly GCA_026212715.1 of Elanus axillaris. Lineage (NCBI taxonomy): Eukaryota > Metazoa > Chordata > Aves > Accipitriformes > Accipitridae > Elanus > Elanus axillaris. Next base: position 22,402,597 of record JANZLQ010000030.1, read on the forward strand.
TACTGGAAGCTTCCCATGTCCTGTGTTTTTAACCCCTGCCAGAGGATGCCTGTGATTGAAAAAGGTGCTGCTTCTAGCTTGAAATCCTGAAGTGGGTAGGAGAGAAGAGAGAATAGGCCTCTTACAACTGAAATCACTGCAGTGAGCAAAGGTGGCACTTCCAAAATAGCAGCAGCTGTTGAAACACACGTCATGCCAGCCAGCAGGTAGCGGATGGGAGTGCTCTCCACAAAATACTACTTTTCAGTCCTGGTAATACAGCATCAGTGTGATCAATTTGCTACAAAAAATGTGTTCCACTTACAAAATGTGCCCAGTACTTTGAATCAGTATGGTACCATGATGTCACCAGTTCAGTAATATTTGAGGTGGTTTGTTTCTCAAATTTACACCATTGGCTTTTGGCAATTATTTTTTTTTTTTTAACCGCTGTGTTTCAACCTGATTGCCTTCTAAGCCCTGGCTGTTTTGTAAATGATTCTTACTACTACTTTACAGAGAAGCTCCACAGGTAGTTGTCCGTCATACTCATGAAGATCGCAAGAAGAAATCTGTTTCCTTAACTTAACCTTAGTGACTGAACCTTAAAAGAAATATGTTAATCAACACCCAGTTCCTTGAATATTTATGCTGAAATAATATCTTGTGACTGGAACTCCTTTTAGGTAAGTTTCATTTATAATCCATTAACTTAAAGTGTTGGAGGATGAAAGCAGATCTGGTACTTCTGACAGTGTACTCAAAACACCACCTAGTACAAACCAAGACTGACTGAGGGTTTAGGCGGCTATGTCTCTTTACCTGTGAGCAGTCATTTTTAAAAAGCATTGTATTTCAATCAGATAGTAAAACAATAAAGATCTACATCTGCTTGCGTACATAGGCCATTATGGAAACTGCTGGAAAGTTGCTTGGAGGTTAGCCTGATGATGTCCGGCTGCTTGTTTGATTTTGAGAGAGTTTTTTTCAGGTGTAGATGCTCAAATTATGTACAGATATAAATGCAGTTATAAGCGTTGCAGTCAGGGAGTTGAAGTTATACACACAGAGTAGCTAGGGAGTATGTTTTGCATAGGCAGCTACTTGAAATGTTTTGCAAATGTTTCTTAGGCACCTATGGAAAAAAAAAAAAGCTAACAGAAAAACAAAAGTCTGGCATTGCTCACTCTAAGAGCTGAAAGCCTGGGGTTGGAGCCAAAGGTCTAAAATAGAAACGGGCAACATAACAGTCTTTTTCAGTGATTAATACAAAGCGTCTGTTAGAGTTCCTAACTCAGATCAGTCCTAAATGTAATAGCAGGTGAGCTAGGAAGCAGTGGAGAGAAACTTGTGAGAGAAAGAGCAGATGAGCTGCATTTTTCTTAGTAAGCTCTATCAGAACTGACTCACTCACTAAAACTGGTTAAACCAGGATCCTCAAGCCTTCAGGAGTTAGATGCCTTTACAGGCATCTGTTTAAGGAAAACCCACACCTTTCATTTAAAAAAAATGCCATTCTACATTAATGGGCCAAGTTGTCTTATCCAGAAAACTTTGATCAAAAACTTTGGTGGTTCTTCAAAGCTGATCCTAACCACTGTGGGTGGAAAGCCAAAGTGAAAAGTATGTGAAGGTTTTTCATACCTCCTGCTTTCCTTTTAGTTGGAAATGCCAGAAGAGGGGCTTTCTCATTTCCCGTGTGGTTGTTTCCCCTGGTTTTCATCATACTTAGAGTCCTTGGTGAAAAGGGGATTGTGGTTCATGATTGTGAAACCTCTTTGTTGTTCAGAGAGCAATGTTACATGAGCAAAAGGGTGATCTGTGCTAAGAAATAGGTGATATTATTATTCCTTCTGTGGTTTTCCACCACTAGCATAAACTCGGGCTTAGCAGTGAGAAGTACTGAGACTGTACTCTTTAGTACAAGTGCCCTCATCTCATCTATACTTAATGGAAGTTAATGATGCTCAGCATCTCACAGGACTTGCCTTCATACCCTGGTTTAAAAGAGGGGTTAAGTAGGTTACAGGAGCTCTTTCTGCTGTCTTTTTCTTAAACATCATATTTTCCATCCCACTGCCTCAGAGACAAACTAATTTCGGAAGAGTCCTGAGTGGCAACAGAGGCAAAACTGTACCCGGTCGAGCCTCCCTCTGTAAAGTCAAGGAAAGCACTGTTGGCATGTGAAGTCAGTCAAGTCAAGGGGTAGTTTAAGTGCTCTCCACTCATCTGAAACTGTCTGGGGAAGTTTTATGAAACTCCACAAAGGCAGTTGTAAGATTGTAGTGGGTGGGAAGACCCAAGAAACTGGGTGGAGTGGTGAGAAAATTTTAAGAAAAGCTGGCAATTAATCTTAGCTCCTGGGACTTAGGGACTTTCCAATGCTGGCAGGTCTCAGTATGTGTGTTGTTATTCAGGCTGCACGCCAAGAATATTTAATGCTGACTGCCGAGTGTGTTGGAGAAAAGTCATTGTGCAGGCACTGTCACTCAAAGGAAATACGCCACACCATAATCATTGGTTCAACAGTCCTTTTGCAGACAATGAACGCTGACATTTGGATAGCAAATGGAACAAATAGTAAAAAAAGGTGGGTGGGTGGGGAAACCTTTGTCTTTTTGATAGTTAAGACCATTAAATCTGTTAGTACACATTGTCTGTACATGGGCCCTGAGATGCTGTTGCGGTTGTGATAATGACAGTGCTGTGAGGGGGTGTTAGGGCACACGGGGAACAACTGATTGTTGAAATAACAATGGCCCTTTGTGATTAAAAAACACTGTCTCTGTCCTGAAAAAATGTACAACACAAAGCAGAAAAAACAGAGAAAAATGAGTAAAGGGTGGCAGAAAAGAGGAAAACTTAGTTTGGGTGTAATATAAAGATGTGAGTTGCCCTGCAGATTTCAGCTGAGCCTGGGCTTCAGACCTGATTCTGTGGCATGTGCTACCTGTTAGTTGTGGCAGGCTGGGATGTGCTCTTCCCACTGCAAGACCTCAGTGAGTGTTTATGGAATAAGCGTTCTGAGAGAGCTGGGCTGGCCGGGGAGACCGACTGAGCGAACGAAGAGATGGGGGTCTCCTCCTGAACTGAACCAAGCAAAGACGCCCAGCTATGGGAAGTGCGTGGACGTGGCCACGCTGCCCCTTTAGGTCACACCATGCATGTTACCCCCTGCTTATTGCCCACGTGTGTCCATTCGAGGAGCTACCGAGGCACTCCGGCAGCACCCACGGCCACCCATGCCGTACGCTGCACCGGGTGGCCCTGGCACCAAAGCGGCGATGCCGGTGCTCCCTGGTACCTTGCCTGCACCACGGCTGTGCTGCACCCACCACATCCCGCCCGTCACCCTCCAGCCCTGCCGGCCTGCTGAGGCAGCTCCGGGCAAAGGGGAGAAGCAGGAGATGGGCAGAAAGGCAAACGCGCCGCAGCGAGCAGCAGCCTCTCAGTGGTTGCTGCAGGGCCAGTCGGCCGCCTTATCTTGGGGACTTGACTTGATAACCCCGGCGCCAGCGCCAGTCGCTTGCAGATTATCGGCTAGTCACTGCCTTAGATGTGCAGGACAGGATCACTGCCACGCTTTGTCACGGTCCTTGAGGGAATACACATAGTGCTCCAGGGCACTTTGAGAATGGCCTCAATTATTAATAACCGTTACGACTTTTTTTCTGTCAGACTCTAAATCATCATGGATTATTTATACACCCTAGTGCTGATTGCACCAGCTCTGTATCATCAGCCCTCCAGTGTCTACCTTTCTGGATGGCATCTTTTCTCCTATGCAATGCCCCCTGCTACACCACAGGTGTAGCGATCTGTCTGATCAACAGATGTATTCCCTGTTCCCTCCGTTGTGGATGCAGCCATAATCTAGTGACTTCAGAAAGTTCAGCCACGTCCTTAGTGTATTCAAGACACATTTGTGGTAAAGGAGGTAAAGGATGTGCTGGGCTCAGCTGTGGTGGCTCAAGGTTGTGGCCCGTGGTGGTGGAAGTGGTATTAATGGTGTTTTTCACCCCATCTTTTCTGATGCTCAAGGCATCCTTCTCCTTATCCAACTGGCGATGGGGTTCCCCCCCCTGCTGCTTTTCAGTGATAGCTTGATGCACATCGATCAGCATCATGGCTTCCTTCCCAAAGACAACATGAGACATCTTGTTCTGAAGGCAGGATGACCTGCAGCTTGGAGAATTACCATTCCTGGTCTTGTGAAAGCTATCTTTTTTTTATCTGTCATTGGAATCCAGCCTGTATGTATTCTTTTGACAGCTTTCCCTCCCAAAGAGATGCTATTTCTGCCTGAGAAATACCACCGAACTAGAAGCGGTTAGGAATTTCTCAGACGGATACATAGATGTGGCCATTGCAAGTTGCCTATCTGAAGCTGCAGCCCTGTGCACACTGCACAGCTGTGTTAACGCAGGCCTTGCCTCCTTTCCAGCATTCACCACACAAAACTGACTCACAGCAGGCTCTGTGGGAGGCATTCTCAAATCTGAGTTGTCTGGAATGCCAGTTATGTGGAGCCTTCATGGAGGTCCCACGGGGGACAGGACGCTCCTGAGGTTTAATCTGTTGATGGAGCAGTGGAGGCCCCTTCATGTCTTTGTCACAGTGGGCGGATGGTGTTGGGTCTCCTGGATGCAACCACAGCACTCTGTGGAATTAGCGGAGGAAACCGGTCCTAGCAAGAAGAATGACATAGGAGAAGCTTAGGTTAAAGAAAAGGAGCAAGCAACAGATTAAGAAGAGATCGGAGCAAATGGTCAATGTGCAAAGCCTCCACGGCTGAGATCTAGATACTGAACTGAGCAGATGAAGTCAATAAGCAAAGAGGGCACGCTCACAGGTACTGAGAGTGGTAAGCATCTGTCCAAACAAGTCTGTTGTCCATTGGTTATTGAAAAAAATAAGCAACCAAACAAACAAAAATAGGAAGAAAGGTCTACCCTTCCTTTTATTAACTGTCTTTTCTTCTGCCTCAATATGAAGACTAAATGTATTCCCTGTTTTAAAATGCAGAATTACACTGCAGGGAAAAACAAGCGTAAACCCCCTCCTTTGCTTGCACTGCCCACCTCTGATTAGCTAACTTTTTGCAGTGCAGGGCTGGGCTGGGTAGAAAGCTCCTGGGCCAGAGACCTTGACTGGGAGAAAAGCAGTAATTCTGCAAAGGGTCGGGGGTACGCTTCATGGGTAATGTTAAACCAGTCTAAAGGCTTAGTGCCCCCAAAGAGGCTATTACCTTGCTACCTTCCTTTGCTTTTGCAGTGAGCCATTGCAGGGAGTTACACTAGCAGGACATGACTCAACGTTTGAAGGTTTACGTCTCGTAAAAAGTTTGCTTAGCCCCAGGAGCTAAGCTGGAGTATTAGGCCCGGCAAGCGGGACCCCTGCTTTAGGCGGTGGTCGGTTACTGGAAGAGCTAAACCTGCCATGCAGAACTGACCTGTCTCTTCAGTTTCCCTAAAACTCTCAAACCAGGTTCCCATAGGAGCAGTGGAGACACGTGTAGTCACCCCAGGTACCCATTACTCTGAGAGGTGTAGGTTCGCTCCCAGAGGGTTGGAGACTCGTCTTCAAAGCCAAGGCCTGGAGGAGGTCATGTAACTTGGAGAGGAGAATGGCTCCACAGGAAAGCTGAACACCAGGAGTTGAATGTGGTAATAGAAGCGTTTTTAATGTTGAAGTCCTTTTGTGGGTTTCACTGTGTTTACTCATGGCTAATTTGTAGCAGTTTTTTTCCTTGTGAGGTACAGATAGCTCCAAAACAACCATAAAGGCAGATAAAATAATTTCTAGAGAACGTGTGTGTGTATTACGTTAAAAAATAACCTAAGGGCTTTGTGGTATATAAAATGTTAACTGAACATTTGTATAAAACTGGCATCTGGTGTCATCAGTGAGACGAGATTATAGACAGGGACGAGACAGTGATGTTACTAACGCTACTGACACGCAAGAAGAAGCAGCAGGAATTCTTCCCTTTTGTGTCATCAGAATCTAAGCACATGGTTAAAGCCAGAGGAGAGTGTATATGACAGGGAAGAGCACAAGAGAACGGTCATTTTCTGTAATATTTACTATGCTGAGTTTTTCCCTTTTATTTTCCTATAAAGAGGCTGGTTTGTTTAGCCTTGAGGCTGAAATGGGCTGTAATTTCCATGGACAGCAAATTTTGTATGTGTTGTACAAGCAGTAATATTTTCCCTAAAATATGCTTGCCAGTCTTGTGAATACAAGAATTCAGAGGTGCTAATTTCTCGGACGTGTAGTGATAGTGTAAGTGGAATCAGTATCCAAAATTCAGTTAGAGTAAATACCCTGCAGCCTTTATGAGAAAACCCCAGTGTTTTGTGTTATACTTACAGGCAGCCTAACACTATCAGAAGAGATTCCTCAAGCGTATGCAGTAGGTAGGACTCAACCTGAGCTTTGGGTAGCTTTTAAATGAACTGTTTTTTCTGAGCAATTCTGCACGACCCCCCTAAGGATGTTTTCTGCTTTAAGTGCCTTGCTGTCTAGCAATAAAGGAGGTGGGAGTAGCACTGCTGAGGACAGGAGGTTAAGGAGTAACCTGCTTGGGGAAGAAGCCAAACTAAACAAAGGTTTAGATCTATAGCTGAAAACAGTATAACTTACCATTTTCCTCTGCCAGTGGCTGACACACCACATTTTTTGTTCTGTAAAACCACAGCGAACCATTCCCAAAAAAGGAAGTGTAACCTCTGTTTTCTACACTTCTGTCCTTCCCCTCATCTGGGGAAAACCTTTTCTTGCTGTATTTCTCATGACACATTTGACTGGAAGGTTTCTTCACAGCGTTTCTGCTGGGGGCTGTTTGTTTTATCTTGCATTTTGCAGTAGATAACAGACCTTTATGCTGCATAGATTAGAGTTGGCAAATTTTGCCACTGATTTCCTTAGGTACAGATAAAATGCCTTAGTCTCCCCCTCTTGTCTATACTTAAAGCAAAATTTTAAAATGTCTGTTAATGGGAGTGCTGAGTGATTTCTGTGTTTCCTTTGGTTCTCAGCTGGCCACGTGTGCACACTAATGAGACATACTAATATTAAAAGTGGAATTTGGAGCAGAGCAGAGGCCAGCCTAATAAATCTGCTGTTAGTTCAGGCTCTGCGGTGATGTTGCTGCACCCGGGGGGAGGAAAGGCAGAAGCTGGGCGTTGGGCCGGAGGGACAGAAAAGGAAATCAGCTGTGGGCAGGCAGAGAGGCAGGATCTCAGCTGCTGAGGGCTGGAGGCAAAAAGCAGCGTCTGAAGCACTGTTGGGGGCAGGAGGATTTGCAAAAAAAAAAGGCTGTGGAAATTTAGTTTCAGGAGGTGGCTGTGCTGCAGTGTTCTTTATACCCAGGAGGAGATAACAGAGAATGTATAAATAAATAAATAAATTGTTGCCTTACTTTGGAAGCCTCTTCCAGGAAGATAAAGCAATCAGTTTTTCTTCTTCTTCTTCTTCTAGTACAGCCAAGGTTTTATGCTGACCAAGCTCTGACTTCAAAGCTGGCCCTTCTCTGAGCAGGGAGCTGGGCCCACTGACCTTGGCAAGTCCCCCAAACCCGAGTGTTCAGTAATTCTGTGATTTTGAGCACTGAAGGTGAATTCTGTGATTTTGAGCACTGAAGGTGAAATCTCTGCTCCATCCGCCCCTGATGTCAGTGAAGCTGGAATCTTACCCTGAAAGACTGCTGATTGTAGTAAGTCATGGCCAACAGAGAATAAGCAATTTAGATGTGAAAGGCTGTAGATGTTCTAGGTTTCAATTTGATGGATGGCAGCTACAGTAGCTTGTTTGCCATGTTAGAGCTGTTGACCCCTGCGAAGTAGACGGGTGTTGTATATACCTGCTTCCCACTGAACAGAACTCCTTACCAAACAGCACTCGTTTAGAAATTGGTTGGTCACTCACCAGCAGAGCCAAGGATTTGAGTTGTTATAGTGAAATGGTGGCCTCACCACTTGCTCATATTTCCTCCTACTACGTGCAAGTGTAAAGAATGCTTTAAAGAGCTAGATTATTGCTGTTACGGATTTCATCCGCCTCCAGGCCAGCAGGCAAGCAAGCTGGAGCTAGCTATGTCTGTTCAGTGTGTAAAGAGGGAGGCTTGGTTTCCAGAACTGTAAGTCTGGTGCTGTCACGAGCATCAAATCCATACAAGTGTAAGAGGGAAAGGCTGCTGGAAGAGATCAGTCATTCTCCAGAAGGGCCACTGGCTTGGACTGGAAAACCCTATCAAAGGCCGAACATATAAATCTGTAGATGTGAAAAGCTATGGAAGAGCTCTAAACCTATGATGAATTAGAGATCTGGGGGATGCCAGAGTCTCTGAAAAGTTACTTGCAAAAGCTAAATTTCACTAGCCCTCTCTCACTAACTGGTTGGTTTTTTATTATGCCTTCTGTAAGATGATCATGAGTTGTAGCTATCCAGAATTGTTTGTTTCACTGAAGTTATTTAATTCCAATTATTTCTCCTCAATCACATTCAGAAAAGACTTTGTAGAGGGAGGACTAGCAAAACTCTGGAAAACAGGTCTGAACAGCTGTACCTCATCACTTTGTGAAAGATTAGGAAGGGATGAAACCTCAGGCTTTTGGCTGCAATTGGCCAAAGTAAATACAAAGTGGAGTCTTTAGGGGTTATGATGAAACTAAAAGTAGCAAACACGTAAAGCCATCAAATACATTTAAATCACAGTTTGTACAGGATATTTGTCTTTCCTAAGCTTGATTGGGTTAAGCCAGACCATCATCTTTTTGGGGCAAATAAGGTCCTTTATTTTTTCAGTAGTCCTGACATTAATAGGATTATTTCTATAAAAAATTATTCTTTAATGTGAGTGAAAGTATTACAAGCTAGTCCTATGTTTGGATGTTATAGCCCCATTTATTTTTCTTGTCCATTTAGACTTGGAGCTCCTGGAAAATAATGACCCCTTCATATGTACAAAGTACAGTTGGTTGCGATTCCCCCACAAACCTATGTCACTTATACTAAAGAGCTTAAATGTCAAAAGGAAACATTTTGACCTTTATAAGAATATTCATTTTTATATAATTTCCTCTGAATTTAGACAAAATGGATACATGCCCATGAAATATTTTAATTGTGCCCAAATTAGTATTTCCCATTTGGCCAGCTCTACTCTAAAGAGACTTGGTGAACACAACAAAGTCACTGGGAATGAGCAGAACTGTAGGTCTGATGCTTCTTACTGAGCAGAACTGTAGGTCTGATGTTTCTTACTGACCTTTCTGTCTTAAATTAAAGGTTATTCTTTGTTATGTCTGTTGGAGTTTCTACATACTATTCACTTTAAGGAGGAGTGAATTTGAGTAATACAGGAAAAGGTGGCCTGCGTATGGATCTTTGTTAAAAGGCAAGAAAGTAAGTGGCATAGGCCTGTGACAAGTTTGTTTTGAAAAGGAATGGGAGAGATTGTGGGGGAAAGGTTAAGCTGTGGAAAATACCACTTCATCTGAGAGCACAGTGAGCTTGTCCAGTGTTTTGCGACAATTTCTATACTCCAAATTGCTTTCAGTGCTGAAGCTCAAGAATTTGGAGTAGCTTCCCTTGAGTGTCTTGGCTGGACAGATGTACCAGCAGCTCCAAGGTGCCACAGCTCCAGCTAGGTTGGTACCGTCGTTCTCAGCTGCGGCTCACGAGCGTTGCTGTGGACCAGCTAGAGGAAGCACGGCCACCTCAGGTAGGTCCCTCCTGTGTTTCTGCAAGTAGCCCTTAAGAAGGCAGCAAGAGCAGCCTCAGTGTAACCACCTGAGGGGTTGAGCACTGCAAGGGGTGAAGCACCATTAGCTTTCTCCAGGGAGACTTGACTTGAAACAGCCTGGGGACCTTTGCTTTCTGCAGCATCAACACACTGTGAGAATAAGCACTGCTTTGGCAAAGGCATATGTCTCTAATGGGGCTAGTGAGACAACCTGGGAGTTGCTCATTTGGGGGAATATATGCAAATTTTTAAGTTGTCGCTGTTCTCAAACTGCTAGGAGCATGAAAAGTCAAACCAGTTATTTAATCAAAAGCTTTACTGTTGCCAGTGAGCAGGACAGCATTCTCTTTTTTTTTTTTTTTTTTTTCCCCCCAGTAAAGCTGTAGTCAGTAATAAATACCTGGGTTTTGAATATATTTTTGTGTTGTTATGTACATGCCACTTTACAGTACAGTTCTATGTTTTGCTCAACAAAATTTCCTGAAGTATTTATTTACTACCACTTTTATATTGCTGCTACGTTCCTCCTAGAGGAGTGATGAATGCATTTGCTGAGGACTATGAATTTCTTACAGTCATAGAATCATAGAATAGTTTGGGTTGGAAGGGACCTCCAAATATCATCTAGTCCAACCCCCCCTGCAATGAGCATGGACATCTTCAACTAGATCAGGTTGCTCAGAGCCCCGTCCAACCTGACCTTGAATGTTTCCAGGGATGGGGCATCGACCACCTCTCTGGGCAACCTGTGCCAGTGCTTTACCACCCTCAGAGTAAAAAATTTCTTCCTTACATCTCCTCTCAATCTACCTTCTTTCAGTTTAAAACTGTTGTCCCTTGTCTTTTCACTACAGGGCCTAGTGAGAAGTCTCCTTCTTTCTCGCAGCCCCCCTTCAGGTACTGGACGGCTGCTGTAAGGTCTCCCCGGAGCCTTCTCTTCTCCAGGCTGAACAACCCCAACTCTCTCAGCCTGTCCTCACAGGAGAGGCGTTCCAGCCTTCCGGTCACCTTCACGGCCCTCCTCTGGACCCACTCCAACAGGTCCCCATCCTTCTGACGTTGGGGGCCCCAGAGCTGAATGCAATACCCCAGGTGGGGTCTCACCAGCGCGGAGGGGCAGAATCCCTCCCTCGGCCCGCTGGTCACACTTCTTCTGATATAGGCCATTGCCTTTCTGGGCTGTGAGCACACGTTGCCGGCTGATGTCCAGCTTTTCATCCACCAGTACTCCCAAGTTCTACTCCCCAGGGCTGCTCTCAATCCACTCATTTCCCAGCCTGTATTTGTGCTTATGATTGCCCCGACCCATGTGCAGGACCTTGCACTTGGCCTTGTTGAACTTCATGAGGTCTTGTCGTGTTGAATTGCAGTACCTACAGCTAGTCCCATCCTCCTCATACTTGCGTGTTCCCTTTGTTTGCCATGTGTGCTTGAGTTACGGTCACCTCACTGCATGCTGGCTATTACAAAGCTGCTGTTGACTGATTCTCCAAGAAATGCCATCAGCTGGATCTCTCCTTATCTTATGTTTCATTTTCAAAAGTACGCAGGGAAAAGGAAAAAAAAGTGTGTTCTTTTTAGTATTCAAATTTGATCACACTGCTGGGGAACAACGCCTGTCAGCTCCAGCCTTAAAGTGCTAAATAACATTGTTTCATGAACACACAGCTATTTGTCCAAACTAACTGCTTCATCGAAATGTTGAAAAATGTACTGTACCGCTGGGACAGTTCTGCCATAGACAGTTTTATTCCTCTCTCTTTTCTTATTTGTGCTTTAGGAAAAGAAAAGGAACCATGTAATCATTTATTTTTATTACTCAAATATTTGCTCTGGAGCCTGGAGAAGAGAAATAGTTATTATACATTATGTAAATGATATCTTTAAAGAAATCAGCCTTACAAACAATGCTACATTAACCCTTCAGCAACACCTAGCACCTCATTCTTCTTTAGCTGTTGACAAACAAGGCCAATTAACATCAGCCAGATAATTAACTACAGCTCCAGGTAGTATTTGCATCCAGTCTACTGCTGTTTGAAAGCTGTCTCTTCTCCTTGCCTCCTTGCAGCTTGAAGGTGTGAATTTTAACACCTAAGAAGTATGGAGTTTGGGTTTGGTTGAGAATAGAGAGGGACTGCTTTTTTTCTTATTATTAAAACATTAGATGAATAATTATAATAGTGAAATGACTTCAACCTTCTGCTAGATTTTTTTCCCCCAATCATTTGCACATTTCAGGCTGCTTTTTTAAATTCCTTATCCTCCATATGGCAAATTATTCTTTTTTGAATGTCTCATACTTAGAGTGAGAACACTTTCAGAATGGACTTAAGTGGTGGTCCAAAACCAGGGTAATTATGTTTGTTGCCAAGGGAAGAAGAATATTATTCCTGGAGACACAGCAGGCATTTTATTAAATGATTGTACCAGCTGGAAACAGATTATTGCCTTTCTTTTAAACTACCATTTAGAGGTCTAACGCTTTTATTTCAATGGGAAACAAATTTTTAGGAAGATTACAGCTCACGTGTTCTTGTGATTTTTACTGGGGTATGCTAGGTTCATATAATTATCCATGATAGTGTTATTTGCCTTGTTTTTGATGAGGCTGTTATTACCTGCAAGTCAGAAGTTGATCCTACTGTTATTTCCCTTCTGCCTGATACACCAACTAATTTTGGATTGAGGAAGAGCATATGCAGCAGGTGGGCTGTGTTTCTAATAATTAGTTTTCTTAAGCATGTTATAAAGAGCCTTGCCAAGAAAATATCACTGTAGCATTTTGAGCCCAGCTGGCACTGTATTCAAGCCTGGAGAGGGGAGGAGAGAACAGCAGACTGAGCCATGTTCATCTGTGGAGTCTCTGAGCCAAATTCACCTGTAGGTGAATTTGTGAATTTGTGCTCCAGAAAATGTTTTCACCTGGGATTTTGTGGAAGGAAACAGAGGTAGTTCTTGTGTGCACGTTGCATTGTGAACGTGCACATTCGTTTTACCCTCCAAACAAAGTCCTTAGGACGCTATCAAACATAGTTTCAGTTGAACAAGGAGCTCTTGAGGTTGAGAGGAACTGCACAGCTCAGTTCTCTGCTTCAATTGCTGGGGTGTTTGGGCACCCAGAACGAGAACATGCTGATGGGCAACAAAGTCTGAACAAAGGCTCTCTAAGCCTTCCTTTCCCAGCTTTCCAAGCCAGAAATCGATAAGAGGTGGCTAAAAGCAATAGCAGTAGAGGTGCAGTATGGGTCTGTGTTTTGGCAGTAAGTCTGATTTCACAGTCTCTAGATCAAAAATGCCTCAGCCACGTAACGCAGAGTGCTGACACGGTATGAACTCGCACTAGCACTTCAAATCTGTTCCAAAATGTTGAGGGGTTAGTATTTCGACTGCTTGCCTTGCTATCAGATCAAGTCGTTGTCCGTCTTCCTGCAGCAAGCATAAACTCCATGTGTTTTGGCTAATCAAATGGAAATATGATCTTGGGCCCGCTCCTGAACTGAAGTAAATTTGTATTGCTGAATTAGATTTGTCAGGCAGTGCACTGGTTGTGCAGTACCAGTGTGAGTGTTCCCCTCCCTTCTCCCAGAGAAACGGGAAAGCAGCAAGGCTGGAGTGGTTTTCCTTAGCACTTTTCCAAAGATTGCTGAACTCTTTTGGCTGGACCACTCGAATAAATTCAGCTTTATGAAACATGGAAAAGTTCAGTAAGGTTACATGTGTTTGAAAAGTGCCAGGTAATCCTATCAGCCCTGCGTTCTATATAGCAAGTCAGTCCCAGAATATACATTGCTCTTCAGGTAGCCATGATTAGCAGATGGGTGGTATGGCACTTGGCTTATTTTAAAACTTCGTGCTAAGTAAACTCTGTCACACAAGTGAGCTTCTTTTCTCCAAATGAAATATGACTATTTGGTGGGGAAAAATAATCTGGTTTTTAAGGCTTTTAGACTTTTCTTGGTCTTTGTTGAAGAAATCAAATTAAGGACATCTTCTACCTCTTTGAGAGATTACTTTGATTGGAGCTCGATGTAGAAAATGCTCATGTCCCCAGAAAAACCATCTCTTTTACGCCTGATGTGCCATAAGTGTAAGATACATATAATTTCCGTAGCATAGTGCTATAGTCTCCTGACAGCCTCTGAAAAAACAGAATGAATGTTGCCCTTTCCTACCCAGTAGAGTAATGCTGAAAATGTTGCCAGGATGCAGCCACCTACCTCAAACTATTGCTAGAGGCACTTTAGCAGCAAGGCCCATTTGTGCAATAAAAGCTCCGTGATGAATTTAATACACATGAAGCACTGACTTCCCTATGGATAGCAGAAATAGGATCAGAGAAGATAATCAGAGAGTCTGAAGGCTTCAGGAGGACAAACAGGTGTTGTCTGTGCCATGTTGCCTCCCACTTTGCACCTTAGTCTGCAGGATACATAATTTTCTCCTTTGACATTCAGGACTTTTGCTTCAGGAAGATTGGGTTTTTTTAGTGAAGTCTGAGTCCTGATGCATGAGCTAAAAGCCATCTGTGTGCTTTTTTTTTTTTTTTTTTTTCTCTTTCTGGGTGTTACTGTTCCAACTGACTCTCTGCAGTCCATGGTTATGAAAAGGCTGAACAAGAAAGTAAAAAACTGAAAATACCCTTTGGGGAAAGGAACATGCAGTCAGTCACCTCAAGGTCATATAAAGTACAATGGGCTTATGCACTGGTGCAGGTTGAACTGATTTGTTTCATTAATCAAAACTCATACTGTGTCTGAAAAGAATAATTGACATTAGCAGAGCTATGTTACTTAGGAATCCGATATTAATGTCTCTGTTTAATTATACTCAGTTTTAAAGTCAGAAAATAAGCCTTTGCTTATTCAGTAGGAACAGTGTCTCTTTTATTAACAGAGCAAACCTTTTGTCATGTTATATAGGACATTTTTTTTATTTTTAGCAATGAAATAAATACCAAGTTATGGTGACTGTGATTTGGTAGGGATTAATGTCAGATTCTGAAATGGAGCTGCACTGAGGAGGTCCTTGTGCACTTAGTGGGGGGAACCAGAAAGAAAATTTCAAAAATTAGCACAATATTTTCAAAAGAAAAGTTATATTTTTGCCAGGTGGGGGGAGGAGGAGTGGGAAAAGAGAGGGTTCAGGATAGGGCGGATGTGTGGGGGAGAGGAATGCATTAAGCACTGGCTGAAAATGAAAAACTGAAGGCAACAAAAAGAGTTGTAAAAATATGTATTTAAAGGAAATTAGGGATGATTCAAATGCAAAAATATTTGATCATGGTCTAACAATTGCATGTTGTGGCTGCTGCTTATCCTGCAAATTTGTTACTACCAATGCCCTACCCAGGCATCTGTATTTACCAGTGTTTCTGCAAATGTGCAAGTAGCAGCTCAATGGGTGAGCTTTGTGGTTTGTTTGCTCAATGCCTAGTGTAACGTGGCTTTGATCTCTGAGGTGTCCATAAATAATACTGCAACCCACATGGCTGTGATGTCCTAGCCCACTCTTTCTGTCCCCCTGTATTATCTGTCCTCTGGGGAAATCCGGATGAACTCAATGGATCTACAAAGGTATTGCTCAGTTTAACTAAGATGGCAAAAGCATCTTTTCCTAAATTTCATTCTTAATTGAAGACATCTTCTACAGCAGGAATGCCTGATTTATGCCCTATGTGACCACTCTGGCCTACTAGGGTAATTTATTCCTCCCCTTCTTTCCATAGACTAATTAAATGGATTGGTTCAGTAAAAGCAAGCACCTCTGTAACCACCGTCCTACTCCTGGGGACTCCTCCCCTGACTGCTTGAGGGACATTCAGCCAGTCATGCTGGGGTGAAGTGAGCTTGGGAAACATCCCCACATAGGTCTCGGGAGCAACTGCAAAGGTGGTGGCTAAAAGAAAGAGTACGAATTGCTCTTTTGCTTACAGCCGCTGAGTCCTTCCCCTTGTTCTTGGGCAACTTCTGAGTAAGGAGCTGGCTGTCCCGCAATTTCCACACGCATGTGCTTGCTTGGGCTTTCCGACCAAGGCTGGTGGCCTGCTGGATGTTCAGAAAAGCCACAGCACGCAGGTGCAAGGGTTTTGTCGTGGCATGGGAGAAGGGCGGTGGCACTGTCCTTCTCCATGTTCTCAGTGGAAGTAAGGGACCTGCCTCGAATTAAACAGCTTGCTGCTACCATCCTACAGGGATAGTTGTTTTGGCATGAGAATTGGCGTCAGGAATTAGGTTGCTGAGAGAATCTTCTAGCAGGAGAGTTGGTCCCAAATGTCCCTTCTGCAGAGCACTGTAAAACCGGAGCGGCACACGGCCGTGCTCTGACACACCTTGCTGTCGACTTAGTTAAGGACTACACACCGCGACAACGGAAGAACTTTCTCCCCCTTTAATTCTATTAATTTGTGTTGCTTCCATTCCTCAGTTTCAGCTGCCCATCTTGCCACGGTCCCCCCATTTTTCATTTTCCTGAATAAACATGCCCTTTCAAATGGGGTCTGCTCTTTGACGCAGTTGGTCTTTGGTAAGTTTTGTAGCTAAAAATTCCTAACTACTACCTGGAACTTTTTGGTTCTTTTCTTCACAGAATGTATCAGCTGGGAAGAGCAATGCTCGCTCTTTCTAACTGTAGCAGTTGTGTTGCCCTGACAGAACCCATTTTGACTGAAAGTGCTAATAATACCTTGCTTTTCCTGCTACTGCTCTGCATTTTTCCAGTACTGCAGACATTTTTTACCGAAAGCTTAACTAGCATCTCCTCCTCAGTTTGCTGTGTCAGGTCAGGGTGCCACCAATAATTTAACGTAGCTTTGGCATTTTTCCAGCATTAGCTGCCTGTTTGCTTCAGGATTCAGCCTCAGCACCTCTGCTTTGTTGACCTCTGAAGCTATTGATTTCTGTAGCTGGAATACATTCAAGTCACTGAAGGAAAAATCTGCTTTCCCTTATCAGCAAAAAAATGTTTGGTCCTTCTGTAAGCTGCAGTTTTTAATTTTTTGGGTTTACTGCAGGAAAGTCTTGTAAACAGTGTTTGTTTATTAATAGCATCTTTTTCATTATTTGCTATCCAGATACTTAATAAAAAGTAAATATCAAGATCTTTTTTTTTTTACATGATGATGTAAATGATGATTTTTTTAGATGATAAACTTAGGCACAAATCTGTTCATCCAGTGGCAGAGTTCAGTGAGGTTTTACAGAACCTCCTGATTTCCATCTTTCTCCACATCAGATAGATGCATTCCTCACATCTGGGGGGATAATCAGGGCCATCTGGAAAAGCTTGTGCAAAAGAGCAGTTCCTTCACCCCACCCCCCCCCCCAAACCA
>JANZLQ010000030.1:22419753-22496748 GCA_026212715.1 Elanus axillaris
CCCACCCTACCCTAAGTGGAAGAGGACATACTTCTCCGGGCAGTACTGACTAAGAAGAAATGTGCCTCTTTTTTGGGGAACGCAGGAGTTCTTTGTTGCCAAACTTCAGTTGTTCTTGTGTTCTAATCTTTTCCTTTCTTACTTATTTTTAATGGTTTCTAGCCAGTGACTGCTGTTTCTCATGCTTGGAAAATATAATTAAAGACACCTGTACATCATAGATGGTATAGAATCGCTTCCATCATTCTTCACCTATTGTGGATTGTTGATGAATTCTCAGCAGTGATTTGGCTCAGGAGGAGCAAAGTGTGTCTGATTTCACTGGCCTTCTCATTTGCACCAAGTCTGCTTCACACTGTTCTGCTAAAAGGCACCTTAATTTAAGAGCAAAATTTGTTTACTGCCAGTACTGCCTCCTGTCATGGCCTAAGGAGATCTAGCATCGATATATTTATTAATTGTGTTTAGACAGGGTGGATTTGTGACATTTTATACACTCAGGCCACCATATAAAGGGGGAAAGGTTATAATCTACATCTGTATCTTTCTCTGGGGCAGTTTTGTTTTTCTTGGTTGTCTGGCTTTTGGTTTTTTGAAAAAGTTTCTCAATTATGTGGTTTTGTGGGGCAGCTTCAATGGCTGTGGTCTCAGAAGTCTGACAAAAACAGGCAGCTGCTGATCTTGCAGTTGTGTTTGTCTGTGTACCTGAAGGATGAAGGGCAATATTATTTCTTGAAGTATTCCCATCAGCTGAAACACAAAGTTTGCTTTTATGAAAACTGCAAATATGAAATCTAAATGTGTATTTTAGTCTTTATAAAAATACTTATTGCTGCCAAACAAAGCTATAAATTTTATTTTGTCTAAACCAAATGAAAGGTTCAATCTTCCCAACGTAAGACATTATGCTTTTTAATTCTCTTCTGAGACTTGAAGGCTCATACAACTAGTTTAATTCCTCCCTCTGGAGCTTGTTATCCATCAGTTAAATAGATTGATACAAACTGCTATTTCCTGATCCTGGTCTTTACTAGTTTTCTTTTTTAATTAACTAAAACTTTTTCTTTTTTTTTTTCTCTTTCATTTATTTTTCATACTCTACCCATCTTTCTCCTAGAAATAATCCTTTTTTTGATCAAGAAATTGTCTCAGTTTTGTGATATAAAGACCGATTATTTTCACAATTATTAACCAAAGTGTGTACGTGTGCCAGGGGGAGTGGGAGGGTTTTTATTTCCTATCAAGTGCCTCGTGTCTTATTTATGGACTTGCAAACTGTTTTTTTCATATGCTTTATCATCAGGTGCTTCTTGCAGGTTCAGATGGAGAGACTGTGTCTGTTGTAGTTGTACCAGCTTCCCTGCTAAATGTTTGGCAGAGAAAGGTGTAAAACCCTCTTCATGAACAGTGAAAATCAAGACCTAAAAGCAAATTCCCCTAGTGACCAGATTTTACATTTCCTTCCCATCCCACTGCTTTTATTTCATCATGAAGACTGAGCTCCTAAGCAGAGTTCGTTTTACTGAAGAAGTAGAATTTCATTGTAGAGAAAATGGTAATTTTTAAAGTTTTCCTACCTTATAAGGGGTTTTGTTTATAAGAATGTTTATTCTAATTTGATATTGTCAAGCGCTGAGTAGGTAACTTGGAAATCAGAAAAAGAAGTCAGGCTTTAGTCTCCGCACAGCCACCTCAGGTTTATGTATCTGCCCTGGTTGGTGCAGCTCTGTCCTTCCAGGTCTTCATTTCATTGCTGTAGAGATAGAGCAGGAGCCCTTGTCTTCCAAAATCTGATTTTTTTTAAAATATTTTTTTTTTTGTCAACTGAGAGTGCAAATGTTTATGGATATCCACACAGACACACCAAATTTACATTTTTCTTCCCATGAATCTCCGCTTACTCTCTCTGGCAACTGTGAAAACTCTTTGCTGCTCTTTCCCTCGCTCTTAGTTCACATCCAAATGTTTGACTTCCAGGTATCATCCCTTTCCTTGTTGGTGGCATTACAGGCCTACTTTTGGAATCGCTGCTTACCAAAGATCAACACGAAGGTTTTTGTCTCAATGGCACAAGGCTTTCTTCCATCCACATTGAAAATCACATTGCTTTTTCAAGAGCTCCACATTGGATCCAAATGAAAAGGTGAGGACTGTATTATAGGTGTACCTTTCAAAATTCAATGAAACGAGGCATTAAAATCAGTCCCAACACGCTGAGTTTTAAGAAATTATTTCCTACTGAACTGATTGGGAATCTGCAAAGAATAACTTTGCTCATATGTCCCTCTCAGATTTGCAGACAGACTAAAGAAGAATCCTTTGAGCAGTGAGCCGCACTTCTTGGCAAGTTCAGCAGAGCGCTGGACGCCCTTGACACCACAGACGCTGGAGAATTCTCAGTGCCGTACATGCTCAGGTATTTGCAGAATGGGGTTCAGCTCAGTAAATCTTTTAATGTATTTATTTTCACTATGAACTGTGCTTTGGCTATACTGTCCGCAAGGTGGTTCGTGTTTCAGCAACGATTCTAGCAATGATGAGCCATTGACATCAGGGCCAAGTTTGGCACTGGTGGAGGCTGAGACTGACTCCTGTGATTTACAGCCCTTTTTGAAATAAATTTGTCACCAGATGGCAAAAACAATCACTAGCACTGCTTCAAACTTCAGATTCTGGTTCTTTGATATGTATTTTTGTACTGGAGTTACTGGTTTATTTTGCTTAGTTTGGTTTTAAAATAAACCATTTTCTGGTGTGTGGAAATAGAATACAATACGTACTCAGTCTCTTTGGCCAAAATCAGCTGGAATTGCTTTGCATTGCTTCTGACCAGCACAAAAAAAAAAAAAAAAAAAAAAAAAAAAAAAAGAGCTAAACAAGGACATAGTTGTAAAAAAAAAGAAAGCAAAAAGTTTGGCAGCTGTGTTGGGACCTGTGTGTCAACATGAATGAACATTTGTGAAGGTAGTGCTTTTATAAAATCCAACCTTTTTTTTTTTTATATATAAATAAAATCTAACCAGCTAATAAAATCTAAGCTGTGTAGCTATGCAAAACTACTCCAAATGAGTATATTTCCCCCCGCTTCTAAAATCAAGTGTATATGGGAGTTGCTATTTTTAGGTTTCATTTTAAAAATAAATAGGTTTCTCTTTAAAAAATGTTTTGCATCTGTTGCATTGGTGGCATTCTGTAATTTTTGTGAAGTACCTATTCTACTGTGTGGTATAGGCCACTTATATGAAGTAGGAATATACAATAATCTCTACAGGTTTAGATGAACCCTGGTAAGAAACAGTATTGTCAAAATCTAGCAAAAATATGTTTAGACCATTTGCCTCATGCTGGCTAACGCTAGGGTACAAGGCTTTTGGATTCCTGATACCCAAAAGGATTATTCACTCTTGGCTTCCCTGCATACTGTACAAGAAAAAGGGAACTATAAATCATACCTTGCAAAACTTGGTCAGGCTTTTATCCCGAGACTTGCCAAGTTTGTCTTACTATGAAGCAGCTGTTCCATACACTAAAGTTTAAAACTTAAGTTTTTGAACATAAAGAGAGGGCAAAAAGATGGACCGAGAGCGGAGGTTGTTCCATTACATGTAGCTCTGAAGAGGCAGTTAATTCCCTGGTGTGTGGTGGTAAGAATTGCCTGGTTTTTTCAACAGGCTGTATATGATCAATATTCAGATTAAATCACTCTGACAAGGCGAAGCAAAGACCCCCCTCATTTTGGGGGACCGCAGTGTATGTGTCATCCACCATACGCATTGTCAGTAGCTTGTATGGTTTCAGGGCAGCAGGGTGCACTAGTTTGTATTTATTTGCTTTGGAGCTAAGTATGCTTTAGCAGCTCACAGGGAAACAAGCAGTGGGTCCAGATATAATAAAAGTCTTGTGCCTGCCAGCTTTACTGTCCCCAGAGCATGGGCCCAGATCTCACGTGGCCACCTCCTACAAGAGGAACAAGTCAAGCCATCTTTAACTCTGGTGTTTTCTTCCTGCAGTTGTTTACTTCCAAAGATACTGCTTCCCAGACATGTAAACTGGAGGGAATTACATTAGCAAAATGGGAAATCCATACAGTTAGCAGTGCTGTGGTTGACTGGCTTGTCTTTGTGGCTTACAGGGTAGTGATAGTCAAACTGTCAGCCACGTCTAATTTGGATTTAAATGAAAGTGACTCCAAACTGGCACGTAAAATTCAATTAAATCACCATGTCAGCTCCTGTATTTACATTCTGAGGTTTGTGACTAAAATAGGTGTTAATTCTATATACTATTACAGAATAATGACATTTGGGGGTCAGTTTCCTGGTGGAAGATAAACAACAAAGATACAAATGTAATGAAGCCTCATTCTGAAATGCAAAGCAGGTGCTGTATCCAGCAGAGAATTAAGTTAATCAATAAACTAATTTGATATTTTAAATTCTGAGTAGAGGCTATGCATTGGGCAGATTTAATGCAGTTTGAAAGATAGTGTAAATTATTAATAACATAACTGGGCTGAATATCTCTATCCATTCATCCTGAAAGTGAGGGAACTTACTCCTAAATATTTAACAATGATTATAACAACTGGCTCATTTTCTTCCTCTTCAGGCTGTAGGAGGAATAGCTTCATTCATTTGTGTCAGTTTTATTTGCGTATAGAACCACGTTCAAGGGAATCTAAGCTGGAGAAATACATGTCAATTAGTGCTGTGGCTGCAGCTTGGCGTTGGTCACAGTACTAATAGATAATACAAGGCAAGCCCAGAGTCTGCAGAGGCTCTGTCTGCTGCATGTCCTACATTCGATGGATTTGTTTTCATAGTGTTGTGGGAGACCATGGCCACACAGCGTTGGTCCTTCATATAGACCTGGCACAAAATACCAGTGTAGAAACCCCAATTCCATTATAGTCGTGGAGAGCAGAGAGGAGGGAGCTCGCAAACTAAGCGGATGTGGTTGCTTGAGGTATATGGCTTCATATAATGAGCCAGATCCTGCCTTCCTACCACTTTTGGCGTGCCTATTCCTCCTTGTTACTAGGGCACGCTCAGCTTGCTCAGTTCACCAACCAGAGCATCCACAGAAGGCTATAAAACATTTTGGTAGCACAAGGTTGCCAGAATTATCAAACTATTCTTCTTACACCAACACAGGAGTCGGGAGCAGTTACTAAGCCTCTTACACCTTCTGGACTTCATGGCAAAGCAGGGTGAAAGCTGCTTGCTCCACTGCATTGCTCCACTGCATTGCAGCAATAAAACCTGGAGTTCACAGATGAGTGAAAGGAGTTGGTGTGTGACTGGCAGGCTGAGGATCCATGTCTTACAGTGGTTAAGAAATTCCTAAACTGAAGAGAGAATGTGGTCTCATTTTAGTTCTTGTATTTTTTTCTTCATTCTGTTCTTCTGACCAATGAGTATTATCTACCTAAGTAGTCTTTTACTTGGCAAATAATTCTATTTACTATTCTGCAGAAAACTATTCTTTCTGGTTGATCCCCTTACTTGCTTCTCCTTTTTTTTGCAGCATTGGGATTCTCACCCACCTGCTGTCCTCCACTTGAGTTTGAAGGTCTCGATCTCTCCTTTCCCCATCTTGCACATAAGTGTGTATTTCTTTATAACCTATTCCCAGAAGAAACTCTTCTGACTGCTGTTACATTTTGGAGTCTAATAGCTCAGAAATATACTCAGATGGATGGTAGGAAAAAAATCAAGTGAACAGGCCAAAGAATCTGCTAGGATTCAAGGTGAGAGAAAGATCAATTAAAGAGTGACCTTGGTGGTTCAGTATACATGGGCTAAAGTGCTGAATCTTTGCTGTCACTTCTAAATACAATTGGCTCTTCTTCCACTATCACTGATTTTTATATAATCCTCTATTTTTCTGACCTCATACTATATGAAGACGACCTTTCAAATTTACAGACTTCAAGAAAATGCAAGTCCAGTTTTACCAAGCTTCTCAGCTTCTTACATCATTATACGGGAAGCTGCGTTTGTCATGATGTTCCAGGACCCTGTAAAGCTAAAGATGTTGTATTTCATCACAGCATGATTAAGACAGATTAATCTTGCTGGCTTTTGTCAGGTAAAAACTGTACAAAGCTCTGCTTTGGCTCTTATGGTGGTTTTAGCCAGTCCCTCACAATATTCCTTTCTTTCCATGCATAAAATAGTTTGTGCCTCTTTAGGTGCAGAGGTCATTTTGCACACTGGGTGTAGCTCCTAAAATGAGCCAGAGAGGTGGGGATATGAGCATGGGGGAACAGCTTCAGGAACTGTTAGGGAACCACTCCCAGCTAGTTAAAAAATTATTTCCATGTGAGCTAATACTATTCCTAAAGCTCTTAGTGGAAACAGAGTTCAGTATTATCTAGCTACATCTGGAAAGGCTCTTTTACTCAGAGTAAAATTTTTATAACATGGCTATTCTAGAAGCAAAGTGGAAGCTCTGGTTAGCTTTCAGTCTAGTTCCCAGAATGCTCTTACAGCTCTCAGGGTTTTTTCCCAGCCCTACTACAATCTGAATTGTAAGAACAAACCAAAGATTTAGATACAGTTGTACGTGCCTTGTAATTTTTAATGAGTTTTCTGAGTAACCATAGTGAATATGTTTCCCGCATGGACAGTTTGTGTTTACATGCATGTGTTATGCTAAATGTGTTTTATGGAAAGCATTAGAGTACTGAATGGACACATACTTCATATAAAACACTTTCCCAGGTTGCTTATGATTTCACAGCAACACAGCTTGAACTAGCACTGAAGAGTTTATGAATACCTGATGAACAGGGCAAATATACATCTGTATCTTTGTTAAAGTGTGTGTGTGTGTGTGTGTGTGTGCGCGCATATTGTTCAACACAGGCACTGATTTTTGTAGGAACCTGAGCACAATCAACTTTCACTGAAATCATGGACTACCACAAAAGATTGTTTAAAACTATGCAACTTGTCCATTCTAAAACTTGTTTTCTTATATAAGAACCTCTGAAAAGAGGTAAATGACAAGTGAAGAAGCATGTGGGGGTTTTGGGGGCTTGTTGGCAATATTATTAATTTTATAAGTATCAGACAAATTAGAATCTGGCTTTTTTTTTATTTTTCTGGAGGAACTTCAGAAGGTCTGAGTGACGTTTATTGTGAGCATAGTTACCCTTACTCAATCTAATTAAAACTTGTACCTTTTTCTCCAAGTCCCTTCGTTCAGTCCCTCTGTAGATCTCCACATACTGTGGAATTTTCCAGTGCAGAGAGGGCTGTTGTTTTGAATGTAAAATAGTCTGGGAAAAACACACCCCGTTTTCAGTGGCTTTTCTCCATGATGAATAAATCCATAGAGGGGAACAGGCTTGTGCTTTTCCTTTCCTTACTTTTCTGAAGCATTAAATACAACCTTTAGTGCCAACAGGCAGCCAAAACCCCTGTACTCTGGGTAAGTGGGATGCTTACCAAACAGTTTTTAGAAGTGACCCTTTAGCAAAGATCTGCCATTTTTGGTGTCTACATACAGCTATTTTTTATTGCTCTTATTTTACGTCTCTAGGCAGTGAATCTTCCTGAGAACAGTTTATGTGCTAAACAGCTGATTTACATATATACATACTGTTAGAGTAGACAGCCACCAAACCTGGTGCTTCCAGAAACTTTGTAGGTGGCTCTGTAGAAATAACAGAGCAAATATAGCCTGAAGCAGAAATGAGATGCATCGTTTTGAGTAGGTGTTAGTCTGAAGTACTGGATAATTGACCTATAAAATGAAGCAGAGCCACTACTTCATCTGAAGTTGTGCCCTCGTGTGCTTCTGCCTGAAGTTAATTCAAGCCTTCAAATAAAATAATTGACTCACTGGATGTAAAACACAGAGAATTCATTCTGTGACAAGTGTACACTTTCCAAACAAATCCTCCATCCTTAGTAAACTGGTTTTAGTTGAATGCTTGGTTAGAAAATGGGGAAGAACTGAATTTGGAAAGCACAGGGAAGAGAGAAACACGCTGCAAGTGTTTGTCTATGTTACTTTCCTTGCTATGCATAATTTGTAGGAGTTTGTAGGAAAATTATAGCAGTATATTGTCCTTCCTCCCTTCTCCCCAGAATTAGACCAGAAGATTGTGTTTTGCTGACCACTAACTGTGATTCTGTACTTTCCTCTGTCACTGCCCTGGCCCATGGAGGACTGGCTGGCAACAGGAGGCACTCATCTCCCAAGTACTCCCAGGAGAGAAGGAGATGATAGAGCATGAAGCTAGCAAATGTGGAGGCAAGATCACTCTGCTAGCATTTTCAGGCATTTTTACCAGGTTTCTGAATAGGTCAGGCTGATGGAAGTCTTAAAAAACAACAACAACAACAACAAAACCAACAAACAAACCCCACACAAGTATTACGAGAGGAAGGAGTCCATGTGTTGTGATAAGGGCTAGACTTAAGATACTGTGACAGGAAAACCCTTGATCAGATTTTGTAAGCAGGGGCTTCAAAGGTGGGGAAAACCAGGGTAAGGCAGTACAAAAAAAAGGGTGCCTAACATTAACACTACTTTTAGTTCTTTCTAAATACTTGAAAACATCAGATCTGATCTCTCTTGCTGTCTCTGTGTGTGTGCATATGTTGTAATCTCAGGCCAGCACTTGCCTATACTAGAGAGCCCGTTGCTCACAGGTGCACGAAGAGGTACTGTTTCAGTGTGTGCAAATGTGACTTTTGAAGATACATTTTTTATAGGCAAATCTTTGATAAATGTCTTTTGAAGATGGGGCCTTTTCTCTATGATAATCTTAAGAAAAATAGAGAAGGAAAACTTAGTTTCGCTGTCAGTTACGGACTTCAAAAATACTGTTTCTACATTGGTTGTCTAAGGCATTTAGTACCACGACATCACTGAGGCTTCTTACTAGACTGAACACTGCAAACAGAAAATTAAATTGCACCTTCCATCCTATTTTTCTGCTTTCTCTTAAGCACCTTTAGTTTTTGGGAATCCTGATATGCAAAGTATAAGTCATCACTGATTGTTGTCATGTATGGGATTTCCTTTTACCATGTTCTCAACAATATCAGGAGTATGGTCTGTTTTCTTTCAGTGCGTTCAGATACTAAGTCCAATAAAATATGAAGTCTTGTTAAAGTCTTGATTTTGGAAATTGGGTTGATCTTCTAGACCAAAAAATAAGTGGTTCTGCTGTCCTTTCCATGGCTGCCTTCTGTAACACCTCCAACTTTGTGCTATTTAAATGTTTTTAATATTTGAAGAGAAATAAGGGTGAGAAAAATTCTGAGTTATATTTTCTTTTTCTATTTTCTGTTTTTTCTATTTTTCTATTTCTCTTTCCTTTTTCTATTTTTCGGCACTCTGTTTTTTGTACAAACATTATGCAGCTGTTTAAGTGGCCATGAAGAAGCCATGATTTCAAAGGTGGAAGATACCCTGGGAGCTTGGAAACAGTGAAAACTAGGTGGGTTAATTTTTTTCCATTTCCCCACAGGAAACCTTTCTGGAACTGAGGTCTAGACAGAGGACTTCAGTGCAGACAGCAGCTTAGGCAGTAATACAGTAGAGTTTGTGTAAACTTTTTGCTCCAGTTAAAACTTCCCAGTAGTACAAGTTATAGCCGTATCCAGACTCGTCACTCAAATCCAGACCGTGGGCCACTATTAGCACTTCAGGGTTACATGGCCTGACATTCCGTTTAGATACAACTCCTTTAGAAAACCTACTACTGAGCTGTGATTTAGTAGTGCTCAGTATTCTTACTCTGGGATATGTGATTAAAAGAGAAACGCCTTCACTCTCCGACTAATTGGTATAAAGGATAACTCTTTATGGCCAGGAGTGAAATTTTGGAAAAGGAGAGGGGAAAAACATTTCCATTAAGAAACTGTGTAGTGATAGTCAGAGGGGAAGACACAACAGGTCCTATAAGCAGTGAAAATAAGAAAAAATAGCAACAAAAACTTAATGTCGTGTACGTACCAAGACACGTTTTCTCACAGGTCTGTCAATACTGCCTTTGCTGTGATCTGCAAGTGCAGATAATGCAGTCATGTAAATGTGCTTTTACATTATTACCACTTATTATGGATCATTTACCAAGTGCCTATGGAGTGGAGGTTCTGCAGGCTTCTGGGCTGGTTTTGGTGCAACGAGTTTGCATGGGTTTTAAATGGAAGAGATGACATTAAAAAAACCAGCATATGAAAAATGCAAGTATTGGGGGGAAATGGCAAAGTGTGAATCCATGTGACAGCACACTTCTTCGTGGAACTGAGTTAGCCCCATCTGTGCAAGCAGGCATTTCACTAGAAAGTATGAGCAATGGTGAGGACAGAGGTTTTTCAGGCTGGTGGTGGCAGGTTCTACACATCGAGTGTTCGAGTGTTCCTGTCGATGTCAGTATTTTTCAGCCTGAGGGAAAATGCAGCCTGATGCAAACTGCATTAAAGTTGAGGCACTCAAATGGGAAACATTTTTATAATCAGTCTATTTCATGGAATGAAAGGAGAAGACCCACCGTGACATGCTGCGATATACATTGTTAATTGCTCATCATAACAATTCTGTTTCTTCAGTAAGATCTCTCTTTTCCCTTACCTCCTCTCCCTATGAAATGATCTTGTCAATATGGAGAGAGCAACTCTGAGGAATCTATAATTTAAAGAAAAATTGCTGTTGCCATGGCATAGAGTTCACTCTGATTTTATATTAAAAGAATTTCTGAGTCTTCATTTGCATTCCCTGACTCTCTAAACAGCTGTATAAGTTGTTAGGATTCAAACAATTAAAAATGCTCTATTATTAAGAGGAAATTAAGAGAAGTAATCAGCTTAACACAACGCCAGCTCAAAAAACCCTTCCCTGGCAGCTCACAGGAAAAGCATATTTGTATGCTGTTAACATCCCAAATTGGCTTAAGTTAAAATACACCGGGGCAAGATTAAACCAAAGCAAAGGCAGTGGAAAAAGAACTAATGCTTTCTTTTCACTGTGAACAATGTGAAATTTTGTCAGCTTTTTGTTGTTAGTATGTCATATGAAAATACTGTGCTGAAGCCTACTATGCAGGCTGTTACAATCTCCTAAGTGAGACTCTTTAGTACAAATTTCTTGGCATCTACTGTATTCCCCCGTTTATTTGACTGAAATCTTTGTACCAGGCTTGTTCTTGTTCCATCTTCAGTGTTTGAACAAGAGAGAATTTTTTCCCCTCTTCTTTTTTAATTCCTTGGGTTTGTGGGTGGGTGTAATGAAGTTTTATAATCCTGATGAACTGATAGTAACTGGGTTGAACTTAACACAAGAAGAGGCAGATGGTACCTACACCTCCTTTGCTATTCCTAAAGCACCTATTGCCATCGTTCAGCAGCCTCCGCTGTTATCATCTTGGATGTCTGCAGGATAGATGCGGCAAACCGCACTGCATGATTTTGTGGCACATGGGTTGGTGCAATCTGTTGTACAACCACCAAGAGCATTGGCCAGCTTTTATGCCCCAGGTTAAAAAAGCCTAAAACCGTAAAAGTTTGGCTCCTGCCACTTTAAATATCCTGAGCCAAACTTCAGGAAAGTACAGCTAAGGAGTAAGAGTTTGGGTTTCCATTCTATTTCCTTCGCTAAAGATTTTAGCTCAGAGTACCAGACACAGGCAAGAGATCCAGGCCTTTTCTGGGATGCCCAACTTCCAAGCTGAAAGTCACGGAGGCTCTCTGCACTGCCCCGTGTGCTTTCTTTGGTGTCCTCTCTCCCTGCTCTCCAGTACGCTAGTCATATTTTTCTCTTTTCCTCCCTCTTCCTTTCCCTTTCCAGAATATCCATTTCACTGTATACTTGACCCTCGATCATTTTCACATCTGTGGTTGAAATTTACCTCTAGAAGAAAGTCCAAACACTAGCTTGGGCACCAAGCACTTCCAGGCACTCCTAAACTTTAAGAGAAGCTAGTCATGCCTGTGCTTTGTGGTCTGGGGCTGTCCCAAGTGACATCACTGACCTTGGTTCGATGATTTCATTCCTGCGTGGGTGAGCCTCCAAACCACTGTTTGAAAATGAAGCTCATTTTGTTCAGAAGGAGGCTTTTCACCCTTAGCACGTGGCATACCACGTAGTGTCCACATACCAGGGTTAATATGGAAGTCCTAATGGTTTTTCACGTTGGTGAGTTATGTGCCTCCAAATCTTGTCTGACTAGAAAAAGTACAGCCAAAGCATCTTTTAAGGAAAGATGCTGCTGTTACTGTTCTCTTCTTCTCTCATCGATATATGGGGTGTTGTCCCTGTCTATCTCTTTCTGCACTGGAACTAAGAGTGAACTGTGCTCATTACAATGTCATTACGTTTTGTGAGGTGGGTGGCCTATAACTGCATCTCCAAAGCGCTATTAAACCCTTGAATTGGAGTGTAGCCGGGCTAAAAACCTTAACCAGTTCAAAGGCCAAGTGTGCTTACTTGCAAGGCAATGATGGTCCAAGAAGAGTTTCTTTTTTTCTGAATTTCCATTCATATTCCCCAGTTTGCCTCCCAGGATGACAGGCCAGCTGATACACAGACGGGTGTTTTATCAGCTATTTAAGAAGTGGCTTCGTGGTACGAGGTATGGTCTCTTTCATGATGCAGGATGTCTCCTTAAGAAGGTCTGTCTGCATACTTAGTATAGGATTATTTTTCTAGCCCACAGCAGTCTTGAAGGCTGAGGTTGTTTGCCTGGAGGGTTGGTTATTATTTGCTTTTTTTTTCGAGCCTGCTGCATGTCATGTGGGGCAGAGGAGGAGGAAAAGATGCAGGTGAAAGTCTTTTCATCTCTAATGTTTGATGTATAGTTAGTTTTGTTATTCTAACCTCATGCAGCCATCTTGGGGTTGATGAAGGGGGATGGAAAAATAACCATAGAGAATAGTTTAATAAACTTCTCTGCTGTATCCAGTCTGAACTTTAAGATTCATGTGTGTGGTCCTCTACTGTCCAATAATATATTACTATTTCTGCTTCATATTCCCTAGTGATTGACTCACTAGATATTGATGATTGACTCTCTAGTGATTGATGTGGTAGGAAAAAAAACTCCCAACAAAATCCCACCACCTACCTGGAGGTACTGTGTTTTATTTCTACATGGAACATACCCCGCACTTTTAACTCACCTTGTAAATCCAATTGTAACTTCTTGGTCACCCCAGTACAAAATGGTAGCTGATGCTCTTGCTATTTTGCCATGCTGGCTCGGCCATCATGCTGTGACCAAAACAGGTTCTTCAACAGCCATTTAAGAAAAATATTTTTGCTGCTTATGGCTTCAAAGCAGAGGTAGTTAAATTAAATATTTTACTTGGGCCTGGTGAGTTACTGTCAAAATGTGTGACTAACTCTCAAGACATGGCTTATATTTAGTAAAGAATATTTTTTTTGCTCTTGTAAGAAATTTGTTCACTGAACGTGCTCATGTTTAGGTGTTGAAGTATAAATAACGTCTTAGGCAGGGTCCAAAGCCTGCCAAATAATGGTTGTACAATCTGGATTTCTCTTGGAGTCCTTGATTTCCTGTTTGGTCCAATAGAAACATAAATTATTCCTGGATTTGCATATATGGACAACTACAACTAATAAATGCATGTATGCATGTGTCAAATAGGTATCTTTTATAGACATATATCAGAGATGAGCATGAGTTTGGATTTTTGGTGCTGGTTAGAGAAATGAGACTTCCCTAGTGAATCAATTCCTTAAGTGAAAGAAGTCTTTTTGTAGAAGGCATTTTAAGTGGGATTATTGCTGTCCTTTGTAATGCTGATGAAATCCTCCCAGGAATTAGGTGACGATGTTTGTCCCTAAGAACACCCAAGTTGTGTCCAAGAGCTAAAGTGACTTTTGATCTCTCAGAATTATCTTCTGAGAGCCTTTCGTGATTACGTCTGAAAACCAGATTTAACTTTATGTTCTGCCTCCAAAGTCCTTCCTACCTTCTGCTATATAAGTAAACAAAATGGTTTTAGATAGGCAAGTACCACCCTTTCATAGGAACAAAAAAAAAAGTAGGCTGTTTGTGAGTGTCTGACCCTCCTTTTAGTCTTTTTTCCATTTCTTGGTGAAGCAAACAAAATCATGTGAATCTCAAATACTCATGGGAGGGGAGAAAGAGGGAGAGGCTGTTGCTTTTTTTGGATTGAGTAGTGCCCAGAGACACTGAACAGAAAGAGGCTCCCGTTGTGCACAAGCTGCACTGACGTGAAGGAAGCAGTCTGTTGTTTTAATACTACTGTAATAAATACATGTATATATTTGGTAAGTCTGTAGTATGCTGCTGCAAAATTGTTGCTTGTCTCCAAGTAGCCTTCCAGGAAATATGTTAGTACATTTGCATCTCTTGGTCACATCACTCAAGCTTAGAGCTGTTGCCTTATTAAGTAGAGGAATATGAGGATTAATTTAGATTTGTTTGGGAAGCTGACTCCAGTGTGTCTTCCTCCCATTTGTCTGGTACTGGTTCTTGCTGACAGTGTTCTGCAAGGGAATTTCCCTTAGGAAGTAAGGTTTTTATTGGACTAGTGCTTCTCTGAAGTATGTATAGAGGAAAATAACACTGGTAACATTAGGCAGGAAAAAAATAACCCCTTGACTGCTCCAGCAGGCCTCCCTAAACATTATCATATGTTGTATAATACAGGGAATAAGAAAAGTAAGTAGTAATTATAGAGAAACACATTTTCTATATGTTTTTGTTATGCACAAATCCAGTATTATATTTGAATAAAAGGCCCTTACATACAATGTCAATTTTACATTTGTAACTTTTATATGAGAGCACCAAATCTCATAGTTGTGTAATGCAGAAATATGGTAATCAGCTGATTAAATAATTAAATAATGAAAAGCCGTTGATAACATGGTGAGCAATGTTCA
This sequence comes from Elanus axillaris, assembly GCA_026212715.1. NCBI lineage: Eukaryota > Metazoa > Chordata > Aves > Accipitriformes > Accipitridae > Elanus > Elanus axillaris. The sequence goes on from JANZLQ010000030.1 coordinate 22,434,649, forward strand.
AATACTATATGGAAAGTAGCAGAAAATCTGCAGGAAATGTATAATTACACAATTTGTTAAGCTTTTGTATTTTGCATTGACAAGACATCATCTTGTGTATATATATGTTTGCAAACGAAATCAGATGTTCATCATTTGGTGCTTCATTTGCTAATTATAATGTGGGATCCAATACAGCAATAAGCATCTACAGTGAATAGAGGCTGACTGTAGCTCAAGAGTAAGCTTTTTCCGTGTTTGAATCTCACTTCTAGGTGGACATGGTCCCATTTTTCTTTATTCTCTCTCCAAAATTGTTGACTCCCTGTTACAGTTCCAGCTGTCTACCCAGCAGTCATTCTTAACTCATGTCTGAAACTTACCCCATTAGGAGTGTCAGGCTCTATCATAGCTATTAACCCCCAGTCTATTTTTGTGAGATGTTGGAAGGGTACATCAGATCTCCTCCTTCAGATTTTGACTGATAGGGCGATGCAATAAGGAGAGAAATCGCCCTCTTACCTTCTATCTCTGCTTGTATAGAGCTAATGCTCTATTCAAAACCTTTGGACTCCATGTACTTCCTTGGGCTGTCCATGCCTTTTCTCTCTACTTCCTCTGAGGGGCTGTTCCCTCGGCCATCCTTAATGATGTACTTCAGTCCCTGAATTTAGACAGGTCAGCAACCCGGATTGTTGTTTATCCTGTTGGCAGGGGTGCAAAAAGAAGGAAATATTCATTTTTAATTTGTCTTACCTCCTTGAAAGTCCATTTAAAACTACGTTTGTTATGTGGGAGTGCTACACTTTTTTTCTTCTTTCCCAAAGCAGCCTGTCATTTCCTCACTAACCTTTTAATGTAACAAGCCCAGAGATTTGTCTTCTTGTTTTCAGTGGGGAGGGCCCAGTACTCCTGGAAATGGAGGTACCCATGTTAATCAGAATGTGACTTTGAACGATTACCAGCACATCCAGATTCCTGGACTGCTGGTGGAGGATTTGGTCCAACTTGTACCTTTGTAAGCAAATGTACAGTTACTTTAGCTGGACAATCCAGTGCAGGGGGGAAGACTAGAGTGAGCTTTCTGTTATTTTATTAACATGCTCTCAGTTTCGGTCATCAGGAAACCTCCGACAAGTATTTATTTGAAGATGTCTCTGTCCAAGACAATATTGTGATTAGACTCAAAGGAAGCAGAAAAAATAGGTTTTCTAACTGAAACAAAGTGAAGGACGCTTTTTATTTCCCCAGCCTTACGAATTTCTGGAAGAGTAACCCAAGATAGGACTTGGCAAGTACGTGTTATGCCCTCTGCCAAATAATGGCCAGAGATCTAGCAAATCTAGTTATTAAATGAGCTGAGCAGGAACAGCCTGTTTGAAACTGCTTAGAAATACTAGCACTATGCTCAGCAGAGGAAAAAAGACGCGGGGATTATGAACTGCAGTCGCAGAGGCCTCATGTCAACTAAGTAAGATCAGAGCCAACAGTGGACAGAGCGGTGTGGGAGAAGCAGGAGAGGGGAGACGAGTGTGGTTGAGGCTCATATGCTGCTCTTGGCACTGAACCTACTCTTGTTATTGTTACTCTGCTTAGCTTTTAGCTGATAAATAAAACATGGAGTAGTGTCTAGAAACACAGACAGAAGAGAGTTCAGCTACTGCCTAACTGCCGTGTGGTGCAATTGCTGCGTAAGAGCTACCTTTTTGGAATTAAAATGGGAACCTGTGGCATTTTATGGACTGGGACTAGCAGTAATGCTTTACAGTAATAGGCCATGAAGATGGTGGTTGAGGGAAGTATAAAGGCTTTATTCCTAGACAAATCCAGGGAATGGCATTTAGACAGTCCAGAGAGTCTGGTCTGTAGCTGAACTAAACTGGCACCAGTTGCTAGAGCAGATTGCATAAGTGACCCAAAAGGGATGGCAGAGAATAGCTTTCCAACTCCCAAGAGCAGAGGGATCCTATTCAGGGAAGCTGTCTCAGCTGTCAGGGCAGTTCTTCTTCCATGTCAGTGGACTGAAAAATATCTCTATTTTTCCCTTTGCAACAAAAAGCAAAAGCTAGCTTCTGAAAGACTATTTTAAAAGTAGAAGAGCTTAAGGCTTCTGAGGGCTTCATCTCCCAAAATGTTAATGATGGCTCATAAAAGCTAGTCTTCTGCAGAGAAACAGTCCAATTTCTGTCTCGCATTCTTCTAAAAGGTGAGTGCTGACTCAATATGGAGGGTAATTCACTTGCTATTTTAAAGCTGTGGAAGGTGCAGCGTTGTTCAGTTCTGTAACTGTGTGATCCCTCTGTTTCAGTACTGGGGAGGAAGTGCTGCTCCTTCATACCGAAATCTGGCCTAGGTGTGGTGGACAGAAAGCTTTCCAGGAGCAGCGTGGCTGTGCTTCTCTGGGTAGGTGTTCAGCAGCTTCCCTAGCAGGTCTTCCCAGACGGACGTTCACTTTGTGGCATTGTGCTTGGCAAAGGGGGTGAGCCCTGAGTGACTGAGCTGTGCTGTGGCTTGAAGAAAACAGGGGAGAGCAGCAGCTTGTATTCTTTAGGGTTTCTGGGGCAGTAGACCAGGAGAGGTCTCCTGTGTCTTTTTACAGCCTGCCTTGGCTTCCCTTTCTTGCCTGGTGAAGGAAGGCCTCCACGTGCTTGGGGCTTGAATCCGAGCTCAGAGGCTGGGTTTGCGAATGGCTTTCCTACGTTAGCCAAAAATATTAGTCTGTGCATGTGTCTGTGGAGGCATGGGGGAGGGAGTGTTGCTCCCTTGTGCAGTCGCACAGAACAAGCCACAATCTGGCGTGCTTTTGGTTATTAATAGCTAGAATATGGAAGTAGGGCAAATATCCATCCTGATTTATCCTGACCTGAATAATCCATATAGTCTTCAGACCACAGACTAGCAATTCTGTCTCTAGCTGTCACATTCCTGAATTTTAGGAAGTGATATCTTTGACCATTTTGTGTCATGATGATCAATGTCACATTAAAGGGAGATGCCTGCAGGCAGGCGTGTGAGCTGTGTGAGCCCTGCTTGATTAGGGAAGCGCTGGGGTGGGGATCCTGCTCCCTGTCACTCCACGCTGTCAGAGACCACAAGACGAAAGATCCCGAGGGAGAGGTCGCCCTGGCCTGGGGCTGCTCTGCTGGGGAGGGGGAGCATGAAAGCTGCTCTAAGAGGCAGGCCACAGGCAGAGGAGAGGAGTCAAAGAGCCATAAAGCAGCACTGAAGGAGGGAGGAGACATTTGATTCGGGAATGGGGAGGGAGGAGAGAAAGAGGGAGAGATGTGCAAAACCCTCTGGTTAACCACTCCTAGGCAGGATGAGGGTGTTCTGCGGGAGTGCAAATTGATCCAGTAATACTGGGGTGTTCAGACACCAGGAATTAAAATTAAAATAAGGAAATAGTGATGAGTCTCAGGAAAGGGTCCGTGGTGTTACTGGAAGTTGGACTTTTTTTCTCCTTTTTGTTTCTAAAAATCACGAATAAATTGAATCCCATATTTTTATTTTCCTCCCAGCTTGCAACATGGTGTTTTTCACACCTGGTTTTGAAATCACAGCAACTTTTTGACCAAATGTGCAGATTGGCCATTGAGGCCTACTTACATTCCTAGCATGTGAAGAGAGACAAACAAAAGGACATTAACTTTGATAAATCCAGCAAAAAGATGCCTGGAACACAAATCAGAAGTCCTCATTTGGTCAGTTTTCCCCCTGAGTTCCACGCGAACTGGCATGATTCTGGAGTAAAGCATGCAAGCTGGAAGAATAGGGTGCACATTTGCATCCTGTTATTGTTCTGAGTGTTATTCTGGTAACAATTTCTTTTTCTGGATAGGCATACAAAAAAGCAATAAATATTATTGCTGGTTGCGTTTTAGAAACTGCAGGCGTTAGTTGGAACGTAGGCCTATTTACTAGGGGTAGAATGAGTATACAGGGAAGCAAATCCTTGCCCAGAAGGTTTTAAAGCCTAATATTAAATCAAGATACAAAGTAAGAAACAAGAGTAGCATGAAATGAAGATGGCTGTGCTAACAGTCTGCAGTTATTTAAGCCAGCTAATGAACAATTCGATAGCTTCAAATCATCTAGCATTTTGTGTGTGTTGTGGTATGTTTCTGTTCTGCTTTAATTCAGGTAAGTAAATACAAGAATGTTTTCTACCAAGCTAATTTCTGGAGTTGCAGTGTTTGAGTTACACCCAGGGCAGGTTAGCCCCTTTGTAAATGCTGGGTTTCAGCGTGTCAATGCTTTTGGGGGACTTTAACTGTTGGTATGAAACCTCACAGATAGCCCTCCATGCCGGGGTCACCCGCCTCCGCCTTGTGCCTCCCTTCCCAAGCCACAGCAGCCGAGGAATCACCACAGGTCCCTTGGCTCTTCCCTCCAAATTTCACACTCTTCCCTGACCAAACCTGAGCCTCCATTCACACACACACACACACACACCCCCCCGCCCTTGCAGAAAGCTTTCAGCCAGAGTGAACGCGACACAGCAAGACAAAACATGCATCTCCCAACGCCAGCAACCACCTCAGTCCTTCTGCGGAAGGGGCTGGGATGGCTCCCTCGCCTTGCAGGAGAGCCGAAGCTGGCAGGCCAGGCTGCCGGCAGGCGGGTGGGCAACCCCAGCCGCCATTTTGTCGGCACCCAGCCCTGGCCTGGGAGAGGAGGGCAGACATGGCAGCACTCCCTTTCCTCTGACAGCTGAGGAAACCGCAGGGCCCCAGGGCCTGACCCAGCCAGGGAGGCTGAGATTCCCACAAGTGGGGAAAGAAAGAGCGTGCCGGGATTTTCCTGTTTGCTTTCGAAACGCAGGTGCCCGCTATCCGGGTTATTTTGTGCGTGTGTCTGCTGGGAAGCGTGCACCAGCACTCAGGGCTCTGTGGCTTGGGCTTGTGGCGTTAGTGAGCCTAGTTTGTTAGCGGCGAGTTACTCCGGTCAGATTTCCAAGTAAACAGCAGACAGATGCTTGCCCCTTTGAGCTGTTACAGTTTGCCAAGTAAACGGTCTGAACTTTGAAATTTCTCCTTTTACTTTCTGCCTTCCTGACCCTGCCTCCACCGACAGCAGGTCCCTCTTGTCAGGGGAATGTCCTCCAGGCACAACACAGGCAAATGGAAGAGGGAAATTTTCACCTCCAGAAATCCTGTTTGGCAAGCCAAGGATGCCCGGGCCTGTGAGAGGGACTGCAGCAGGCAGCTCCTGGATGAGACTTTCCCTGAGACTGAACAAGATCATTTCCCTGGAGAGAGGGGGCAGGGTAGGAGCGTGCACATAGTAACAGCAACTCGGCTGACGGGTGATAGCTCATTAAGCTGTCACAGCTCTATGGTAACAGCGTGTATCCACATCGAAAGCAAACACACAGGCTTTGATCAAGTTTGCTCTTATTCTACTCGTGGAGTTCAGCCCAGCCTGGGCTCCCTCGGGAGCTGGGGACTTACTTTGCAGCTTGCAGAATAAGCCCTGCCTCTGCCTCGATAGGGACACCTTCATCAGGTTTCTTGTTGCTGGGCCCAGTCCCTGTCCAGGCCTAATTCGGAGGGTCAGCTTCGCCGTCCTCTGAAGCTCGGCAGGCAGCAGCCTGGGCTTTAGGTCACCTTCTCTACCACGACCCCCTTGATGGGGTTTTCTCGGAGGCCCTACTCTAGCACTGTATGCACCTGAATGCACAGGGAGGCCTCTCTGGCTTATGGAAGGAGCAGGGTTTGAACGGCTTCTGTTGAGTTATTTTTGCATGATTCATACATGCCTTGGGCTTACATGGAGTCTGTTTATGACTGGGATGAAACATTAAAAATGCTGAAGTGTCTGGTACCTCTGCTTGTTTTCTTCTTTAAGATATGAAATGAATTGCATCAAGCTAATAGTCTGAATTCTGGAATAAAGAGCATTAGCCACACTCCAGAACATATCACCTTTTTGCTCGGTGAAATGAACAACTCTGGAAATGGTGTTTGAAGACAGTTTTGTATCATGCGCTCGAGATGCTGCAAGCAAAGTATTTATTGATTACAAAATATAGTTGTTCAGTTTTGGTCTTTGGGAGGGGAGAGGACTTCTGGCATTTAGGCATTTCTCTGGGGAAGAAATGGTCCAGCTCTGCTGAATCTGTGGAGTTTCTTCCATTGACTTTATACTTTTTGGCTCATTTCCAGTCTGACCTCCCTCAGCTGCTGTCTGGATGTTTGAGGAGTTAGATCATCTTTGGCAGCTAGTAATATATTTTTGAATTTTTTTATACCAAAATGAATATCAATGTTCAGCAGGTTATCAAAACACAAGCTTACATTACTGCAAAGAAAGCATTGCTGTTTACTTTCCAAAGCCCAGTCTTGAATTTCTTCTCATCTTGGGGAACAGCACAGTAAATGATGCAAGGGAACAGAGGCACGGTTCAAATACACCCTTACATTAAGCAGTTCTGTAAATACCGATGTCTTTGTGAAGGCTCTGTTTCACATAGGCTTCCCAAATGTTGCAGGCGGTTGCATCTTTTATATGCCATGCAGGTCAAATCCTTAATAAAAGTGCCATTTCTCTTGTAACTTGTAAAACGTACAACTTCTTCCCCAACCAAAGGCTTTCCCTTTCTCCTGCAACCCCCTTCATCCAGGCGTGTGAGGTCTCTCTGCCGGAGACGTCTTCTACTCATGGAGCAATTCCTACTGGCTCCAGGTTAGACTTCAGTTCTGGTGCTGTTCATCTCCAACCCTTGTCTTTTTCCTTTGAAGACGATCATGTGAGGATGTCAGTCTGCAACTGAAGGGCTGTAAACAGTTGTTAGAGCTGCAGCTGCAAGGCTTTAGTTTGGTTCATCGAAGTGGGACTCAGCCAGCCTAAAGGGTGTGCCGAGCTGAACACGTCCCAGTTCCCCGTCATAACATATAGTGTATACCATGCCGACAATCATTTGGTTTTAGCATAGGTAATCATTGATATGTTCTTTTAAGTGAGATTCATAGATGCTGATTACATTTACTGCATAAATTATTTCATTATTAAAATCAGGTCATTTGAGCCCCAAAACCATTAACATGCAAACTATTAGCATAATTTCATAAGCTAATAAATCAAGCACAGGAAAAGAATTAAGCGGTTCCTAGTGATAAGTGTTTCTTCAGAGATTAAGAAACACAATTTTCTTATGCATATATTAACATTTTAAAAGTGAATTCATGCAAAAGCAATTTTTCTGCATATATAAAACTTATGTTTAATAATCTTTATACTCAGCCTCCAGAGCTGTTTCAAAATTAATGTTTTTTTCTCAAATCACTGTACAGGAATGTGACGTTGAACCAGCTAGCCTGTTTTGATATACTCTACCTGTAAAATTCTTTATGCCTTTATTAAACAGTCCAAGTTAAGAAATAAAACAAGCCAAGATATGATTTATAAGAAAAATAGCTTGGGTTCATCTCAAATAATGAACTGTTCATCCAAGGTAAATTTTGTATTCTTAGTCTCAAGCAGTACCAATGAAATTGTAATTATCTCCATAATTGCAATCTAGAACTGCGGCTGTCATCTTATTAAAGTGGTGCATTAAAATTGATTTATTTCCCATTTCTTATGTAATAGAATGTAATACTGGCCAGAATAATGCAGAGATAGGCTTTTCTATTCACTTTACTGGCTAGATTTAAAATAATACAGTAATACGACTGTAATTATTTGGATACACAAAAGTTGCAGGGAAACAAAGAAAATTCCAATGTAAATGAAACTGTAATAAGCAGCAGATGACAATGCCCGAGAATTTTACTATGTTAGGAGATGTCCATGATTTATTTATGTTTAGCTGGTTTTGTTTTCCAACTTCTAACCTACTGTTTTGGTTTGTTTAGTGTAATTCTTTCTCAATATGAGGCACCCAATGATTTGCTCCAAGGAAAAAGAGAATATAATGTTTTCAGAATGGTGCGCATCATACTGGGTGTTTTGGGTCTCTTGCTTCCTAGAGCAATACCACAGCCTCTTTCTTTTCTAGCCCACATATGAAAAAAACCCACTCATCTAGGTTTCAGCAATTGCTTGTACTTGCTGCTGTTTAATGACTGCCTTGGCTAAGACACCACCACACTGAGAACTGCCTCTTTGGGGAGCGATGGCTTTTTGCTGTCCATCTCCCTTGAAGCAGTTCACCCTGGGGCCAGCCAAGGACCACCACTGGCCCTAGGGAGTTGGTGGCAACATGCAAGAGGGGAAGTAGACAAGGCGCTCCAAGACATGGTCTGGTGGGCATGGACGATGGTTGGAATTGATGATCTTGAAGGTCTTTTCCAACCTAAATGAGTCTATGATTCTGTAAGTGTGGGGACACCCCTTATCATGGCAGCTGGTTGCTATGTCAGCTTTGCGGCAACTTGAAGCCACAGCCTCAGCCACAGGAGAGCCAGAGTGTTGATCTGACATGGTGGCAGTGTCCACCCAAGTGTGACTGAGGTAGCGGGCCAGCCAGCAGACAGCCTGTATGGAAGAGGAGGCAAAAGGGAATGCATTATGGTCACTCTTGTTATAGTGTGTAGCTCATGTGGTGCATGAATTGGACCTGTGGCTCAGAAGACCAAGTAGTACTTACCTAAACAAGGAAACAGCAGAGTGCTGTCAATGTGCAGCTTTCCATGTCTGTTGTCCAAGCCGTTCTTGTTCTGTGTTCCCTCCCTGCCTTTTGGCCCATCAGGAAGTACAGGGATGTTGTAAATCCCCCAAATTATTAGTGTTCTCCTTACCTTTCCCCTGTCAGAGGATTCAGTGCCCCATTCCTCAGTTATGGTCTCTTTTACGTTCTTTGTTTCAAAGCAGATACTGAATTACTGCTGCTCCTGGCAGGTCTTTAGCTTGTTGAGAGGCTGTCTGCACTATTGTATATGCGTAAATTATTTGTATCTGTTGAGGATTCTCCTGGGCTGTATTTCAGGTATGTCTTCAGAAGAGTTTGTCGAAACTCCGTTTCAGGTCATAAGCTCATTTTTCAATGTTTGCTAATTAATTGCACAGAGGAGATAGTGTATCTAGCACAGGGCAGGTGACAACACCCATGTGAAATGGTATTTATGAGAATTTTCTAATCAAAATGTGCGTAATCACAGCTGAATGGTTATGGAGTATCTGGCAGTGTTGCTTTCCATATTGCTGAAGCTGAATATTACAAAGGAGATTTGAAATCTCTTCTGGACAAATTGGCATGATTTGGGAGTTTTTACAACATAACGGTCCCACTTGAAGACAAATGGAGGCTACTGTGTAAATGCAAAACCTGACTTGATTGCTTTGTTCATATATAGTAGAATCCCACTGAAGTCGAAGGCAGATTACTCACCTGAATAAAAATTCCGTGTCAGGTTCCACATTTGCATGAATGAATATGTGTAAAAACAAGAATTTGAATTTCCAGGATTCTGTAATAATTATTCTCAGGTAATACTGCTATCTCCCCTTTTAAAATGCTAACAAATCTTTCTCATGTGGAACACCCAACATGAAGTACTTTACTTAGCTAGGCAGCGTCCTAATTTTTGGCGGTGTATGAAGAGGAAGGTTCCTCCAGGCAGTGTTTAGCACACCTACCCCAGGCTTCTGCTCTCACTGCCTCTCAGAGGACTCCGTTCCTCTCCACGTGCTAGAGGGGAAACCTCCGAAGACATTTAGCAAGCAAAATGAAGGCATCTCTGCCCAGGTTCAATGAATGTTGTCCCAAGAGAACAACAAACTCATTTGAACCACAGAATTTATGTTTCGCTGTTGGTTTTATTCACTGTCCTTGTTCATACTGGCATCTTTTCTCTTTCAGCTTATTTATCTGCCTTCTCTGTAAACTGTGACTGCCTGATGAAGTGGCAAATTCAGCTTGGAAGTAATTTCTAGTATAAATTAGTTTCTGCTGTACCTGTTTATCAAGCCCACTGAGCAGTGGAAAAGGATATTTAAAAAATCAGTCTTTGAATGATGGCTTATTCATTACATTAAAAGCTTATTCATTCACTAATCTGACCACTTCTAAACTACTACTAGCACATTATATGCACTTTTCGACTCATGAAGGAAGAAAATGGAGACAAGTGGACTATGTTGTCTGTGCTTGGCAGCTACAGTGCACATCGGTGGCAGGAGGATGAACAAAAGTTCAAATCCATCTCTGACGGATTCCCTTAATATGAAAAAACTGCTTTGTATGAAAGTACATATAGGGCTGCACTTTGCACACACAGTTCAGAGCCAGGAATGCCAGGAAGAGCCTGGCTGAGGCATTCAGTTGTAATATACTCAGTTTTCTTCCTGCATGTCTGCAGTGGCTGCTCCTGCTCCTTACTTCCTATCATGCCTGCAAGTGTATGGGAGGGAATATTCTCTGGTGTTTGGGGAAGAGTGCTAGAAAATCAGCATTCCTGCTCTGGGGTGCTTATAAACCATAATAAACCCAACAGCGTTCCTCCTTCTTTCCCAGGAATCCAAAATACTTATGGAAATCCTGAGCTACTGCAGATTTTTCTTCTAGGAAAATGCTGTTGTCACCAAGATCTTTCTCATGGCAAGAATGGCTGCTGGTTTGGGGGTTTTGTTAGGTTTTGTTTGTTTGTTTGTTTTTTAAAGATCTCTGTCTACAACACAAAACAAATGCTGCTTTATTTTCCTCCAGCACCGAAAATTCTGTAGAGGAGGGAATGCTGTATAAGAAGCAGTGCTGTACTGCTCCCCTAAGATGTTCAAAAGTAGGCTTGTTCTTCAGAACTAGAATTGCAGTTGCCTCTTTTTAAGATTATTATTCTCCCGGGTAACCACTACATACAGCATTTTGGTGAGAAGTAAGTAACTTTATATGGTTGAGGTGGAAACTGAGTCATCCACCAGAGGTTCTTCCAGGAGAGGAGGCACTTCTAAAGTCCATTGGGACCTCCACGAAAATCTCTGTGGCCATTTCAGTGACTTGCTTTGTTACAAAATCCATTCGTTTATTAAACTAGCTACCCAGCCGAACCGTTGCTCCATTTCTGAATTGGCAAATATTTCTGTAAGAACAAAACAGCTGTATAGTACCTGCTGCTTTAAATAAAATAATAATAATCCACAAATAGCAAGATATGTGAAAGTGTTTGCTGAGGACCAAAGCTTTTGTGTCAGAGAAGAGTTCAAGAAGACTAGGATACACATAGTACTCTGGCTTTGTCATAGGTTCTCTGTTGCAAATTTGAAATTACGATATTGAAAGCAGTATTGAAGGTGACTGTGGAGTTTGCATAGGTACCTGCTGAAGATCTCTGATGTGATGTAAATGGCCCTGGCTTATTAAAATCTGATCTTCATGCATTGTGTTGACTCCATTTTCATTATGGGGAGTATATGAACTGTGAACTATTGAAGAATAAGAACCAGTTCACACAAGTGGTTCTCCCTTAGTTATACATCGAGAGTCATTTATCTTCTTCATTTTCTTATGTAACCTTAAATGGGACAATCAACTTTGAATTTTTACGAATGTATTTGAACTTTTCAGGGGGGAGGGGTCTTAGATCTCAAGGTATCCGAAAAATCATGAGACTAAGAACGCAGCTGGGGTGTTTAGGCTTAATTTTATTTAAATGGCATTCAGATGTTTACTTGACACCTTAGGAATTTCTGTAAAAATTTATGCAAAACAATGTGATTCAATATTTTTAAGGTATCATGATAATCTGCTTGTGCTTTATTTGCTGTTCTGTGAACCACTCCCTGCAGCTGGTGGAAAATCTTTTTCCTTTTTATTGCAGATGACCTGTGATTCCAGGTTCTTCCTCAAGAAAAATTCTAAGAAGTTATTAATCAGATTGGAAGATTTTAAGGTAAACTGCAAAGGACAAAGAGAATTGCTCCACCAAGGCCAGAAATTGAGCCCACAGGAATTAGCTGAATGGCTGTAATATATGTCCCATAGAAAACTGGCAGCGTTGGTTATTCTTCATTTTTATGTAATGTATGTTAGTTCACCTTTGTTTACCCATCCATCACGAACAACGTAGAGGAGAACTATGCATACTAATATATATTTAGGACATTCTGGAAGTATGATTTGCTTTCAGAAATGAGCCTCCAAAACTTATATAAAATCTATCTGTGGCTTGTATTTCAAATAAACAGATCCTCTGAAATTATTTGAACGCTGCAGAGTGTTTATAAACTGACTGATGCTTACAATTAGCTTATTTGTTAGCATGCCATCCTCTTGTTTCAGCTGCAATCCAGGCATTTGGGACCCATTTTTGAAGCAAGGCACCGCCTGCTCACTTTCCCAATACTCCTGGAATATTCCAGGGGTGTCACTCAGAGTAAAGAGACGGTCAGGTCTTGACACTGTGGCTCAGCTTGGTGCTGGCTGACCCTGGTTACGAAACTGTTCTGGTGTGCTAAGCCAGCAGAAATCTGACCCAGCAGAGAGAGACCTAGTGGTTTTCTGGTAGGCGACCGTGCAGAAATGTCTCAACAGCGGGTGTCGAAGGTGGTGAAGGATGAAGGTGGGACAGCTCTACCAACAGGGAGGAGGGAGCTGGCTTGTCACTTAGCGGTTAAGTCACCTGAAGGGGGGCATGGGACTGTGTAACCTTGTAGGGGTAGCTGCCATGTGTTTTTCCACACCCAGCTTAGATATTTACTGCTGGTGATGTGAACTTCATGCTGTCTGTTGAGAAACCTGTTTATCAGCATGGGGTATCAGCTTTGAAAGATTTCATGCTTAAATGAACATGTGCCTGTGCATTATCACAACAGAGGAAGTCTTATCTTGCACTACAGGCAAATATTACAGCAACATAGAACTACATTTTAGGAAATCTGAAGGGAAGGTAGAGTGACAAGCTCATTATAACTGACATATGTATGTAGTTTTACACTTCTGATTACATAGATTTTGTTAAAGTGGACCAATATCGGCTTAAGTTTGTTTACCAGTATAACATGTCCTTTCCTTCTCTTTAAGTCTTGCACATGGAGAACTGCAGCACTGAACATGAAATCTTTATTTCCAGGTACTTCTGAATAAGGACAGCCAAGAAGGTTAAGGCAAATCAACTTAGGGATGTGAATCCAACTTCTATAAATTACAGTGCATTAAAAGGCTTCTGTGTGGTTTAGTTCCTTCAGGTATAGTGCAGTTTTAGACTTGCTCAAGGACTGTGCTTACTTCTTGTTATTGATGGCTCTTAAATTTAATGAACTTTAGAAAAACCCCAAAGGTGAGATAAAAAAGGTTGAAATGTGTGTCTATTCTAATTAAACACTTAAGGGAAGAGGAGAATGTCTTACCAAATGACTTGCCTACATATAGTTTGAAAGTAGACAACATTGCTGAAGTAAGGTCTCCTGCTGCAGTAGATGAAACTCCTAAAAAACAAACAGTGGCACTTGCCTAAAAAGGATCTTGGGAGCTGTATTCAATGTGAAAGCCATGGACAAATCAGCAAAGACTCTTCTGAAACGCTTCCAAAGTAAGTAAACATATATTTTTAAATATTTTATCAATGTTTTACTAATATTTATTAATATATTATCCTTGAGAAGAGAAGGCTGAGGGGGGATGTCATCCCTGTGTATAAATACCTGATAGGAGGGATCAAAGAAGACAGAGCCAGGCTCTTCTCACTGGTATCCAGGGAAGGGATAAGAGGCAATGGGCACAAACTGAAACAAAGGAAATTCCATTTAAACAAAAGAAGAAACTTTTTTTCCCATTAGGTTGGTCAAACACTGGAACAGGTTGCCCAGAGAGCCTATGTCTTTGGAGATAATTCCAAACGCAACTGCACGTGGCCCTGAGCAACCTGCTGCCTTGCAGACCCTGCTTTGAGCAGGGCGTTGGACCTGATGATCTCCAGAGGTCCCCTCCCACCTTAGCCTTCTGTGATTCTGTGTAGACAAGATGTTGTTAGCAATCTGCTAGTGAAAAGATATGAACAAAATTTCAATCTCTAAAATTTCCTCTGACATCGTCTTATTTACAGAACTGAATACATTAAGATGGGGTTTTAATTGTTGAATTATCTTTTCTGTAATACAGTGAAAAGGGCTAGTGCAAATGTAAGTGAATAGCAATGGGAAATTAAAATGTTGTGCCAGAAATTCCTTTGCAGAATTCAGGTTCAGTTGTCAATGATCCGAACATTGATTTCATCTTTGGTCTGCAAGAAACATTCTCTCCAGATCTTCACTGATTTTTCTTTTTGGATGATTTGTGACATATTCCTTTTGACAATACTTACTCCCCTTCTTTTTTTCCCCTTGCTAGTTCCAGTATACTGTAATATGTTAAAAGTAGAATATAACTGTAAATTACTTCAGCATTTTCAGTAGTCTTAGCATTTTGCCCAAACTGGCTTGTCCAATATCTCTGTTCAAATGTTCTGAATTTGCTGTCTTGCTAAATAATGCAGATGTTCAAACACCAGTTTAAGAGCTGTATCCACTTAATGGAAGCATGCAAAGATCCAGAACACTGGAAAGCAGCAGAATTTCTCCTGATTTTGTCTACTGTCTATATTTATCGCTGTTCATTCGTCTATGTGCCTTCCCTCCCACCCCAGCTGCCACCACGCAGATGGCATTCCCAGCAAAATAAACAGTTTGGATTCAGTACACTTCGTTGTCTGTCAGCAGATGACAGGAAGAGAGAAGAGGATGGCTAGCTCCACATTTTTCAGGTCAAGTTTTTCCCTGCATTCTACTCAGTCACCACAGAGAGGTCCTGGGGATTACCAGGGGGGGGAAGGGAGCAAGAAAGTTTGATGCTGTGCATATAGTGACCTTTGACGCATTCTGAGGCTTAAATTTCCATACTATGCAGTTATTTACTTCTAACTCTATAACAGCTTTAATTTATTAAAGGGCTGAAAAAAATGGTTTTGTTTGCCCTAGAAACCAAGTGAAAACAATGAGGAAGAAGAAGGCCTCCCTGCAAAGTTGTTACTATTAAACCCAGACACAAAGTGGAATGTTTGCAGTGTCTATGAACAGATGTCTAATGACAAGCAAACAAAACAGTTATTCTTAAGTAATGATTTATTTCTGGTTTATTTTTTAAATGCCTTTTATTCAGCCCTTTCATATTAGTCACTTCTATATGCTTTTAGTGTTGTATGCTGGCCAGAGTGCTACTGAGAAAAACATGATGGTCTGGGGTTTGATACAAGAAAAGAGGAAAGGAGAGACAGGGTAGCTTTTTAGGCTAAAGGATAATGTAGCCACAGGTGTCCAGCCTTTGCCTTCAGGAATTCAAACTTCAGATGCCATTAACTGTGCTAAACTTTCATTCTGGGGGCTGAAATCTCCAAAACTATTGTGTGCCTCAGAGTGAAAAGTTTCAGCTAAAATTATTTTGTTGAACAAGGCTAAGGGAAAAGGTCGCTAGGTTTGGCATCTTAAAAATATTTTTGCAACTGTTTTGCTGAGGAGCTGTAGTACCTCTGTGTGTTGCAACAAGGACTTGATATTCGGCACATGTGACAGCAGGAGTTTTTTTGGCTGCCTTGTGAAAATTCATTCAAAATACCACTCAGAGTACAGGCTTCTGAAAAACACCCGTTCATAAACACACAGAAGAGTTCTTGATGCCCAGCTGCAGCAGGGTCACTAAGGCACCCAGTCTGAGAGCAGAGACAGATGTCCCTTTCAGTGACTCAAGCTAGAGCACTTTAAGCAGGTATTGGCCCATCTGCTTGGTACCGCTCCCATATCTCAGATGTCATGGCTCATTATCTGAAGGCTCAAGCTCTGTGTTTCAGGGGAAATTCAGGGAAGCTGTGCCATTCACTGACAATGCCATCTTAACAGCCCCCAGCTGCTCATTCCCAGCCTGTGACCTCCTTCAGTTGTTCTTGCAAAATTGTTTATGGGGCCTTGCAACAACCTGGATCCAAACCCTGCCCCTCCACACCCCCAAAAAAGCTCTGATTATTTTTTAACCCGAACCCACTCTCACAACCAGTTCAATGCAGGGATAACTGCAGCTGGATTTGCTAGAGGACAGCTAACTGTCTGTGCCCTGTCATCGGGGAGATGGTCTTTTCCAGGCACTGAATTTTCCTCTTGCTTTTTATGTGTGGGTGTCATAAGGACACCCAACTGGGTTCGTACATGCTCTGCAGTCAGGAGAGCAACAGGAGCAGCTGAGGGCTGGCATGCCCCCCTGCAGAAGGCAGGCAGCTGCGGCTGGTAATCCCCTGAACTGCCACTGTAGGGTTTGATAAAGCTGCTCTGGCAGAGCGCTTCATGCTCTGTGCTTGCTTTCCTACCACCTTAAAAGGTAACTAAGTCTTAATAAGCCTTAAGTATAAAGTCAAAGGCTTTGCTGATGCCATGAGCACTTCATTATGCCCAAGAAATGTAGTAACATTTCTGTTTCGTACCACCAAGCACAATTCTTTACCGAGCAGGAGGGAAATTTCCTCAGACTGGTTGGGTAAAATCCCCTGAATTAGGACCAGAAAACACAGGACTATGGGACTATATAATCAATCAGCTTTCTAATGATAGATGATACAAACACATGTCTGTGTGTGTGACTAGAAATTAGCTGAACTTGAAAAAGATGGGGGTTTTGAAAGCAGTGTAAAGGTACTTAACAGTCGTTGTGCACTATAAAGAGTTTCTGTGTGGGAACAGGTTTGGAGCGCTGGTGTTGCTTTCCACATGTAGTCCACGGATCCTGGAGGTCTGTGAGCTTTTTATAAGAGGTCTGTGAAAATTTACCTATGAAGAGTCCGGGAGCTTTGATTCACTACATAAAGCTCTGCACTTCCACTGGGAAGAAAAAGGAAAGTAAGAGCCTGCAGACTGATATAGACTGAAAGACACTGATTTGGTGAAGTATACATTTGTGCTATAAATGACTGCGTGCTAATTTCCCATGCAGGCAAGCATGTGTGTTTGGCCACAATGGTTTTACTCATCTCC
Organism: Elanus axillaris; assembly: GCA_026212715.1. Taxonomy (NCBI): domain Eukaryota; kingdom Metazoa; phylum Chordata; class Aves; order Accipitriformes; family Accipitridae; genus Elanus; species Elanus axillaris. The sequence continues at coordinate 22,451,554 of JANZLQ010000030.1, forward strand.
TGGGTTCTCAAGTTGTTTTTTCTGTGTGACTGAGTTCTGGGATACCAACAAAACAAAATTCTAGGTGAATTTAGGTAGTACATTCTGCAGCAGTACATTCTGTAGTACTGTAAGCAGTTGCAGAGCAATCTATGGATTAGGTGAATATATGGGGTTTAAATAGATGAAGTGAAAAAAATGGAATGGCGATTAAAAAGAAAAAAAAAGGCAAGCTCTGTGTCTTTCTCCAGTCTAATTAAATTCTAAGACCTCCCTTTTCAAACAGCATATGGGACACAGATTTCCTAGTCATCTGGGGATCAGTTAGATACGTGTCTGCGTGTTACTCAAGTTCCAGCTGATTAAGCTATTGCATATACCAGAAGTTTGCTGTGATATTTGTATGGACTACCATGGACAGCAAAGCTAGCTTGGAGCTTTTTGCCAAAACGAATTTCACCCCAAAATGCCTCTATCTGTCTAAGCCAAAACTTTGTAGGAAATAGGTCAAATCAGATTTCAAGGCCCTGAAAAATTGAATTTGAGAAGACAGGATTTTGACACTTCAGATTTTGGTTTTCTGTAACGTGGCTTTCAGTTACAAAACATAAGGAAATTATAGTGCAGTTGAGCGTTTTAAAAATCACCTAAATAAAATATTTCTATTGACATTTTTGACATTACTTTTAGTTCATAAACTTTGTCAAGGTTTTGAATTTTTTGTCACGGTTCAAGAAAGAGAGCTTTCCACAAGATGGGAAAGAGTCCAAATCCAGTCCTAGTTCAGTCCATTATATTGTAGAGACCTGAAAGCAAAACTCAGTAGAAGAGAATGAAGGAGAACCACATAAGCGTCCCCAGAAAGAAACAAATGAGGTATTGTTGTTCTACTTTCCCTTTGCATCTGCTCCCTAGCCTTTAATCATTCATTAGCAGCTATAGTTCTGGTACGATTCTTATCAGGTATCTATTCCAACAAGTAAAGCACAATGGTAATGAATAATCAGGATCCATTATTTTAGCAACTGTTCCTGATTCTGTTTAATGACTAAATGAATACAAAATGTTTTCTCTTCCTGCTAGCAGGGCTATTTAATTTAGATGTACTATAGATAAATGCTTACAGAAGCCATTCCTTAAAACTTATAACAACAGGAAACATTTGCATGTTTACATATTGCTTTCATACAATAATGAAATACCTTTTGTATTTTTTTCAAGGTTACACAGAAAGCAACTTAGTATGTTAACTATGGTTCATTGGGGAATTGCGTTACAATGGAAAAATTCTCTCTAGCTGTATGTCCTGGAAAAAAGTACTGGTTAACTTCAAGTTATGATGTCTGCTAAATGACTACAATTCTGCTTCAGTGGTTAAAAATGCAAAAAATATTCATGTTTTATTTCAAAGCGAAACTTTTCCTATAAATTCTAAGGTTTAAGTTATCTTCTGCAGTTAGTTGACCTAGAAATTAAAGGAAAATTTAGGTGGACAATTGGACATGAGCTATTTAGGTCTCAAGGGTTTCACTGGGAAGAAACGTAGAAGAAGCATGTATGGTTAGGGATATTTTCTTGAGTGTATGGGAAAAAGGGGAACAGAAGGGTTCTGTCATTCTTGGGAAGGAGCACTGTGAGAGTTATTGCTAGTGGAATTTGAAAGGAACAGAAATATGGGGGTTGAGATTAACAAGATTACTGAATTTGGCCAAGGAATTCATACAGAAGTTGCAAATTCTTGGATAAACCGAGAATGACAGAGGATGAATTTCTTAGAGAGCTCTAAAATTGCGACGGGCCTGAGCTCTTGTGACTTTGATGCAAATGATGAGTCTCATGAGAGCATCCTGTCGCTGGAGCAGTTTGTCAGGTGGAAGAACCTCTGAAGGTACTTGAGAGGGAAAGTGACTGGACAGCAGCTCAGGCCTATCTTTGCTCTTGGCTGAGATAATTTTATGATGGCAGTCAATTTAGAAAACATCTAGGTTTAACTGTGAATAAATCTTCCAGCATTTAAGGAGGGGGTGGGCAACTGGGCTTTACATTCACAGTTGAAGTTCATTCACAGGTGCTGGTAGTGGGAGAAACTCCTCCCTTCCTAGCTTGGGTTCAGAGAGGCTTCGGGTTACTTCAGACCCACGAAAGCTGCCTATCCCACAGCTGCATTGGCTTACTTTATTGCTTTATTGTGTAGGTCTTAGGCGTCCCCTTGGAGCAAAGGGCTGCAGGAAAGGGAAACGGCAGGCTCTGTACCATTGCTTCTCTCTTCGTCTTCCCTTCAGCCTGTAGAGGTTGGTTTACGAGAATCTCAGTAAATGGTCAGTTAACAGTCTCGCATGCAATGAGCTTGTTGAAAACTGCAATTTCCTCAAGGCTGGATTTATGACTTTGCTGTGTCGGCCAACGTGGCACACGCTGGGCAGATCCTCAGCTGTGTGACTTGTCATAGTTCTGTGGAAGTCAGTGAAGCTTGAGCAATTCATACTATGTGAAGATTTCACTTATAGAACGAATAAGAAATAATATTTTATATTCGATCATTTTTCATGACAGAAGGCTGACATGACCAAGACCACTTTTATATGGCTTATGTAGCTATGGGATTACTTCAGTTAGTTAAAAAAAGAAGGGTAATGGTAAGTTTCTATGATTTTTGCACTTCTGTATATTAATATATTCCTCATTTTCTATGCATACTTATTCATTCACTTTCAGAGCTCTTTTTTAAATTGTGTTGATATAGATTTGATATGAGAATTAAGCTTCTTTCAGTTTAAGGACACATTGCAATTTTCTTGTCATTTTACCTGCTGGGAGGAAGAGAATATTTTTTTTCTTTTACAGGGATGAAGAATTATTTTCTGTCATCTCATGTGTGCTGCCACTTTTTACTTCAAGAGTTAAAGACTATATGCAAGTGTAATTCTGCTTCATCTTTTCTTTACATTACTTGCTGATCCTGCTCAATTAGTTACCTCCTCCTAGTATTTTCGGTCTTAATTCTGTTTGGAGTCCTTTACCTGACTCCTGTTGTTCACATTAACTCAAATGAATCCACAGGCGGCTTTCCACAAACTGCATGAGCTACTTAAAAGCAGGATGTAAGAAGGGCTGTCCCAGCTCAGGCTAAAAAAGATCCATCTAGCTTGGTATCCTGGGCCATCACATCCAAAAATGATGAGAAGTGGTGAAAAGTGGAGGATGTTTACTAAAGATTATTATAAAATGATAAGCATGTAGTGATAGCCACCTGCCTTGTATTCCCAGCTTCTAGTGGTATGTCTTCCAAAGTCAGAGGTAGGGTCTTTCTATTTAATAGGTCCTGATGGATGAGTTTGTCCAAGAGGTCTTTAACTCATGTCAAATTCTGTAAACCACAACATTTTGTGGCAAGGAAATTCAAAGTTACCGACATGCTATATGAGGAAATACTTCTGGGTTTATTTGTTTTGAATCAACTAATGATTTGATACATCCTTGTTCACTGCCTTCATGATACAAAAACTTCCATTCCCTATTTGACCTGTCTTTGCTACTCATGATTTGAGAGAGCTTTCTTCTTTATCGTCCCTTTTCCATGCACACGAATCCTAGATTTGGTTGTTCTTTGAAATTGTTACTGCTTGGTTTCTCTGTTTCTTAGAAACCCACCGATATATAATTTCAGTGACTTCTCCAATTTATGCTGTATAAAGAAGACTTCCAACAAGGGAACGTCCTTGAGTTTATAGCAAACAGAGATGCAAAGAATTCATGCAGTTCACTGCCATGGCCTTATCTCTCCTGTGTGCTCCTTTTGTATCTTGGCAATCTACTGCTCCTGCTAACTCTTTGACAGGTGTCCTGCTTGCTACAGAAAAGGATTAACTAAAAAGTTTTTGACGGCCATGTCTTTTTGGGCGTATGATGTGTTTATATTTTATGTCCTATTTTCACCTTCAACTTCTCGAGGGATGTAATCTTTTTCAATAAACTTCCTCTCTTTAACCCTGGCAGCTTACTCTGAGACTTCAAGCTGCTGGGAAGTATCTTCCTCTTGGGGTTGTCACTTTTGAGATGTATTTTACAACCTTCCACTTTCTTTTCCTTAAACCTGATCACTACCATAGTGGATTTCTTGTATGTTTGACTTTTTATTGCTCATGTATGCATAATAAGTCTATTTTAATTACAGGTACTGTTACCATAGCTGTTTGATACAGAAGGATTCAAATGACAGGTGAGATGGCTTTCCTGGCCTGCTTCAAACACTATGGCTCTGGATGGATTTTTCCCAATCATTTTTCCTTTTATTTAAGATGATGTGATTGTCTATGTTTTTCAAGTTGTTCTGAACAAAGTTTAAAAATGGACTTTTTCTCTTAATGAGTTACCTTTGTGTATTGGTATAATTCTTACAATTTACAATATTTGTCTTTTTAAGATAAGAGGAAGGTGTTCAAGTTCTTCCACATAACTAGCAGCTGGCGATTGTCTGTAACTGTCCTGGCTTTGGCTGGCATAGAGTTAATTTTCTTTGTAGTAGCTGGTGTGGTGTGTTTTGGATTCAGTGCGAGAATAATGTTTGTAACACACTGATGTTTTAGTTGTTGCTAAGTAGCGCTTATCTTATGTTAAGGATTTTTCCGTTTCCCATGCTCTGCCAGTAAGCAGGCTTACAAGAAGCTGGGAGGGAGCACGGCCAGAACAGCTGACCCTAACCAGCCAAAGGGATATTCCATCCCATGGAATGTCGTGGTCAGTGTGTAACTGGGGGGAGTTGGCCGGGAGGGGCTGATTGCTGCTCGGGCATCAGTCAGTGGCTGGTGAGCAATTGCACTGTGCATCACTTGTCTTTTCTTGGGTCTAATTTCTCTCTTTTTGTTATATTCCTTTTCATTAGAATTACTGTTATTATATTTGTTGTATTATTATTGTTATTATTATATTTTAGTTTAGTTATTAATCTGTTCTTATCTCAACTCATGGGGTTTACTGTTTTTTCCAGTTCTCCTCCCCACCCCACTGGGAGGGGGCACGAGTAAGCGAGCGGCTGTGTGCTGCTTAGTTGCTGGCTGGGATTAAACCACAACAGTAACTCAACCCACAGGGCAGGGACTAGTGCCTCACCCGGCGATGCCCCAGCAGTGGGACTGCATTGCATGGGGTGCTCGGCCACCCGCTGCAGTATCTTGGAGCAGGAGCGTAGGGACGCCAGCCTTCCAGAGCGGCCGGGGTTTACAGTTTCCCTCTGACCAAGCTCTCTGGGATAAGTACCACCCAGAATTCCTTTGTGAAACTCTAATAATGACATAGAGGCATATGGGAACTGGGCAGGCTGTTGCATGAAGCATGCTAACTGCAAAAAGCCAAATTCAGGGAAGTAACTTGTGAGAGCGCAACCAAAATGTATTTTTCATTTTAAAATATATTTCCCTTGTGCTTTTGCACTTGATTAATAGATTTACCTTACCTGAAACGTACCCTGAAAGGCTCTGGCAGTTCAGCAGGCAAGCAAACTTCAGCCAGGAGATACGTACTTCTAGCTGTATCTGGGGTGATGAGAGCTAACCTGAAGGAGAAGAAAAGGCACTGAATTGTTATATGCTTCTGGAGGAAATTAAAACTTGAAAAAATACTTTTTTTTTTTTCTAAATTCACATATTGGAGATGCCAGGTGAAATCTATTTAAAAGCAAACTTGCATCCCTGATATAATTACAATATCATTAGTGTGGTTGTTGGGCTGGGCCCCGCTCACAAAATGCACCACCTATTTTGGTACCAGCTTTTACATCAATCTGCTACAAGTGCAGTAAGTAGGCAAAACACAGGAAATATCCCCATTTTCCTTGGAATGTGCCCTATACTATCAAATACAAGTAGAGGCCTATAAAGGAACCATTGCAGTGTTCGCTGAATTGCCTAAGACAGCTTTAATAGATGGAAGGGCTCAGTTCTGTTTTGGGGCAGTGCAAGGTTATACTGTCCCCTTTACGAAACATACTGGGAAGGTCACAAGCACCATCAACCTCAGAGCGTTTAAGACAGTAGCGTAATTGCAGTAACGCACAAATGAATGAAACCCTTGTTTTAAAAGACTTCCTTGTCTTCCCCCATGCTCCATTTTAGTGAAAGAGGCTTTACGTCTAGACAAGCAAAGACTTGAAACCTAGCTTTATCCTGATCGGTTTGCTTGTCTTGCCCCTTGAGGACTTTAAGAAATCCTTGAAACCTTGAAGGAATCTAAACAAACTGTTGCAGACTCAAGATTATTTTTTTTTCGTTGTAAGTCTTTAGTGCTGAGCTGTCCCAGAACATATGCGGAAATAATCCTCTGCCAAGGTGTGGGATCCAATACGCTTGTAACCTCTCAGGCTTCAGGTTACCTGGAAATTGAGAAAGACGTTCTTAAATGTTCTTAAGCATGATGAGAACACCCCTTCTGTTTCAGCAGAAATTAAAGCTTGCAGTCAAAGATAGAGCTGGAGAAAGAACATTCCCTGTACACATTTTGAATGGGATATTCTCAGTGCGGGAAGTGCAGCTGGCTAAGCCTAGAGCTTTAGGGGACTGCTTCTTGTCTCTTAGAAATGCCGGTGTTCCTGTCTGCTGCCAGAGGCCATCCCTCCTCATTTGCTAAGGACTGTACCTAAGTTAACATTTGCTGATCCTCGTCCAGCCTACCTCATGAGATGAGGACCAAAGGCACGTGAGTGAGAGGCCAGTCTTTTGAGGTATTTTGTGTCTTTAGCTCCCAGTGACGTCAGATGGAAATGCACCTATATATCTGCTTCAGTGTCTTCTGTAGGCCTTTAAAAGCAGTTCTTCAGCAGCACAGTCCAGAGCACCTGCAATCGTTCATAGTCAGTAAGTGACTTAAGTTGTATTTAATAGTCTAAAACAGCTTTATTGCAACATTGCAGTGATACCATCCAAACTGAGGTCTTTATAAAGTGCAGTATTGTTTGCCAGACTGATGTTAACATGCATGATTTAAATGATGACACAAGCAAAACTTCTGCTCTAAACCAGAGAAATTAAAGATACCAAAATATTGTCTTTCCTCTTGCCAATGAGAACAGCTGGCAGGATGGGTTTACTGAACAAAAACTTTGGCCAGCAGACATAGGTTATCATTTTCACAGGCTTTCCCTCTGAAATACAGGATTAACAAAACATGCTATTTTTTTATTTCAAAATTGGAGGGTACGTGTCTTTCATCTGGTCAAATTTAGCGTAAAAGTGAAAATAATATCAAAGTTACAGGCACCGTAGGGAGACTGTTAATGTGGTAACAAAGGGCATTTGGCCAGTTAAAATAATAAAAGACTATACAGCTTTCCCAGTGATGGCTGAAGCCCAATTAGTACTTTCCAAGTAGAGCCACAATATTCCTTTCCAGATTATGCGGTTTGGCATGATTCAGAATGAGTAAACTTACTTTCCTACAAGGGGAAAATATAATTAACAGAAAAAACAAGGTCATGCAGTATTATGCTTTAAGTAAGCAATAATACACCATGGGGTGTACATTAAGCAGTCAATATTCATACACCTTGGACAGGCTTAGGCAGAGGCAGAGCAATGGCTCAGCACATAAAAAGATACATATATTATCTTAATAAACCTATGTGCAGGAGTAAAATGCAAATGGATATTTTATTTCCTTACTAGATGATTTTAAGGGAATATATATTCAACTTTAATGTGTATAGCACTCACAAATACTATTTTAAAAGTACCCTTTCTGTTACCATTTTATACTTTTAAGGAATAAGTGGATTTGCTACTTTCTTTTTCTTTGAGCACCTGGGTTTTTGTGCTGCTACCAAAGGCAGAATACTTTGGAAGATTCTTTTTTTTTTTAATTAAACTGATTAAATTTGTTAAAAGGACTTTCAACCTGGATACTCACACTGAAAGCCTCTAAGGCTGTTCTTATTTATAGTAATCCACTTTCCAGGACTCCGGAAGTGACACAAAGCTGGCAGAGGCTCAACAAAGCTGAAAATAAAGTCACAGGGTTGGAAAAAAGAAAGACCAATTTCCAGTTTGGAGGTGAACTCGCAGGTGATTTGTAAGGGTAATTTTTTTCTTCTCTCTTGTTTTTGCTAGTGTTTTTAAAATGAACAGGCTGTTCAGCTGAAGCTCAGATAGAGAGGAAAACATGTAATGCAAAAGAAAGCACGGTGACCCACGGTAAGTATTTGCTATGGTAGCAAAATGAAAACAGCCCTGCTGAGACGTCTGGTTAACGCTCTGCTAGTGACACAGTTTGTGAGAAAGCAGAGCAATATGCCAGGAGGAAGATGAAAAAAAGAAGAAAAAGTAAAACTTCAAAAACCATGGAACCACTCCCATCACCTGAAGCTTAGACCACACACCTGAAAGGGAGTAACCTACATCCAGCTCGGGCGCAGAGTATGAACAGCCTTATCTCCCTTTCAACTCCACCATTTTGCAGATGTCTCATATAAGGTGCTTGTAAGGGAGGAATTGATTATTTATTTCCTGTTTCTTTAATGATTACAGTAACCCATGATGCTATAAACCTTCATGAGCTGCAGCACCTCCTCACAGCTCCTGCATTACTGCTGTTTGGCTCCCGGTTGGTACAGTTTCCTTCACTTCCCAGCTCCAGCCCCGTTAAGATCCCAAATAGCCTCCTAAACCAGCCCTGCCTATTGTAGTTCTGTGTGTGAAGAAGCAGGAAATGTGTGGGCAGTGGATAGGGGAGCCTATTTGTGACCTGCTGTATCCTTTTAATAGTCACGTACATGTACTGTGCGCAGCACACATACAGCCTTCTCTTAATCCACAAGTCAACAACTAATCACGTGCAACACTCTGGTCACCTACACAAGTTAAGTTATGCTCTGAAACACCTGATTTTAAGGAGTTACTTGAAAGACAGAAAAATCCTCACCAGCTATAGAGTTGCGCCAAGTGTTAAACTACTTGGAAGCTGGAAGAAGTTGCCAAAAGCCTTATAGTGTAGACTTTTATTATTATAAACCACTCCCACCTCAGACCGAAGGGGAAGCTGGAGCAAGGCGCGGGGACGACGACAGTCCCACCAGCTGCCGCATGCCTGTGCTAGCCTGCGTGGCACGGTGGCATCCGTGCTGATGCACAGCCCCTAATTCCCAGAGTGGAATTTTTACCACTTTTGCTCTTGAATCAACATGGCTCTCCTTACAATGTGATACTGATACTTATCGTATCCTTCTGCTCTTCTCCCTCTTCTCTTAAAATTAATCTCACCGATGTTACGGTACTGAGGTATCTAATTAGGTTGTCTAACAGATTTGTGTGACTTGAGTGTATAAAGAAAAGGAAATAGTCTAAAAATAAGGAGAAGACGACCGAAAATTTGTATGCTTTAACACAACTTTTTTCTCTATGTCTCCGTACTAATAAATCTTCAGCTAGGAAACAACAGATCTATTTCACTCTGAGTCAGAGCTCCAAGAAATCCATTGGAAAGGAACCGAACACAAGAAATGGAGAGAAAATAACTGAGAAAAAAAAATTCTTTCTGTTTTACATAGAAAGTAATTTCTGAATGCTTCTTCATGTAGAAGCCAAACAGTATTTTGTATTAACTGATAAATGAGGACAGCTTCTCATAGAAATATAAATTTTCTTAGCTTGGAAAAATGTTATTGATTTTAATTCTAGAATGGCACCAGAATGTACTACACAGAAGGAAAAACAATTCTTTTATATTAAGAGAATAATGCAAACATTTCCTATATAAATAACTGCTGAAGGGTGATTCCTTGCTCTTCACTGCCCCCCCCAAGCTATTTTTAAAAACTTAACAAATATTTTCTATATAGAATCTGTATTAATGACAAAATTATACTGTGTAAAATAACATCTTGTCAAACAAGTATCCTGTGTTTACCTGCAAAACCCAATATACTTGCATGCAGCAACTGTATTTTATTTCTCTTATTTTTATATGCTCTTGCAGTGCTTTCATCACCCCTGTGGCTCTGCGTATCCTCCAGCAATATATTAAGCAATGTCACTGGTATCCGTTATGTGTAGTTTAATTCTTTCTTAATTAGCCTAACACCTCTACCAGGTTAAAATTGGTAGGATAGTATTACCATCCACTACACATTTTACTTTCTGTGACATGTTTCTCTTTGAAAGGTACTTTGCAGATCCCTTTCCTTTAGCGACAGAGTAAGTCTATCATTGTCTAAAGAGAAAAGACTAATGACAAAGATTTCTCCTAGTTTGCCAAATACTTTTACTAACTACAACTAGCAAAAAGAAAGAGGCGAGTTAGGGGAAAGAATGACTTTAAAGTTAATCTTGTAAAGTCAGAATGATCATTTGGTTGCACCCTGCTGCAGTGGAGGCCTGCAAATTTCTGATGTCTGAACATGTCTCAAATATTTCTAAAACGACAGTGAATTTGGGGTCAAGAAGAATAAACTCTTCTGACAGAAATATCAGTTCATTTACTTTTTGAAGCCACTATTTGCATATGCTAGGTTTACTTAAGTCACAGATCCTGGGATTTATAAAATCAAAGCCTTCCAAGCTCAGCTTAACAAAATAAAAAATGTCAAGACTTCTTTCTCCTTTGGTGAAAGTCATTACGTTAGCACTGAAAGACATTCAAAGATTGCCTGCTTAGTATACCAGTCATCAGTCCACAGCTATCAGCTCTACAGGGATACCCTAAACAGAATACAACATATTAAACATTACTACTAATGCACCAAAAAGTTAACTTGTTCACCACTTCAACATCAAAGAAGGTATTATATAGCAAGAGTCAAGGAGGGCACATTAAATAAAACTGCCTTTTAATAACTTAATAAAGTAATCCTGAAGAGGTACAGATTCCCGTCCCAATAAGCAGATTCCCATCAAATTTAAAACTGACAAGATTTTTCAAGAATTCTGTGAAGCTGCATGCCCTAGCAGATAACTCCTTTGAATAAATTTTCTCATTCCAGCACTTTTATGCAAAAAGAAAAAAAATATGATTTTTAAATAATCTTTCTCCCTCTAAAAAAATCCCTCAGAAATGTAGTTCATCTTTCTAATAAGTAGTGAAGCTCTTGCTAGTAAGTATGGGAAAACACTAGTCTTCTGCTCTCTATGGCTGTACAACTAAAGGTGTGTTATAAATTGCTGGCTCCCACAACAAAGTAAGGACATTTCAGTCCTTTTCTGAAGGACTGAAAGTTTCCCAACTCCTAGCTAGTTGAGCTTGCAGTCCAAAATTATTAACATGCTTCTGAAAATGTCAGTGTCTTTTAAAACCTAAGAGTTATATATTCTTCATTCCAAAATGTATGTCCCTTAAATGGAACCTTTACAACCAGGTAGTATCAAAGCTTTTTTTGCTGTGAACAGCTCTAGAAGTATTGATGTAATAATCCTAATTATTTTGAAACACTCATGTAAAGAAATATTGCATTGCTACTTCAAAGATACAGACTCCATAAAGTCTCAAGTCTTTAATCGTTATGCCAATTTTAAAAAATAAGCAAACCCAAGTAAAAAGACAGATCTACAGTGGTGGGAATTCTAGGAAATGGCTTGTGAATACTACTACCACTACAGAGCAGTCCAATACAGAGATTCTCCAAATTAATTCGCATTAGATACCACCATCGTTTTCTTTTCTGTGACTGTGGTAGACGCTGTAGCTGCGTGCTGGGCTTCAGATACACACCAGAAAAGACATTTGCCTGCTTGGGCAGCAAATGCAACCCAGAAGCCTTTTCCCCACGCTCTCTGGGGAGGAGGTGGTGGGCTCCGTTTTCCCTCATGCTCCTTTCATGCCATCTTGAAAGATTCCACAGTTGCCTTTGGGAGCTCCTGCTCCAGTGCAGCCAACGAACTTTTTCCCCAACTAGAATGCAATATTCGAGCAGCTGTGAGTATGCAAGACCAAAAAAGAATTTTGTAAGGTAACTCAAACCTTTACATTCTACCATATTACACTGAAGGACTTGTGAAAACTTTTTATTCCTGGTGCTGTCAGCGTGGTGAGTACCTCCCTTTGTCTCCCAACATTATTCTTGTTTTATTTTTCTATTATCTACTATCAATTTATCCAAAACATGTTACCCTTGGAAAAAGCACATTAAAAATGCACACCGCTAAACGCACTCCGAAACGTGTAGTGTTGGCAGTGGATACACGCATTTGAGGATTAATAAGAAAATCTGCTATATCAGCTGTAAACAACATAGGAGATGGATCAAAGTATACGTATTAGCTGACTGCAGATTTATTAAGTTACCAGTGGGATACCACCATGAAAAAGCAAATGCCATCCAAGGATGAACCAGTAAACTATTTCTTAGCGGAAAAAAGGAAAATATCTGTGCCATTGCTTAAGGCACCTGAGAGATCTCACTGAGATTTTTTCCATCATGTTCATGAACAATGAAACAGGTAAAGAAAATTGCTGCCGAGGTTATCAGAGAGAAGTCATTTTAAGAGCAAGGCTGCAAAATTTTTGCTTGTTTAGTCTAGCAGAAACAAAAGCTGATACAGGAAATAATTATTCTCTAAAAACACAATAGGGTGGTAAACAGTAGGCAAGGAAAAGAACTATTTACTCTAGCAGACAATGTTGGCACAAGAACAAATGTGTGTAATTTGGCCATGAATAAATTTAGGCTGGAAATTAGAAGGTTTCTGACCATAAAAGTGGTGAGATTCTAGAGTAGTTTTTTAATACAAGTAGTGGGGACAAAAAAATAACAACTTAAGCTGTTTAATGACGAGGATTGTTAAGTTCATGGAAAATGCTACAGGCATAGTTCCCCGACTAAGTAAAGGACTGCATTTTGATCGTCCAGGAGCTTGTTTCCAGCATTATGTTTGCCTATTTTCTGAAAGCATGGGGTTAAAAAAAATTGAAATTAAATCACACTTATGCATACAGCGTTAGAAATATTGCTTAAGCACATGCCATCCATATGTAAATGATCCCTGTAATTAAGTTTGTGCTTTGCAACGAGAAAACAATTTAACTAGATAAATAGGTATCACATTGTACTTCAGTGGTTGGAAGCTAATTCTTTTTAACAGAAAGATGCAGTTTGTCACATGCTAATTTTCTTGGGGTTTATAGTGTATCTTTCTACTACTTTTATTTTGCCTTGTTGTCTTCTTTTAGTCTTTAAATTTCTAGACAACAGTTTTATCAGCACGTGTGGACAGCAATTGGAGACAGCTGGAAAATAATGTCTGCCTATTTATTTATACCGATCTGGCCAAATTTGGCTCCTGAGTTCCTCAGATGAGCATTTGCTGTTAGTCTAAAACAGTATTAGGAAAAAGAAAAAAACTGATGATTACCGCGGAAAGATGGAATCTGAATATCTGAAAGAAAGAAACAAACATAAACCAAACATATCTGAGTTAGAAGAATAACTTAAAATACAGGAAGGGTGTCCAAAGAAAATAAGGAAAATATTATGAAACTAATTTCCACAAACACAGAAAGAATTTGCTGAGATTGCAGTCAGGATTTTAGCCTAGAGACCCAACATTAAAGCACTTCTTAAGGTTTTCTTGTGCAGCCTCTGATGCCTGTAATAGTTTTACTATTAATAGCTGATAAATATGGTTCATCCAACACTGTAGTGGCTCTTGAAATTCAGATCTGTGGTATACCACTATGCCATCTGAAGAATTACAGTTATTTTAAAAATAGCCTACATTCTTGCATCAGCAAAGCCAAGGAGCAGAAAGAAAAACAAAACATTGCAAAGGCAAAATAGAGGTATTCCCCTATCAGTGGCAAAATACAAACAAGGGACAGAACCCTGTTGAAAACAAAGTTAAATGATTCCGTATGCATGAAGTCATATTAAAAATTATTGTTTGCAAGTGTATGTGTACACATATGTATATAATTATAAATGTATTTTTATCATAAATTACTTATCATTTATATTGTCTGTAAGTGCACTTACAAAGGATTTATTATGCAAGAAACTGTATTATCAACTGCAGTATGCATAGCTATTAGCTTATAGCTGATACTTGCTCATCAAATTTTATGAAACTATGTCAAAACATAACAATATATGAGAAATCACATAAATAAGTGTCCTTGACCAGATACTGGAGGAGTCTGGCTGTACCATGTAGAGGAAAAGGGCACATACAACCTTCCACCTTGCTCCTCAAGGAGAAGCACCGTATGTGGGCTGGCTGTAACAGAGCTCGCTCCTTTTGCCGAAAAAATAAAATAGTCCTAATGGCCACAGATGCAAATTAGAGAAATTTCCATAAAGGTAGCCGTTTCCATGTTTTGCCAGTTTCGTTGCTGACCAAAATCAAGTTATGCAAAGATGTAGTACAAGTCACGAAAAATAGTTAAAAGTGTGAAACCTTTCTGGTTCACTTGAATTCACCTTTGTATGAACCTGGTTTTATTCTTCTTCCTTTTTAACCCCTTCTTACTTATAGTTACTAGCTACTGTATTCAGTAGTTTTCGCAACTAACTGAAACTCCAAGCCTGAAGGTCTCAGTAAGTTTTTAAGAATTAAAGGAGCTCACATCATTAAGAAAGCAATTTCACATTCTTTATGTCTGAAGTTACCACTTGGCTACTAGCCATGATGCTCATGAGACAGCTGCCAATTTTCACTTTTTTCTTTCTTTATATTTTTACTTCTGCTTGGGGAGTACAAATGAAGCGTTTAATAGTGTTATGGTCTGGTGTGGAAGGACACATTTCTGATGAGGAATTGTTATTTCTCCTCGTATGCAGCCCTTAGGAGGACACCGTGACTCGTCCATTGCAGCAGTGACAAGGGATTGCTGAGGAATGCGTTCCCGCTCGGAAGTTCCATCTGCCCATCCCAACGGCACCTGGTCAGCAGGTGGGACTTGGTACCGTTTTACTATCGCTTGAAAATGAATAGCTCTTGATTTAGCTGTTGAAAGTGAAACTACAATTTCCAGGGCGGAGAAACGAAGGAAAAATGTGCCAGGTTATTGTGTTTCTGAAGCTTGTGCACGGTGAAAATGCAGCTACAATATGGGAGGAAATTTAACACGTTGGGTACAATCAGTGCTCAGCAGAGCTCAGGTAGATGAAAGCAAAGGTGTCTCTCAGTTAAGTTCGACACCTTTGCTGATGGCGAAGAGGTCATGAGCAGAAACTAGAAGATCAGCAGGGATTCAAAGAGATGATTTGGCTTATACTAGGTTGAGTAGCCTGCCAAGGTTTATTCTTAAGAAGCAATGAAGATCAGGTTTTAGTCCCATCCCTTCTAACTTCTGCCTCATGTCTCAGTCCTGCACCCCATGGTCCACTCAGCGTTCTCTTTACTGTAGTTAGATTTTAGCTAAAATTTTAATCTCCAGGTTTTACTTATGACCTTTTCACGTCTCTGCTGTGATGCAAAGGGACAGGCAAGATCCAAAGTTATGCTTCAAGTAGTTTTCCAACCCCGAAAGGATTAATGATTTAACTAGCAAACTGAGCTTCAAAGAATGAAATGAGTAGCAAGGCTCTAGTGGTCATCCGTGTTGAAAATATCACGAAAAAGGGGCAATAACCTGTGATTTCTGATTTATCTTTGTGTCAGACTAGTTTGAATTTCTGCAGGTCCTTCTTCTGTCTCTGCCATTTGGATGTGCTGATTTTTGAAGTAAGTTTTCCCAATGGACTCCGTTTTAATCCAACAGGAAAATCTAATATTTGGAAAGCTATTAAATACAGTTTCAATAGCCTCTGTAGTGTTTATACAGATTAATGGTCAGAAAACTGAATAAACCTATTTGGGAGTAGGGAAGAATATTAAATGAAAGTACTTTGCAAATGGCAATAAATCCTTAAAGATAGGGAAAAGAGTAAATATATCCTACTATTAAGAAACTTGCTGACAGGCACTTCTAAAATAACTAGATATTTGTCCATCATCAGCGAAAATTGCATTCTTAATTGCGCAAAAGCCACTATGTTCCTTCATCTAACTTCAGTTTCAGCTCTCTCATTTAAATAGTTTTCTCCTGCAGGTACAGCAATGTTGGCTAAACCTGGATTGTGAAGAAATTTAAATGAGCTCACAGCCCTGATGAAGTTCATAATCACCTTTTTGAAAAACAAAAAAACAGCCCAACTTTTACTGTTACAATAATTTAAAAACCCAAACACACCTAATAGGAATATCCATGAATTCTTATGGTGTAAACTGTATGTCTGTCTAAACCAACAAGTTTGTCTACTTCTGATATTCCAGGATACATTAGTTTCTTTTCTAGATTTTCTTACTTCGAATCTCTCTCTTAAAAAGTGCAGTGTTCTGTCTGTAGGTAATGAAAATAAGCAACTTAGTGTGAGTTGTTTAAATAAAAATCCAGAAACTTCTCTGTCTACACAGTGGGTTGTCACATGAGTGTGAAAGATCTGTTTGCATTATACTTAAGTGACTGCTGATAAATATACAGAATATTGGCTACCTTATTTCTAGAAGTCACTCCAGCCCAGGCCCGAAAAGTTCTTAAATCTTTGTAGAAGACACAAGGAGCCTTAAAAACTGGCACTGGCAGATGAGAGTCTGTTCGAGACTTATATGCAAATTAAATTACATTCTGATACATATAAATTTAGGAATGCTCCAAGAGTGATTGGTTGGGGGGTGGTATTACTATTACTATTACTATTACTATTACTATTACTATTGTTATTACTATTATTATATTGTTTAATTATATATAAAATAATCTTTAAGTATTCTAATACCTAATCAGTGCCTGAAACCACATTTATTTTTCGGGGAAGGAAAGGGAGTCACACTTTCTTTTAAATGCAATCATCAATTCATCACTACAAGTACATTTGCATTTTTGATAAAAATAGATAAGAGAATTGCAATGAGGTTCAAAAACCGCATTGCATATATAATGTGAATCTTGCAGCTTATAGTTTATAGCTTTATTTTTTTCTGTGTTTTCTAAAACTGATCTTCTCTGAATATCTCAAAATGGCACATTGCTTTCTCAGATGGTTAGTGACTTTTTCAGTCAGATTAAAATCAACTCCAAAGTGTAGTTCTTTTATTTTCCCTTCATACAGTGCTTTGCACAATGACGTTGTTTTTTCTTGATAGGTACTGTGGCTAAATATATAGCAATGCAAATATTTTCCAGGCAATTGTTAGGAATGCACAGAAATTGTGGAAGAAAGTGGACTACTCATCTACAAATAAGATAAACTATCTGTTCGGAAGTATGCACCTTGCACCTGCCAAGAGTCCCTGAGCCACTGCTGTAGTGGAAGATGAGAGGAACTCTCCAAATCCAAGGCAGTAGGAAGGCTGGGAATTCTTCAGTACAAAACAAAGGCAGCATTTTAATGCCTTATAAATATAGAAAAAGTTTTATTATGGTTAGGTATCCAGTCTTTTTCACACACTTATGATACCCCTTGACAACTATATTTTATTTTTTGCCCCGGCATCCCCTAAGTACCACTGAAACTTAAAATTCTTTAGGGTAGTCAGTTTTATAACCTTTGCGCATTAGCTAGTGGTCAAAATTCCCCCAAGTTAGGTATATATATTTCCCAAATACAGAATTAGGATGTTCTTACGGCTCTTAAAGAAAAGATGTGCATAATAAAGTCATTCTTTTCCCAGTTATATGAAGGTATACACATACAAATCTGTATGTGGCATAGGCGTAGGAAGTATATGCAGGTAACTGTCCAGGTTAAAGCTTCTCAGCACTTTTCATTTGCATCACCTTGTTCTCTGATGCTTACAATCCTGCCAGATTTTAACCAGTCAGCTAGTATTTTCCACACAGGGCATTTGCACCAGGAGATTTTTTTTTCCCCTCCTTGTTTCTGTTGTTATCTTCGCTAATTATTGTTATTATTGCATTGTTTGTAAGCTCTTGGCCTTACTCCTGTTTAAAAATAGAGGAAATGGTCTTGTGCCTGTGTGCCTTGAAGAACTCCGTAGAGATGGAGAACAACGAAGGAGGTTTCTCCCTGGGAGACGTGCCTATGGCTCTCCCTGTGAAAATCCACCCACATTTGGGTGCTTGGTGCTGCCTATACATTGAAGGCCAGACCGGAGCAAGAAAGAACCAGCCTGATGCCAAGCAACTGCAAACAAAAGCTCAACTGGAGGGCAGGAAGGGATGGGAAAAGTGGGACGGCAAAAAAAATAAAAGCCTTTTGGAGCGGATTAGGATTGACTAGGCAAAGACTGGGACCTAGGGTGGGAAGTGGTGGGGATGCAAAGCTGTTAGGAAAGGATTGGGAAACCCGGGGAATGGTGCCTTGGGCAGAGAGATCATGACAAGAAGGTTGCTTTCCAAAATGGGAAAATGCTGAGATAGACAGAAGAACCGACAGCACGGGGCACAACACTTACTCTGTGCTCAAGACAAACTCTCAATGAGCAGCCATTCAGTCTTTTTTGTCCTCGTTTCCTGAAGAGCGTGCTCCTAATTTACCACAGACAGCACTGATGATGGGAGTGCTAATTTCCAGCAGGATTTTTCCCTAACACTTACCTATTCGTTATCTGACTCACGTTATTGATGGAATTGTTTTCATAAAGAGCTCTATAAGGTGAAAGAATTGTGTTTAGAGAGACTTATTTACAGAAATAAAGACCCAGAGATTAAGGTCACAAGTATTGTCTAAATTAGGGCAAACAGTCCGAAGCACCCAAAAGCTACTTTTTTTTATTACTTTACAGAGAAATCATCCTACACATCCTCCCATGGACTCCAGATACTGTTGCAAGAGCTCAGGGATTCAGCAAGTCACACACAGCTGTCGGGCATTCGGCAGATGAAGGCATATCATTAAAAAGTTTGGCTTAATTAATTGCCTAGCATCAAGTTCTGTGGCAGAGGAAAGGATGTGCTCCAACTCCTAAATATAATAAAACAAACACAGAAGACCACAAAAGCAGAAACTGCAGGCAATTCATAACCAGATCAAGCCTATCAGCTTGCCAAAGACGGAGCCTGCCCCTCGTGAAAAGGTAGGTGATAAGTTTAGTACAAGCAAGCTTTGAAGAAAATAATTTCTTTTTAGAAAAGGAATTGCAATAATCCATGCTAATTCTCTGCATTGTATAGGCCATGCTGTATCACTCAAAGGAAAGGCAAAAATGCCATTACCAAAACTGCCAAGTTAAATGGGATATAGCTGCTTAAGCTAATGAAATATATGGTCCACTTATAGCTATTACAGGTGCAGCAGCATCGTTAGCTACATTAACACGCAAATAAAAAGGCCTTAAAGCTGTTTTTGAAGAGTAATGCTGGGCCTGTGTATATGTATGTAAGGAAACGTTATTGTAGCGTATTGGGTTATGGAAACCTTTTCTTCAGTCACAATATTGATTGGCAAGTTAAATTTTCTGGGTGATGTGGAGTTTCAAGACATGTTGCTCATGCTAGGTATAAATATGACAAGTTTACAGAAGAGCTGCCTGTGAAAAATAGAAACTAAAGATGTTCCTACTCCTCTTTAATTACTTAATAATGACATTTTTCCACTTTTGCTCTAGTACAGGAGTCAGAAGCGCGTAGCATATAGACAGTCTCCCATCCTCAAGGCATACCTCCTCTCCCCTAGCCCCGCCACCCCAGGCGTTGCCGTTAGGAGCAGAGGATACGGGATCTCTTCTGTTTCCCATCTTGGCGAAGCTTCTTACCATCACTTACTGCCTGCAGGTCAGAGGGGCGGCCAGTTGCTGTGACTGTTGTGCCACTGGAGATGGTTTTTGAGCGAACATAGGAGGCAGAAGAAACAGAAATGGGTGAGTACGAGAAAAGGCTTTTTTCTGTTGAACATTTCACTGCATATGACTTAACTGTACCTTCACTTCTGCACAATCTCTGTGAAGTACTGAGTATAAGTGAACAGTACAATGGCAATCCTACAGTCTATCGATTTTTTTTTTTTACCATTTTAACAGCATTTCCCAATTTAGCGTTTTCCATGGGTGCTAATTCAGCGTGTGTGCTTGGCTATGCATGACTAGCTACGAATGAGGTATATTATTGCAAATAGGCTTTTGGCTACAATTCTCTGGTAACCTTTGAGACAAGACCTGTGGCAGAAAGAGTATCAGATGTAGTTAGAGAAAAAAAGCGCAAGTTTTCAGGCACAAATGGGGGCATATTTTGAATTCCCACTCATTTTTAACTTTGTGCCCATTAGGACAAATTCTGACACAATGGGGAGTTTAACCTGATCTAGAAAACCCACAATAAGAAGCTCTGCTGGCATGAGACCTGGGAAACCCGTTGCCTCCACTGCAGTTCCCATTTTGGAACTGATTTCCCCCTTTCGGTCAGTCAGAAATCATTCAATTTTCAGAACTTTTGGTTACATTACAGTTATGTAGCTAAAAGCACAGAGCAGGTATACGTTTATAGTCCATAAAGAAACTGAACTGCTCCTGTGAAATGTGATGCAAATATTTTAAAAGCCAAAGGTGAGTTTTGATCGTATCTATATAATATAAACTGAAATGGCAAAATTGTTTACCGTTATCAAATCCTGCAGTTACCACATGGCATCAAAAAGAGAGGAAGCTGCTGAGGTATTTTAATTGTATCTATGAACCCATTTGGATTTTCTTCTGTTTAACTCCGAATTTCCTGCGTCGAAATGGTTGGTTTGGAAATGCTGCTGTTACCCTTTCAAGTTACTTCAGTCTTACTTTCCTCATAACATTTTTGACTGGGAATAATGGTGTGAAATTCATAGCAGCCAGAGTGCAGAGGAATCTCGAGATACTTTATACATACTTATCAATAATGCATTTCTCTACATTCTTAGGGGATCATATTTCCACAGGCAGTTGCAGTTAATTCAAAGCAACTGTAAGGTGAAAAAAAACCAAACCCACAACAGACCTTCCTATCCTCAGGGCTCTTGTCCAAACAGATATAACCATTACAGATCAGAACTTGTGTGTTTTATAGCAGCTGATAAGGATGCAGAACTGACAAGTGAGTGAGCACAAATATTATCAACAAAACTACAGGCAAGAAGGTCCCTTCGATTTACAAATAAACCTATCCCGAGTTGCTGGTTTCAGTGTATGTTTAGCTCAGGTCGGGTCCCGTGTCCTGGTGAACAGAAAGCATCTTCTCTTCAACGTTGTGTCAACTATACTGGACTCCTACAGTCAAGACAGAAAAAATGAGCAAAGACTTTCACAGGAAGGATGTAATGGAAGATAATTAATTAAACCATCTTTTATGTTGATGGCACCGGGAGTCTTGCTATTAAATTCAGTGGTAGTAGGATGGGCTCCAGTATGTTTTTCACACGTGCCACTGCATCGTGATCACTGTCTAGCTGCAGATGAGGGCATGGGTCCACCAAACACACAGAGGGAATTTTACTCGTGAATATTTGCACGGAATTGGGAACTCACGTAGAGAAGTGTTTTGGCCCTTACTTTGCCGTTGCAGATTCATTTATAGGCAAGTGTAGCGCAGTGAAAAACATAAGCACAAAACCAGACTAACACATCTTGTGACGTAATGAAGATTAACTGTTGTATCAATATTGCTAAAGTTAGTGGCTTTATGTTAGAAGTTTGGTATTGCACAGTCTGCCATTTATTTCAACACATGCTATTATACATCTTAAGCACTTCAGCTGTAGCTGTACCTGATTAGCTATAGCCCTATCAGAAAATACATGGATGATAGAGTTGACCATATTTTAATGCTTTTTATGAGGTAATATTGCTCATATTATTTCATGATCCTGTGGCTGAAAAGGTTTTAATGCTTTTTTTCCTCATTTGGATGTGCAGTCTATCCTACTGGCAGACTGCAATCCTGCCTTCTTTGAAACACACATCAGCCTAAAAGGCAGAGTTTACTTCCTGAGGCTTTCAAACTTTGTCAGAGTACTTCGTCACAGAGTCTCACAGATAACCTCACCTCCTGAGGGCACTGTCATAACATCCTCCAGCAACTTCTGCAGTGACTTACACTGAGAAACAGCATTAGGCCTGACCAGCGTTGCACGTTTTGAAAGGTGAGGCCAGTATGGAGCAGTGGGAGAAAGCCAGTGGCACATTAAAAATTCAATAATGCAAGCACAAAGTAAGCTAGAGGACTCCAACGTGGATCCCCAGAACGATTTGGATTGGGCCCTTAAATGAAGCCACCAAGAGCATGTAAACTCTGTATTTGATCTGCCCTGCAGTTGTTCATGGGGACACCTAGCACCCCGTGACCAGCCACGCTCTACAGACTGTCACAGCAGGTAAAACTGATTAAAAAATCCTGATTGCAAACACCCCACAGAATCAGAATGGTTAACAGACCACCATTTCAAACCAGTCTATGATACTAGTAGACTGTGGCAGTAATAATAATAATAATGTAAATGCTAGCAGGTATCTGTATGGTGTTTTGCAAAACATGCACATTCCTGTTTGCATGATCCTTGCAGTATAGTAGTTATATCAGTATATGTTATTTTTGTGTACACAAAACCATGAAATGCCCATCATAAAAGAGTTAAACCAAACCACCCAGTTCTCTTCAGCAAAGTTGGGTCTGAATCTCTTGATTTTATTACCCCAGGGACACAGTGTAGGTTTTACACTTTCACCAGAGTTTCAGTCTTTGCTCTGCACAAGGATTTTTCTTTGTTATGTTTTGAATACTGTGTGAAAATGAAGAATATTAATATAGCAGTGAATCAACTAATTAAATCCAGATAGTGTAGTAACTTGAGAGTATGTTGTCTGAGAAAAACAGTTTGCCAGATCACATTACTGAAGAATTTAAAATTCAAGATTTTTCTATAATCATATTTTGTGCCCTTTCAAATTCCTTTGTTATCACAGCTCAAGCTGTAAAACCTTCTGCCTCTTCTACCTCTAGAGAACAGGCTCCACTCCTATACAGGAAATTTAGAGGTACAGTAAATAGTGTTTTAAGAAGACAAAATAGCTAAAATCCAAAGGTTTCAAGAACATTATTCTTGAGGTAGAATAGGCTCTTATTTAATGCCATTAAAGAGTCAAATCTGAATACAAACCCAATCGTTAAATTCTTTTTTTTTTTTGCGTAACATTTCTACAAGTGTGTTTTGAATAAAAAGCCATATTTAAAATATGCTTTCCTGTCCAGTTTTAACATGAACAAATACTGAAACATTTAATTAGATGTCGTGAGATCATGCTGTATTATATAACTATGTGCTACAAGCATGCATTTTCCCCAAAAGAAACACAACACAGTCATATGAATAAGAAGAAATACTGCTTACCTTCCTTCCTTAGAAAATATTCCCTGAAGGCAGAGTAAATCTGGTTATAAAATGAAAAGCAAGCCTGAAGTGTACAACTCACACACATACAGGCAGCAGATACAGTCGTCTCCATGAAGAATGCCTGTTTCTAGCCTTCCGTACGTGTTTCTCACTTCTCCGCATCATAGTTATGCTACAAGGACTCGAACTATGCTTAAAATACTATTCTGTAGCGTGGCTATAGGCACCAACATATTGCATAAATGGTACTTACTGTTCCAGAAGTCATGCATCATCCTATAGGAAATTTACACCTCCAAGCCAGGGATTTGTTACAACCCAGCAGATTGTGGCAAAACACTGCGCCTGGCTTGTCAGAGAAAGTTGTTACTTTCAGTGATGGGCACACATTCACAAAGCACAGTATCTTTACATTTATGTATGTGCATGCGTACCTACATACACACATCTACAGAAGGAGCCGCAGCCTGTCTCTCCCAACCACATGCTAATTGCTGAAGAGGGGAAAAATCTTGTTAGTATTACACGCGATCGTTTTTCTCGACCATGGCTTTTGCATACATTTTTCATGTAGTACAACCGAGACCGGCGACGCTAGAAAGCATTTCTAACTCAGACACGAGTAATTATTCACATAAGGCACCGAAGCAGGTTTGGCTTCCCCTGCGAGAGCGCTGCGACTGCAGCAGCAGTGCAGGGTCTCTCTGCTGGTACTCTTTTGCTGCAGTCTTTGTGCATGAGTATACGTTATAAACAAATTAGTAACACAATGACATCCAAGACCCAAGAACTAAAGAAAATCATGGAGAATCAATCGGATCCTACAGCAGGCATGTAGATTGGCTGTAAAAACATTTAACAGTAGATAGATTTTTCCTGTGCTGTCAAAGTTAAAGGTACCAAAAGGAAGCACACACTAAGGCATTTTTGTTCCACTGTGATATTGATCCAATGCCAGACGTAGTGAAACACAATGGGCACACAGTCAGCCTTGGTAAATTAGGTAAATTAGAGATCATTTGATGGTATTCTATTGTTGCTATTGTAATCACAGTAATTTTCACTGGTAATGGTGCTTCGTGATGAAGTGCGGTTCTCACAGGATAATTGTGAAAGGTATCGAAAGATTCAGGGTGTAGCATCTGGTTTTAAAAGCTCTTCAGATTCAAATTGGCATTTTACTTTATCTTGAAAATTTATTAGAGATTCAGATCATGCCGGTTTAAATGGAAAGGTGAAAGCAGGGTAATTTCAATCTATGAATTATTCAGATTCAGACTGGTGAAATTGCCATCCATGAACTGATTCTCTGACAGCCTCTTTTGCAGAGCCTCCATTACGCTTGTCATTTTTATTTCTTTATCTACCATCTCTTTCTCAGTTACTGAGCTCGTCCCTTAGGGCTGTGCTTCACAAACCAAGTATTTCAAATTGGCAATAACCTAAATGTGTTGCTGTCTCAAATCGCAGTCTCCACAGGCTGTCTTTTCCAAATCATTAAAACCCACATCCACGATGGTGTCTGCTAGGCTCTTCGATTAGATGAATTAAAAAAAAAAAAAACAACAAACCAGCACAGAGAAGAGACCAGGGCGTCATATCGAAGAAGAGTTATGTTCCTGTAACAGTCCAGCAAAGAAAGTGGTGCTTTGTGCTTGTTCCTTTGTTGTCAGTGTAACCCATTCTAGTTGCATAGCATCACGCAGAAAGAAACAACTGTTAAAGCAGGCTGACTTCATGCCCTGATTTCCAGCAGGAGCAGATAAGGACTGCATTATAGACAGACTAATCCACGCAAATATACACTCAGAGACCAAGCACAATTAATAGCTTCTTACAGGCAAGAAAAACAGAAGTAGTAGTAGTAGTTGTAGTAATTGTAGTATTAGAAGAAGGAGAAGCGACTGGATAACCGAAAGGGTTTCATTCTCTCAGACGCCAACTGATACAGATTGCAATCCCAGAGACTCTCCACTTGATGGCTGGTTGTGTCATTGCTAGTCGACTGCTGCCCTGTATCCAGAAGGACTGGGATTGATTTAGGTCAGAGAGTCTGGTTTCTTGTTTGAGCTTTGCTCTAACTGATGTAAGAAATTGCGGCAATCTGGATTACCAATCTATATGACCCTGGGACGCTGGCACGGCTTCGGCAGTGGAGTGCCTGCAAAGGCCCCAGTCGGACAAACAGTGACAAGTGCCATCTCCTTTGTCCTAGTGCTGCAGGTTTATCAGCGTGGCATAAAAAAACCCCTCTTAGTACACAAAGTGGGAAACCAGGTGTTCTTCTTCAGAGGCAGTTTGGGTACAGAGCTCCGAGCAGTCCCTGCTCAGCTGAAAACGCTGCCAGGCTGAAGCCAACACATCCAGGCTGCATGTCTGTTCCTAGGCTAACACCAGGAAAATTTCCCTCGTATGAAAAAGACAAGAATAAAAAAAATCTATGCTGCTTTGTGCCTGGTTCTATGCGTCTGCTTTGCCGCACTGCGACTAGAAAACTGCAGCAGTAAGAGCTCTGGCAGTTGCGATAATGTAGAAAGCAGCAGCTCTGTGACACAGCAGTCAGCTGACTCACAGTGTTATCATTCAATGTCCTCTATAGAATAAGGCCAGTTTCTAAGGTAGCACCAGGAGGATGACCTTGCATACAAAAATTGGGCTAGAAGGAGTGGTGAGACTCGTCTATACCTGCAGGTGATTCGGGGGTCACGTATAGCATTAGCATCGGGAGCGTGCGGGTCTCTAACGGTCTCTTTTCCTTTCCTTCTTTCCAAAACAGAACTCGTCATTTTTTGAGCAGTTTTCCTTATATCATCAAATAGTCAACACGGTCGTCTACAGCTGCTGACAACAGTTACCATTAATAACAGTGGTTAGGTAAACTATTTTGAAAGTATTGCTTGCAAACCACATTTCTACAAGAAAACCTGGTGGGGTTTGATTAACTCCCTCCCTCTCCATGACTACGGACTTGCTCCAGGAGAGAGAAAGTAAGCGGGTGAAGACCCCCGAAAGGCAAGTCCTAACTGGCAAAAGCACGTTTCTGAGTTCTCACTGAGGCATCTAACGCCCTAGACTGAATTTCGCGGCCCTCTAGCTCCCAGCTAAATTTGCTGGGAACATTTGCTCGCTAATGCCTCTGGGAAATTGGAGGGGAGAACTTTAAAGTTACAGCTGGCAGGTATGGGAACTGAGGAAAGTTCAGAGTCAACAAGAGTCAAGTGCCCCACCGCTCCCTGGGACTTTGAAAGTTCCCTTGGGGAACAGCAGGTACGCTCTTGAAAAAATGCATCATGTGTCTGCCTACTTGAATTATACCTAAAGCTAGAGCAGCTCCATCAGAAATTGCCACAAATCAACTTGCCAATCAGTCACTTACTGAATGTATGTTATATTGTGTTACCCTTGGCCTAGGACAGATCAGCTTCCACTCATCTCGGTGGACGGGCTATACTTGCTCAGGCCAGAACTAAATTGGCTCTGACAGTTACTCCTGTAGACTGTGCGTTTCAGTAAGACGCATTGTAAGTTCATTGTCAAGTATTCAGAAAGTCTTAGCCTGAAATTTAGCAACAGCCAAGTAAGGAAACAAGCATTATACACCCAGCTGCTGTTCCTTGCAGTAACTCCACTCGTGCTAAATTACATCAGCATTAAAACGAACCTAATACAGAATTCTGTTATAACACAACAATTTCCACCAGAACCCAAACAAACTGTAGTAAAGCCATAAAAGTGGTAAAAGCTGTGCTGTATCTTTAAGGTGCAATTCTCTCCGACAACACAAAGAGCAGAGCACCCATGCAAAGGCTGTACGTCCATCGCTATATTGCTTCGGGGGGAGAAATGTCTGTTCTCGTGCGTGGCTGGTTCATGGATGAGTAATATAGTCACAGTCCTGTCTCTTCCTTAATCATTTTTTATTAAATGCCCCAAAGGCCACTATTTCTGCACTCAGCAGGATCAGCACAGATGTCTAGTGGGGAGATGCCCGTGCTCTCCTCTTACCCCTCACGACGAACCGGCCACGCTCCTCGATTGCAGGCTGTGCCTCCACAGCCCCGTATGCTTGATATTCAACAATATCTTTTTATTTGCTGTTCTGGGATCTCTGATAGGAGCCAGGAAGAAGCATGAAGTCTAGGCAAACTCCAGGAAGCCAAGGATGTGCCAGTTTTCCTGCCTTACAGGATTTGCTGGATGGCCAGCGTTGTCTTGACCGTGCTAACGAAGTCTCTTTTCCTTGCTAAGCTCCTCTCCATGGCCTCCCTTTTTGGCCTCAAGGTACGCTGAATGGCTGTTCCCCCAACAGGGCTTTTTCAAGCAGCAGCTCTCCCTAAAGGAAAGATGCTCTGTAGACGGCAGAGGACATGTTTCCACCAATCGTGGAACCAACTCTTCCCCAACCACCAACTCTGCGGGGCCGGCTGCAGCAATCACAAACGGCACGTTTCTCCCAAGTTTTTGTCCCTATAATCCCATTGTGTCTTTGGGGGCAGGCAGAGGCATTTTATTCCCCCAAAGCCCTGCGAGGCTGGAGCGTGTATCTTGCAACCTTTGCTGAGGAAAGGGTGAGGGAAGCCAGCTGGCTCTGACGGGGGTGCCCTGGGGGGGTCAATGATGTGTGAAACGCAGGATGGGGCAGACTCACTGACAACAGTTCAGGAGCTCTCCTAAACCCCACAGTAGGGTTTGCTTCCAAGATTGACTTTTCACTTTAGTTTTCTGGTGTCGATGAAGGCTAATGCAATTTCCTGAAACGTGTGCAGAGCTCCTTTTCTAGTCATTAACACAGACATCTCTCCCCGTGAACAAGAGCCTAATTTGGTTTTCCTAAAGTCTGTTGCAGAAGGCTCAGAGTTGAATGTTTTGATTAGTTCTTGGCTATGTAGCCGTGTGTGTACTATATTACACTGCTTTATGTTACGTTATGTTTAGGGTAAGAAATCACACTTGGACAAATTTGGGAAAAGTGGCTAAAACATTGAAACTTTTACCTCATTTACTACGTAATCACTCCAGGAACAGAACAGGTTAAAATTTTGCCTCTTTTCTCCCCTTTTCTTTTATATTGAAACAAAAAATTGCATCCAAGCCCACAAACTGGATGCCAAGTTTTAGCTGAACACAATTAGAAACAGCTTAAATATTAAACTGAAAGCTGAAGGGCCAATGACATTAAAGGGACGCTCTCTCACTGGCTCTTAACTGTAGCGCTGCTGACAGGATGCTGGTTTAGAGCTGAATTTTTAAGGCACCGCCAAATATATCCCACGTATGACGTTAAATTAAAAACTCAAAACGTTTTACAAGTCCTTCGGATGTTGTGTTCCCCCTTCCTAAACATGTGCAACACCATGTTCATTCAGCTGAAGTTATTTTAAAATCTGAGAGCATCGCTGCAAACTGATAAGGCTGGTTTACGTTCTGTGCTTTTTCTCTGCTTCTTATGTTGGCTATAGGTTTTAGTCAACACATAAACTTAAATGCTAATTTTTTAATCAACCGATATTTCTTTCAAATGGACCTTTTCAGTTTTTTTCTTTTTACTTGTCAGATTTTAGTAAATCCAATTGCTTTGATTTTAATGATACTATTGTGTAACCAAGGAACAGGGAATGCACTGATATACGGGGTTTTCCTGTCCATTATTATCTGACCTAGCTTTTTATTCCTTCCCAGCGTACAAACCTTGGGCCTTCAGGTACTTAAAATAATATATACGTTTTGTATAAGGTATTCCCGACAGCTGGTTCTCTTCAGATTTCAGTGAAGAAGTAGCATATTGACCACCACCCCCTGCTCCCTGTATCTTCACTAAGCTTCATGTAAGTCAAGCCTACTGGGAGAGAAGAAAATCCCAAACTCTTACTTTTCTTCAACAGAATTTGCCAAGGAACTGGCTTTTCCAAAAACCTGAAAACGCTTTTAGAATTGGTCCCTAAATACACATAAAAAAGAAAGCTCTTATCAAGTGGCACTCAGACTTGAGATAGAGAATTAAACTTTTACAAGCTGCCCTCGGAAGACTAACAGAGGCTAATTAAAAATATAACTCTTGTCACAGAAGTGAAAGAGAATCCTGTGTATTTCCCAATCCTGCTTCTGCAAATCCTTCCTGCTGAAACAGCTGAATCAGAACAAATTGCTTGTGTGCAAGTTACTTCAGCCATATGGTGAAAGAAAAAAGAGCTGTGTGCCTCCTCAGCTATGTAGTAAATAGGAACTACCTCCATGTGGTTTTACACATTTATAGCTAATGTGGAGACCTAAATGTGAAATGAGGGAAATGAAGTGAATTTGTGAGTCTCCCTCTGGGACTTGGGGCTTATAACCTATTAAAAAGATTATATTCAACCAGCTACAGATAAATACATACATATATATATATATATATATATACACATTGCAGTGCTGATTATTCTGCTATGGAGAACTTTTTTCATTCAAGTGATTAAAATACAAACAAAACCAACTGTGAAAAACAGCACAAAATGGCGGTATGCATAAACGGCTAAGAAGAACATGGAAATTTTTTGATCCAAAGCGAGAGAGGATCACTGCACGAGGTTGGCGAATAGGATGCGACAGGAATGTCAGTAAAGGACAGGCACAAAAGAGACATCTTGTTGTCTGTGGCACATCATTGGTGTCAGTCACTAATGATCTCCTTGACGTGTTGAGTACATAGCTCAGAATGTATCAACATTACTTCTTTTTTCTATCATTATTAATGGAAGTCAGTTTAAACTTTCTGTGGTAGAAACCAAGGCTTGTGCAAAGGGGTGGTTGCGTGTCTTGAGGAGATTACAATTACACGTTTGACCTTATTTGGATGTGGCATTTGATAAATCTGGGTTAATTAATCATGGAATAATCTATGAGATTATCCATTTGGGGCCTCTTTTTTCAGCTTTTGTTTGGGCTTCAGTTGGTATTTCTGTTTGCTGAGAAAGACTGCTGTAGTGCCAGGGATGAATGAGGAAACAATCCTGGAGAGAAATAAAAAAGCAAAAAATACGGCCTAAAGTAGGGGAACCTCTATAAAAGGACAAAACTGAGTGAGTGTACTGAACGTATTGGCCAAATGCAGCAGACTGCAGATAAAAAGCCATCAATCTGCTACAGCCCACCCAGAAACCTGAAATTCTCCCCAAACTTTCAGGACCCTAATCCTCTAATAAAAACGATCCACACCTGCACCCAGAACCCCAAGCTCTCATCAGTGTTTACATGGTTGTGTATTTTCATGTGTTTGATATGTCATGATTTTATTTAAAATTGCCATGCTCCTAATAGATGCAGTTTTAACGATCACTACTGCTTGCAATTAGAAAATAAATCAATTTGTTTATTTAAGCCATTAAAATACACCCAGCTAAAAATAAAAACTGGAATTAAAAATTACAAATAGAAAAAAACATGCAGGGAAGCGCTAAAGTGGATGCAATCAGTTCCAGATTTAAAACAGCCTCCCCACACTCGCATCCCCCCTTTCCACTACTGGGTGGTCACGGACTCATGGCTGTTACTAGTGGTTTTCTTTAGAGTCATTCCAGACTTCTATTTTCACTCACTTAAAAATGGGAAGAAACAGAGGTACTGACTTAATTTTCCACACTCTCTGCGCTGAGTTTCAAAATCTATCCCTAAGGAAGCAGGCTCCTGAAATGGTGGTGGAGTGTTCCTAATCAGCGGAACAGTGGGAGTCTGGAAGAGACTTGCAGTCAGGAGAACTTGGGCTTAAAAAAAAAAAAACCCACTATTCTCCCTCAGGATGGAACTCGCTAGGCTTCTGGAGGGCAGCGTATGACATACAGGCTGTGACAGGCAGAGGCTGGGCTCCCGGGCATTAGCGAGTGATGCAGCGATAGAGCAAAACAGCCGAGCGCCCGGTATTGGCCCTGTATACATTCCTTGGGATTACTCGGTACTAGCACCAGTCTGGCCCCACGGGAGCAGAGGGATGTTAGATCTGCTGTTGGGCACGTCTTCCAGGTCAGGGCAATCCAGAAGGAAGCCAGTGGGCACGCGGCACAGGGGCTCCGCGGTGTGAACGTCAGCAGCGGAAATGGGAACAACTGAAAGAAAGATATGCTTCGGAAGTACCCTCCTGATCCAAGCTGAAGTGATAGCAGAGCCACAGACAAAGACTCTCTTCCCATCTTGCGGTCAGTAGTAAAACTGAACTATTTCAGTGAAACAGCGGCTGGGGATCTGCCATTCTGACCTCTACTCCCATGCCAGCCCTTATCCACAGTGCGCTCACAGTCAGGCCCCACGTGGTACAGAAGTGCTTAATATCGTATCAAAGACCCAAAAGAATATCAGCATCTGGGGCTTTGTGTAAAATTAAAAAAAAAAAAATCTGCATAGGAATATTTGGATAATATCACATGGGCTGGTGAAAGATAACTAAATAATCAGTTAACAGAGTTATTTAATTTTTTTTTTCTGTTCCCATTCAGTTACTAAATCAGCACTTTAAAAGCTATTGTATTTCTCCTCATTTTAACTTGCATATTTCTTACCTTTCTCTTTCCTGTGCCACAACTCTGGCAGCCACACGGCCTGTTTCACTTTCCCGTTCTCAGGTGCAACTGCAACTTGGTCTGACCTCTCCTACCCAGAGGGGCAAGAGCTCAGCCTTGTGTCCCACCCATCCAGGTGCGTTGATTTGGCAAGTCCCAGCTTGAAGTTCTACATGTATGCAGTGCGAGGTTCAGGGTTTAAATAGCCTGCCCTGCAGAGCATCCAAAGAAGCACCTAGCTGCAAGGCAGCAAGGAGCTAATCCACATCTCCTCCGAGGAAAAGACCAAAGGGTCAAAGGAAAATGTCCTGAGAGCCTGGCTTGGCTGCAGGCAAAGCTGTTAGAGCCTCCGGCGCAATCCTCCTCTCTGGACACAGGGCTACCCACAGCCTGGATGTCAGCCTAGCTTTCCAAACGCTAAAATACATATTTTTTAATGAGTTTTAGCAAGCGTTCTCTGCAAATAATCTTTCTGACATTCTAGAATAAGTAGGGCAATAAATCCCAATGTAATGCAGGCTTCACGTCTGGTCTGCTGGGCTCTGTGAAGCTGTGGCAATGCAGTCGCTTCGTTAGAATTAACCAAATCATCAGTTCATTCGCTAGCTTAGTGGAAACCATTTTACATGCAGATTTGTAACTTGTTCTACTGCTGAACTGTAAGAGTACTTGCACTTGTATACCACTTTTATACTACATACATAGGCCACTCTACTGAATCTGTGAAGTTACTTGTAGCATAAAGTATTATTAATCAGAATTAATACGATGATGAAAACTGGTTTCAATACAGCCGCGGAAGGCCACCACTGTGATTTAGTTTTAAATTGCAGATGCTTAAGAGAAGATGGTGTGCGTAAGCTCCTCTGTAAAGGCATAAACGTTTCTTTTGTGCAAGTGCCCCAGAAGGCAACATCTAGAGGACTATCTTCCACAGACGTAGGTGGATTTTTGATAGGCCACCCCACGCGCGGTTCACGGGTAACAGCGCACACCCCCAGACGAGTTTGGACTTGAGCGCCCGGAGCGCCAGAGGCTAATAAGGACCCGATGGCCTTCGCTTTCTATTTCATCCTTCACCCAGGAACTTTCCACCTGCTTTGGTGGGGGTAAACCACATTTATATTTCATATTAAGACACAGATGCAAGCAGGCAACTCACCGATCTCCATGCAGGCCAAGCAAACTGCCCACTGCTAGGTCTAGCGGGACGCGTCTGGAAATGCCACCCTAGACGTACCCGGTTTCCCGTGCTTTGATTTTTATTGGCATCTGCTGTTGGGAAGCAGGAAACCGTGCCTGATGGACTCTCACCCACTCAGAGGAACTCCAACACAATTACGTTAAGTACATAGCAAGCACACATCACTTAGCAGATGTGCATTTAAATCCACAGCTCTTCCACGAGCCGTGTGAAAGTGCTTCGCGGTCACACACAGCTTACAGACTTCTTTGCTTTAAATTTTCAATATTGTTCTATTTAATGATGTCTGTAGTTTTATATGACCCTTGAAACTTACTTGTTTCTCCTTCTATCTGTAAATCAAATGTAGCTCAATCAAAAAGAAAACAGAATTTAGATCTCTTTTGGGGGGAAATAAAAATGTGCCGTTCTGTCTTGAAACCTGAAAAGAATGATGGTGGTTATCTTTTCCCATTGACTTAACAGGGCCAGGATTTTATGTGCAGTAGCACCTTTTCTCTGCAGTCTGAGGATGGGAATCGTGTTTCTGTGTGTCTTTGACACAGCACGAAACGCAGTGTATCTCTGATCTTATCTGAAACTATAAAGAGCTGTTATGCTAAACAACAATATAATGAATGATTTTTTTAAAAAATCAGCAAATGAAGCTCAACCAGTTCTTCTAGTTGAGCTGTTAGATGCAATTAACGTTCATCTTGAATTTATCCCCTTCTCCTTTCCGGAATAGCTTAAAAACTGATCTAAATGGCTTCAAAAGTAATAGAAGCCTCAGTTCACAAATTTAAAAAAAAACAACAACAACATTTTAACATGTTTAGACACATGCTTAAAATATATCTTAAAAATCTTTCCTGGAAAGAGTTTTCTCTGATCTCTGTTAACCGTTTTCTTGAAAGCTCATTCACATTTCTCCATCTTATTATTCATACACCATGTGATCTTGTTTCTGCTGTCAAGGGACTAATTCCCCAATGACCGAAACACGAGGGCTACAAGTGTGACACCAGTCCCACGGGGGCTGGCACATCCACACGGCCCGGGGCGCCCGGGGAGGCAGGGGTTGAACACCTGAAAATGGAATGGGCTTTTTGTTTTCCAGTTTGATTTTCTTAGCTCCATGGGCCTTGAGGAAGTTTGTGGTCGGTGAGTTTGCTGTATGGTTATTATTTATGTGGTAATAAGTTTAAGCAATTGAATATCCTGGATTAGAGATCGGAATTCAAGGTTTAAAATATAATGTGCGTCTATGGAAGTATAAACAAAATTGTGTATATTTGCCATATTATGAAATTAATCTGTATAAAAATGCGATACCAATGCTTCTGAAGGGTATTACGAAATGAATCTTAGTCTGTCTAAAAGTGATCCCGATGCTTACAAATGAACGACTCTTTTCTTACTGTGAGATAGTTTGTCTTAATTTCATTGTTGCAAAACTTAAAACTACTCAGGCTGAAATGTTTCGTGGCACACATCTAGCTGAGGCTGGCATTTTATTGAAAAATTTTGGTTAAGTCTGTTTTGATACTGCTACCAAGGAAAAATACGTCTTGTCCGCATCAGCAGCACTGCCACATTTTACAAGCAGCTCTGTCGGGAGGCTGTTTTGTTGAACCGAAAATCTGATAGCCCGAAGAACTGCATCGCTGTGAAAATTTGCCATAATGGGACCAAGTTAGGAATGTCTGAAATACTGAAGTTCCCATGTGCTTGGGGTTTAAGGTCTGGCATTCAGTGTTTTGGAAAATTAGGAGCTGCCCACCAGGCTCTGCTTGTTCCACCTCCAGAGTGACTGATGGTGTTTCATCCTCTCGCAGCTTTGGGTACGGGGCTGCCCAAAGCCCACGCCGTGCTGCGGAAGCGCAATCCAGCCTGGGGCTCCAGCGTTTCCCTGTACTTGCACTTCTTGACCATCGAAGGCTACTGCAATACCAAGAACACTGTCGTACTGTCTGGCGAGAGAAAAATCTTTTTCTTAGGCATTAAAAATGTGTATTTTAAGTAAATATGTGCAAAAAAGAATTTTGAAGAATGCCAGCTTTAAGGTTAAAATAAAAGAAATGCTTTACTAATATAGCCTAAAGACTGCTGGGGCAACATTTTAAATTGTGTTTTGAATAGTCCTGCTGTCTCCACATAGTTTCATCATGTGGAACTTTGGTTTTAGTAATTAGTTCTCGATTTGCTCATAGCTGTTTTATAGCCATTTAATCTTTAGATAACCCCGTTCTTAGCTTAGCTGTTTTAGAGCTGTTTTCCCTATTTGCTGTTTATTTTAATTAGGCAGAAGCCCAAGCCCTTCTCCACCCTTAGTCTGCCAAAATAAGGAAGCCAATCTTTTTTAGCCTCCGTACATACCTCAGATTTCTCCACTCCCTTGAAGAGTAACTGTTGTCTAAACCTATACGAGTCTGAATTCATCTTTTCTGAAAATGGATGACAAGTGTCCAAGGTTTTTCACTAGTATCTTACTAGGGCCTTGTATAACAGTATTAATGGTTTCCACCTTGGTTGAAGAGAACTTAAATTGATCTTTTAATGATTATGACTTATGAAATGATTAAATTTATGGCTTTCAGCGGC
The DNA here is from genome assembly GCA_026212715.1 of Elanus axillaris. NCBI lineage: Eukaryota > Metazoa > Chordata > Aves > Accipitriformes > Accipitridae > Elanus > Elanus axillaris. Next base: position 22,487,117 of record JANZLQ010000030.1, read on the forward strand.
TGCAGCACCTTGATAGATGATAATCTTGCTGTGACAGACTCGTATACCCAAACTGCTCCATCTGCCTTTGCCATTTATAACCGCTGCTCACTTATCCCACAGTAACAGGGATTCCTGGTAATCTGTACCAGCTTGGATTTGCACTTTGTACTTCCTTATCCCATTTCTCCTGCCCCACTCTTAGGGTAGTCCGGTTCTCCTTGTATGTTATCCCAACCCTCCTCTCTGTTAGCAGTTCTGCTTTGTGTTATGAGCATATTTCCCTAATGTGCTTCCAAATCATTAATGAAAATACTAAATAAAACCAACGCCAAGACCAGTCCTTGGATGACTTCGCTACGAGCTTCCCTCCAGCCCAAACCTCCCATTTTCAGAGCTGATCTCCCTGACCCCATGCCTCACTAACCTCACAAACACTAGGAAGTTCCCCATCTTCTCCAGTTTAATTAATAATTTCCTATGTGGCACTGTATCAAATACTTAACTGTCATCTAAATACTTCTTTTTGGTTTTCTGGAGAATTTTTTATCTTACCAGCTTTTGAGCAGCTTTTGAGACATTTCTTTTTACCACTCGGATCTAATTTTTTTGTTCGGAAAACTCTGTCATTATTAATAGTACCAAAGTTAACGATCGGTCCCTTCAGTGCGTCACGGGTTTAGACCTGTAAGGGCCAAGACTGAAGGTCGTTTCCTGGCTCCGGTGGCCGATCTTGTCCTTCCCTGCCTGAGCCTATTTCCAGCAGAGGACTTTTGCTGGCAGCACGAAGTGTGGAGCACAGACGGGAGAGTCCCTGCTGTGGGGTACCTGTGGGGTTTGTTGTATTTTATAGATCGTTGTATTTTATATAGACCAGTGCGAGCCAGCTTTTCTCTTAGACGCTACCTTGGGCAACAACTGGTGCGGAGTCCAGCAGGAACGGTCTCTCTGGAACAGGTTTGCCGTGAACGGGAGGTGAAGTTCCCGCATCCTTCAAGCGTCGGCACTCGCTTCCCTCAGCTGAGGCTAATGCTTAAGGTTCGTGTCCGTTTACTTCAGAGGCAGCATCTGAGACTGGTAACGTTCTTTTTAAGGCTCAAAATCGAGGCGTCTCTTAGCAGATTAAGGAAGGAAGGATCTCTTCTTACCCCTCCTCATAAACCTCGCCCCCCCAAGCCAAGAGGCAGAAGATTGCTTCTCAAATCTAGACGCTGTACTTCAACCAAGTAGTCCTTCAGAGAAAATCATACTCTGTGAGGGTAAAAAAGAGTCAGTTGTGTTTGCTTGCTCTGAAGTCCGTCAGAACACATGTTTAGTAATGGATTCTGAGCTGGATATGCTCACCTGTAGACTGTCAGGAATAATTACTACTTGGGTGCCTGAAATGTCGTTATTAAAATAATGGTGCGCTTAGTCATTAAAAAGCAAAATTAATACAATTCCATTTCAAGCTCTAAACTGGCAAATTTGCAGAAAGCCCTCAGACTGGCTTGAGAAGATTACTGAATATAAGTAATGTAAGTTCTGAACTGATGAACTCCCAGGGCCAAAACACCCCTGTGTACCTACAGTAAAAGGGCAAAAGTCAAAAGTCTCGTGGCGCAGGAAGGCCAGGTGAGTTCAAGGTCACTGCTGCTGCTACAGTGGAGTGTGGGCTTTGACGACTGACTACACGATATTAGGAGTCAGGCCGTGCTCTGCACTACAAGAGGTAAAACCAAAACAAAACACTCCCTAAAGAACACATCACGTTAGGTTTCCTTATTATTTCCTCTACTATTTACCAAAGGAAAAAAAAAAAAAACAAAACAAAACACTCCACCTCTGGAGTACTGTCTCGCGTTAGAAAGTTGCCCGCATGCAAGCCGTAAAGGAGTAGACAGACACGCCGGGGATGACAAGCACTTTACTACCTGTGGTTTGTGCTGCACTTAGCGGTGGCGTGGGGGGGCAGAGAGCAGCACGTCTCTCCAGCGTTGCACCCCTTTCAGCCGGGCACCCCCCTACGCTTCTGAAGAAAATTGTATGAAGCCTGCACTTCCTAAGACTACATCTTCCTTCAGTGGATTACTTTCTACTGGGTCTTCAGACCGCTGCAGTCAAAAATAGTAATATAATAAACAAATGCGTAGAATCCTGATGGCCAGAGACCTGTGATGGTGCCTGACGTTCAGCGCTTGCTTGGCAAAGAGCCAACAGGTTCTCGCCTCTCCTTGCTTTGGGAGCAAAAGAAAAATAAAAAGTGAAAACGTGACCTGAGTGTTAAAAACGCTGAGGTGCACGCCTCGGTCAGCAAGCAGATGTCACGAGAATTGGGAGACTCCAACACCTTCCACCCCGGCGGATCTCCAGCAGGGAGCAGCCTGGCTGGGAGCCGTGGTGCTCCTGCGCTCTTGCAGGCGCTTTCCCTTTGGTGCGTGGCTGATGGAAACCTCCGGTGCCCTGAGCTTCTCCCTGGAATCTGCCGCTCCACCGACTGACCTGGGCAGGGAACAGCAGCATTTTTGCCTCAACGTCCCCCTGCCGCGGCACCGAAATGAGACGCTGCTCCTATGCTTCTGTCTGCTTTGCTTTGCTCAGCAGTAGAACCGTTTTTAGTATCGACACTGAAATCACATCGGTGGCACCGGAGATAGAGCCGGAGAGAAGAAAGGCGCGTTCTAGCCCTCGCTGCGGATAAGAGCGAGCTTCGCTAAAGGGAAGAGTCAGGCTTTTTCCCCCAGCCTTTGAGAGATTTCTTTAAAACCATCAGGTTTCACCCATTTTTCCCCTTTTGAGTGAACAAAACAGGGTGAAAGGCTGCCAAAGGTGCCCGTTCAGAGCCCGCAGGGCAGCGCGTCCAGGAGTCAAGCCCCAGGGAGTGACGTGAGGCCGAGTACAGCCCCGTCCCTGCTCCGCGGTGCAGACAGCGAGCGAACTCGCTTAGTAGGAAGTACCAGACGTTACGACGGGTAGACGTGCGTACAGGCATTGGTGACTTCTGCTTTAGCCTGGAATTAGCATGTGTAACCAAGCGTAAGCAGTCAACTATTCAAATATTCAATTTCTGAAAGTTAAGTTCAGATTTAGCCAGTGAATTAGGTAAGGCAGAAGCTTCACTTTCCAACAACGGTAGCTTAAAAATTGCTATTACAGCCTCATTTGCCTAACCGTAAATTCATACTTTTTTTACAATGCATTACTCAATCTGGATAATCCTGTCTCCCAGCCCGGTGACAGAGTAACTGATGTAGATGTATCTGGAAAGATTTTAGCCTTACCTGGAGTAAGTCTTCCCACCTACAACAATATGATGAGCAATAAGAAGGGGCGTGAACACCGGAGCCTTCAAAGTCAGGCCAGGGGAGAAAAAAGGCAAGTTTGTGCAAAATCTTGGCATGCATCCAGTCATTATTTATATCAAATTACACAGTGTTTTAAAGCCTTCATCTTAAATTCTCAGTCTGTGAAGAGCTACTAATAGGCTTTTTAAACAAAGATCTTGTTCTCAGTGTTTGATACAGCAGTGCAAATGCAGTGCTAGGATTCAGTGTCAGATGAACGAAAACGTGTTAAAAAGTGACAATGTAATTCAGAAGAAAAAGTCAGAGGGAACTGCAGTCCACATCAAAACTATGTGTGCAGGGAAAGGGGCTAATCTGAATAGGCAAATTATTCCCTGCAATTATTTGTTCAGGTCCATTAAAGCATTTAACAGTTGCCAATTGCTACGCATATATGCTGCTCTGTGCCAATGATAAGACACTGCTGGTCATGCATTTTAAAAACATAACCAGGACCAAAATCTGAGATTCTTTTTATTTTTCTTTGTTTTGTCACTAACGCGTGCAACTCCGTTACTTTCAAGAATACCTACCTGACTGACTTTTACACACATTGACACGTGCTAGTAGCTGTACTCTTTCCCATCAAAACTCGTTTTGTTGGGAAGCAGGTTTGAAGATACATGTAAGCAAAATATATATATATATATAAGCATGTAAGTTATAGAGGAATTATTACTGTATCACTCTTTATCTATCACAGAGTGGTCTTAATGTAAGTGAAAGCAAAAAAATGACACGACCGAGACTGTCGCTCCATTACAAAAACTGGAAAAGACTCATTGGTAAGGACTAAATACATTTATTTTACACAGGCTCTTTAATTTTGTACTGGAACATGGAGAGCTTTGGAAGGCATGTGGTTGGTTTACTGCTACGTCTATCTATATCTATATCATATCCACAGTGTGAGCTGTAAAGCTAAGACGAAAATTTAATCCTTTTTATGACCACTATTTAAAATGCAGCTTATACAGATTGTGTTTGATTATTTGATTTGGAAGGGCTGGTAGTGAATCCAACACAAGCCTTGATGGAACTAAAGAGGGAAAACTGAGCCCTCATCAATGATAAATCATTCTTAAAAGAAAAAAACAAACCCCAAATTTATACCTGACAAATAACTTGTGTTCTACTTTAGATTAGAAACCCGGAGAGCAAACACATGGTTTTAGTGTCTAAATCCCTAGAAAAAGAAATGGCTCAAATGAAAACAAAATGGATTCTCTGAAAGATGTTTTCATTTTCTTCCTAAGTGGCACAAACTAAATTACAAAAAAGCCACGCGCACAAAAATTAAATGTAAATTCAACAGCTAGGACAGTTTACAAATCACTCTGTAGCCCCGAAGCAGGATAAAAGGAAATAAATATACTTCATGGTTGGTAACCTATTAACTGACACCAACTGTTGCAGCTGCGAATAAAACAAATGCATGATAAGATTAGATATGTTGATTGCACCTGGCCATCTGTAAATTGCTGCTTACCATAAGAATCACATGCTTTCTACTAGTCGCTGTGATAAATGCAGAGTAACTGCTGTTGGTGGGGTGGGTTTTTTTTTCCCTTTGGTAAATAATAGAGGAAATAATAAGGAGAAACTTGTATGCGGCACATTTGTTTTTCTAGTTTGTGCAAAGTTTGCCCCGGTGTGTTCCTGCTTTAAAAGAGAGAAGGGGTAAGTTGAATAAATGAAACTGTATCTCAGCAGCGTGGACGGAACCAGTCATCTGAATGTGTTCCTTTCAGATGGAGAGGGAGAAAGGGAAAGCACTCTGTAACGAAATTGCCTTCTGGACTGCAAAGACTTTCTCTGGTTTTGAACAAAAATACAATATAAATATAAGTTAACATACCAACAGCTCCAGCAGTCGCTTTTTCCCCTTGAGGGAGTCACCGAGAGCTCCTGAGTAACACCTCCCTTTATTTTTCGGCTAGAAAAAAGGCACAAAAAAGAGGAGGCTCCCTGCACGCATGGCGTTGGGATGCTGCTTGGCCTCCTCGGGAGTGGGTGTCAAAACGCTGGGAAGCAGAGGGCGGCTGCAAAAAGGAGCGCGGGGCCGTCGCACAGGCCAAGGCGTGCAAAACTTCTGGCAACCCCCGAAAAAAGCAGCAGCCCCCCCCTCCCCGGGCTGCTTTCCTGCTCCCCACGTCGCTGCTGGGGTTGGGGTTCCCCGGTGCGGAACCGCCGGGTACCGCTCCCCAAACCCGCGGGAACCTTTCCGGCTTTGTCGTGGGAAGATGGAACCGAGCAGCGCTGCCGGAGAGGCGTCCGAAGGATCACCAGCCCTGGGTGGACTTTCCGAGCGTGCAGCCGGACCGCGTGCTCGCGAGTCGATTTGAAGAATCGAGAACCAGAACGGTAAATAAGGACCGTGCTGAGTATGGGGGTTTGATTTTTTTTTTATTTTTTTTTTTTTTTTACTCCAGCTAGGTACTACCCTCTAGTGTAGTAACTGAACCTGAAAGACTGCTCTACCACCTTGCTGAGAATGTACCTGTGCTATAATTTGTCCTTGTTACAAATAACAGTAGGTGTCAGCTATGCAAGTCTCTCATTTAAGTAATGCCGCATCGCAGGCAGCCAGTTTATGTACGCATGCAGTATTACAGCCCTCGTTACACAAGAGATTCCACCGCTCCTGTCAGTGCGTGCTTAGTATAGTGCCGTTGCCCTGCGTTCCGAAAGAAGAACAATTGCAGGCAAAAAATGGTAAATCCGATCAAATGTCTGAGTTGAAGGCTCACCATGGCTGTGAGATAGTCGGGTGTCAGATATCCTTTCATGGCTGGATTTGCTTAGAAATCTGTGAACGATCCAAAGAGCGGTCGGACACCACTTCTGCTCCCCTAGTTTGCAATAATTCTGGCATTACATGTTGAGCTTTTCTGAGAAGCAGCTTCAAGCCCGTTTAACACCAGGATGTACGGCAGCAAGCATCTTGAAATCTCAGTTGCTGAATATAGATACGAAGTATATAAGTTTACAACATACATCAGCGTATATCTATGTAAGAACGGCAGAGCTTCTTCCATTTATAGCAGTAAAGACGGTATTATATTTCTAGGATAAGAAAATGGAAAAACAAAAATAGATTACTTGAGATAGCTTAAATGAGGGATGATTTTTATCTTCATCAGTAGGTGGGCAATTTATCTGCTCGCTTGCTCCATGTGATTCTGAAGATGAAATCAATGAACTTCCCATGGGGAAATTTTTGCAAGGTTGGACTGAGCATGAGTTATGTGCTGGGTGAATGCTGTTTAAATTGCCTTTACACGATTAAAAGCAAATTAGCGCAGAAGTTGTATTGCAGCAGCGCTGAGGCTGAGAGCAGGGAAGCAGAAAGCTCAAGGCATGAAAAGCTGTGGGCTGGTGAAACTCCGCCAAGGAGCCGAAAGGCTGCTGGTGCCTGCCTTGCAGAGCCTTGGCCTCCGAAGGAGCCGGGAGCGGCGGGATGAGAGCAGGGCAGGGAGTACCCACAGCACAGCCCATCCCCAGCTGCTGTAGGAATACCTGGCAGAACTGGAGCCGCCCTTGAAGCCCAGCCGATGGGACGCCCAAGTCAAGGGTGAAAACCTAAAAGCGCCTGCTGGTGTTTCGGGTACCTAAGATGGCTCATGCACAGCTAGCTCAGGTATTTTTACGCTACACCTCAGTCTGCCGTGATCACCTATCCTAAAAAGCAAGTGTCTCCAGCGTCTCTTTCTGTAGGAACTTGATATTCTTCTGTCTTTTTTAGCTCTGTAGTCTAAACATTGTTTTTTCCCTAGCGCTCTGACTGCTTGTTTCTGCCAGTGGATTTCTTTTTTTTCCCCCCTTTTTATATATACAGGGAGAAAAGACCATACACAGAAGTCTTCAGCACAGTGCTTGTGCATATGCTTGTGCTCATACTAGCAAGATGCAGCGGTGCCTTGGAGATGTTCCTTGACAGTCATACACCTCCGGAATGAGCATTACTTACGCAGCAGGTACGAGATACACAAGACGCAGTCTTGCATCCTGGTTACTTCCACCAGAACAAAAAAATCCATCTCCACTGGGAAGCACGTAACTCCCGTGCCACGCCGGCAGAGGCGCTTTGTGTCACGGGGGTGGGAGCATGAGGAAAACCGTAAGATCTGCACGGAGACAAAGTAGGTGCCTCCCCCCAGCACCACCTCCTTGGGGCACACGTCTTTATTCCAGCCCCGAGGTTAATACGGTCGGTCCGTGGGTATGTCGCAGCGACACACACCCCACCACCACCCCCCCGGTACCGGTACCTTCCACCTCGGAGCCTCCACAAAGACCAGATACCAGGACGAGCGCATGGAGGAGTAGGTCATCTCAGGCTCCTGGTGGAAACGGGTGCGATGAAGTCTGAGCAAATTCGGTCGGAATGCCAACTTGCTGTGTTACCTGGGAGATCCTTGGGTTGTAAGGCCACCTTAAAGCGTCCTATTTGGTATCTGATAGTGTTGCTTATTAATACTTCTGAGCAGACTACTAACTTGGGAAGTCATCCCACAGCCAGGCATTAAAATAAAGATTTTATTTTTTTTCTTGGAATGAAAATGGAGTAAGAATAGACTAATTGGATGTGTATAGTCTTTCCTGAATACAGGGATGTTTTCTGACATATCAACAAGATTTACATCTCGAATTTCAAAGGCAGTCCTGATAAACCAAACTAAGGGCTGTTTAGCAGATAATCTTTCTGCAGAAGAGCTTTGATTAGCGGGAGTGTGATACTTTTCAACTGCTATATTTATAAGCCGCAAAATTACTGTACACTAGCATCCCCTTATACAATATTAGATAAATCGGTAGTTTTATAAAGCACAATTCAAGACTTTGGGGGTTTTAATTCATTTCTGATACTTAGATAAGGCACCAGACCTCGTGTATTGGTGAAACGCATGAGCTGAGGTTTAAAATTTTGGAATAGTGCGTGGAAAATGCCTGATTCTTGTCCTACGAAACAGCGTATAATATTCTAGCTTCCTGAGGCTCCATACAGACAGTTGGTTACTTCTCACAGCAATTAATCAAACTTCAATACAGACTTTATAAAGCAATGCAAATTCAGACATCCTGCCTCACTTGAGCACACCTGCACATTGCGATTACTCACATATACGCATCTTGAGCGTGACAGCTAGATCAGGATTACATGGGCTAGTGTAGAACTCTACCACCTTTTTCTGACTTTCTGTTCAAAAAGGTACAATTCTTAGCGAAAACAAGCTTCTTAAAATATCCTTGTTTTTTTTAAAATACGTATTTATATTTAATATTAATAATATTAATATCTTTAATATTAAACCAGTAACCTTATTCTGCACAAGCAGCATTAGCAAGGTCGCTGACAGAGATCGTAGAGCAGACCCTGGCAAGTACAGAACGGTATCACTTGGGCAATCTATTCAGAAAAGGCTTCAAAAAAAACCCAACTTGCCAATTGTCACACCACTACCATTGTTAAGAACAATTATATGGAAGGAAACCAGGAAGAAAGCCAGACTTGTATTTGTCCTGAGCACAAAAGGGAAAAAAAAAAAGGTAAGAAAACTACTTTTTTCTCTCATTCGATTTAGATTAAAATGTATTTTGCCTCTTCCCACCAGAGCCTGTTTTTTTTTGACTTGTGCATCAGAAACACCAAATCAGAAAAATTAAGTTAGGTAAAAGTTTTTTGACAGAAATTAATCCGTTAAGTCTGAAGACTACAGGGCTGAATGAAGGGTATGGATTTTTGAGTACAAAGGCAATTTTATGATAAAAAAACTCTAAACATTGTCTGAAGTTGAAATATCAGAAAATGATAGGCCACTCTTAAGACTGATCTTAATGGTGTGACGTTGCTGGTTTTAGTCACAGTAATTTTCGTGCCTCAGGAGATCCTAAAATGAAAGACATTTGAAATAATCACAGTTATTACCTCCAGCCTTCTATTCTGAACGGTAAACAGCGTTATGTGACAACAGGCTTTTCTGGAGTCTCTGCAGAAAGCCTCCAGAAAGCTTACACGCCGACCCTGGGTCTGCCTGGGGGAGAGTTTTCTGGTGAGTCAAAAGCCGGGTACCGCTCCAGAGTTTGTCTACCTCTGCCAGAACCATCTTGGAGCACATGGATAACCCCAGCTGGCCGCGGGTTGCCCAGGGAATTTTCTTTACTTAGAGTTGGATCCTGTGGATAAATGTCCGTGAATAACCCAGAGTTTAAAAAAAAAAAAAAAAAAAATCACAACTAAATCCTATGCAAGATCTTTTTTGTTATTATTATTATTATTTAATTACCTTGAATATATCGCTCAAGAAACGCTACGACTTAAATTTTATA
>JANZLQ010000030.1:22516565-22530648 GCA_026212715.1 Elanus axillaris
GGGGGGGTGTTGTTTCGTTGTTTTGGGTTTGGTTTTGTTTTTTGGTTTTTTTGGTTTGTTTTTGTTTTTTTTTTTTTAGTAATAGACTCTTAACTCTACCTCTTTATTTCTGCTTAAGTAAGTCTGATTTTTTTTCATTAAAAATGTCGGTATGACAGTCAAACCTAGGAAAAGCAAGAAAGTACTAATTAAGTCCTATCTAATCTCACTCTTATCTGGCCATCCATGCTCATAATTAGTTTCTCAGGTTTAAAGGCACTAATCATTTAACAAAGCCAACTGTGTAAATTGAAATTAAGTAACTATTAATTTGCAGTTGCAGAACAAGCTACTAATTTCACATATTTGTGTTACCATTTCTGTCACTGTGGTTCCAAGTGTCTGGTCCTTATCTCTGTAAAGGCAGGGACACCAAATGCCTGACCCTTCAATCTCAAATATCATAGAATCATAGAATGGTTTGGGTTGGAAGGGACCTTAAAGACCATTTAGCTGCAACCCCCCTGCCCTGGGCAGGGACACCTTCCACCAGACCAGGTCGCTCCAGGCCCCGTCCAACCTGGCCTTGGACACTGCCAGGGATGGGGCAGCCACAGCCTCTCTGGGCAACCTCTTCCAGGGCCTCACCGCCCTCCCAGTAACAAACTTCTTCCTTACATCTCCTCTAAATCTACCTTCTTTCAGTTTAAAACTGTTGTCCCTTGTCTTTTCACTACAGGGCCTAGTGAGAAGTCTCCTTCTTTCTCGCAGCCCCCCTTCAGGTACTGGACGGCTGCTGTAAGGTCTCCCCGGAGCCTTCTCTTCTCCAGGCTGAACAACCCCAACTCTCTCAGCCTGTCCTCACAGGAGAGGCGTTCCAGCCCTCCAGTCACCTTCGTGGCCCTCCTCTGGACCCATTCCAACAGGTCCACGTCCTTCTGATGTTGGGGGCCCCAGAGCTGAATGCAATACCCCAGGTGGGTCTCATCAGAGCGGAGCAGAGGGACAGAATCCCCTCCCTCGACCTGCTGGTCACACTTCTTTTGATGCAGCCCAGGATACGGTTGGCTTTCTGGGCTGCGGGTGCACATTGCCCGGTCATGTTGAGCTTCTCGTCAACTGATGTCCCCAAGTCCTTCTCCTCAGGGCTGCTCTCAATCCACTCATCACCCAGCCTGTATTTGTGCTTGGGGTTGCCCCCACCCACGTGCAGGATATAGTAGTGTGCAAATGTAGAGAGACACATAGAAAACAAGCCAGGAAAACAAGCCAAAATCCCACTTGATATTTATATGGTGGTGAAAATGATGTTAATGAGGCTGTCTTGGTGTGTCATAGCCATGACTAAGTCTCTCAAATTTGAGAATGGTGATTCTGTGCTTTGGAAGTTTGGTGGCCTTAATACCAAATTTAAATGGGTTAGTTTTTGAAAAGATTTCTTAATGTATGGGGTCGTGGTTGTCCTAATGAAGACATTGCATTATTGTATCCATCGTGCCTTACAAAGCTGGAAAATTACCTCCCTTCCTCCAGCAAAGCCCGTTATTTTTATACTTCGTAGAGGAATAAACATAGTCCTCTTTACTTCAAAACATCCCTTTCCTCTGATCCTCAAATAGCTACTCTTAGAGAATTTCTTGCCTTTTTGCTCAAGATCCTGATTTATCTCCAGCCCTGCATCTCTTTATGAGCGACACCTCGGAGCTCTCACACTAACGGTGTTTCTTTTCCTTTCACTCTCTACTTCAAAGTTGGCCCCAAATATTTTTCTGTAACAAATTAATGTACCCAGTGTGTATGAGTTGCAAGGACAGGAGTTCGTATGAACTTCTGCATAGGTGGAATATCAATTCCTCTAATATGTGTGCAAATAGAAGATGGGGAATGTTTAAAATTCTGAAAGCGCCATGCTTGTAGGGTGAGCTCTGATTAAGAGGTGATAAACAGTACTCTAATGTTTCCTGCCATATGTAATAATATAGGAGATGAAAGAGGATGTAAGATGCTTTAGGCCTTGTCCATTTTACTAAATGTCATGTCAGGTATTAGATTTAATTTGATCCTTTGTGCAAAGAATTTTTTTAATAAAGTAGCCATTCAGATTAAAGGATAAATTAATATATGATTCTATAGTAATAAGTGTTAAATTGGATAATATGTTGCCTCTGATGGTATCACAGAAATTACTTGCTGTGATAAAATGTTGCTTGTCACAGTTCAGTGGAATATAAGTATGTCCTAGAAACTGCATTCCCAAAATAAAGGTCTTTTAGCTATTCCCGTTGTTTATCATGGAAAGTAAACAAAATCATGCTGCCCTTAATTAAGAAGGAAAAGAGACAACTTCTGGTTCCCTTATAGTAGTCTTGTTGAATAAATGAAACGATGCCAATTTCTCAAATGCACACAAACCCAAACCAAACCTTTTGGATTTGATAGCAAAGGCAGTAGCGGAAAGAAAGACAGCAAAAAAACCTCAGAAGGCAATAAACTTTTGTATTCTAGCCCTGCTGTCTTATGCTGGGTTTGAGTTGACAGTAGCTTTTTGAAATGGCATTGTTTATGAATAAAAAAACCTAATCCCTTGCTCCTGGCGGGGAGAGCGGCTTTGCCCAAAGGCGGTGGCTGTGCAGGCTCAGGAGGAGCGATCCCCATCCCAGCTCTGCCTTGTCCTTCCTGCAGAGCTAAAGGCCTTTTTTTTTTTTCCTCTCTATTTGTTATATTCTGCACTTTAGCTGAGGCACCACAAGACCCAGAAATTACTTAAATAGCAACAGCGGAGATGAGAAAATGAAGACTGGCTCACATGTTAATTAACCAGCTTCACCTTATCATCCACAATGCACCGTAAGACTGTCAAAATATGCCTTGGTGTTTCTGCTTGGTTTTTAATCTTTCATACTTTTCTAATGAGAACACTTGAAGTAATGTTTGATGAAATTTGATGCAAAGTGCAATGAACCCAAGGCACCAGCAATTTAAACCTGCTTTGGAATATGCCTATAGTGGGAGCTGAAGTAACTTCTACTCGGGTATTCCCGTTCTGAAGTAATTCTCTTCCGTTTCTGAACTTCACTACTTTGTTCAATAGGCCTTGTTGATACATGCATGTTCTGATTTTAAAGGTAATTTTTTTGTCAGTAAAAGCTGAGACAATTCTCTCCACAAATGATTGGGAAACTGAGGAATAATTTAATACAAGAGCAGCCTCCCAGAGGACTTGCAGGATGTATATAAGCTAGCTGACAGTTCCAGCTAGGGCTGCGTGAGTCAGTATGAAAGAGCGTGATATACACGCTAAAGCTTGGTAGTGCAGAAGTGTTCAGAAAGGGCCATCTTCATTATTATTGTTTTTTTCTTTTTAATAGATCCTATTGCATAATGTAAGCCAGTGCTGTAGGTGGCTGCGCCTCTGCCAGACAGGAGCAGGTCGCAATCCCACGACTTCAAGAATCCTTGTCGTTACCTTTTGAAATCCAATACAACGAAGCATTATAGCAGTCTGCAATAATACCCAGTTTCTGCCAGCTGATGGGCTCTGCGCACCCACGCTCCCAATGAACGTGAACGCTGACTGCGATGGTGGGCAGCGGTGCTGGGACCAGCCTGCAGCCTGGGGGGATCCTGCAGCATCGGCTGCAGGCTGTGGCCGGCCACCGTTGTCCCTCCTCCTCCTCCTCGGTCCTCTCTTCTCCCCGTGTGAGCTCGGGGTGCCCGTACGCTGCGTGAGCAGAGAGCTGGGTGCTTACTGGGGAGCACTGGACCGAGTGGTGCTTTGCTTCTGCGAAGGTCTGGACGTGGAGGGGGGACAGTGAGGAAAGTCGCGTGTGAGCCCTCTCTAGTGCAGAAAGTCTTCAATATTCAGTCTGGACTGCCAAAAAGGGTGGGCACGGCGGGTTTCAGATGTGTGCCAGTATATCCCATTTCTCTCATCTGTTGTCCTCAGAATGCTTCTCCCAGCGGGGACCCTCCGCGAGGGCCCTAAAAGGGGCAGCAGCTTTTCACAGTGGAACAAAAATTGGTTAAGGCAAATTAATCACAACATCGCTTCATGCTACTCTTTGTCCTCTCTCAGTAGTCCTGTTCCTGAATTTGGAGATAATTTGAGAAGTTTGAGTTGTTTGGGCTACAGTTACGTCTAAATGCTTCTCTGCCTTGCAAGTTCTGATAACTCTTTATATGAAATTATTTCTATGTTTTGTGACCATCTGGTGTGTGTGTACTTAATGGTTTATGTGCGGAGATCAGCCCAGGCCTGGCTGAGGTTCTACTTTGTCTACAGCTTATTCGCTATCTGCCATCTGACTGGGTGTTTAGTCTTAATGCTGTTAAAAGTCTCCTGTTTCTGATATCTAGAAAGCCATGTTGTCTGTGGCCATTTTTCAAAGGACAATTTCCTCATCAGATATTTTTTATTCTTGGTTTAAACCAAGAATATTTTTTACTTTTGAATATTTAAAAATGTTATGGCATTAGAACATTTCTTATTCTTTCCTAGATGATAAAGCAAGGAAAGTATCTCTTCACACTGATTTTAACTTCAGATTTTTAATTGTTCTTAGAATTCTTTATTAGGATAATAATTTGATTTACACTGGGGATGTAAAAGAGGTTGTCTGTGATTTTCAGAAAGAAATGTAGGAAGCAAACAATGTAACTAGACATGTTTTGTAACTAAAACAGGTTAAAAAAAATAGTCTGATGATCCTATGGTGGCTGGAAGCTCAGCAACAGTAGGTTAATAACTGCTCTGAAGCCTCTGATTGTGGTTAGCTATAGACATGATTTCTGGGAATTTCAGTTTTTCACAGCTATTTGTTCATTTTATGTGATTAAATATGATGACCTAAACTTCACGTGCAGTTGTCTGTGAGCTTTTTTTTTTTTTTAAATGCCTTGGTTTCCCTGCAATTAATATTCTGAATTAGTAGAAACTTTTCTTCTGGAGTGGAACTTTCAATTTCTGTTTTTCAGTGAAGATGGCAGAAATTTTGTTACGATGGGTTTTGTTGTTTTTTTTTAAACTGTGGCAACAGAAGTGTAAACCTCATGGACTGTGTTATTGATGTAACGGTAGATGATTTAAGAGCAAAGGACATTTTCCAGAAGTCTGTCCAGTGCTTTTAAACTGGCCTTTTCAGTACAGTATGTCTACTTGAAACAAACCACCAGAAGAAATATTCTAAGGGGTTTGGGTATCTATATCCAGATGTTTCTAATAGACGTATTAGAATACAAAATCTGTATATTCAGCCATCACTAAAGCTGATAAATAGCTGAAACGGGTCTCACATGCACATTGCATACATAGGTGCCTTAGTGAATGAATAATGCAAACCAGAGGTTTCTAGAATTTTCACTAAAGAAAAGAGGAATGAAGCTTCCTACAATATTTAGGGCCTGACTGTTCTTCAGCTGAGATCTTCTGTGAACTTTTATATCTGTGTGAAGTAAGCTTAAGAATTAAAAAAAATATATGCTTTGCTGGAATTTACATGGCTCAGGAGGCTTGTAATAGGATGAGTGTCTTTACTTCAGGTCACTGATTTAAATCCCAGTTAGAAATAGCCAGAAGTCATTACAATCTGATGGCGGGTTGGTGACCTATGAAATGAACTGGTGGCAGGAGCCACCAGTTGCCACCAGGACCTGGCTACGTATCGTGCCGGTGAAGGAAATTTAGTAGCCTGCAATTAGAGAAACCAGAGTTTTTCTTTTCCTTAAGGACTATCTTGTTTCTCACTGCCCAGCCCGCACTGAACAGTGCGCAGTTGAGTTTTATCCATTAATAGGAGATTTTCTTAGAATTACAGACTCGGTAGCTGATCCTTTAAATCTGCAGAGACAACCAGCTGCAGCCTTTAGGTAGTAATTTCTCCTCTGCCTGGCTTTTATCTAGTAAATATTTGCCTTTTTTTATGCATATGGTGATTTCTCCAGGCTTTTCCTGTCATCACTGAGGAAGCAGCCTATCTTTACCCTCTCCCACGCTTTATTTCACTTTAAAAAAAAAAAAAAAAAAAAGCCAAACCAAAATGCTGTCCCTATAAATGTATTATTGAAGATATTTATATACATATAGTTGGAGTCTAATATAAAATAGCTGTTGACTGATGGACCCCATAATTTACTCGGTGTCTGCGGAGGCAGAATCTGGAAACATAGTGTGTTTATGTGTAATAAATGCAGAATTTGTAATTTGACCTTACAGGCAGAGGTTACTGACAGATTATGGGTCTCCCTAATCTGATTCCAAAGTCAAATATTACGGATGACATTTTCCTTTCATGACACCTCTGGCATTGTGTGAAGCACCAAATTTGAAGAGAATAGCTTATTTGAGCTTTAGTAATTTTTAATTTGATGCATTTTCTTAAAAATAACACCAGGCAGAGGAAAAGATAAGATGGGGATAAGCTTTAATGTTTCAAGCCGTTGCCTTTGGAACTTGCCATGGCCTTGACAGGGGCTCTCAAGATGCAGCGTTCATGCAGTAGTCGGACACATATGCATAAAGTTGCTTCCATGGAAGATTGCAAGAGTGGGGTTGGTGAAAGCATGCTTTTCTTCGTATACTAATTGCATACTATGTTTGGGTTTGCACGGGGGAGGGCATTGTCAATATTGGTGTCAATGACATTTTTTTCAGTCATTCCACTGACAGTTGGATTGAATCCCTACTTACAAATCATGGATTTAAGGAAAACGATCCACTGTTTTCCCAGTATTGACCAATATACCCCTCAACGTTCTTGAGGGAGCACAAGCAATATCTCATAGAGAGAGACTCTATATGTATTCTATCTTCTTGATCATTAAATACAGAGATAAATTCAACTTTTATCAGACCGATATCATTGTTACATGCATTTCATTCGTGCCAAGTAAGCTTATTCAAGACCAGGACCCCTTCAGGTGCTGGTTTTCAGTGTACAGTTTGTATTTTAATAAGTGCTTATTAAAACAAGGGTATGCTTTGAAAAATGTTAGGAGGGCAGGTTAATTATTTTGTGTAAACAGTGACAAAGGGAAAATGAATTGCTAAGACTGAATAGCTACCCTTTTATGAATATGGATCTATTAGTGGGAGAAAGTATTCTGTATTAGTCAAAAGCACGATTTTTTGAAGAAGTCACAACCAGAATAGGCTTGTAACATTCCAGATGAGGTTTCATTTGAAAAATTTGAGAGCAGTGGCAGCATTGAGACTGATAATCGTATTGACCCAAAGGACCAAAAAGGCAATTATAGAGGTTATAGGCAAAGGACCAAAGAACAGTAATAGAGGTCACAGGCAAATGGAAAACCAGACAGTTAGTTTATCTCATGTCTTTATTTACTATGCTGGTTTGACCAGAGTTGGTATAGTACTTCTGTGCTTAGGGTGACCTTGATATTTCTTGCAAAACCAAATGATATTCTATCATCCTTCACGATGGCAGGTATATGTCCACATTTTTGCCATACCTATTTCTGTGCAAAAAGGGTCCAACTCATAAGACCTAAAGATACAGGAGGTCAATACTCACGGAGCCCAAAATCAAAGCAAGGAGGTTGGGCTGGCTTGCTGGATCTGTGGCCAGGCGAACGTGTTATTGTGCAGAGTGAAAAAACCACCCTGCTGTGCTGGCGTGGGCTGAATTTGCAGGGCAGCCCCGTGGTGGCCCTGGCAGCCTGGTGCTCGGAGGAGGCTTTGCCTGCTTGCGTGGCCTCTGACGGGATGGTGGAGAAAAGTCCATCATTCCTCCTCCTCCCTTTCCTCAGCTGCTCACTTGTTCCCTCCTTCATCTGGCACTTCCCAGCAACAGCCGAGCCTTCTGCGTGCACGAGCTGGTCCTTGCTGGCACCTGAGGATGCCCAGAGTCAGGAGAAGAGGAGCAGCTTTGCTCTCTCCGCGCTGGTTCTTTCTCCCATCCCTTCGTGCATGCAGGGGAAGCATGTGCTGTGTTGTAGACTGATTTTTTTTTTTTTTTTTGAGGGCTGCAGACTGTGTAACCGCACCCACACCACATGAAGCAGAAGTGCCTGTTTTCGGAGGACCGCCTATGGCTGCGGAGGTGGGGAAGTCCCAAATAAGATTTTGGGCCAGCCGCAAAACCCCTGTCTATTATCTATCTGTCCGTCTATCTATCCGGTCAGATTCTGAAGGCACAGAGATATATTATTAAGGTACAAACAGGTGTCTCATACGATAACAAGGTGCACAAAGCCCTGGTAAACCAGGCCAAGATTGTAAGTAGGACTCAAATCCTTTTCCTGGCATTGTCCTGTATATTCTCTATATGAGGGAATTCAAGACAAGGATTTTACACTCTCCGTGCTTCACGAATATTCAGCTGACTGCTCAAACAGATTTATGAACCAAAGAGATCGTATTGACTGCGATTCTAG
Source organism: Elanus axillaris (assembly GCA_026212715.1). NCBI lineage: Eukaryota > Metazoa > Chordata > Aves > Accipitriformes > Accipitridae > Elanus > Elanus axillaris. Next base: position 22,524,936 of record JANZLQ010000030.1, read on the forward strand.
CCCAGCGCCTTTGTCAGGACTGTGGGGTGATTTCTTAGAAGAAGTGATAAACTAGAAAAGCTGTTGTTTTCAATATAAGCCAGAGAGGAGGAGAATTAATTAAATCAGTTGAAAAGCAACTAGAAATAACCTGAACATTGTCTGAAGGTGAGAATAATGGATGTTACCAATCGATGCAGTCAGAACATTAGTCTTAAACGTTCAAAACAAGCTGCCATATTTTTCTAGCAATTTTGAAGGTATACATACATTAGATAATCTTGATACAGTATCTCATTTTTGTAGCTATATTTAAAATTAATGTCTCAAATAGGTCAAAATTTTGAGGAAGGAAGAAGCCCAAGTTAATCTTTCAACACTTTAAGGAAGAAGGAAGTAAGGCTGAAACCGGAACTCCCCAAACTTAGTCTTATTCTGTCTATAATAATCTTCTATTCAAAGTACTCATAATTCTATATAGAATAAATGGGAACAAGAATATGGAAACGTTATTTTTTTTGCCCCTGTCTATTAAGAATAATATAAAATGGGCCTGCTCATTTGCTCAGCTTGCAATGGAGCTTTCATTCTTCATAATAAAAATTCTCATTTGAAAGGAATAGCAACTGCAATAGCAACCATCATATTTGAACATAGTGCTGAACTAAACCCTTCTTTGAATTTGTTTGGGAAGTATCTATTTCTCTAGGGTCTCTTGTACAAGATCTGTTAGAAGAGCCATAGGCTCTGGAGGGAAAAGTGGCAGGAACAGTTAAAATAGGACCAGGTCTGTGTTGAGTTACTGATTTGCCAAATAAAAAGGGTGGGTTAAATGGGACAAAAAAAAAAAAAAAGAAAGATGTAAAGGGAGGTGACAAAGAGGCTCTGGTGTACATATCTAATAAAAAGAAGTTATGTTAATGGGGTCTCTGGGCTAAGACTTTCCTTGGCTTGATCAAGAGGAGCACTTGGTAGTGAAATCCTCTCTGATCTTTTCTATCCTTCTTCTGGCTTAGGGGAGAACACAGGGAAAAAGCAGGTAGTTGAGAATCAATTACAAATTGTATTTTCTTTCTCTAGAGTATGGATGTTGTGAACAACCTTCAGGTGGTCCAAAAGAATGCAGTGCTGGAAAGCTCATGTTTTCCTACCCTTTTGGAATAATACCAGTTTTTGTATTGGTTTGGTTTTTCTTGTAAGCAAATGTTTCCAATACATGCATTGCTAAAATAAACATCCCATGAGTTTGCTGAGTATGGTGTCTCCAGACAAGAATACATCCATGTCAAAAGAACTCTTTCATTTGCAAGCTTGTCTGTCTTGGTCTTTAAGCTTACAGGAGGGGATTGACCTAATGATTTGATTCACACTTCTACAAAAGAGAGTAATGGTGAAATCAGCCTCTGTGTATAGAAGAATAAAACAGAAGGAGAAGCAAAAAATTGCCAGGACAGCAAAACCCAGAAGGTGCTCTGAATTCTCTGCTAAAAGACCACCTTTTGCTGATCTGCTGCTGTATTGCCCGTCTTCCTATACGTGGCAACATCCAAAAGCTCATAAGCAAGTCGAAACCTTCAGGTGCTCTTGGAAGGTGAGCGATAGTTCACTTGTCAGGGAAGCAGGGTCAAACAACACCAAATAACTCTTTGCGCAGTGTTGTCTCACAGTAATAGCAAAGATAGGTACTGTAGCTGATGTATGCTAACTTTTCCGTGAGTTCCCTCCTGAAGTTTGTCATCTCCTCTGGCATCTATTAAAATAGAAAGAACTGCAACCAGTCCCGCTTTTCTGGGGCGCTCTGTGGTAATGGTTTAGTGGATCTTTGCATAGTCTGAATTTCTTCTACGCAGCCAGGAAGAAAGATCAAAAGGGATCATGTGGGTCTTCAAATCCAGCCTCTTGAAAACTGCAGGTAAATGGCCACCGGCTCGTTAGTCTGGAGAAGTCTGCAGGGGATGTGCTTTTGGATCTCCCCATTTCCAGCATAACAAAACTGATATAGGAAGTCAAAAAGGCTCACGTAGGGTGTGTAATGGGAGCGAGGCATAATCAGCACCCCAGCTCTCCGCTGCAGGCTGGGCTGCCCTTGGCATTGATCTGCATAGTAGGTGCTTACAGCACCTGCACGGCCTTCTGGGCTTTGGGGGTGCCAGTCTTCACACCGCCGCGATGGCACTGGTGCGTGCTTCAAAATGACCATTGCCATTAGTGTGGCAACCAAATGGTAAATGAGTGTCACAGCCCCCAAAACTCACTCAGCTGGTCAACTCCGAGCAATTGTATGTTTTCTTAGTAAATGTAATGGAACCTAAACAAGTTAATGTAAGTAATCCCTCAAAGAGATTAAAACAATCCTGTAAGTGCATTATCTCTGCAGGAAGGTTTCCTGTCCTGTGCAGCCAGTCTTGCTTTCAGGCCCCCATTTATAAAATTAGCTGTACGCTAATTTAATGTGGTGGCGAGACATAAAATAAATCTTAAAAAAAAGTAACTAGAAGCTCAGGCCAAACCAATTTCGATTTAAAGTGAAGTACAGCTTTTGTTGTTGTTGTTGTTCTTTTTAACAGCAAGGGTTATAGTTGACTTAGTTCTTAAGGGCAGTGGTTGACTGGGTATTACACAATGTTTTAGTAAAATGGCAAAACCTTTCTGGCAGTTAGACTTCCGAAGAATACGGGCAACCAGGATAAATGCAGGAGAAACTAGATTACATTCTCTATCCAGTTTGACCTTTTATATAAAGATGTAATGACTTTTCTGATCTTAAAAGTCCTGAATTTATGTCTAGAGTGAATTTCACCAAAGCCTTTCCTGAAGGAGACTTGGGAAGCAGAATAAAAGTCATATGGAGACAGAAAGAGATTGGGTATCTGAGACTGAAAGAATTAAGGAGAATGTGGTCGTGCAGTGGGGGAATCGAGGATTTAAAAACTAAACACAGGTAGTTTAGGCTACTTGTCCCTATTATTTGGGAGCCAGAAGAGACTAGGTCACTGCCATTTGGAAATGTTTAAACGTTGGTACTGTATGGGCAATTTCTTCGCTGTTGTGGCTTTCTTCAAACTAAACATCAGTAGGATGTGGAGCTGTCAGTAGATCTGCACTTGGACCCCTCCTACAGCCACAGCGAAACCTAAACACAAAGGCAAAAAGAAGAGTTAAAGATGAATGAACACTGCATTATTCTTATCCTCAGTTTTCCTTGAGTTTAATCCTGTGTCAGGCTTTCCACTGTTTTTAAGAGATAAATATCAGGCAAAATGGAGTATCATCATCTGGGTCATTCTGTTCGCCCTTCTTTCATATTGGCACAATGTTGGCAGTAGACTCCCACAATTTCCGCGACATTCCAGGATTTATTAAACCGAACGTCACTGACATAAAGAGCCAAGTATTTCCTGCTGCTAGGGTACAAGGCATCTGGGGCTAAGGATTTAATGTTTATTGGAGGTAGGTGCTGCCCAAAGACCAAGAAGTAGGTCATGATCTGTGTGCAATATTTATCTTTCCACTTACAGACCACAGGTATCATTGTTAGTACGTTTTGTATCACTAAAAATGTTACTATGTCTACTGACGTGGTTAGGAGATGCTTCATTTCTCACTTACTGTAAAATTATTTGAATTCCATCCATTCTAGATGTGGATTTTTCTGTAATGTTTTTGACTTTTCCAAATAGTTTGCTACGCTATATAATTTCTATTTCATGTTAGTTATCATCAATTGCTCCCTTTTTCTTGCTTCTTATGTATTCCTTTTTACTGTTTAATGCTTGCCTTTACCTGGCCAATGAACCATAATGGGATTTTAACAGAATTTTATTGTCTTGACTGCAGATGGCCTCTTATCCATCGAATAAACTCTTCTGTAAGGCACAGTAACTTTTGTTGAACTGTTTCTGATGGTTTTGCCCTTTTGATAAATTTTTCTAATTCATCTCATCCTCGCTCACCTCTTCAGCTACATATTATCAGCTGGGAGTGTCTTCTGTTTGTGTACGTTGAATGTAATCGGGTCACAATTATGGGACCCTCAGTAACTGGTGGCCTATTGTCCAACAATTACTTAATCTTTATCACTCATAATGAAGCAATAAGGTAGAGACATACCTTGTTTAAATACCGTTTGTACTAGCGAATTACAATACATGATTTTTTAAATTTTTTTTTTTAGACATTTTTGGCCTCAAACTTCCAAGAGCAGGAGAAGAAGTGGATGTGGCTGATCCTATTTACCTGCCCCAGAAACTCCAACTCAGCTGGCAGGCCATGGGTAAGTCACCATCCTCAAAAATTCTCAGCAAGCGATACCTTTAGGCAACATGTCTTGGACATCCCACAAAACCAAAATCCCATAAAACCAGGAGCTACTTGCACAATTTGTGCTTTTCCAGAAAATGCTGCTAAGAGTAGTACTTTATAAGGTATTTGCTGGTTGTGCCACAATGCACAGCTTTTCACCAGATTTAGGGCCATCTGGGAAAGAGACCTGGCAAAAACCTGTTTATACGTTAGGAGAAGAGTGCATTTTGGTTGGAAATCAATGTGCATTGCTGAAAGAACGCACGTGGAAAGCAGAGAAAATAAGGATGGCGGTAATGTAAGGGCTACGGTGCAGTCAACGTTCCTCTTCCTCCCCCTGAAACTGAAGGATGAAGAAAACAAAAGTGAGGAGGTGGAAGAAGAGAGATGGATAAAACCACCATGGAAATAGTGTAGAGTGAGAGAATAAAAATCTAGGATTGGTGAAAAAGTCAGAAATGGAGGGGGAGGAGGAACAGTCTGTAGGAAATAATTTAGGAGGAAACTGTAGAAGTGTTACAAGAGCTGCTCCAGGGCACACAATGCAGAAGGGCAGAAGAAGGTGAAAGGAATGGTAAAGAGGAATGACCATAAGGAGGCAGTTCACACGCCTGGTGTTACACTATGTTATGTATTAGCATTTCACCTCAGAAATCTAAAATGAAAAACAACAGCACAGTGCCTCGCCGCAGAACGTAGGAAGACGTTTGAGAGCAACGTACGTCCCATGCGGTGATGTCAGAGCTGGGGGCAGTTCCTCTGGGGCAGGAGGATAAAAAAGATTGATGCTGGGTAGGGAGTTATAAAACAGTTTGAAGAACAAGACTTTGAGGCTGACAGCCTTGGGTAGGAGGGAACGGTTTGAACGAGCCCCAAAACTAGGGAAGATGGGCAGCGGTGAAAGGAGCTGGAAGAAGGACAAGTTGGGTTCCTAGTGTGAAATCAGCATGAACTGATGGGAAATGGGAAGGGATGTAGGTGAGCAGGGGCTGTAGGAGGTGTCAAGAGGACAGCAAAGGCTAAATAGTGAGCCCTTCCCATCCTGTTTTTCCCTCTGCTAAAAAAAACCCCCATCTCAGGATCACGCTCTGTTTTCTGACTTTGAAAAACCAGCCCTACCATGTCGGGTGTGGGCTGCTATTAATCACCAATTCCTGGTAACTTCCTTCAAGGTTTCCTTAGTTTTTTAAGAAGAAAAAAAAAAAAAAGACAAGCTCCAACTGGAGCATCTTTCCACGCCTGGTCGGCGGCTCCAACAGGGGCTGGGGGCACACAGCAGGTAAGGTTGCCCCCAGCCTGTTCCGACCCGTGTCCCGGTCCCCATCGCCCCGACGTGGGGGTCCCTCTCCGGGCGGGTCGTCCCGCTTTCCCGCTGCCCTTCCCGGAGCGCGGGGCCGGGATGCGGCGTGGGGGCACCGCAAAGTTAAGCACC
>JANZLQ010000030.1:22532217-22556967 GCA_026212715.1 Elanus axillaris
CCCCCCCCCCCCCCCCCCCCCCCCCCCCCCCCCCCCCCCCCCCCCCCCCCCCCCCACAGGGAGCTTGCTGGGTCGGGCTGTGTTTTTCAAGAGTTGGGAGAGAGGAAAGCTGAAAAACGGGGAAAACTTAGGACTGTGGGGAGTTCCTGGGGGTTCTGGCCAAGGAGGGGGGGGCTGCGGGGCTGGGCAGGGCCCAGCAAGGGCAAGGGGGGGGCTTCGCTGGGGACACACGCACCCCCACCCACCACCGAGGGTGACACGTTGCTCCTGTGGGACCATCCCGGGGGAGCAAGGTGCGCAGAAGGACCCGAGGGACAATTTTTAGGAGGGGAGGGACCGCAGGGAGGACTTTGTTCTTCCAAATGCGTTGATCATAGCGGAGGGGAGAGTGGGAAGGGTCGGTCCAGGCCGGCCCTTCCTCGCTGGACCCCCCTGCCCAGGGCAGTCCGCTCTGTCCCTTCCAGAAAGCGATAGTCGCCCTGGGTTTTGTTCCATTCTTTCTGGTGTTCGCGCCTTCTAGAGCAAGCACCGTAACTTCAGAAAACTTACTCGTGCGCTTTTTGTATTTTTCTTAATTATCTTGCTTAATTTAGTGGCTTGTTATTTCCCCTTCCATTTTTTCCATGCTATGTAACGACCACCGCTTTTCCCCTTTTTTTCATCACTACTTTACCTTTCCCATGTTATTTTCTTGTCCTAATCTGCCAGTTGTCCCTCTCCCTCCTTAGATCTATCCGTTTCAGAATTTCTGAAGTCTCTACTCTTCCACTTTCTATTGTCACTCATTCCCCTTCTTCCCGGTCCCTTTCTACCTACGCTTCTACCTATATGCTTGCTTGCGTTCCCCATGAAAAGCTCCTTTCACCAGGATCTTTCTTTTTATGCATGCGTAGATACGCTCAGGTTTCTCCTGATGTGAAGCAAGCATAAAAACTTCTTCTCGTTCCCTCTTCTAAAATTATTCTTCTGTGGTCTGCCTTACATGCACGTTACTCAGTTACGCAAACAGAGCTTCTAGCAAAAATTCTCGTGCATCCACCAATATTCACCTTCTCCTTTCTTCCTGTCTTAACCTCTGTGCACATGTTTCTTCCAGTCTCTAAAAGCTGCTTCTAGTTCCTCTCCCTTGTCCTTGGTGTGGAAGTTCGTTCTTTCCCCTTTCCCCCACTCCAGCTTGGCAGAGCCGACACTATTCTTCACATCGTCATTGTTCCCTCCTGTGCAGAGTACTCAAACTTTTCTCTCCATTCCTCATATTCCCCTTCCCGACCTAAGCAAAAATTTGCTGTTTTTACTTCTGAAGGAATGGCACGGCAGGACTACCAGTGTAGGCGGGCACGGGTTTGGCTGCTTTGGCTTGTTCCTTGCTGGGCCGAGAGTCAACACGGGTGCTCGCTGGCCAAGCCCCGGCTGCAGTAGCACATCTGCTGGTGGAGGTGCTGTGGGGGGACACTGAGCCGTGGCTAAGGCGGGAGAAAAGATCACCATTAAGAAGTTCTGTCCTCCACCATCCTGATATGTTTCCTTCAAAAGGCTTGATGAGTTTTATTTTTGCTACTTGGGGCTTTTTGATTGACATACTCTTCTCATGAGTTTTGAAATACCTGCTGGGGCGCTTGAAGAGCCTTCATATTACCTTCTTTTCCTGTCACTTCGGTGCTTTCTGTAGCATAAGACTGTACAACCTGTGGAGAAATAAGAAAGCCTTTTTCGTAACGCATTGAAAGTATAAGGGCGACAGCATCCAGCTCGATTCTTCCTTTACGCTGCAGCCTGGTGAGGTTTTTAAAATGAAATGCCATCACCAGGCTTTGAGTTTAGGATGTTTCTAAAACCATGACGAAATATGGGTTTAAAATTGTTGAGAAGAATATAACTTTGTGTTAGTCCCTGAGCGGTGCGGCAGCGTCGCTGTGCTGGACTAACACTTCTTTCTCTTATTCGAACAGGTCGAAACATGGTCGTCAGGAAAACGGGATGGCTGCCAAAACGCCAGTCTGCGATGGGTGCCATATTGCGTTATTCTCTGAGTGGTGGAATACAGCTTGGGATTCTTCAAGGGTGGTTAACGTGGTGCAAACTGTACCGTACAGCTGCTGAAGGTCTTAACTGTTTGGATTCATACAGAACTCAATGGGGTCCTGGAAGAAGTGGAAGAGCCTCTTGAGGAAACTTGAGGATATTGGGGAAGGTGCTGCTGAGACCCGTTTGGATTACGCCAGCATCTGACGTCAAGGTCCTGCAGCCGATGAAAGGTATGCTTCTGCCCTGTTGCAGAACCACGGTGTCTCGTACATCAAAATACTAAGTGCAGCGTCTTCGTTTTAAACAAACTTGCTTTGTAACCTTTTATTGTTTTTGTCTTTGCCTTGGCTGCTGACGCCTACCAGTAGTTTTGAGTGGTGTAATCTGACAGAAACGCCTTACTAATGCTTTGGCAATGCTTATATCTTAAATGTAGAAGGAAAAACTGAACATGAAAATATTTTTGTTTTCGGAGTTAACTGATATTTTCAAGGAATGACTTCATTAGGTCTAGGAGTGCTTACCAGCTCTAGAAACTCAGACTAGTTAACTTTTACAAAAAAAAAAAAAGTTAAAAACAATTAAAGAAAGCATTTTCCACAATTATAATGTTCCAAATAGCCCACTTCGTTTAAAGACATGTTACTATTTTGAGTTGAACTCAAGAAAACAACCTTCTATTTTTTAACCTCTCTTCTTCCAAACAGCAAGAAAAGTCTTATGGGTGGCTTGAATGGCGGAGAGAGCAAATAGAAGTATTTCACTTAAAAATTCAAGGAATTCTTTTGTTTCATATGTTTTTAAAGTTTTGATTTAAGGCTTCTTGTGGAGCGTGTTCGCATCCTGACTGTCCTAGTACTGCGAAGGTCTGTTGAATGCAGACAGTGGTCAGTTTTATTGTTACTGTATGAGGTAACCAATGTACAAAAATGAAATGAAAACTAGTGGAGTGAACAAGCTGTTCAAGAATTACTAATGAATAACAAATTATTCTTGAATCGAGATTAAGTGTTAATCCAACGGTGAGGAAATCATTGAGCCCCTTAGGGTCCTATGAAAATCGCAAAGCACACTTTAAAACTATTTAAAATCTGATCCTTTTATACCTGTTTTGTGCACTTCTTATTTATAGCTGAGAATGAATGACACGAAAATAGTAGGTTTTGCTGCATATTTCAGCTCATCCGGTTGGTTCCAGCCTATACCATATGTAGGGCAGACAAGTATTCATAATCTTAAGAAAAGTGCTGAGCTGGCTGGCCTACTTTAGAACAAAATAGAAATCTGAAAGAATAATCACTTGCTATCCTTTCCAGTTGTAAACAGAGATACAAGGAGCAATATGTTCCTAATTTCCCGGTTCTGACTGTTTTTTAATAAAGAGCTACTCTCAGTTTTCTTGATTATTGAGGATAAGCTTTTTGTTACATGCTGAATGCAATTAATGTACATTTAGATTTCCGTTGTTCATATCGTTCTGCAGTTATACTTTTTTTGAACTTTGCGTGACTTAAGTTAGCCATATGAAAGTCTTGATTTTAAAGTTTCAGAAAAGGAAAGTCTTAGGCTGTTTGTGGAAAGAGGAAAAAAAGAATAATAAACGGATTGTGCTGGATAAAAATATTTAGAGCTGCTATCTAGTGTCATCTTGGAAAAGAAGGCCAGTCATTAAGTTTCTGTGTTTAAAGGAAACCAAAACTGCAATCCTTTTTCCCTTCCGTGCAGATTTTCTTCTTGTTCGGCTTCTTCTCAGGCACTCGCTGCTCTTTAGGAAAACTGAACCGGGCAGAAAGGGTACACTTCATTTATCTGCATGAAAGCCATTCATTTTCATCAACACTGAAAACTGAAGTGAATTTTTACTTCATGTAAATAGAGGCAACTCCTTAGCTTAGCTTAATCTGAGAATTTGTGTCATCATTGCCATAGGATTCGGGATATATTATATAAATGGTAGATATATTTGTGTTTGTTTATACTTGGAACACTTCAAACCTTAATAACTTGGTGACAAAACTGTTAAGCTTTCAAGAGGGGGAACGCGATTTGTCTGTCTTCAGATTTATTTGGACTATTTCCAATAAAATGAGAGAAAAAAAAAAAAAAAAAGCGTTCTCATATTTGGAGATGAGATCTGCAGCCAGAGGAAAAGTAGGGCCAGCTAGGGAAGGTTTAGGGCAGCAGATCCCGTGCTGGGTTGAGACCCTTGCGGGGTTCGCACAGAGACAGTTAAAACGCTTTGTGCAGACCCTGGCTGGGGTGTCCCTGTCCCTTTCTCTGCTGCTGCTGGGGAGGGGGGTTCAGGTACGCGAGCCCTGATGCTGTAGCTCTAAAGTGTCCGAAAAAGGTTGTTCCTGTGGTTTGTCTCCGGTTACGGTTGGGGCTGTTACTTGCTTTGCTCGTGGCTGTCCTGGAAGGTGATGGAGATCCTCGCGGGTGTCCTGGGCCGTACGAACTTGGGGGTGAGCTCTGAGCTCCCCCTCACAAGCTGTCCCGGGATGGAGGTTGTTCAGCTGGTAGCAGGACTCACACCTACACTGGATCCAGGCCCTCCGAGCGGCGGTTCCTCCTCTGAGCGGGGCTCTCCGTTGAGAAGGTCTTCTAGCCAGTGTGTTTTGTGGCGTCAGAAAGTGTCTTGCTCTGAGTAACTGCGGTGAGAGTAACACTGGGGCCGGGCATGTCTCAGGCCAACGGAGCACAAGTGCAGAAGGGGTTTAACAGGCTGCAAGAAGTGCTTTTACAGCCTGGTGTGGGTGGGTGAATTGCAGTTTTGGAGTGGTACGTTGTGAGGAGCAGGCAGAGGAGAAGAGGGCATGTTTGGCGACTTCTGGATTTTTAGGTAGCAGAGGGAAGAGGTGGTATATGGAGTAACTTCCTATCAACAAACATCTAGGAAGGGAGAAAGGAAAATGCCATAAGGACTTTATTTCTTTTACTGTTCCTTCCCTTTAGTCAAAGTGGGTTTTTTTGCCGGGCATGAATTCCACAGTTCCCAAGTAAGGTAGATGTTTCTCTAGACTTGGGTGTGCCCTGCTGGTTCCTGGTACCAAACGGAGACGGGGCGCTTTCCCGAGGATCTGCTGCCTTTCACCCCTCCAGTGGGAGACCCTGCTCCCGGCCGTGTGGGACAAAGGAGCTCCCCTTTCTGGAGGCTTTACCAGAGCATCTTCCTTGGGATGCAGAGGTACGGTTTGACTCTTGAGCAGAATTTTGGGAGAAAGCTTTTGGAAATACGGTTGTTAGTCCCTGAAAGGGCTCCCAGACAGTCCGCAGAGTATTGTGCAGTTATGAGGAGGATGGCGTGGTAAGTAGTGACTTTGTGCTCCTCACTGGGAAGGTGAGGTAGAAGCTGCAGGACAGGGCGTATTTCCAGAACAGAGCTGGCTTTGTAGCTTTGGTTCCATAGAACATAGGAAATGGTATTTATACATGTCTGGGTGTTTTTTTTAATGTATGTTGGTTTTTGGTTTTTTGCTCTCTTTTCTCTTCTTTCTCTGCTCAATGCTTGTTGAATCTTGTGCTTAATCATACAGCTTCATATGGTAGAAATCATAATAGCGAATATGACGTTTTCTTTTTTTATTTCTCTGCTTTCACTTATTTGTCACCTTTTCAGGTGACTTGAGGTACAGTACTCTCACTGAATCAGTATAAGCATTAGAGTATGGTTTGTTTCTTTTTAGCTTGTGTGAGCAAATTTTGTGAGAGGGGTAAAAGAAAGTTGACCAAGGCTGGAAGGAAAGAGCTGCCACTTGAAATCTGGGAGCAGTGGTGGTGGGGCTTCCACCCCCCATTCTACTACAGTTATGATGGAGAAATACTTGCATGGAAACTTAGAATGAAAAGAAAACTTCCAACATGTGAGCTGCTTTCTGTAAAAACGCTATCAGTTATGTCAGGACAGAGGCATATGGTGTCTGGAACAGCGTTCTCTCTCTTGATTGGATTTATTTTATGTATCAAGAAGCTTTCCAGCTCACTAACGGATTCAATTTTGAATTTTTTTTTTTTTTTTTTACTTGAATTGTCATAACATGAATTTTATCACAAGCTATTTGTGAAGCCTGATGTAGGGTGCTATTGTGCTCGATACCTTGACCTTTCCTTGATTAAAATGCATAGATGTATTTGGGTTTGGTAGGGGGGAATGGATAAGCTGGGGGGATTAGGAATATTTTAACACAAAATTAATTGTGGTCTTTGTGTGAGGACAGGGACAGTACTTCCCCTGAAAGGTTATTAGACTACTGCAAGCGTGGATTCAGTATTCATATCTATGAATATTGTAGATTAGTAAGAACATGGCACGTTTAATTCTGTACAAAGAAGAAAGAAGAGAAAAATGCTGGTACGTAATCTGAATGGGCATGTTCCTGCTAAAGCGTTTTGCACATGAAATGAGTTGCCTTAAGTCCTGCACGGGGAGATGAGTGTGGCGTTGCTCTGGATGTTGGCATTAATTCTCCTTCAGAGATAAGAGAGCAGTGAATTAGAACCACGGATGTTTGCATGGGATTCCTCACAGGCATGGGAGGTGGGTGGGCGTGGAGGGGGAAGGCACATACTTGTCATAAAACTTAGTAAGTGGGCAATGGGAGCGGGTAGTCTGGGCTGATACGGATGGAGTCTGACGTGGTTGTGAGCCGGTGAGGATGGGTGAGGAAAGGAAGCGGTGAGCTATCTTGAAAATGAGGGCTGGTTGCTAGTGATTGATGCCATAGGGAAAGGAGAGGTGGATTTTGTGGGAATGGATGAGCAGCTGTTTGTCATAATTTATGTGTCTAGAGGTCTGTGCCATCAGAGCATTTCTAATGGGAGAATGCAGTGAAACCTTTAAATGGCCGTAGCGTGGGTTATAAATATCTGAGGGATCGGCAGTATTGGCTTCTTTTTGGTGTATGACAATACTGTTTCTGTTTAATGCTGTACAAGGAAACAAAGTTAACTTTAGCTTTGCATGTTTTGAATTAAACTTGCTGCCAAAATAACTGCAGTCTTCAGCTGAGGATACAAGTTAGCTGCTTCTGTTTGGCTTTGCAGTACTGTGCAAGGCAAAAATTCATTTAGGTAAGTGGTTCAGGAATTGCATATGTTGTTTTGAGATTATCTCAGAGGTGAGACTTTTGTGTGGCTGCTCGTTCAAGTTATCTTTCAGAATTTGCAAATGGGGTTTTGGTTAGTATCAACGTTGCCCTGTGCATATGCTCTGAAAATAATAAAAGTTGTGATGGCTCCAGAATATCTAAGAAGGTACCCGAGATTATGCAGCAAACACTGAGGTGTATCTAAGCAACTCGCTGCTTTTGTGCATGTTGGTGTAGTGCCATGCAGGGCGTTAATTTAGACCTGTAAGCTACTTTAACTGTAGAATGGTGCTACTGGACTTGATCTGTTAATTATTGCTGCTGCGCTGGCAGATGATGTGGCTTCAGCTCTGCCGGTGCTGGAGCTGACCCGGGCTGGTGGTAGCACAGGCAGCTCTTCCCTGGGCTCCCTGGTGGGTGTGAGCACAGTTGTGCTTTGTAGAGAGGCTTTTTTTTAAAGGCTTTAGGCTTCGGGTGTGGGAAAATTGCGAGGCTGTTGGAAAAGATGCTCTTCCCCTTCCAGAAGGTGCGTAGCCTTGTTGGTAAAAACCAGGAGATAGGGTAGACGATGAAAGGTGTGCTATCTCTGGGGCTTAAGTTTGCCATGTTCAGAGTTTTATGATGCAGTATAGGCTGAAGCTGTATTCATTCAAGCTCCTGGACTGGACCTGTGGAGCACATTTAGGCATGGGTCCTTACTGGAAAACAGACATTGGAAGGAAGGGTGGTTCTGGTTCACAACTTCATGTTTTCAGTGCCTTGTTTTTTTTGTTGACTGAAATTCATTACACTTGCAAAAGAATGAATGAAAGAAACATAATTCTAAACCCAGGAGCTTGTTCTTCATCATGTAGGTATCTTTCAGCTTCAGGATTCGTATATGCTATTTTTTTATAGTCTTAAATCTATGCATTATGTAGCTTTATCAGTTTAAAGCTTTCCTTCTGCCTTGGTTAAAATCTGTGTCCTAGATCATGCCTTGGTTTATCAGATTTGGATTAACTGCCATTTCTTCTTTTCCAATAGCTTCTTTTCCCATGGCATCAACACCTGGTACTTGAGTATTCGTCATCCATCTTCAGGAGACTTTGATGCATGAGCATTTCTAGCCTGATTAAGTTGACTATTCCAATGCGGTGTGAAAAACTTTGTTTAAATTGAGAGAAAAGTTGAGCGATTATTGCTTTTAAAGCATAAATGGGAGCACAGCTTGCAAAAACAAATTAGCTGTCCCTGTAAAAATCTATATTGTCAACTTAGTTACTCTCTATACATCGGCTATGGGAGTTAACTAGAGAGGGTTTGATGTATAGCTCCTGTGGGAATTCCAGCACTTGAGCAGTGGAGGAAGGGGGCTATTAACCTGGTATATGTTCATGACAGCAGTTCACCTAGTAATAGGACCGAAAAGGAAGTTTTAAAGGCAACAGTAAAAGAAAGTTGCTCCCTCTCCCCAAAGAAATGGACAATTTGCTTAATGTCTGTTGAGATTGGTTTTGGACCACACAATGCCTCTAGATGCAAGATTAATTAGGTGCTAGTTTATTTTAAATCTTTTGTTTAAACTCATACTCCATTTAAACTCATACCTTCCTTGTATGCATTTTAGTGCATAGTAGCTTAAAACTAATACCTGAAATATTCTTATCAGCCCATTTGAGTTACCTAGTGCACTTTTTTCCTGTTTAGCCACCAACATTTGAGCTGCTGTGTCTAAATCCAGCCATCCAGGTCGATTTTCAGCAGAGTGAAATAATAGTTCCTATAGACTTCAGTGGTGATATGGACCACTGGGGGTTTTGGGAAAGCAAGTCAGACACCAGAGCCTCTGTGTGTGTGTGTGTATACACATACATTACATGCTTATGTTTTAGACACAAATATATACATACAGACACCTATACGTGCACACCATACAGTCCAACACCGAAGGTGTGGTACCTGAGGCAGCTTCATGAATGGGACAAGTGGTTTTTCCCGTTTGAAGCAGTATCTAATGCATTCGCAAACCTTGCTTCTGTCGCCTTATGTCAGTGGTCTTCTATGCTGTGTTCTCTTTTTGGTTTGTTTTTTTCGCTACCCAAAATGAAAGATGCTCCCTGTTCTGATTTACCAGCTTGTTTCTTAAAATACATCCTGTGTGTAAAGTCTGATCAGTCAAAAAATGTATAATTGAAAAGTGTCTATTGAATTAGTAGTGACCAGGCATATACTGAAAGAATTCACTGTCATCAGTTGTAAAACACTTTACCTCAGTCTCAGGCATACTGCTCGCTCACTCCCTTCCCCCCGCAAAGACACCACTGAAAAGCAGCAGGGCATATCTGAAGTGGTGCTATGACAAGTGCTAAAATAAATGAGTTTTTTCAACTGGTAATAGATCTGGCTTAACTTTTTAATGAGTCCGTGTATAATATATATATATGTATGTACATACCCATGTATGTTGGTTTGATGAAATTAATTGCTTTAATTTATGCACAGTATAATACTTGTAATACTTTTTTTATATATTGTTTTAACATCATCAGTAAGAATTGTTGTGAGTACTACCAAAACTATGTGTGGAATGTTACTTGTTGTGGATTTCATGCAGGGTAGATGTATTCATGGCTCTCTTTGAGGCAAGTGAAAGGATGTTTGCAAAGGAAGACCAGAACCATTCCCAGATTGATTTCTTTGCATTTATAAATGTGAAGAAATCAATCTACTGCTTTGACCTTGGGTTGTGTGTTGCAGTTGAAATAGTTTTTGCCCTGAATGCTGTTGTGAAAGGCAGTAAGTTAAGATAGGACCAATCAGAGCAAGAGTGGGACAGAAAAGAGGCAGAATAAGAATTCTTGTGTGTTTGAGATTGTTGCCCAGGGTTATGTATCCTGAGCCTTTTCTTAAAGTGTTGGTACAGTCCCGCAAATCATAGCTGGGCTGTCCAATATCTGTGTAGGAGACCATATTCTAGACATTGAAAAATGTCTACAGCATTATTAAAAATAAGCATTTGCAGACAAACTGTAGTCTGGTAGATAGTTTCTGAACATGAAGGGGAGGGGAGTTCATTGCTCTGCTATATCAGAAATGGTGTATCTGAGTGATTGTTGCTAAATTAAAGCAGTGTATATTCTAGGCTTCTCATTGCTTAGTGTGAGCAGTGCTGTGCAAACACCCCAGGAATTGCCAGAAGCCATTTTGCATGTAACATTTTCCCCTGTTTTCTACCATGGGCAGTGGTTCATGGCCACGTATTTGTGTAAGAGGAGTAGGGTGTATTTTTTCCTTTTTTTAAAATTTATTTTGAATGCTTCCAGGCTGAAGAGAGCTATGAAGTAGCTCTTATTTCAGGTCAGCGCCTGGATTAACTTCTTGGCAAAAACTTGTTATGGATCATATAGTGCCAGCACCACAAAACACAGTAAGTGAAGTAGGGTATCTCTAGTTCTGCTTAGGTAAGATCAATTTCTTCTACAAAAAAACCCCAAAAGAAAATCTCTCTGGAGAGGCAGGGGTTGCATGTAGTATAATAACCACTCGCTAGAAAGATATGTGATAGTCGTTAGCTGTTGAGGGAGATGAAGCCGTTTAGCCTGTCTCTTTAGAGAGGACCCGGGTGCACTTATTGGAAGAATATTGGCATATCTGTTGGACAACAAATGTTGTTGTATGTATTCTTAATGAATTTTGACTTAATCTACCTCTTGCCTTGGTGTTCAAAGATAAGAAGTGCAGAGTCTGAGGAAGGTTGCCATGAACAGTTGATGCCTGCATTTGGGTGTAGGGCCATACTTGCCATACAGCAGACTTGGCAAAATCTATAGGCATTACTGGCTGTCTTATTTTTGTTTTTCCAAGCGGGAAGGGGAACAAACAATTCATTAAGCTCAACAGAACAGTTGATTTTTCTTACATTTTTTGTATGGTTCTTGTCCTGTCTTGGTTTTCCAGTTCTTAGATTTAGAATTGCTACGCTAGCTGCACCTACCTTATTAATTATGCTGAAATTGTAATAAGTAGAGATGGTATTTGAAAAAAATCAGCATAAGAATTCTGAATCGGTTAATATTAATTTTAAAATGAAATCTTATACTTCCAGGGTCAAAGTCTTTCATTTGAGAAGAATTATCAGTATAGAAGCTCTCTGTATCTTTAACTGAAATGGTCTCTAATTTATGCTTGATTCTTCTGCTGGGTTAATGTTAATTAGTTTAACATATCACTCCTAAAAGATGTCATAGTTGAGTCATTGTGTAGGTAACAAATCTTGCACTGGGTAGCAATGAAGAAATACTACCTCTATTAAAATCCACACTTAAACTGTGGGAGTCGGTAAGGACTCATGACATTTTGGAGTCATCCCGCTTAATGCATTTTAATGCCTTGAGTGGTGTGAGTTTTTTTCTTGGGGGGGCTGTGTGGGCGATAAGCAAGTGAGACAGAGCTTTCAGGTTATGCAGTACAGTAGATAGTGTCACCCGTGCCAAGTGAGAAACCCGATGGAAATGCTGGCTCAGGCAGGGGTTAGGGCTGGGTGCTGTAACACTGATTTAACCTTAAAAAAAAAAAAAGACAAGTCTGGTGTTGGTTTACCCAAAGAAAGCATGCATAAACAGTAGTAAAAAAGTTCAAATCTGCTTATATTCAGAACCCAAGTCATTTGATATTAACACCACAGCTAAACATTTACAAGTATGCATGCTTGTAATTACCTTAGTAGTTTTGTCCATCTCTGCCCTGAGAGAAGCATTAGAACTGGGTCTGTACTGAAGGCAAATTTCAGTCGTAACTGTGGAGTGGTTAGTGTGACTCCTTAAAGCTTTTTGCCAAATAATCCCCCAGCCTCCCAGAGGAGGTGACGGCGTGGTGCTGCCAAACAGCTGTGAGCCTGGGCTGATTCCTGATGTCCCGCTCAGCTTTTGTGGGTATTCCAGGGGATGGAATGGCAAGGCAAGTTAGTCTGATCAGACCTTTAACCAAAAGGTGCTCCCACATTTATTTATTTAAACCATCAGCATCTGAATGGTAATGACCAATTGAACTGATGTTTGAGAGCGCTGTTGCTTTTTCTGCCTGAGGAAACCTGGGTGAGTGGAAGGTCTAGAGTCCGTGGAGTTTCACTTAAACAGCACAGGCAGGCATGGTCAAGAGACAAGGACTTTGCATCAGAAACGTTAACGTGAAAATGTTTAAAACTCCTCCATTGCTAAAGGCCATAAACACAGCACAGGAGCAAGGCCGTCCCTCCAATATGTGGCAGAGAACATCTGAACACCTGGAGGGCACCTACCAGTGCATCTCAGAAATCATAAACTAACCAAACAGATGTATTTGCTTACGAAGTGTGTGTTTGTTTCCCTGTGAAGCAGATTACCATAGCTTTGTGGCCAGGTAAATGTGATGAGGTTGATCTGGGAAAAGAAGGGTTACCGTCTTGTCATGAAACGCAAGCAAACTGCCAACGTGTTCTATCATCTCGCCGTCTGAACGTTGGAAGAAAGTAGGTTACCTCCTTAATCTTTTTAAGTATCCTGCTAAATTCAGTGTTTCAGATCAGAGAAGTGGCTGCTTTGCAGCAGGTGGAGCTGGCAGAAGAACAGGAGTGTTGTTCTGCCTCCTTTCAAATTGTGGGAGCATTTAAGCTCCCTTGGACTATTTTTACTTCTGTCCCCCAGTAAAAAGCGGAGCTGGTGATTATTTGTTTTGGTATGAAGATTCAGTGAAGTTTTGTTCATAAAAGCGTACCTTTCTTGGACATCCTGCCGTACTGCTCGTAGCACTGGTGTATTTGTTGAGTGTCTCAGCATAGTGAGGTGTGATATAAGACAACTATCCTTTTAAAGGGGTTCCAATCCTCAATGTGTCACACTGACCTTCTAATGAGGTACCTGCTGTTGTGTATGTAACTATGAACATTAGGTCTTCCTTTAACTGAAGGAGAGCTCTTCCTATGAACAGGGTGCTCTTAAGGTGCCGTTTTCCTGAGATGGTTTTACTTTTAGCTTCCTTAGCCATTTGCTCGTTCATTTGCAATTATAAATTCTGGTTACCACCGGAGTTGAAAAATTGTAGCAAATGAGTGACTTCTTTCTGAATTTGCTTCTCACCTTGGATTTGCATTAAGCTTTCAGACTGACTTTAATTTTAAGCATGAAACCGGAATATATTACAGTAATTTTATTAACATCAAAAGGCTTCAAATGGCTCACGTGTAGCTCTTAAAATTTATAAAGCAGCAGTTTAAGACTTTGAAATTCTTAACAGATGCTCAGCTATGTTCTCAGTATTTGAGCTTAAAGCAGAAAGAATTTAACTCAATTATAATAATGTAAACCTTTCCCCTTTGCTTTGCATAATTAAATATTTCAATTTACATAGCACAGAAGTTTAACATTCCAAACAGGGTAGATAAGCAGAAGAAAAAGGCATACAAAGATGCATCTTTGATGCATGCAGAGTAGTAATGCACTTGTTGGTAATCTTACTGCACTTATTATTAACAACTTTAACTAGAAATCCATATGCAAATTCCTGTGAATATGGATTGTATTTAATGTTTGAATTTTTTTTTTTAATTGGGTCCATCTCCTGAAAGAGTAAAGTACATTAGAACTGGGGCAAGAATACAGTAACGCTGACATCTTCTTTTACTCCTTGTTTTAACATATTAATTAGCGGAACAGGTCTAGGGAAAATTAAGGTTTCCCTTTATTTGTTTGGCCAGCTTCTGTGGATGCAGGAGATGGCTTGAGTGTGCCTGTGTGGAAATCTGTGATCCTGTATGTCTCTGATTCACACCTGGTGTTGGAAAAACTATACTAGAGGTGGTTATTATGGTCACCTTGAGTAATGCTGCGTATCAGATTCCCCAGCCTGCTGCCAGAGTATTATCTCTGCGGTATAATGTGAAGCACCAGGTGTTTTGAGGGCTACAGAATAGACCCAAGATCTGCAAATAAAGAGCTGCGCTTCTTTAAGGTACTGCTGTTGGTCCTGTCCATATCAGGAAAATGTATTGGACTGAAGTGAACCTTTGCTACTTTTCTGAAGAAATTTAGTGCAACTTCTGTTGGTTAGTTTAATGTCACACTTGAATCTTCCTGGAAGTGAGAGGATCAGTGATGTTGTCCTGTAATAAAACGAAACACTTCTGATTCTTATGTTTCCGAATTCTTAAATTATATAGTTCATCACAGATTACACCAAACAACATGCTATTAAATGTAAGTGTGTAAAATAAGAGAAAGAAGTTTGGTGGTTTGGGGTTTTTTTTATTTGGTTGTTTTTTTGTAGAGCCTTTTTTTGTTTGCTTACCTGGTGAAGTTTGAGGGTATGTGGCTTGGTTTGGTTGAATGTCATACAGTGAAGCAGTTTGGAGTTTTTTCTTTACATTTATTACATGCTTCAAGTCTCAGATCCTAAGTGCCAATATGCAGAACACATACAAAAATGGTATATGTTACAATTAAGAGAGGTTGGATTTTTAGACAAAGCTTAGATTACTAACACTATTTTCAGCATATGGATTTTATGGCATATATCAAAATACAAATTAAAGTGGAAATCTAAGCAAAAGGGAGAGCAACTGTATGCGTATATATGTGTATGCATGCGTTGCGGGGAGGGGGACTTTGAAGGAAGTCGGTGTGTTTATCTTTCACCTTTTATTCACGTTTCCTGCAGGGATCTTCAGTTGGTGAGCTTTGGGAAACTGTTTCAGTGGTACTTCCCTTTCTGGAGTTTTCTGTCAATTGTCTGGGTTTCTTCCATTTGCACATAGATTTTTCTAGTGCACTATAGAAACCTTTGCCATCTCTTTTGCCTTGTTTGATGGGACTGAAGATAAGAGAGCAGGATGTAGGTGAAAAAGAATGTGCGTTTAATTTCCAGTGTAGCGAAACTTCATGTCCTAAAGCTTCTTCTGGTAGCCATCCTTTTAATAGAATAAGAGTGGCTGTTTGCTAAATACTTAGCTCAGGAAATTGTAGTATTCTCTAGATTTTTGAGATGTTTTGATGCTTAGGAGAAAAATAGTCATGTTTTGGTTTATAGTGAGTTGAGTGTAGTGAATGTATTGGAGAAGTGTCAGTATTGTAGTCAGATAAGGTTTTTTTGTATATGAGGTGTAAACATGGTTCTGTGGTTTTGGTTTCCTAACTGGATCTTAGGTGTGTTTCCCTCCAGTTGGTTTTCTGTGTTCTCATATTCTGTCTGGTCCTGTTTCTGTTCATTTGCAACTGGATTTTACTATACCGAGGCCTCTGAGGTGAGAGAGGCGATTGTTTCAGTATAAAGTTAGGCATTTATCCAACTCTCTCTGTGTATGAGGTAGGATTTGGTTTCTTTTGGTGGTAAAAATCCAATGCAGAGAACTGTATGTAGAAGATGGGGAAATATCTTTCTTGCTTACTGGATTTTGCTCACAATTAGCTTATGCTATGTGGCTTAATTTACTATAAAAGTAGTGTGTTGCTGCTTTACTAAGCCTTTCTCGCTCCCTTTTCCTATTCTTGACCTTGTCAAAGACTCTTAAAGAAATCGTGTGCTTGTTTCTCATTTAAAAATGAAATGAAAAACCCCATACCTGACATTCTGAAAATAATATTGGAATATTAGGCCTGGGAGTCCCTGGAGTTACCACCATTTATTTCTGTGGTATGTGTACTTTTTCTCAGGTTTGTTTTTGTCCAAAGGGTTAGGGAGTGTCTATGCACTTTCCACTTCCTAGGTCATTAATGATTTGTGGATGATTGAGTCCAAGTTTAACTATTTGCCTGTAATCTCTGGGGATTAGAATTCCTAGATGTTTTACTTCCAGGGACTGCCATTAGAAACTGCAGTGAATAAGCAAGTCCTGATTTATGTGCATTTAATTAATCCTAACGCCTGGGACTTGTTCCAGTAAATTCACACATCTGGGTGAGTGCCCAGGGTTTTCAATGAATTCTTACAATTTGAGTATTGACCTTTGAGGGCTGGAGACTAGAATCAGGGTGTCATCCACATAAAACATAGTTCTTCTGTGGGACCTATTTTAGTATTTGTTAACATCTCTCAGACCATGGCTCTGATTATGTTGAAGAGGGGCAGGGTGAGCAGACATTCTTGCTCTGTTCTTGGTTGAGAAGTATGATTTTTCTTAATGCAGTTTGAAAAACAGACCCCTCCACAGCAGTTTAATCCAATTGAGAGACGGTCAGTGTATCTCATTTTCCTAAGGACTCTGATGGGATAATCCCAGGTAACCCCATCATAAGCTCTTTTCAGCATCTGGCAATACCACTGCTGAGTGCTGTGATACTGTAGGTGACTTGATTAGTTGCTTGAGGTTGCCTTGTCCAGGCCTGCATGTGATAAATCTAACCCGAAATATTTTAATAATTTTGAAGGCAAACTTACTCAATTTAGAAAGGGATTGGTAGGAGGGAAGCTTTGGCATGGAGTCTCTCTGCCACGGGACTTCAGTGGCACACCGGAGGAGTGAAGTATTACTGCAGTAGAGGAAGAGCATGTTAGGAAACAGTTAAACTGGACACATCAGTCCATGGGACTGAGATCCTTGTGATAATTAAAGTTGCAATTTATTTGAAACATGCTCAACTGATGGCACCTATCCCTGGCTAGGTTATAGTGGCCATAGCTGGGTTTTTTTTCATGGCTGTAGGAAATAGGCATCCTTTCCCTGAACACAACAAGGGGGTGGTAAGAACATTTGCTTTGCTTTCAGCGTTGCCTAGGCTTTCCTCTGTTGCTTCTGTAGTCGGATCCTTTTTCCTCTGGACTAAGAGATGTTTCCGAAGTGCAGGGAGGAGCCTCCCTCCCTCCACACAAGTCTGTTAATGTCATTTGGGGCTCTGTCTCTACAGAGTATCTGGGCAGAGTGTTACATCCCTCTTTGAGGTTTTCCTTTCCTACTTACGTGGTGGGAATTTGATTTCTTCCTTCAGTTCTGATCATTTCTTGTGTAAGAGGTTATAGACAGTCTTCTCTTCTATATCATTTCTATGTGGGAGCTGTTTAATCATTATACCAGGATATTTAGTTTCAGGTTGGGTACTTTGGCAGGGTCTAGATCTCAACTTGTGTGCTCTTTGGTCAGGATTTCTGGGTGTGGTGTGTGGTGTGTTGGGGTGTGTTTTTGGGGGTTTTGTTTTGTTGTTAGGTTTTCGTGTGTTGTTTGTTTGTTTGTTTTCCTTTTGTAATATCATTGTTAGAACTGGAACCCTTGAAGGTCTCTGGTTTGCTGTGAATGAAATCCACAAGGTCAGTACCTGGGAGGAGTGAGGTATCAATTCTCCCGACCTTTCTCTGTCCTTTGGGAGAGGAAGTCTCAGTGAACATCTGCATTGGCTGGGCATTGCTTTGTCTGCTCTACAATAACTTTACATGTTTATTTTTACCTACAACTGCTCTGATGCTGTGAATTTGAAAATGATATTTTTGCCTACGTATAAAAGGAAGGATATACAGTATTGGTAAGGAGGGGGAGGAGCTCGGAGCAGGAATGGTGATCCTTGGTCAAACAAGATTTTGTCTTTTGGGGGAAAAAAAGGAATAACAAATGCATCAGAACTTTTTTTTTTGCGGCATATTTGAGTGCAACAGTATGCACAAGGACAATGACAATGTAATCGGTAGCTCAGGAGCTTTATTGTAGGGGGTATAGGTGGTTTGATTAAAGGCTGATATGCTCAAGATCCTCACTGAGCTGTTGTGGGTGCTTCAGGAAGAGCGTGAGAACAGCCCGAGTTTGTATTTATGCTTTCACGGTTTCCAGTGATTTATTGCTTGTGAGCCTTGGACTTGTCTGAGTGAAAGTATCTTTGTAGTTAACGATCATCTGAGGATTTGTATTCCCATCACTTTCTGAACCACTGGGGACTGGTAGTATTCACCGTACCCAGTGGCACTGAATTCCACAATGGACTTCACATGAAGAAATCTGCTTTCGTTTGGTTTGAACCTGCTGCGAGCCAGGTTCCTCCAATGCCCCTCTGCTGTTGTAACAGAAAAAGTAATTGTTTCCTGCTTGCCTTCCCCCGCCAGCTAGAATCTTGCAGAACTCTGCATCGTCTTCCCTCCGTGGCCTCTTTAAAGAGGTTATAAAGCTAAAGGAGCCACACATAGCAGCCATCTCTTACTTTTGATTATTTCATCCTTTGTTCTGTGTTTTCTAGTTCTATTGTGTCCTGTTGAAAGAAGAAACCAGGTTTATGTAGTGATACAGCTTTTTTTTTTGTTTTCTTCTTTATGTATTCTGTAATGATGATAACTGATACCTTTCCATTTCCTTTTTATCTTCCTTTTGGACTGCTACAAAGAATTAAGCTGTCTATTATAGCAATCTATTGTTGCCCTCAAATTTCGTTCCTTACTGGTAGGACTCATGGCTGTCTATGTAAAGGAAATACTAGGTGTTCCCTGTCTTCCTCCCACTCCACATATGTTTTATTGTTTTTTATTCAATTTCACATATAACTTAAACGCTGTAGTCACTGAAGAAACTGAAACCTTTTTTTTCTTCAGAGGTTGAAGAAACACTCATCAGAATAATGCTGGAAAGCTCTAGCCCTTCCAGAGATGTCCCAGCTGATGGTGCAAGCCAAAGAAGAGCTGGAAGGGCATGTTCCTCTGGGAGTCAGAGAGCAAGTACAAGAATCAGTACAGTAGGGATAGTCTGTCCTTGCTGTAGGCTAAAAATACAGAAAGTCCTTTTTATTTTTGTATCTAGTAGAACTAAATAAAAAGGAATATTGTTTACTGCTTACTAAGAGATGTTGGCGGAACAGAGGATCTTGAGTAAATCTTCTGATTATTGAATTGTTAGTATTTTGACAAGTATTTGTGCCAGCAACTTAGCACGTGGCTTTTTGCATGTTTGCTGTTACTTTTTTTTTTTTTAAAGTTATTTCTCTGACAGCCATACATTTACTTTTGGCTCCTGATAGTTTCACCAAAAAAAGTGCAAAATAACTGTCATGATAAAATCAACCTAATTTTTTCACGTATATTATATATCCTGAGGATGAGGAATAAAGCAAGCAACTAGATGCTTCAAGTGCTTTTGGAAAGAGCCAGCGGTGCTGTCCTAAAACTGTGCGAAAGTCAATGAAACTACCTTATTTCTTCTCTGTTAACTGAGCAAGATGTATAGGTACAGCACCGTAAGATGGAGGCTGTTGTCACCATGCCTACATACAGACTCGACAGACAAGGAAGGGTTCAGGGATTAATGGGAACTGTGATGTAGCAGCTGGGAGAAGAGGCATTCAGAATAGGGAATATCCCCTTGTGTATTACAGATATTGGAAGTATTCTTATTGTCAGCTTTCAGCGTATGACTTGCAAATTGCATACAGACCCAGGTGATATCTGGTGTTTTCTATGATTCATAACCAAATTAAAGAAACAAAACAATAAAAAAATGCCCCCAAGCCCTGTCAAGTTGTATGTTCTACTTTGTTTAAAAGAAAAACTAAAAATTGCACCTCTGGTTTGGTAAATGTGGATTTCAGTCACTATAGCTACTTCAAAGAGTTACACAGAGGACAGCCAGACAGTGTACTCCTATCGTTTATTACCAATTTAACTGTCTCCATTCTAGGCAGGATTTTGATTAAAGGCATTTGAATTGTGATTCTTAAGATGTTAAACTTTTTGAAGAAGGGGTATGACAGTCACTTGGGATCAAAAAGGTATGAGGAAGATCAGAGCCCCTCCAAACGGGTCCCAGAGGAATAGGGTGGCTGAAGAAGCTGTTCATTCTTCTTGGTTATCCCAGAACTGAAACACAAATCATGCCAAAGAGCCCGTCTTGGTGGCATAGGGAAAAACTGAGCCTTTCAGCAAGGTAGGCATGAGTTAGTTAAATTGGTGTTACTAAAAATGTTTTTGCCCCTCTGGAGATGGTATAGCTCACGGTAGTGCTTGCAAATGGTCTTGTAAATTCAGTGAACTCGAGTTTCAGGCACTCTGGATTTAAATCCCTAATGACTAGCCTTCAGTAGCCACATCTAATGGGTTGGTGTGTCAGTGTCAAAATTAGAAAGTACCTATTAAAAAGGATGTGGAATCAAATTGATCTGTATTAGCCATGTCTTAGGTGTTTCCACTGCATGATGAAAATGATACTTTGGCTATAAGTGGAAACTCACAGACTATTTTGTTAGACACGTGTATCACTTTAGGAAAACTAATCCAAATCCTGAAACAGAAGGAGAGAAAGAACACTTACTTGATTCAGCTATTTTGCCCATGAAGGGGAATAACTACCAACTGTGAAGGGAAACAGAGAGAACTAGTGGACTCTTCTCATGTAGTACCAGTGATGCTGATCTCCTGTAGGAGATGGAGGGGTCTGTTTGCTGCACAGGGCGCCTCAAAACTAAACATTGGTTATCCAGTTAGAAGTACTGGAAGCTGTCTGTCCGTGATGATGGTTGAGTGTTTGTGTTTGGCTTGAGAAGACTGACGTGGGGAACTATACTGACTTTGGCACAAACTTCCCAGAATTAGTTATGTTTTGCAGTGCTAAGAGAGTAGTGTGCCTGGTATTTCTTTTCTGTAAGCAGGTTCTTGAATGGCAAGCCCTTTGTCCTCTGTAGGACACCCTTTAGTTCGGGTGACTGAGGTTGGAATGCTGCCCCAGGCATCATCCTCTGGCAGCTGCTTTGCAAATTCCACGTGTGCACTTTATTTGGCGTGAGCTGAAAAACTGGGCTTATTTGTAAAGAAATGTGTCGAGTACCAGGAATCATTCACATAGGTATTTGGTTTCTACATTTTCTATTCACTGTTCTGTAGCTGGTAGCCTCAAATAAAAAGGGGCAGGACTCAACAAGGGGAGCAAAATCTCTCTGGCTCGTATTACACTGGGGTTTGGGTTGCTAGAAGAATGCCTGTTTTAAGCTGATGGATTTTGGAAGGGCAGCTCACCTATGCTTGTTGGGCTGCTTTTTTTAATTTTTATTTTTTTATTATGATTTTCCCCTCTCTGATGTCAAAATGGAAAAGCAAGTCCAAGCTCAGGGCCCTTTTGCCATAGAGCTTGGCTCCGAGTGCAAATGGCATATTCCAGGCTGTCCGTGTTGGGGGTCTGCCTGAGAGAACTGGCTGCATTCAAAATTCTCATTAGGGGAAGTGATGGATGGCTTTGCTGCAAGCTGCCCTTTCCCCTTCAGAGCGAGCCTGGGAAGGAGAGGGCTTCTGAGGAGTTGTCAGCACTTGATAGCTGTACAGAAACCTCTGTGTGCTGGATCGCTGGAGCAACGCTGAGAGGAGAAATGAGAATAATCTAGAGCCCTGCCTGTTCAGACAGTACCTGCTAAACTTGCTGAAATGCCACTAGTACCAAACATGTCTGATGAATCGAGTCTTGTTCATGGTATCAGATGGGAGTTGAATATTGCATAAATGTTAGATTTATTAAGAGCTCTTTTCTTGTTCAGTGAATATTAAAGAATGATTCCTCTTGTGTTGAATAAAGGATAATCTGTTGATAACAGTCTTTTTGAATTCAAAGATATCAGGACTGCATTTTGAAAGGTGGTGTCTCCTAAGAAACAGATCAGCTGAGAGAAGAATATTTTTTTTCTGATTTCTCTTCTGTGAAGAAATGCAGAGATATTAGTATAGCATTTCTTAAAATGATATTTCTTGAGAGACTCATAGTTCATTTCTCGATCCATTTAAAAGTACCTAGTGGAGATTTATGTAGGTTTTTAAAAGTGCAATTTTTTTTTTTAAGCAGTCCAAATCAGAAGTTTATTTTTGATGGTTATGGCATACTGGCTAACTGGTGTGTTCTGGTCCAGTGCTTTAACACATGCATCACTGTGCTATCCCAGTAAGTGATCATACTTTCAACACTAGCTCTGTTTTTTTTTTTTTTTTTTGTATTTGTACAATGCTTTATTTCTCAACTTTGCAGTTAATGCTTAAATAATCTAGCAGGGTATTTCTACTTGTCATTCCTTTCCCTTGTCTGAGAAGAACAATACACTTTGCAAGCAACCCCATTTAAATTGAAATGAAGTCTGTCCTCTGTTTCCAGAACTAATCTATATCTAGGAGCCTTTACATATTGACGTGTCTGAGATGAGAAATTATGATATGGTGTTATTAAGTTTACATCACTACAGCTAGATCTGGCACTTAAAGCAGAGATCTTTCTTCTTTGCTAGGTATGAAGAATAAAATAAATCCTCTGGTACATACTAACTCCTAGGCAAAAAAAGTGTATTCCCGGAGAATTTAGAAATGCATTGATTTACTTGAGCTAATAAAAATGTAATTGTAAATAGGGGTCATTTATGCTATTTGGAAGATGAGTCAGACTTCTGGTTCCAAGTGTTGCCTAACAAAATTACCTAGCTCAAACTGAGAAACTTTTTTAAATTTAGCAGTCTTTACTGTGTGTTCTTCTTGCATGATGGGAAAAAATTCCTCAGTAGAAGGTGAAGAAATGTTTTAGCTCAGAGTTTGAAGGAGGAGTTAGTTCTTTTCTTAAAAAAAGCTGTTCTTTTATGTGGTTTCCACATGCCACAGTAATCCTGCTGTCACCTACTGCTCTGCCATAAAAGGAGGCGGCTTTTTTTTTTTTCTAAATCACGGTGTCATGATTTTGGTATTGGTACAACTGGAAGATCTCCTAGCTGCTTTATAATCAGGTGAGGTGTTTAAATCGGCACTGAAGGAGCCGGCTGTGGAGAGGAGGCCTGGTGCGGTGCAGGTGGGGCCTGTCCTGGGGAGCATGGAGGCCTTTAGGGTCGTTGCGACCCCTGAGGCCGGCCTGTACCAAGGCTCTACTCCTCTGCTCCGTGGGCAGCATTTCGTATGCTCTCTGGTCTGTCCCTGAAGGCTTTAGTGCTGCTTTGCTCGCCTTTTGGGTACCACGGACCGTGCTGTACCGTGGGGTGAGGTACAAGCTCAGCGAGAGGCTGGTTTGGGGGAGATGAAAGATGGGCGACGGCCTCGGCCTGTACTGGCTGGAGAAGAACAGACCCCCATTCCACATCATCCATTTCCTCACCGAAACGCAAGCTGTGGGACCTGCTAAACAAATGCCCTTCTCATTCTTTTGATTTGGTGATTTTTATTTGTGCAGACCTTGAAATAAAAATCCTGCCAAGCAGCCCGTGAAGCCTTTCCTTCCCTTCCGGGCTGTTGTCCATGGGCCTTTGTGGGTTGGTTGGTTTGGGTTTTGGTTTTTTTGTGTGTGATGGAATAACTGAAAGCCTGATCTTACCATGTCTACAGACAAATAAGGATACATACACAATATACAATGTCTATAGTGAAAATGGTCCCAGTGGAGAATTTCAGTGTTAGGAGTGAAGTCAAGGTATTAAGTGTGTGTGCGTGCTGTCATGGAGATCCGGATAGGACGGCGTTATCTGCTCTGGGTTCACCTTCTGTAGTATGTAAATGCGGCCGCTCTGTGGTTTTGTTACTTCCATTAGTTCTGTGTTTGGCTAGTTTTTGTTTGCCAGTATAAAACCAGTGAAATGACAGTTTTGTTTCAATTGCTGTCACTTTAGGAAAATATTTCTGCATAAAAAAAAAAAAAAAGGCTGAATTGGTGTAGGAGTAGGAAGAAATGTCAAGTAGAGAAGCAGGATGAGAGATTGTTGGTAACTCGGTTCTGAGGTTTGGGTGATCTTTGTACAAAATGGTTGGGTAGGCTTCACTTCTTGTTTCATTTCAATATCCAAATGCACTAATAAAATCACAACAGTTATTTGTATGAACAGGGAGAGAAAAGCTGTAAAATGTATATATACACTTTTATTTGGCGATAAAGATGAAATCTATTCTTTACAAAGGCCCCTTGCTGAAAGACTGAGTTGATGAAAATATTTTTATTTTGAAAAAAACATGTAATAGTTCAATATTTTCTTGAAATACCATTGAGTTTAAAACTGACTGGAGAGTGAGGCATGAGCTTATTTAGGCTTGAGGAAATTACAGTAAGTAAAAAAAAAATAATTGTAAATTTACTGTTGAACTTACAGAGAAAAATCAACTCGCTGAGTGGTTGAAGGCTGCTGGATTTATGCCTGAGGTGTGAGCATTTGACAAAGGCAGTCTGCTCATACAGAGGGAATATTTTCTTTCCATTTGCTTCAATATAGTAGCTATTCCATTCAAAATTAAGAGCAAATTGGAAGAGAAGACAGGAGCGCTTGTTTTTCATCTTCTGGTGTAAGACAGCAGCGGGAGTCATAGGTAAAGATCTTCTAAACACTGGGGGGCATGGTCACCAACAGAGTCAATCATATTCACTAAATGTAAATAGAATTTCCGGCAAAGTGCTGGAGTTATTGTGAGGATAATAATTAATTTCAAATGAAAATGTCTTGAAGGTCACTAATATAAGAATTATTATTTTTTCTTAAGGAAAATAACTAAGCATAAATATAAACCAAGCTTTTATTTTTTTAGGTTGATGCAAATGGTGATTAAAAACTGTTGGGTTTAAGTCCCTTGGTTTAAATAATTTTAATGTGATTAAGGTAAGAGTCTATGAAAGGTGTTTCCTTTTTATTTATAAGTACGGAAAAAAAGACATAAGGCTAGAGGTAAGCACCATTTCTTTCATTGTCTTTAGCTGCCTTTTATCCCCCCCCCCCCCCCTTGAAGTTAGAGACCCATT
>JANZLQ010000030.1:22557067-22588385 GCA_026212715.1 Elanus axillaris
CTTGAAGTTAGAGACCCATTTCAATGGGTCCAGAGATAACAAAATGTGTATCTTAAAGTCTGTATTTGGTAATTGGCTTGTGGAAGCTTGTGAACTTAATGGCATTAATAAAAGGGTAGGAATTGAGGATCTGTACAAATATTTGAAAGATATGGACTAAACTCCCTTCTCTTTGCTTAGAAAGAAATTTTTCTTTGGGCAACACGGTGTTCAAGTTTTCATCTGAAGAACAAATGCTTTCTCTGTGCAGGGCTTTTTTTCCCCCTTCACTTCCACTTTGTCAATAAAGAACTTTCTCTTTGTTTAGCAGCATTTTATCTATGACTTTCAATTAATGGGGTGTTTTCTTTTGAATGGCTGTTTTGAACCACAGAAAATCAAGAACAGAAACAGTAAATAGAAGACGACAGATTATAAGAAAACTTTTCTTTAAAAACAGAGCATTAAAAACTGGATTCTTCCAACAAAACCCCTAGATGGTCTCTTTTTCTGTCTTCTACCTTGCTCCCTTTTCCTTCCCTTCCCAACCTAAAAGGTCAAACAAAATCAAACCCTGCCCCCCACTCCAAATGAGAAGAGAAAACCTATATGCCTTAACTTCTCATTTCGTTGCATTGCTGCTTGCTGGTAGACCCATCCATGCAGTGGGGATAAGTATCAAGACCCTAATTTTAGTAAAGTATTTAAATGTATGGTTACATTAATTCCTACTAAGGCCAATACTGAGGTCTAGATCTTGTTCTGAATAAAAAGCACTTTCCTGAATTGGAGTATGGGATGCAAAGTATTTGGCATTAGTCGTAGCCAGTAGATGAATGTGTACTCTCTCCAGGGACTGTATTTCTGATACTCTGCTGATTGCAAATGTGATTCTAACAGTTTGATGTATATTTAGGTATTCTGCACACTCCAAAGGAGAGAGAGCAAGGTAGTCATTTAAATGAAAAAGTACTGAAAATAATTTTGTTTTGAACAGAGGCAGCAGTAAGTTTGAAGGCTGGTAAACCTAATGTTGTTAGTAATTAGGCATATTCTTATGCGTGAGTTTAGATACTGTTAAAATGTTTCAGTGCTGTTGAAATGATAAAAATATTTGTTGCTGGCAAGTTAAACTGAAAACATCAAGTTGCTTTGTAGGTGTCAAATTGTTTCTCGGTAGATTTTTCTTATCACAAAGAGAAAGTGAGAACCAGAGTAGGTTTAATGAAGCACATGATAATCTACCAAGCAATCCTGCTTCTTGCGCCTCTTTTATATGGATATGGGCTGTGATAAATAGGAATTTAAAATGCAGTGCGGTGTCATACCCAGGGTCTGTGCTTTCTGTGTGGAAGGGTTTCCCCTCTGTATTAGCAAGGAAGATGACTATATTTCATAGTTACTAGTTGTTGCTTTGGGCTCTTGGCAAAATATCAGGGTAGCTTCTGGTCGGGTGACGTTTGGATGTGTCTGTTTTGCAAGAAAATATTTTGGCACGTATTATGTGTGGTTCGGTCCAGCGGAAGAGTATGTGGGATGTGTAGTCTTCAAATGGAAATGCTGTAGGAGTATTTATTTTAATCAATTTTTAAACATGCATCATGGCATGGCTAAAAATACTTGCCTACTTCAGCAGAGTGAAGAAAAGCACTGTAAATACAAACGTAGGTGGTGTGAATGGCTGAGAACTGGGTAACGTTTGCTGTCGGCTTCTAGGGGCTGTTTTTCTGAGAATAAAAGTTGCGTGTGAACAACAGGCTGTAGAACTTATTTTTTATTGGTATGTTTATGAAGAGCTAGATTGGGAATGTAAAAAGATAACGAACCAACATCGTGTTTTTATTTGTTATCTTGGATATGGTCAGGAGCAGTAACTGCACCGTTCACATCTGACTCACTCTGGCTGCGCTGAATATGATGAAACTACAAAGGCACTTTTAAACACGTGGCTACAAATAACTTGCCACTGTTTGGTGATGCAGAGTCCACATAAATCTCTACATCTGGAATGTGTGAACCCACGAGTATCTCCTGTTAATTATGCTCTTTGACATTTTCAAAGCTAAATAAGAATGATGGTTAGTTATGAATCATACCTTGCCATGCTGAAATGCCGAGCTTCGTTTTATTGCGATAGAGATTAAGGCCGGCAGAGTAGTAGTTATTCTCAGCATCAGAATTTTTGCTACTGTCAAACTGCTGATGCAGCATTTGCTTAATATAAATGAACCTTTGCACCTTTATAAAGTGCTTTAAATCTAGAAAAAGTCATGCCTTATCAAAAGGTTAATCCTGACAAATTATTGTAAGTTATCTCCTATCTGTGCAGTGCAGGTGCAGTGAAACTAATTCTCTGCCGCTAGCGGCACTGGGGTGGTTGGCAGAAATAGCTGGGGGTTGATTTCACAGCACTCTTGCTGGGTCGAGTCCTTGAGTACCAGTTATACATGGGGTAACAAGCTTCATTTTTACTGCCTAGCATTTTGGATGGACTGCATACCAGCCTTTTTTCCAGTGACGTATAGAAATTATGTATTTAAATAACAACAAACTTTAGCGGTGTGGAAATGCTTCAGTGAATCAGGGCCTCAGGTTGCGGGGGCCCCGTGGGTGGTGGGTTTGTTTGTTTGTTTGGGTTTTTTTGTAGAATAGCATCCACTTTCTGTCAGGGGTGCTGCATTCTTAGTCCCACTGTTAATGCAGTGTGTGTGTGGGGAAAATACCCTCTCTGAAGCGGTGACTGCTGGGTAACCTTCCGCCACCACAGAAAAATCCAGTTCCAGGCATTTGAGCACTGCTTCATCAACATCATAGCTCAGATGTAAGGAAGTTCATAAGCTCCAATACCTGTCACTTCCT
The DNA here is from genome assembly GCA_026212715.1 of Elanus axillaris. Classification (NCBI taxonomy): domain Eukaryota; kingdom Metazoa; phylum Chordata; class Aves; order Accipitriformes; family Accipitridae; genus Elanus; species Elanus axillaris. The sequence continues at coordinate 22,559,906 of JANZLQ010000030.1, forward strand.
TTTATTTCTGTTTTGAGTGAGAAACATGAAGAAGCGTAACTGAAAACTGCATTTTTAATCACAGTGTGAAGTTAAGCGAAAGTGCAGCCTTGTACCTGTATACCTACTGCATCTCCATTAACATTTTGTAATTTCTATTCCGACATATAAAGTATTTGTGTAAGGACATGATGGGGTGCATCACATTGAGGCAAACTTCTGAAAATTGTTGTTTTTATGGTAGCTCCCGCGTAGCCATAGGGACATGCAAGCCGCCTGCGCAGGATGCTGCGCTTCCTCCCTGTCGTGTAAGCAGCTGCCGGGCTCCTGGGCAGCGAAATGGGTTAATAAGTGAAATACCTTCCACCTGGGCCCTGTCCTGCCTCTTGTCTTGATAAGCATTAAATAACCCTTAAACAATGATATTCCCTCAAGAGCATTGCAACACAGGGGTTTGGGTGCTATTTGTTAATAACATCTTTTGCAAGTGTGAGACCTGCTTGTTGTATAGCTCGGAAATGCAGGTATTCACTGTCTGAGGACTATCTTTCTCTCTTCCCCACCCCCCCTTTTTGAGTCAAGAAAGACACATATGAGAGGCAAGTGTGACGTGTTTTGACAAAAGCTTTTTTTACCATCTTGCGGTCCATAGGACCCAGAACGTGGCCAGCGCAGGTCTGCAATACTGGGCCGCGTGAACTGAGCCGTGGCCTCCGTTTTCCTCTAAAATAGGCCCTTTTGAAGTGAATGCTGGGTTCACTGCTCCCGTCCACTACAGGAACAGTCAAGCTCCTTTTTCCCACCTTCCCAGAGAGTGCCTTACCCATCCACACACGCGGTTTGTTTGTTGGAGGGTTGCTTTGCTGAGGGGGTGTCAGCCCGCAGAAGGGAGGGCGAAAGGCAGCCCCTGCCATGGCGCAGGCCTGGGTGTGTGGGGCCAAGGCTATTGTGAATTCCTCTTCTCCTTAGTCCAGCAACTGTTTATGTATTTTTATTGAACAACTGTTTTAGCTTTTTGCTCCCTGCTGGTCTGACTGGTGATGATGTCTCCCTTCTCTTTTGCAGTACCTTTTTTTACCCCCCTCTCTTCCTCTTGATTGAAGTCCTCTCTTTAACCTCCTATTGTATCTTCCCAATTCCATAAATTCTTCTTCTGAATTCCTATTCCTTCCCTACAAAAAGCCCCTTATTCTCAGAGGGGGAGTGCATTTCTGCCTGGCCTCTGGACAGCTGTTCTATTCAAAACCTCTCCCCCGGAGTAAGAGGCATCCCACAATTCATCGCTTTTTTTCTTTGCCATGGTAAAAGCTAAAAGAATGTTTGACAAAGACCTACAATTTGTGAGGGGGGTGGGAAATGTGAGTGTAACTTAATAGTTTCAGAAAACTGCTGAAAAATATCACCCTTTAAAAAACCTTTTTGAAAGCTTTATCCTTGTTCATAATCAGCTGATAAAGCAATTAACTTGCAGAATTTGATACAAACATCTTATACAGACCTCAGTGGTGATTCATGTATTTTAATTATGTAATATTTAAAAGAATCTTTTTTTTTTTTTTTTGGCCAGTGCAAGGTGGTGTGAAATTAAAGCACATACTACATGTTGAGGGTTGATAATGGGTAGGTGATTAATGGATTGTACTGTGTTTTGAAGATTTTGGAGTCAGTAATGTTATGCAAATGCAAATTGAGGGCAATTCCTTTGTAAAAAGTCCGTGTTTTTTTTTTTTTTTAGTTGCATTTATCCCTTAAAGCCATTACTTTTAAGGATTTGTGCATGTTTGATAAACACTGTTTTGATCATGGGAAGCATTTGTGGTATGGATTTAGATCATAATCTGAACAAGTTTGTTACAGAACAGTGTGCTGAAATTGCATTTTAAAGGAACGCAATCAAGTGAAAATTACAGTTTTGCCTCTGTTTACATAACAAAACATTTTAACTTCCTCTCGCTTGCAGGGTAGCTCTTATCCCAAAGCAGGATGAAGAATGAAATACTTTACTCTAAATTTTTTGCTAGCTTAACGGGTGCCTTTGACAGCTTTTCCTGCATGTTGTGTCCTGCTGTGTTCTCACAGTGGTCACTTGCTTTGTCTTTTGTCCGAGAGGCCTTTTCATGGCGGCTGGGAGCCTGGTGGAAAAATGCTCCTGGTTTTGAATATATTTAATTTCCAGTGCAAACTTGCCTTATTGCTGCTTTCTGGGTCAAATCATATGGGGGATGAGACTGCCATTTTGAAATGCTAGTGTCGCTCAGCTCATAGTGGCTGCGTTTCCGTCCCGGTGTTGTGGCACACACATGTACAAATGCATTTTAGTTGACGTGAGGATATTGGAGTGCTGCAGGTGCTTGCTCCCTTGCTCCCTGCCTTAGGCATCTGAAGAGCCCGCTCCCTGGTCGATGAGATACGTCTCACCCTCGCACGTGTACCCAGCCGCTTTGGGTCTTGCCGAGATGCCTGGCCCGAACCCTACGGATGGCTTTAATATGATAGATGGCATCTCTGAAGGAGCGTTGAGCTGCATCGCTTCAACCCTTTGCTCAGCGAGGGCCGAGTCATTGGACAAAGGATCTCCCCAGCCTGGGACTGGGCTGGCCCCAGCGGCCCCACTGTGAGCACGGTTATATACATATGAAAGGGCCTTTAAAAATGCATTTGCACTAACCGTTACTCTATTGTCACTGATTCATGTAATGAAGAGTCCCTAGGTATTCATTAATATGCGTTGTTTCATAAATATTTCTTGTGCAGAATTCTTAGCCGCCGCTACTTCCGAGGAATAAACGATATACCGAGAATTGTCCCTTTTTTAAAAAAAACCCAAACCAACCAGTTAACGTATAGAAAAGCCTTAAGTCAGAGTGGATGGAATCATGCAAAATATTCATTGAGAAGTTACGCATACTTAAAACTGTCCTCTGGTATTGTGGCAGTGATTATTTTTCCACTGGTGATGAAGCAAGCATTTCAGTGAAAGCCAGACTTTTCTGGTGACAAGTCCTATTTGTTTTGCTGATCTCTGGTGTATTTGCAGGTACATGGCTCACATCACATAATTTCTTTGAGTAAGCTTGTTCAGCAATTTTGCAAATCCAGTCCAAGTATCTTGTTTTCTTACTGCAAGGTAGTACGAGAAACCACGTTTTAACAGTTGCTAAGGTTTTAAGTGTGTTAGAGCTCTGTTCTGCGATGGTTACGCTGAGGCTTGCATTGTGTCGTTTGTCGCTGGAGGAGCCACACCAGCAGCCCCTGTCTAGAGACTGAGAAGGAGCTTTGTGAAAGATGACATTTGACTACCAGATGCATTCAAAACCAGGGCTGCTGAGCATTACCCCATCTGCTTTGAGTAGAGCAGCAGGGGTTCTTAAGCCTACGTATTCATTGTATAAAGGGAGTGGCTACATGTTTAATACAGGTCCTCATTAATTTTGTGTAGTCCACTAGAGTTCTCTAGTGTAAGTATGAAGAAATAGAACTCATAATGATCTCCGCGGTTCCCTCAGCTTGCATCTGTTCCACAGGATCCTCACTGGGATTTTCTGTTGCCTTTTTTTCTTTCAGGCCCTAATAGGAAGCCTTTAGGAATCACATGAATGTTACTGTACCTGTGCAACAAGGACCTGGATGTCAGGCAGGGACTGGAGGCAGCAGGCAACTCGGTGAAATGATATTCTTGCTGTGTTTCTTGAGAGTGCGTGGCCGGCTGGTGCCAGGTGGGCTGCTGCTGGAGTAGCGAGGGATGTGAAAAATAAGACCTTGCTTTCTATGGCAAGTTTCTGTCCTCCTGGGCTTGCAGTCTCTGCAGGGCAGCTGTCTCCTCTCCAGTGAATGCCAGATTTCCATAGTTTGAAGGAGTAGCCAGCAATAAGTTCCTAGTCCTCTTAGAAGGCTTTGGAAAAGTGTGTGTGAACAGCCCCCCAAAGACTTGATAGCAGCCTCGGACAGGCAAATGCAATACTCACCACCTCCTTTTCTGATCAGTACCAAAGTCTTTCAGGTCCCAGCACGTAGGCACTGGTTGTGCTTTAGTGTGGCATTCACATGCTTACGGTGTTAGCCACTTCCAGTGTCACTGGAATGAAAGAAACAGCCGCAGAGCCTGATGCAAGGAGAGATGTGCTTGTGAATTTTCTAACATACTACAAATAGTAGTTAGAATTTGAAGCATAGCTAGAGACGCTTTCCGTCTTTCCCTATCTTTAATTTTTTTTCCTTTTGATTCAGAACTCCAGGGTGTATATCTCAAATATTGATTTAAAGTCCTAAATAATATGTGTGATAGCTGAAAATCTTGTAGCCATTTATCACAGAATTTTTTTTTTTCTTCATTGCTCAGTGCCTGTGGAGATTGCTGTCACTGAGGCAGCAAAATTATTTCTGCTGTGAAAGAGCTGGAGTTTGAAGCCTTTGGGTAGGACGCCAGAGTCAGGTTGTGAATTCTTGTTTAATCTTCATTCCTGACCTCGAATAGCAGCTGAGGAGGAGGAGGGGCATGCTGGCTCTCGGAGCTCACAGGACCGAGACACGTTCAGTGCTTTCCTATAAGATGGTGACCTACTCTCATCTTGTGCATCTCCTGGCTTGGATATACGATGGTAGAAATACCAATGTTGCAAAACCCAGCTGTTGAAAAATTCTTGACTTGTTTTCACCTCGAAGAAAGGCTGTTTTTCAGTAGTGTGCCTACTGGCATGTGCTCATTTATGAGTGTAGGTGGGCAGGGCAAAAACCGTAGATTGCCAGCTTTTAAAGTGAGGTACAAAAAAAGATGGGTTTATGAGCTGTTACATTAAAAATGCCATTGATAGTCATTACTTCCTGTAAGGTGAATCAGTATAAAATCCAGGAAATTATGATCTATCCTAGGACTTAGCATTATGGTGCCCTCATTGCTAGTTTAAATTAATATGCGGAGGGCGAACTGTGGCGAGGGTGGCAAGGGCACCCGTTCTCTTCTGCCATCTCAGCTACACAGATGGCAGTCCTTGGGCAGGAGTGGGATGGGAGAGGACGGTGTCCTACCCCCTGGCAGAAAACGGCTGCAGCTTCCTTGTCAAAGTCCTCGTTTACTGCTATAAACCTCTTCTTCTCCTCATTTATAGGGAGAGACAAGCTTTCGGGCTTCGTCTGCTGAATGATCCAACTGATTTTTTTTTTACTAAGACAACTTATGTGAGCAGTGCCGTTTGTCTGCAGATGTCACAAAATATACAATGAAAGTAAGAGAGGAAAAAATCCAGGGAAATAGCATGAGTTGAAGTCTATTTACATACAAGCAGTGTGCAAAGGTATTAAAGAAAATTGCACTGAAGCAACTTTAAAATGCTAGATAAATGGTACAGGCTGTGATCTTTATCAGCCTTTGTCAGGGGCTAACCTAAAAATTGGGCATACTAGAAGCTTACCCTAAGGTGAGCCTTTTGATTTCTGTGCATACTGTGGAATGGGTATTTACATTTCATCATTCCCTTGTTATTCCTTTGTTTACATTTACATTCCCTTGTTTTGTGAATATAGGTCACAACCATTGACTATTTTGCGCTGCTTTTAATCATGAAAAATTCATGACAAACCTTGAGAAAAACATCTCCTTGTGTGGTGAGTGTTATCGGTAATAAGTAAAAAAGGTAACTTCTCCACCAGAAAAGACATTGAAGTATCTCTCTACATTGGGAGGAAAATAGAGCATTAGGTGAATTTTAGATGATCTTTACCGTGTCTGATGTCTTTAAATCTGTGGTGCTGGTTGGCTGGAGTGCAAGTCAGTCCATTAAAGAAATGTCAAGTGTAATTTTGGAAGAGATATGTTTTAAAACAATACATGCATAAAAAATAGCATAAGGAATTTGCCTCTGGGTTGCTGTGAGGGTGACACATTAATTGTCACAGATGAAGAAGTAGACCCCCCTCGGAGCTCATGATTTCACTGTTCATGATTTATTAGTCTTGCCACTCATTAGAGGGGTACACTTGTGCTGTTCTCATAGCATTCAAAAAATGGTCTCTTACCTAGATATTTTAGCAACAAACTTGTAACTTTCCAAGATACACCGGTGCCTTCATATGACTTCTCCCCAAATATGCTTTCATTCGGTTTTTAATTGAGCAGCAAGTACAGCTTGGTTTTTGGTTCTCTCTCCCTCTCTCTCCCTTTTAAGAACTGTTGCTTTATGATAAATACTGTGTTGTTTTTTTTTTTTTCTTTGTCAGGATGTAATGAAATGCAGACAGTTAAACCAGTGGTTCTTGTATAGTACATAATAAATCATATCTTGTCTATTTTTTCCTTTATACTTCCTGTTCAGTTTATTCAATTCAGCTCTGTAGTGAGATCAGCTAGATAGATGATGCTGTGGGAGCAGAAGCAAGACAGCGATGCTGTGGCAAGTACTCCCCCTCTCCCCCCTCAAGAGTTTATTGCAGCTCAGTTGGTTTCTCTGCCATTATTCATCTTGGTCTGCACACTTCTTTTTTGTGTGTGTGCACAAACACGCTTTGCTTTTTAGCTGAGAAATTCCACTCTTGTCCTGGTGGTGATGACCACCCTCATCTGTGAGTTTAACTATAGGAAGAACAAGTGATGTACAGGGAACAAAAAGGAAGGTCTTTCACATGGCCCTTCTCTCCAAGCCTTGAAAATGACTGCCTGGAGATATTTTCCTGTGTCCTGTAGACATTTCTGTCCAAATTCTACTGTTATTGCAGAATGCATTAAATTTTAGATCTGTAGGGCACTAAGAAAACACAGCAGAACAGAAGCGTAAGCATTTGTTACCCAGGCATGGCTTTGGTCATTGTGCTGCCTCCAAAACAAAACTTCCCGAGTTGTTCTTGTTGCAGTAAGATGTTCTTGTCTGGTAATGTGCTGAACAGGGATGTCACAAGATTTTTCACTTATAAGATCAGCTGTGATTGAAATGCTTTCATTAACTCTTTATACTAATTCTTTTCCCTATACCATCAGACTCAGAGTCCCTCAAGACTGATAATTTTTCAGAAATTCCTGATCACTGAAAGACACGTCATACTAACTTGGTTCCTTCTGAAGGCATTGAAGTGCATCTGAAATATCCTTCTATATCATATATTCATTTTTATATGTGCTGAATGATAATTCATCAGATTCAGAAGCAGAGCCTAAATTGTAAGATTTTTATAAAAACAGTTGTGCCACGGGTTCTAAATACCATCACCTGGTTTACCTGATGGTATTGTGCCACTACAAAAGTGTGAGCATCTCTGGGCTTATATGGTTGCGCATGTGGGAAATAACTCATGAACGTGTTGCCTGGTTGAACTGTGAACAGCAGTGCAGAAGACGATGTTGAGGGCTCTGCCCGTACCACTCTTCTTCTGCCCTGGGCCTGGGAACAGCTGGCGAGCATCTGCAGAGGAGGGGGAAAGCCTGACTGGGGGATATGCCAAAGCCAAAGTGAGGAGGGCTGAGATGAGATGATCTCGTGCTGTTGGGATAGCAAGAATGGGGAGGAGGTAGGGAAGCAGCATGTCTTTCAGACTCTTATTTATGCCTGAGGGTATTTGTGTATATTTTCTAAAAAGTTATTGTTCTTGCTTTAGAGAGGGGTCACGGTCTGTAGTGTGGCCACAACAGGTGGAAGAGCAGGTCTATGCCAGAAGAAACTTGCCCACCCTTGTCTCCTGATGGGTACGCTGCACATCTGTCAGCCCCTGGGAAGAGAGGGGGGAAGGTGTTACAGGCTGAATATTCATGTGGGGCTCCAGCTTGCCCCAGCAAACTCTGCCTTTTGTCTGTTTGTTAGTGATTTATTCCTTCTCTTCAGAAGCCTTAATGCTGTTGGGATGTTTGTAGGGGTGTGCGTATGTTTATCTAATGTCTTGCCTGTGTAAACTTCTCATTTCTTTGACAGTCTAAAAAGGAATAGTGCAACTTTTAGTCAGTAATGCTTTCAAATAGTCAATATAAAAGGCACCAGGATTAGACTTTAAGAGTTTTTCATGTTTTTGAGGCAGTACCTAGAGGTTCAAACTTGCCTTATGTTCAGAAATTGCTTGCAAAACCGCATTGTCTCTGTGTTATTTCGAGGAGATACTTACTTTCTTTTACACGTTAGTTTTCTGGAACAGGAAGCCCATAACAATGGTTTTGTGACTGGACGCCTGGAGAGTGTCGATGTAATCATGCGTTTTCCTGACAATGCAGCTTTCCGAGAAGGTGTTGAGTCTGATGTGGGCATATTGCTTGTGACTGATCAGTGATCAATTTTAGTCCCTTCATTAATTTTCAAGGATTTTTAAGCATGAGTTTGTGGCTTTGTTGTTCTTCCAGTTTTGTTTGTTTGTTTTTTTTTTTTTTTTCCTGCTAGTTGATTATGGTCATTCATCTCTCATTACTTCAGTCACTCCTATCCTATTATTTTAGTGTAGTGTATTTCCAGAAATTCTGACATTCTGCATAAACTTAGCTTTATTTACCCCTTATCTTTGAAAGGCTGGTATATTCCAGGAGCTTTCAAAAGATACTGTGAGGCGATACTGCTATTCTCCATTTCTAAAGCTGATTTTTTTTCCTTTTTGCAGTCAATAGAGTGACTGGATAGTGGACTTCGTGGCTTGTGTGTTTTGCTATTCAAACTGGAGTTTCTTTTCTTCCATTTTCCAAGGATTTTTTCTTTTATTCAGACATGACTTGAACATGATTACTGCATTTCTTGCCGTAAATGAATTGAAAATGATTCAGTATCACAAACACTGTCATAGCATAAGAATAGAAAAAATAACTCCAGAAAACACGAAAACTCATTTTAAACACAGTGAATGTAACCAATTAGCATTCACTTAATGGATGTAAGAAAATTTTCTTTCTCTAAAGCTGCTCTAAAATCCACACTATTATCTTTTAAACCAGGCTGGATCATACTGACGATTTAGAGAAGATTTTTTTTTATTAACTGTCAGAAAAATCAGAAGTATTTGAAGATTATGAAGAAGGTGCCTCCAGTGGACAGAAAATTGAGATGTGTCTGCAAAGTAGCTTAAAAACATGAAACTGAATAAAAACATGGAATAAAATCTAGGCAACTGTAGAAAGGATTTAATGGCCAGAAAAACCAAACTGTCTTCATAAGTGTATGAAATACATTAGATAACTAATTCTGCATCTAGCTAATGCTCTTACTACAATTGCTTATCAGGATGATACTAACCACTTCGGTTTACCTTGATTTCTACGACAATGTTATAAATTACAGCACTTTGTGGTATGTAAGCACTTACAGTTTTTAATAAGTCTTGTTTGTATTGTCCATTAGGAGTTAAATTGAGTAAAACTGATTTTCTGTTACAAAGCATTTTCCGATCTAAGTAAAACTCCTTAGGCAATATCAGATTTAGCGTAGGGTGTTTTATAAGTTTTTAAAACAAATCTGAAGTACTTGTTTGTGCATGGAGTCTGTGTTGGGAGAATGCTTTAGTAGTATTGCACCCTCCTTTTGACCTTGGATTAATGACAAGGTATAGCTTTCCCTGTAAGTGGCAAAAGGTGGTGAATCCATAACAGTGGCAGAGGTTGACACGAGCTCCAGGCTTGCGTCTGTTTTGTGCCAGGTTAAAGTAGTGATGACTGAACTATTTTGGAAATCTGCTCTGGCCAAAGTGAGTAGGGCCCTGATCGTCACTTTACATGCTTAATTTTAGTGCTACACGTGTTCAGTTTCATTTGTAGGGACATGTTCTGTTAGTGAACTTAAATCTTTAAATTTGTAAGCTCAAACTTGTTTGTTATCTATAGGTATTGCTATTTATGGGCATTGGGAGTCTTTGTCATGGGCAGAGATGTGGTTTTGCTAGAACTTTGCAAACTTAAAGGTAACTCTTGCCCCACAGACTTTACAGTGTAGATATTGTTGCTGTATTTGCAACCCCTTGGGAGGTTGCCAGGAAGGGGTTATTTTGTGTTTATGCAGAGGGTCTTCTTGGAGAGTCTAGCTTTCTGCAAATACCATACTCCACTCACAAACGCTTCTGTGCAAGCTAATGGCAGCGTAGCAATGCCCTTTTTTATTCCCCAGAAAGCAACCAGTACACAGTGAATAATGCCAAAACTTCATCAAAATTAGTGCCATTCTTTTAACTTTCCGCTATGTATTTTATTGCTAGTTTGTTTCTGTCTCTTTCTGTTTATTACAAAGCCCAGGAAATCGCTTGTCGTGAAACAGTGCGCTCAAAAAATTCTGCAAACAAGCGTACAGCCTTGCCTCGCCTCCTGAACTGGGGGATGCCACGGTTTCCCAGTTTGCGGCACGGTGGCCGTGGTGCATCCTGGGGCTGGCTGCTATGGAACAGCCGTGGGGTTTGCGGTCCCTTGTCCTTTTGAGTTTCCAGTGCTGGTCTCTCTCTCTGCAGCTTCAGGAGGAGAGTGTCTCCGTTTCAGGCTCGGGGAGAGCCAGCAGAATTTTGCAGGGTGGCAACAGCACAGGTTTTGTGTCTGTCAGGGTTGCTGCCGTGAGGCACATGTGCGGTGGGTATTTGTGACACTGTTAAGCTTCTGTCTTAAGCTAGAAACGGAGACCGAAATGCTAGCTTTCTTTCTAAAAGTACACGTAACTGTTCTACTTCTGGTCATCTGAGTGGGTGAGACACAGTTATACAACATTCCTTTGAAAATATGACCATATTTCTGTTAGTAATATAAATATGTATCCCTTTGCAGGGATTTGTGAACTCTTTTCTCAAGGGGGTGGGAGAAGTCTTTGTGTTACAGGAACTCCATGCTACTTCCAGTTCATCAGTAGCAGCTGCGCCCTTCATAGTGTTAGAGGATAACAGGTAGTGTTCTGTGGAAACAATGCTTTTTTGTTTTTACCTTTAAAAACAGAGTAAGAGGATTTAAGGGATGGGGAAAAAAAAGCCCTATATATAAACAAGGCGAAGTAAGCTGTGTTGCTGTAAGAATCGGTATTTGTTTTAGAGCACTTGCTGTTACCCATTGTGTATTCTAGTTACATGTTGAGAAAGACCTGCAGACCGAGGAGCCACATAATGGAAATGTTTTAAGCCTTGGCTGTTTGTTCAACTGTGAATTTCTCTTTCTCAAAGGTAGAGAATATACTTCTTTTCATGAAGACACAACTGCATCTTTAAACTAACTGATCATTAGCCTTAGTAGGTAAATAAAGCCATGTGTGTATGTAGCACATAGAGAAGAACAAATAGCATACAGAGTAAGATTAGCTTGATTTTGCCATTACTTTTCTTGCTGCTACCCAGCTTGTTTGTGACCCATTTTAAAAGACTCTGCTGCTAGAATGGTTATTATAAAAATGAGAACTTTATCTTTTCTTACTAGAAGTATGAGAAGAAAATATTCATGTGGCATAAAACATCTGTTACCTTCTGCATGTTTTTTAGAGACCGTGCCCTAAAATATCAAGGCTAAGGGGCAGAAGGAGAGGATGTCAGAGAAACGAGGAGGCAAGATGAGGTGTGAACTTAAGGCGATAAGTTTCTGAACCAAGAAACCCTTCAGTCTGATGTGAAGGGGTGGAGGGGCCAGTACTTTGTCTCATATGGGCTGTCAGTGGGGACTAAGTCTTATTTAATCTCTTGTTCTCTGAGGATGAGTTCACTAAGACTCCTATCAAAAGTATTTTAAAACTTTATTTTTCATTTTGTATCGTAGGTGTTTTATGTACAGTAAGCGTGTTTTGAAAGCACTCTCCTGCAGGTGCAGAGGTGAGAGCCGAGGAACGAGCAGAGCTGAGCCTGCCCAAGCATATTGCATTCCCATGGGGCTTTTGCATCCCTTGCTGCAGGCTTGGATCTGCACCTTTTTATCTGGAGAGAGGAAATTATATGGGTGGGTGGCGTTTAATTTTGCTTTGAGACTTGGCTGTACTTTATTCAGCTTGTTTCCTACCGCTGCTCTTGATTTCTGGACCAAGCACAGCACCAGTGCTAACCAGTCTGAATTCTTATATGTTCTATGCCCCGTTATAGTTGCTGCCTTTCAAATCCCTTTGCTTCCTTTGTGAACTCAATTAGTATAAAGCTGTTTTTATTGAAAAATAATGATGATGCTCAAACAGATAATATGGACTTACGCTCCTGTGGTAGGCTGGACCTGTGGTACAAAGGCCTTCACAGATGACAAATATTCTTTTTTTTTGCCAAACATGCTTTTGTTTTCCTATTCCGTTTTGCCAACAGTTGGCAGAAAGTAATGTAGTGTAAGATACATCTTTAATTTCCAAATATTTGGTGATGTTTCTCTATCTTAACTGTGGTGTACTGCTGCCTTTCATATTGACAACTCACTGTTTTGTATGAATTAATGGGGGAAATGTACCTAATTTGGCAACCCGGAAAAAGGTAAATTGTGTTTTGACAGTTGTAGAGACTTTGAAAGATACTTTGGAGTGTGGTGAATTTTAATGACTGAGATGGCTAAGGCAGCCCGTACCTAAGCTAATTGCTTCAGACTCCATACCCACAGCCCTAGGAATACAACTGTATTGGTTTGCAGTTACCTGTTATTTTAAAGCTTCCTTGGGAAATAGAAGTCATGGGATGTCAAAGTTGCTTGTATCACCCTAAGGTTAAATGAGTAACTTTGTGTGTGATTTTGTGGTCTTTCATGATTGTGAGTCTGCATGCATATTGTGTGTGTAATTGGAAGCATCAGAGTTACAGTCTTGCTTCTCTTCAGATACACTAGTACTGTGGCAATTTTTATATTACCAATTTTAAAATCGGTATCTTGAGGTTTTGTTGTATCAAGGAAAGGTAGTTGACTCACAGGGGTGATACATCTAATGAGAACCTAGTGTATGGCCATCCTGCTGTTAACACAGAGTCTGCTGTTTTTATATTTTCCATATCTTACTGCTTAAAAAAGACACTAATTTATTACTCTCTTTTCTCGGTACCATAAAGGAACATTTCCATTTTTCAAGGTCTAGCTGATGAAGGAAACACATTCTTTCCCACTAAATTAATTGCTAAAAATCCCTAGTGTCCTAATACCATGTCGTGATGCTTAGTTGGCTACGAGTAGGGGAGAACTTGTCTCTCCTATTTGAAAATTTGAGTTTGAGCATCGGCAATCATCTCTACGGAGGTACCAAAAGAAGCTGCTAAACTTTTTGTTGGCTAAACTTTTCTGTAGCCATATTGCACAGTGAGAGATACTTACGATTTCTTAAAAATAAATATGTAAGCCCATAATAATGTGATTTCTAGTCAAAAAGAAAAAAAAATTGTATATTCTTCTAAGCCCCAAAGCAAAAAGTATTGCGTAGGCTGATGCTACTAAATGTGGAAAATGAAGGCAGAGTGAAAATTAGACCAGCTCCCAATAGTTTGCTCATGCTTTTACCAGCTCTTTTTTTAACATCTTTAAATTCTAAGTGTGAACATATTTTATTTAACAACGTGTGACAGAAGGCATAGGCTTTTCTTTCCGTTTTCTAGCAACCCACACTTTTCATATGCTAGTGTGTATTAGTATGAAGTGTGGTTTCCACTGTAGGAAAATAATTCCTAGCAGTGTTTGAGGAGAGGTTTAGTTTTCCTCCTTGCATTTGGCTAAATTTGGCTAAAATGAGTGTAATTTTTTTCAGTTCATCAAAGGATCTTTGATTTATCCCATAATGATCCATAGTGGATGCAGTGCTTTGCTGTCGAAGTTACAAGGTATGGTCATTCATTGTCACGTTAACGTTTTAGTTTAGCTCGGGAGCTCAGTTCTGGAGTGCAGTCAGGGCACTTGGGGATCCGGGCTGATCATGCCCATGGTCCATGTTGTGGGGCAATCCTGCGAGCACAAACTGGATTCATTTCAGATAACACCAAGCCAGAAGATTCACACCCAGAGTGTCCTTACAGCGCGTCATCTCCCAGTCCCCTCTCCATCCTGGGGACGTATTGAAACTGATCTGAAATAAAACTCCTGAAATGTGCATTGTGCAAATGTTGAGTCCTTAATACCAACTGTGCTGATTTTACTCATTGCTTCCCGTGGGCAGCCTGACATGATAATGTAGGTGTAGCCAGGAGGCCTTCTGAGTGGCCTAGAAATAGAGTAAGAGGAGCAGTATAGATTGGGATTTCTTCTCTAGCTTGGATGAACTCTCTGGAAAAGTTTTTTGTTTGTAGACACTTTACGGGGATTTTTGTCAAGTTGTATCAGTTCCTCACTTGGAATACTCCTTTGGTTTTGAGTAACAAATTAAACAACACTTATTTTACTTGAAATCACTAGGTTGTGAGGTTTCTGGAGGTCCTCTCAGTGAATTTTGGCAGTTGCCAGCTGGCTTCTCTTCTGTGATGTGCATGTAATGTGTTTTACTTCTGACTTCTTTTTTTTTTAAAGTTCATTACTAAATTAAGTAGTTTTAAATTTAACGCCATAGCTGCTACAGTAATGCAGACAAAATATCAAATATTCATCGTTATTAATAACCACTTAAGCATAGTTAGCTTTTCTCTTGCTTTGGTATCAGGTAAGGCTGTCATGCAAAGCCTGCCTTGAATACTTTCTTACATGAGCCGTTTCAAAACCTTCCAGTTATGAGCTTTGCTTTTTGTTGGTCTTGTGACTCCAGATACTATTATAAACAAGCATACTTCTGTTGGGCTTGTGACCCCAGTCATAACTGCTGTGACCCTACTTGGGGGTTATGACCTCTTGTTTGGGACTTGCTGCATTAGAACAATATGAAAGAGTTGTCTTATGCTAATGCATTAGGAGGCAAATGCAAATAACTGTCAAGAAAGCAGTGAAACTGATTAATCATGCAGAGGGCTGTTGTCTTCCAAAGTAAAACTGGAAAAAAATAGCGATGGCTTCTACATGTTCAGTGTCTCGGGAATAACTTCTGTTCCGCTCCCCATTGATTATGTACCTCTCATTTAAAAACAAAACATCAAGACTGCACATGTCTTAAACTTATCTGTGAAAATACAGAAAAATCAATCAGCATTAATGTAATGCAAATGCTTGTATTTTCTTTGGAAAGTAAAATAAAGGCTGTAAAGTGAACATCATGTGGCAAACCATTCTCCCTCACTCTTGCCCAACTCCACTAGCCTTTCAAAGATAGAGATGCTATCTCACATTGAGGACTTGTGTCAAAGTTCAGCCTGGAAAGACTTGTTTTATAGTCCTTGGATGAGTGGTTTGTAATGAAGATAGTGATGACACTGCTTTTTTAATGTCACAAATGTAATTTTTCTGTCTCTGAAGGAAGAAACTTCAGTATATTGTTCTAACATCTAATTTCCTTCATCATTTTCATACCACAGAAGGGATTCTCTAAGTCCAGATCTCTTGGTCTGTGGGTGTAGCTTAGCCCTGTTCTGGATAAATTTATGCCATATGTGCTCAGTTTTTTTTAAAATTAATGAAGCTTCTTGAGAAAGGCGACTGTGTCATTGCCTAGGGAAAAACTGTTGTTCTGAAATAGAAGAATTAATGCTGATTCAGGTTGGTGATGCTGCCTGTGTTATTTCATCTCTCCAGTCTTGAAAGTGGTTTGAGGCTTCTAACTAGTGAAACCTGGAAGTTAAGAGTCACGAACTGTATAATACTGAAAATACAAAGGGCCTTTTTAGGTCTTCATGACTCCAAATGCCTTACTGTCATGGCAGAACTTTTAAGGAGGCAAAGAACCCATATCTACCTCGTACCTGACAATACAATATTTGCAAGCAGCCGATGATGGCGTCCTTTGTCCTTACTAATGGGAATCCTTGTGATCTATGGACGAGCAGAATTCACACCGTTCCGACACGACTTCGTTCATAGGAAATGTGGCCAAATCCCAACTAACAGCAGTGTGTCCTCCGCAGAGAAACCTTCCAGGCACTCTGGATGGCAAACAGAATGCAGGATGGAGGTCTGCAGTTCTGTGAACGCATCTGAGACTCCTGAGTTACGTGTTAGTGACACTGCTGGGCAGGCTTTGCTTTAGCACTCACAGATGTGGATGAGGGATTGTGCTTCCTCTTCCAGAGGTGCAGGCAACTCTGTTCAGTCACCCTGCTCCCCACTGTAGCCTTGGACTGACAAAAGTGTCTTAGAACTAAGTGCAAGGGGTGCACCCCCATCCTTAGTAACTTACACCCGATAGCTTGGGTTCGGGTTGGTTGACTGCCATCAATAGTGCTGATATAGGGAACTAACTGTCTGCTTTGCTATTTCTAAATATTGTTTGCCTTGAATGTTCTTTCAGTCAAAAACTGCTCAAGCAACACTGTTGAGCAAAGTAATGTAACCCGTGAAGTTCACCCCATGAAAAAAAAGGGGCTTTGTAAGAGGCAGTTCAGGACAGTGCTGGGAGGCTCTGGTTGCAAAGATTTCCGACTGTGTGTTGCATAGATGCAGGGCTAGCATCTTTTAACTCTCTCGAGGATCGCCCCTGTCAGTAACATCATGCATTGTTGTAGTTTCTGTTCAGGCTTTCGTAATATTCAGTGATACTGGCATTCATCAAGGGTCTCCTTGGTGCTTGTTACTCTGTTAAAAATATGATTCTTGGATAAGACCTCTTCTTCATCCTTTTATAACGTGGTAGTCTTCTCCAGGCCAACTGTGGTTATGCCCTTGTGCGGCTGTAGTCTCACCACAGAGATCCACTGAATGCCAGGCCCACTGCCTGGTGCTGGTTTGCTTTATACCTTTTCTCTGAAGACAAGATCGGGCTGAAGATGTGTCTTAAATTCCTTCTAGGGGTGACCTTAGGACCCACTCTGCTGCACACAACTGCAAGGCCGTCTTGCTTTCCCAAAGGTAAATTAAGTTCTTCAAGGTTTTTCCTGTTGCCTACGGATTTCTGAACTGCTCTTTGATCTTGGTTATTAAGGAGTTTGAAAGCAAGGTGTAAATTGCAAGAGGAGGGAGAGAGACAGACCTGTGCTTTATTCTGTTGTGAATCCGCGCGAGGCAAGGTGGTCAGGCACACTGAAAACGGGACCCAAGCTTGTGCCACTTGGGAGCTGAATGTACTGTCAGGTAAGTGCCTGGTGTTTGAGTTCAGAACTGAGAGATTTCCCTTTAACAGCTCCAAATACATCAGGTTTATAGGACTCTGGAGTAGTTAAAATGTCTCCTAGGAAAAATATTAGCACTTCAGGGCTTGCGGTCTCGAGCACTGCTAAGTAGCATCGGTGGCGCAGTGCATGAGCTGTAGGGTGCCATCTCCTGAACGTCTTCATGGTTATTGAACACCTTATCTTGGTGCTTGCTTGTTCTGTCACTGTCTGATTTTGAACATGTTCTAATTTAAATTTGAATTTGTTTGTTAGACTGCCTTTGCAAACCTCTAATAATTTTCAGTGTTACCTGTTAAAATTAGAGGACAGTTGTAGCTGTGGGAAAAAAGCACGTTATTATGACTGCCTATCTCATGATGTAATCCTGCTAATACATTAACTTCAGTGAAACTGAAGTAAGTACTTAGCTGTCAAATGCAGCTAACCTCTGTTAGAAGAGTGGGAACAAGCCTGCTGAGGTGCAGCATCAGCCTTCCTGGCTTCGCCTTGGCTTTATGATGAAATGTTAGTCTCAGAAGTGTAATTCTAATTTATCTTCTTTCATCAACAGAAAACAATTAGTCAAATATTCTTTTCTGCCTTGACAAGTGTTTTATCATAGCCTCAAATATCTGTGCTTGGAGGCAAATAGCTTTTTTTATCCAAAGCCTCCATTCCAAGATAGATGTGCTAAAGAGGCAAAAGCTTCCTCGCGGAAGTCTCATTAGTACTTTGATACCTAACTGCACTGGCTTGTAGTGGGAGGTGTCTTTGGTAGAAGTTAAACAGAAACTGTGGTAAATCAGTACATTGTGCTAATAAGAAATTAGTGACGTTAGTTTCTTGCATGTCTGGAAGACTGCAAACATTGCATCTTTGACACACTGAAATACAGTGCCAATGTGTTGACAGGGAACAATGTAATTAGCATTTTCAATAGCTGATGAATGAACACTTGATTTTTACAGGCTGTGGATAAGTTGACCGAACATGTTTGTTTTCTGACTTATTTTCCATGCTCTAAAACTGTAAGGAATAGTATTTTCTCAATTTATTTAATTATTTGTCAGTTGAAAGCCTTAGTATTCTGAATTTGAGAAGAAACTGCGTTTTTCTGAACTACTTACATGATTGGGAGGCAGTCATTTTCACTGTGCACTTAAGCTTCTGAGTAGCCTTTTGGGGATTTAAAGATTGCAGCATTCTGTGGAGGTATTTAAGAAACACTTTGCTTAGTCCAAGCTAGTTTGATCTTCTAACAGATATTCATGGTTGTTAGGTCTGCAAAGCAATTTAAATAGGTAGCCCCCCTCTTAAAGAATTTTAGGATCTTTAAATGTCCTCTGGCATTCATGTAGGTCCTCTGGATGGAAAAAAATATACAGTTTAGTGGTTTTGTAGTTTCTGGCAAATGATCTGTGTAGACAGTTATCGAAAAAGGTGCTGCTAATAGCCTAATGAAATTCTGGGTAGCATTTGCTTTCATTCACAAGGAAGATCAGAGTGTCTATCAAAATGATTTTTATCGGAGGCTATAATGACAACTTTGATCCATTAACTGAAATAGTCTAGGTGATAGTATACACTGGTTACACAGCCTGCCTGTGAATAGGGGATTGCTTTCCTTTATTAAGATGTAGCAGCAGAAACAAAATAATGGTATGTGTGGTGTTTATAAATACGCCAGTTAAATATAAAATTGCCTGTAGAATCTGTTGATGTTTCCTCTGTTGGCCTCTAAGTCTTTCCTGGCAGAGTATTAAGAGGATGAAAAAATTACTTTATGGACTTAAAGTTCATATTCTATCTTCTGAGAGCAATTAATTTCTTAATAGTGAGAAATGAAGCATATGGCACTTAATTTTGAGAAAGGCATGTTCATGTTTTAAGTAATTTTATTGGTGCTTAGTTGAAGTAGAGACCTAATATAACTTGACATAGAGATAGGCAGAAAACTTCCTCCTTTCTGCTGCCAGTTGTCTTGACAAAATAAAATCCCATAGAGATACTAAAATAGTTAAAAATAGGCCTAGACATTTTTACTTGTATTTCCAGAAAAGCTAGAAGTGCAAGTGAGCGCTCTCCCCCTTTGCTTTGAGAGTATATGAGGTTGTAAGACATGGGCTAGTCTATGCCCAGTTGAGGCAATTGTATTTGTGTGCTATTATGCAAAAAGGTAATGTCTTCCCAGAATGTGAAAATTAAATATAGTAGGTAAGAGGCTCTGAGGGACAGTCCACTGTGAAGCTTCTGTATTCTAGTCCTAGTTTTGTTTCTCTTTATCAGCGTTGCTGTGGGGAGCATGAAGTACTTGTTGGCCGTCATTACCTTCCGTGGCAGTAGCTGCGTTTTCCCAGGACTACTTATGTGGCCCGTGAATGGAAGGAGACTTTGATGTGTTTAGATCCAAACCTCTGGAAGTCCCTGAAGGCTAAGACTGGATCCTTGAGCTAGTCTGAGAGCCAGTGGAGTGTATGCTGCACCTACCAATGTGCTCTTCGTGGGGCTTCCTACTCCTACATGTGAGTATCCACATGTAAGCTGGAGCTTCTGCTGCTTTCCCTCTGTCCCACACAATATCAACCCCAGTGGCACCTCATTTCCTGGCAAGCTGGAGACAGGAGAAACTTATCGTTGTTGCCAGGACGTCGTTAGTGTTGCCAGGAGCCCTAATCAAATAAGGTTCAAAGTTTCATACTGATGTGATGAATGCAGTACATGTGGCTTAGATTGAGGGGGAAGGTTGATTTTGGGGCTTGGTTCTCCAAATGTTTCCTCTGTTCTTATCAGCGTGACTTCTCTTGTGCCAGCTTCTTTCCATGTGGACACAGATCTCTTGCTGTTCTGTTGACATTTTCATGATGGGTTGGGTGTGCTCGCTAACAAGGGGAGATAAAGCTGGGTGGTGCGTGTTAGTGTATTGCTACCAGATGTGACATCCAGCAACTGCACAATAGCATCCAGAAATATGAGGGTGGAGTAGAGTATCAAAGACTCCTCCTTCCCTCTGCCCTTCCTCTGCAAAGCAGCAGCGGGTGGTGTTTGGTGGGTTTTGTGTGTGTATGAGTTTTTTTCTTTTTTTTCTTTTCTTTTTCATTCCATTCTGGGATGCTGAGTCTCTGGAAATGCCTTCTCTTGCCTTCCTGATCAGCACCTGGCTAGCAAGCATTACTTTAAGCCCTTAACTTCAGCTTGCCTTGATTTTTATGTTTATTTTTTTTTTCCCACCCTATTCATTCTGGTATGTGGGATGGCTGGCAGCTATTCGGTGATTCCTAGTCTTTCTCAGACTAGCTTGTTGGAGGCTGTGGTGTGTGGGTGGGGTTTTATTGGTCGCCATTTGAGGTAGCTAAGGTGTTGTGGTGGGGATGGGCAAGTGCTCAGGACCACAGGAGCAAAAAGGAAGAAGAAGCACAGAAGGGTTGATGTACCTGTAGCTCCAAGCCGTCATGTAAATTAAAGCACCACAGGCCATTATTTCTAACTGACAGAGTTTTGGAAGTGTCACCCACTTGGATCTGTCCATGTGACACTTCCTCAGGAACTCTTAAAACTTGATAAAATCTTTTTCATCCTTCTAGTAGCAGAGATCCTGAATTTCTTTCCTTTTCCTTAAAATTAAAGGGCATGGATATGGCTTTGCTGGTCAAATTTAATCACAGTACTTGAATCAGCTTATGTGTGTTAATGTTGTTTATGATGTAAACATAGAGCAGACAAAAGGCACTGTTTTGTTCGCTTGAGGCTTTTAGACTGCAGAAGTTAGTGGTTGGTCCATTTCCTTTAATAGTAAATCAGTTTTCTGTTGATTATCTGGGTTTAAAAATCATATTGCAGCATTAGCAAAGGAATAGCTATGCTTTTCATTTAAAAGCCATGCTATTAGGTAAGGAAAAATTTTTTACTCTTCTGTTATAGCTGATTTAAATACTGTTGAATAATTAGTGTCATTAGTAGAGGGACACGCAAGGCCTTCTATAATGAGATGGAAAAAACATTGCAAACTTGGAATGTCCTTATTGCCCGTCACGTGCAACGTGCAGCACGGTGTCAAAGCAAGAGTCTTAACTGTAACAGTTATGCCACTGCAATGAAAAAAGAAACGATGGTCACTCTTCTTCTGCTAGGCATAGGAGTGCCATTCTGTATTTGGTGATATGTGTTCACAGTTGGTTTATCCACTTGGGTTTCTGTGTGTTAACTTAATGTAGTGTTTTGTTTTGGATTTTATACCTAGGATTGTTTTAAGATAAATGCTAATTGTTAAAAATGACCATACAACAATCCCCTCTTCACACTATAATTTTCCCCACATTAAGTAGTACAAACTCAAAAAACTGGAAAGCAAGTCTGTACTTCTAAGGAAATGCAGACGAGTTTAGGTTTAAGAAAAAAACCCAACCAATAAACCCCCACAACACCCCAAAATGAACAGCCTCTGTGCTACAGGAATGCACAAGAACTTAATTCTGGTCTGCAGTGACATCAGTGATCAATATGTGATGAATGCATTTCAGTATTCGTGCTACTCTGCTAAGCATTTTTTCCTAACAGGTAATTATGTGTATTTAGTTGCTGTAGCAGAGTGAATGTTGGTTTGGTGCATTCCTGCATTAAATTCAAATAGTGAGAAGTGATTTTTTGGGTATACTGTAGCCTTTGGGAGCTACCAAAAGAATGTGTTTTAGGTGTGCTTAACAAGGTGGCAATGTCAACACACACTCTTTAAATGAGAAATGTATTGCAGAGTTGATTCTCTCTCTTTTTTTTTTTTTAATTTACTAATGGAAAGGACTTTCTAAATGGTTGTTGATTCTATGCAGCAAGAGCTGTGAAGAGAATCAACAGTTAAGCATCACATCTTGCTGTTTCTCTTCAGTGAAGCTGTCACCACATTCTTCCTGTCCCACCTTGAGGCAGTGGCTCGGGTGATGGTATCACACTTGGGAATGTCAACCAGCTAATGCGGATTTAGAAGCTGCTGGGTGCTGCTGGTTGTTACACCCCCCTCCCAGGGTCACTGCAGAGAGACCAGGGCTTGTGAATGCATCTGAACTGCCTCCGTGCAATGTCCAGCGTCTTTAGCTTGCACAGCAGCTGGTGGAGACGCACACACGCAGCTGCTTCCAGGGCTTGGCTTGCTGGTCTGGCAAACGGTAACGGGCAAGAAAGGAAGAGGAGGGTGGGAGAGATATTAAAACCTTAAACCACTGCAGCTGTTTAAGTGAGTGCATGTCGAAAGCTCTCAGTTAAAAACACAAGCCGCTGCAATGGGATGTGTGCCTATGAGTTGGTAGCTCATCTTCCTGAAGTGCTGCAGGTTTCCCACACTGGAACACCTCTCACTCTACAGTGATCGGTAGGAGTGTCCCCTGGATGGAATGCTTCACAGGACCAAAGCTGGAGCCCCAAAGTATCCGATGTGCAATGTGGCCACTCTGCCGCTTCTTTGTCACTGAAGACCGCAGCCAGACACGGGCTGAGTGTTGAAGGGGGTGACCAGAGGGGCTAAAGCAGGCAGAGCAAAGGCTCACTTAGAAAATGGGATTGTAAATGCTCCTCAGCCCTCTCAAAACCACCGTGTGTGGTCACAAATTGCTAGATAGTTAAGTCAGGGAGAAAGAACAGTTCTGTGGTGAAGGCACCAGGCTGGAGATCTGGTTTCACTGCTATAAATTTCCTGTATGTCTTGACCTCCTGTGCTTCTGTGTTCCCTTACGGAGCAGAGGTGATCGTGCTTCTCCCCTTCCTCGCCTGTTTTGCCAGCTCTCCAGGGCAGCGAGCATTCGTTGCCTTGTCTGTAGGGATCTTGTGGTCAGTCGGCGTCATATTCCCACTGGACACTGTGGGGCAAAAGCATGCTGTCCAGCAAGCTGGCCAACAGGGACAGTGTTCACATAAGAAAGGGAAGTGTCACCTCCAGTACATGTACAGAAACATGTGCAGCCGGGGAAGTAAGCAGGAGCTAACACGGCGTGTGCAGTAATGGCTGTGACTGCTGGAGTAACTGCAACATGGTGGGACAGCGTGCAGGAGAGGGCTGGGTGCTATGGTGGGCAGGTGTGGGTTCTTCAGGATGGATGGGAAGGGGAGGTTTGAGGGGGTTTTTCCTCTAAGTGAAGAAGCAGTTTGAATGTCTTCTGTGGGACAGATGACAGGCAGGTAGAGAGCTCGTGGGTCGTGATCTGGGATAGAGGAGTAAAGATGTAAAAAAAACCCCATCATGATGGAAGTTTCTTGCGGATCAGCTGATGGTGATGGGGAAGTAGACAGAGTCTTTAGACAATTTGAGGAAGTTTCTGGCTCACAGCCTGTGGTTCTTATGGGTGGCTTGAATGTCTTTGACCTCTGTTGGAAGAGTGACATGGCTGGATGCAAATTAGCCAGGACGTTTCCTGAGCGTATCAGGATTAAGTTCTTGACACAGGCCTTGTAGGGGTCAAGCAGGTGTGACACACGATTTCATCTGCTATTCACAAAGAAGGCAGAAGTGATTGGAAGAATGATGATAATGGCAACCTTGGCTGTAGCCACCATGAAATAGAGGAGTTCAAGAACCTCAGGGGAGTGAGAAATGCAAGTAGCAGGGTGACAGACCCTGGACTTCAGGCAACTGGTACCAGATAACACTGGAGCTCTAAAACACAAGAGAGCTCATGGAAGCTGGACAGGTCTTGAAGGCCAGTCTCATCCAAGTGCAGGAGCAGTCTTTACTCGGGAAAACAAGCAGATGTATTGGGAGACCAGACTGGTAGAAAGCACGTGATGGAGCTCCAATGCAAAAAAGCCATATACAGGAGGAGGAGGAAGCAGTAAAAGAAGAATTTAGAAATGTTGTCTAAGCGTGCAGGGCTGGGGTTACAAAAGCTCAACCCGAGCTGACGCACGCAGGTGGTGTTAAGGGCCACAGGAAGAGTTTCTAGCACTTATGTTAGTAGGAAAAGACTGAATGAGGGAAGTGTGGTCCTGCTGCCCAGTGGGATGGGTGAATTCGTGGCAGTGGGCACAGGTTTGGCTGAAGTACTCGTGCCCCCTCTGCCTCCGTTTTCACCGATGAGGCCTCACAGGCCTCTGTACTTAGTGAAGGTGTTCAAGGAGGACAAGAAGTCTCACCAAGGGTCAAGGACAGGGTCACGGATTACTTGAGAGCTCAGCCTATGCAAGTGAGGGAGACTGGGCCATCTCTACTCTTTGAGGTTTTCAAGACTCAGCTGCATAAAGACCTGAGCAAACTAATCCCACAGCTGGCCCTGCTTTGGGCAGGAGGCCGAAGCTGCCCCCTGAAGGTCCCTTCCAGCCTGAACAGGTCTGTGGTCCTGTGTAATGTATGTAGTTGGGAGGGTTGACTGCAACCACGTTCCTCACTTTTTAATTTTGAAGTGTATGTTGTAACCCTGTATGTAGGGGATAAATTGCTTTGGCTCTTTGTATAGGAGAAAGCTAATTTTATAGGATGTCGCGACATGTGTTTGGGCTTCCCTTGCAGAAGCTGTGTCATAGTGTGTGTGAAGTTACGCATAGTTGGAGTAATCTGTCCTTTAGAGGGGTGTGTACCTGGTCTCAAGTGGTACGTACGGTCAGTTCAGCGGGAGGCTGTTCTGTGTAGTCATCACTGACTTCAAAACCCATTATGGTGATGAGGTGGGCTCCCTGTGGAGCCTCTCCACTTGTGCTTATGACCACTTGTCAATAAAATATCGCTTGAAGTTGCCAGCAGCAGTTGGTCTGCCCAAATTTTCTTGTCTGATGGGGTTGGCCCCACCGTCAGGAGCAGAGTGCTGTTCCCCTGATCTCTCCTTTGAGTCTCACCTGTGTGATGCTGTAGTCATCTCGCTTCTTCTCCTGAGCTTCTCTGAGCTGTTCCCCCGCGTTGTCGAGAAGCTTCTGACTCTCACCGCAAAGGCCTGTGTTTCGGTGATGAATGGGGTTTGTACCGATTGCTTGTAAAATGCTTTGGGAGTCTTCCCAGTGAGAGGCTCTATATCAGGATGCGAGAAGCTGAAGTGTGAATCACCGCTCTGCCTTCTCTTGCCAAGCTTTCCACACTGAGGCTGCGGGGCTTAAATTCCAAATTGTTCCGTTTTTTCTCAATGG
Source organism: Elanus axillaris (assembly GCA_026212715.1). NCBI lineage: Eukaryota > Metazoa > Chordata > Aves > Accipitriformes > Accipitridae > Elanus > Elanus axillaris. The sequence goes on from JANZLQ010000030.1 coordinate 22,584,992, forward strand.
GCTTGTGAAGAACTCCTGCTATTTTTCATGCAAGTAGCTATGAAAAAGTTGCATGTATCAGGCTTAAAGCTAAGGTGCTCTCCTGGTTTCAGGATAGTTTTTAAAAGCTATTTTAAAATTGCAAGGCCTTTAAAGACCTTTTGGAGGATCACGTAATACTGAGGAGCTCTCCCTCCCCCCAAAGGAAAGATAGAAGAGGCAGAATGGGATCAGGTCTTCCTTGGGACTACAGCATTCCTGCCTGTATGCAGTCTGCAACAAAAAACTTAATTGGAAATACATTTTCCTGGTGCCCCTTTTTTCCACATGCTGAATTTTTTCTTTGGAATGCTGTTCAGCTCTCTGTTACTTCTAGCAGTGTTTCCTGATAAATTTGAAAGCATTGTATCTGTTAATATATTTTTAAATATTTCTTTCTTCATGTGTGTGATTATAGTCTTGGGAATTTTCTTCCAGTGTTCTGCCAATGTCTTTACTTTTGTTTCACTCAAAAACATATATATAACGGATGTATTTCCTGGTTTTAAGCTCTATAATAGGAAGAAAGTAACCACAGTTTTCCCATCTCAGTGATAGCTTGAAGCAGGATGTGTGGCATACAACAGACTTTCACCAGGAGGAGGAAATTAACTGGCTGCAAAGTAGGGAGAGTTCACCAGAAGTCCTTGCTCTTCGTTTGTTTTTAAGCTAAGCTTTGAATCTCTAGGCAAAAGGACAAATTGTATAATAAACGGAGTCTGCCAGCATATTAATGTGCAGTGTTTGGATACCTGTGTTGATTGCAACTCTGGTAAGATCATGCAGCCTCCTAGATTAACAGTGTTATCATTGAGCTGTCTCTTCTCCTTCCCTTTTTTTTTTTAAGGAATGATGTTTTAATGCTATTAAATGAAGTACTGATGCATGTTTCCGTGGCCAGATTCTGCTGCGTTTCCAAGTGGTGTGGGGTGGGAGTGTACATAATTTACGCAGATATGTCCTGTCAGCTTTTTGGTCCTTATTCTTTTCGGTGCCTGGAAAAGTGAGATAAAGCAGCTTATCTTTGAGACCTGTGCTGCATTCAAAGCTGCTTCAGGAAAGAAAAGGAACCTTCAACAATCTTTCTAAATTTAATATAGACTAATAGCAAAAAAACACAGTCAGAAGTGTTATTGTTAATGAGGCTTGAAATATGTGTTCCTCTGAAGAATCTGCAGAGCAGTGGAGGAAGAGAAAAGGTGTAACCTCTAGAATAGCTTGTATGTTGGAAAAAACAAGTTTTCTTTTTAAGTAAACTTCAGTTGCAATGTTTCTTTTCCATAGTTTGCTGATTCTGTGATGCTGAGTGCCTATAGGCAACGCACTGAAATCTGTATGGATGAAAAAACTCTACTTCATAGGTTATTTTTGTACGAGACTGTCATAGGAAAGGAGTTGAGGCTTCCTCACGGGGGGACACCCCCCTGCCCTGAACCCCCTTGAAGCTTAGTATAGCATTGAATTCAGTGTAGCATTTCAGTGTAGTAATGCTTACTGTAACAGTGATTTCTTTTTTAAAAATTATTTTATAGTCTGTAGCACAGAATTTATCCACGGGATGCTACAGGTAGAGATAATTAGCTTAGCTTGATGACATTTTTTCCCTGTTGCACTAAATTCATTTTGATAAATGACGTGCTAGGAAGAGCTCTTCAAAAGTAGGAGATTCATATTTTTAAAATTGTTTTTGTCCGTTTCCTGCTGCTCTTTATTTTTTACTTCTCATTCAAATTTCATTTAGGGTATGTTTTTTGAGGCCTTCATTCCTTCTTGCAACTTGTTGTGCCTTAATTCCTCACTTGTAAAATGGTACTAGTATTTCCTCTTCCTTCCTTGATATCCTCCCTCCTTATTTTTGCTGTGTGACCTATTTTTGTACCGAAGACCCAGCGTTGACCCCCTCAGATTAGAATTTGCATTGCTCATTTCCTAGGAACGCAGCAGGTGCTGTCCTGACAGGTTCTACTTCAATGATGGTTAAGTATTAATTTCAGTATTTTTCTAAAAGCAGCAGAATTCTGACAGATATGTGAAGGGGAGGGGTTTGCAGCGAGAATGGCTCAGGAAACTTCTCAGTTCTGTTCAGCAAGTCTGTCCACGGTTTTTCTCAGTTCAGCTATATATCTAGAATTGGGTGATACTTCGTGGCAATAGAGGGTTTTGTATACATTACTGTTTTGAATATTTAAACTGTAAGACTCTAGCTATTCTTTCCAGCAATTATAATAACAGTAAATTAATGCTATAGAAATCTTAATATGTATGTGGTTTACTAAAATTTTAATGGTGTCCTGTTAGTAATATTAGGAAAAAGGTCATATTACTAGTGAGACATGGTCTCTAGAAGTGTGTATAGGCAGAATAAAAGATTCCATGGAGATCTTATTCAAGATGAGTGAAAATATTTTTAGCATTTTTTAGTAATTTAGTAATTAGCAATTTAGTAATACTTCTGTTTGAGGGTCTTGTTTGCCCTGTGTTTAGCATACACAAGTGAAAGGAGATCGGCTTTTTGAGTTTGTGTTCCTTCTCTGCCATATATCATCATCTATACACTTTTGCCACGTCCATGGGAAATTCTAGAGAGCAGCTGGGTGGGCATGCCCTGAGGAAGCCAGTTGATGCTCCTATTGATTTATTTCCCAATATCTTCCTCCTTTAAAAGTGAAGTACATCCGATAAACGAGAGAGAATTCATTCATGTAGCCATGTTGTCAGCTGGAAGGAACATTAGAAGAGTAAAATTTCAACAAATCTCTCACCTACAAAACTTGGCCTGTCAAAGCTTATAAATGAGACGCACTGGGAAAGCTGTTGCCAAATTCACATTTGAATGCTTTCAGTCTGGGGTGTTGTAATTAATGTCTACAATTGTCTCAACTAGAGTAGTAAGCTGTTTTGGTCTTGGTTTTGTGATTATTACTATTTTTTTTGGTGGGGTGGTCATGGTATATCATTATAGTAAAATTATGCAATCAAAATGATTGTACTTTTACTACTTGACACAACAAGACTTGTTAATGAAAAACCTGAACTGTCAAAAAAAAGTATGTCTTGTAATATGTGTGCACATAAATATTTAAAATGTTTATATATATATATATATATATGTTGTGGTTTAACACCAGTCAGCAACTAAGCACTATGCAGCCACTCGGTCACTTCCCCCCCCCCCCCCAAGCAATGGGATGGGGGAGAAAATAGGGAAAAAGTAGTAAAACTTGTGGGTTGAGATAAGAATGGTTTAAGAGAACAGAAAAGAAGAAACTAATAAGGATAATACTAATGAAATGACAACAGTAATAATAAAAGGACTGGAATGTACAAGTGATGCCCAGTGCAGTTGCTCACCACCCGCCGATCGACACCCGGTTCG
>JANZLQ010000030.1:22594094-22633761 GCA_026212715.1 Elanus axillaris
CAAATCCCCCAAAATAAACCACCCCTCCTACCCCATCACCCACTGCCCATATATATATATTTACACACATATTTAGCGGGCCTGGTAAAGGCAAATTTTTCTATAAATTGTATTTCTGGACATGGATAGACAGATAGGTGGGGGATGAAATGAGCATGTTTCTAAATCTTGGTTTGTCTAACAAACTATTAAGTTTTGGTTATAAAGGTAGTGAAGTGTAGAGATAAATATTATGGGTACTGCAGCTATAATAAAATAGAGGGTAGTAGAAGAAGCTATTGCTCCAAAGAGGCTACTAGTGCATTTTTGTTTCCCTTGTTTCATAGCAATCTGTGAAGAAGAGAAGTTATGACTTATGTTTATGGAAAAATCTATCTAGAGTAACTTTCTCTGGGCCCTGTGGCCTCATGCTTGGCAGGAAACGCGTGGGAGAAGATGCAGCAGATTGTTTTATTCAGAGGAGTAGCCAGAGCCCACTGCGAGCATCAGAAATACCCTGACCGTCGCCATGCCGAGCCTGTGACCTGCTGAGGCTTTCAGCTTGACTGCCTCGGCCCACGTCATTTGTGTGATGAAAGAAATGATTAAGCAGTGGTCGTCTTTCACCTTGCCTCTCCGCTTCTAAAATAGTCTGTGTCATTTACAGCACTTCAGCCCGCTTGACTGCTTAGCACTGGGTGAAACGCTTCAGTCCCGTGCAACTGGACTTCCCTCCCCTTTCTCTTTACCTAACGGGAGCAAAATACACCTGGAGTATTTGCTTTAGTTGAATTAGTAGGCTGTGTAGATAGAAATCGAAATTATTCTGGGCTGGGAGCAGCTGGGGAGGGGGGTCCTGTCCCGTCCCCCCACCCCGGGTTGTGCTGCTCCCGTGCCTGGCTGCTGGCACTCCCCAGCCAGGCAGCAGCCCAAGTGGAAATGCCAGAAGTCGTACTTGTACGCGTGGCAAACTCATTTTTGGTTGCCTGGGCTGGGTCGCCTTCAGCTGAGCTTCTGTCCTCTTTTACAGTTTAAACACTTCTTATCCCTGGGACATTGTCTTCTTTCCTAATTAATCTTTTCATTCTTTGTAGAGTCTGGACCTCCTCTCAATATCCTGTTTAAAGTGTTTATTCATCCGAGCAAGTCTCCAATCTTTCCTTACCATTTTTTCCCTCCTGTTTGGAATGGGAGCGCAAATAACATTTGTGTTTTCCAGATGAGATATTTCAGTGTCTGAGATCAAGTGTTTGAGCACAACTTCACTAATTTATTTGGTTTCTCAAAACTTACTGTTCTGAGATCCTGAAGTCCCCATTGCATTTACTTTTGTCTATTTGATTCTTCTCAAAATAAATTGTGACACATGCAGTCATTTTTGCCAGTCAGCTCTTCTATGCAATATTTGCTTCTCACTAAGGCAATAGCTACAACAGATTAATCTCATGTCTTTTTGTTTATGAAAATAATCTCATCAATAATAGGGAAGAAAAAGCTCTCAGTCATTTTTCTTGAGCAGCATTTATCAAACAAGGTGAAAGAAGCAACATACTGTAGTGTCAGAAAGGGAAAAAGATGTAATTACATCTATACGGGACAAATTCTTGTCCAGTGAAATGCTTGGCATTTCCAACTTGTAGGTATCCACTCGCCTTACTTAGCCGCAGCGGGGCTGAACTCAGTATTAAAAGAGACCACAGGCTAGCCTAGACCTCCGTCCGCCTGCTGTACGGCCTTTTGGTGGGTTATAGGGATCTCCCAAAGAGTTTCCATCAGGCTTTTGTGTTCAAAGTTGGTAGCCTGCCCGAAGCCTAGGGAATACCCTTGCCAGTTCCTAGGCTGAAGAGTCGGAGGGAAGAGGAGAGAAATGGTGTCATGGAAGAGATACGTACTATGGAATAATTTTTTGCGCTTTCTTAGCGGGTACCTCCCTTTTTCTTGTGTGGACAAAGGTTATCCATGACTTAAATGCATTATTTTTCAGGAAAGCCAATATCTTGTATTTCTTTGAACCCAATAATTTTAAGGCTAAGCTTAATACACTGACACCGCTGGAAATAAAATGCATGTGGCTTGCATCTGGGGCATAGTGGCTTGTTAATAAAATTGTGACCATAAACTGTGCCCACTTTTTCCCAATGCCTGTTTTCATTATCACTGTGTATGCATTCAAACCTGAGTGCACAATTCCTCGGTGAAGATGTCTGTTCTGTGCCAGGCATGTAGACTTCTCTAAGCATAATAAAAGAGCACAATAAAAGCAGTATGTAAAATCGGTAAGACCGATGCTACTAAGTGCACAAAGTTGGAAATGCAAAAAGGTTGAGACGGTTTAGAAATTTGGCCCGTGGCATGCATCAGAACTGTCTTTGCGTGGGTTTTCTCCCCTTTCTTTCCTTGGAGACGTAAACGCCTGTGTGGCAAAACCTCCTCTTCCTCCTTGCATTTCACTTCTTTGCGATGCTGAAAGAAATCCAAGTTCTCATAGTTAACATAAAATGGATTCAGTCCAGGGAGATCATGGCCCTGCTCTCATTATTAATCTAGAAGGCTTCATCCTTGCCGCGTGGTGCTGGGTTGTGAAGAATACGGAGAGGGCAGAGGCGAATGCCTGGGGATGGGGACGAGGCGGCATGCTTCCCGCAGGACCGAGCAGCCTTTTCAGCGGGGATTTCATGCCGATTTGAGCATGAGCTAGCGGCAAGCCAGGCCAGCCCAAACCGTTCTCACGGGCCGAGGGAACCGGTGTGGGAAGGAGAGGTGCTGGGCTGCCTCCGCCATGGGACCAGCCGCCAAGCTCAGCCCTTCCCGTCGCTGATCCTGGCCTGGCTGCCGGCCGGGAATTGCAGTCAGAGGCTGCGAGACCTACCCGCGGCTGAGTCACGCTGTATTTCAATTAAAAATAAATATTTAGTGCGTGTTTTTCTTTAGGACCCTCTTGCATGAGTCTTGTTAAATGTCAGTGTTTAACTGGAGTGCAAACACAGCTTTAATTAGAAAGGATGGTTTTGCTTAAAGCTGTACGCCATCGCTGACTGGGGTTCGTAACTCCGTTATTAATGGCTTTTCCTAATGACCTGGTCTGATGATTCCCAAACCACGATCCCATAGATCACTTCATGTCTGTGGGGAGCTGACACAGTGTGGCAGCTGCCGTTAGGCTGCTTGCCAGAGATCAAATCATGCAAAAAACAGCTAAAAACACACTGAATGCCTTTTTTTTTTTTCCCTTTTTTTTTTTTTTCTTCCAAGTAAGTAAGTGCTGTCTGCTGCAGTCCTGCTACTTATTTGTGAGTGGGAGGGAGAATTCCTGAGGACATCAAGGCTGTGGAGAAGTGCTCCCTGGAAGCTCTTTCAGGAGGAGTCATTGCCACTTCTTTTCCTGTGCTTTTTTTCTTTTATTAAATGATGATTTATGTCCTTTGGTTTGCATTAATACTTACTCCTTAGTCCCTGGGATCGATAGCTAGGTGATTTCTGGTGCAGAAATGAACATTTCTGGTGGTCAAAATACATGGGAAGTTCCATATATTGTCTTTTTTAAAATCCTGCATGGGGATACAGAAGATGGATGGATTTTCCTTACAGAGAAGTTTACTATTTTTTGAATCCCAATTACAATTATTTTTTTGGTTTTAGGTTTTTTTTTTTTTTTTGTTTGGTTTTTTGTGGTTGGTTTTTGTTTTTTTTGGTTGGTTTTTGTTTTTTTTTGGTTGGTTTTTGGTTTTTTTTGGTTGGTTTTTGGTTTTTTTGGTTGGGTTTTGGTTTTTTTTGGTGGGTTTGTTTTTTTTTTTTTTATTTTTTTTTCAATATCACAATGTTAAGTACCCCAGAAGACAAGTTCCAGCCAACTCCTATTTCAGGAAGGCTTTTAGAAATACCAAAGGCATATCTTTTTTTTTTTTTTGAGCTGCACATTTAATCCATATTTATTTTGTTGGTCTTATGACTATTTTTTCTTATTACTATCTTAGTCTCTGTGACTGGAGAACACTTTCTTGCAAATAAAAGGTTAGTTCTTTTTCTGTGACTCAGAAAAAGAGAAGCCATTTTCAAATTGTGAGAATATTTGTTTTTATTATATTGACAAGGATGAAACAAATGCTTTTTTTTTTTTAAGACAGCAGCTGTTTCCAGCCTCCAGGTTTGAAGTATTTTCACTCTCATCTGCTTACAACCAGCTGGAAGCAAGCCTATATGGGTTGCTTATTTAAGAGGTTGATGTACTTTCTATGGGGAATGCAATACTGGATCTCACAGAAAGGAATATATTAATGTTGTCAGTGATGAGTTTTAATAATTTGAGCTCGCACCAAGGGCCTTTGAAAGATTGCTTTACTCTGAAAGTTCATTTGATCTTCTGCGAATAAAAGTGCCAAATATTTGACCATGGTCAGGTTGCATTTGTAAATGGTAGTTTAGTTATTTTAGATTTGTTGGTTGATTTAGTTATTTTAGATGAATTTGAAACCAAATATCCCAATAAAAGGAAATTTTCAGGTGAGGAGGATTACTTTTACATTCCAGTTACTGGTAAGGGAAGGAATGCCTTTGAATAGCCAAAACCTCACATAAGGGCTTTCTTATTCATGCCGTGTATATACATGATAATTTCCCCTACCCCATGCAAATGGTGCCTAGCACCATATAAGTCAGTAGCAGAAAAAAGATGCAGTTTGAAAGATGACTATCAAATACCTTCATTGAGACAATGTGCACTGATCAGCTGATGTGTTGCTTGACAGAAAATACGTGGTGAGTTAGGAGGGGTTATTTTCATTCGAACTGTTCACAGGATGGAGGGAAGATGAGGCGGCAGCAAAGTGGGTCAGGCTGAATCCCGTTCTTTGTACAGAATTTAAAAAAAAATGGAGACTTAGTGGGAAATGGACAAGTTTAGCCCTTTCTTTTCTTGCTGTGTTCACATTCTGTGTGTTCTGGTGTTAATAAAACTGGTAATTCTGTTCGGTATCTTTCTTAAATTCTCAGCAGTTAACATGTATTCAAGCTGTTTCCTTTAGGGAAGTTTTTCCCTTTCCATATGCTAACTAGGGAGCTGTGAGCAGCACTGCCGTAAGACGAGAGCAATGCCTGGTTCCAGGAGAATGGCAGTGGTAGACAGTGTAGTGGGAAAAAAAGATGACAGTGGTGTTTTCCTAGTACCGTGTCTGCTCACACAGTGAGGTACTTGCTGCGTGTTACGATGGCCCGTGTTTACAAAAATACACCAATTCGTTCTCCAAAAAAAGTAAGTATCATGAAATACAGTTCAAGGTATGTTTAGGCTTAAAATGCATACAAGCTGTATTTATTTTTCTAATAATTCTGTGAACATTATTGTTGACTGTGTTTTTATCAACTGAATAACTGAATAATTTTTATCAACTGAGCTGTAGCACTGAGAGATTGTAGCGGAGGATACAAACTGTACCAGTCTGCCTTGTACCCCTGTTGCACCCCACAGAGAACCGTTCCTCAAGGTGGTATTCTGAGCTTAAAGTGGTCCTGAGTTTATTTGGCAGATGCATGCTTTCCTGCTGTCAGTGGACTCAGAGTCCGGATCCTGATATTGCCAGCTGCTTGAGTCAGGGCACTGCAGTGCACTTCTACACGCAATTCCCTATCTTTGGCTCATTTAACATCCAGAACCCTCTCACCTGAAATACCGCTATTGTTCTTCTCGCACTCTGAAGAAATAGCATAGGGCTGTCACTAGGCATCATTCTCACTGTGGATATCCATTGCCCTGATCTGCAGAACATGTTCTTTGACTATAGCATTCCTTTCTGCACGGCTCTTTCCCATCACTACTTTATCCCGCTTTTGATGTGACCTGTGTTATCTGTGCATGTCGTACTGTTTCCCTGCAGGAATGGTATGTCTAACAGTCTGTTTCTCCTCCTCTGTTCAAGAACCTTGGTGTTCTGTACCTTAAGAGACTATGGGGACACTTCTGCAAGTCTTTTGGGCTATATGCTGCCACTATACCTTGGGACGTGAGACATAGATCTGCTTTCACAGCAGACCTTTACTGCTTTTATACATGTGGAAGACTCTGCTTGTGTAGGTGAAGCTCTAGTAGCAAGATTTGAGCAAAACATAGCAGGCAGCTGAGCTCTCTCAACAGTAATGCTCTGCTTGTGACCTTTGGAGGACAGGATTAGTGTTTATCTCTAGCACGTTTTTCTAAAAACACAAACAAACAACCCCCCAGCCGTAGGATGCAGGTGCAGCAGTAAATAAATGGAGATCAAACGATTTCATATTGTGAAGAGATGCTATCAGATCAGAAGGTGCAGGAAAAGGAGAATGTTTTTAAAAGGTCTCTGTCTAGGGTGTTTCCTCTCAGGACATGTCCTTCTTGAATTCTCTGAAAAGTTTTAGATCACTTAGAAGGCAAAATTCACACCGTGTCTTTTCTTTATTATATTGTCAGTTTGTGAGCTGGGGAAGAGCGCTATGGGTGGACCATAGAGTTCCATGTATTGATCTGTTTTTCTGCTGTCATCTTTCTGAGGGTAATGGCAGAAACGTGCTTTGCAACTTTCATATGAATGTAGAGAAAAAACAAAGCTGCCGATATAAGACTGATACGTATCCATGTCTTGATCAGTGTTTCTTCCTGTTTTCTTTTATGAGAATGCTTCAGCGTGAGCAGTATTTCAGTATCTTTGCATTTGCAGTTAATGATTGTAATGAATATTAAGTTGCTGTTGTTATGATACATCATGGTAGTGTACTTCTGAGTGTTCTTTTACATATGTTGAAATACAGTTGTGGGATGACAAATGCTGATGAATGACTATAAGACAACTACATGTGAGAGTTTGAAATATCTAAAAGTTATGGGTTATTTTTAATAAGAAAAATCATGACAGTATAATTTCTGTGTTTGAAGGATTTCCTAGGGTTGCGTAACTTTGTAGTAAAACCATATTAAACTGGAGTTACATCCAGGTTTTCTTCAGAAGTAACCTATATTGCAGTGTAGGATCTTTCCGAATGAAAACTTCCTTGCAAACTAGAAATTAAAATGCTTACAGAAATGTGAATGGAGGGGAGATAAAAAGGGGCTGGGAAGATGTATATCGTGACCACGTGTGAGATAAATAGGAGCCCATCATAGTATTGGATCACGATAAGGGGGCAGCTAGTATCTTTTTAGCTTTACTGCTAAATCCATGGCTGATTTAGAGTAAAGACATTTCAAGTTGTGGGGAGACATACTCTGTTACAGGATGGAAGCATCCTTCTGGCACTGAATTGTCACCTGTACCGTGGCACTTGCTGTACTGTTCCACTTGCACCAGAAACAGTGGCCGGGTGAGAGGAGCTTCCCAAAAACATGTTTCTGGGATTCCAGAAGCTTTAGGCGGTAGCTTCCAGCACCCTGGCCCCGTATACAGCACGCTCTGGGTAACACGACTTGATTGCGCTTAGGAACAGCCGTGTCGGTCACAGGTTGGTATTTCTCCAGAGAACGCCCTTTTAGGAGACGTGTCAAAACTAGGGTGGTATCGCCTGTTTGAGATGTGTTGTTTTTAGAATTCTTATCTAAACAACAAGGAAGATTTTCTGCTTGTTTTGGTTTCACCCTGCTAATTTGGTTAATACTGCCCGATCTTCAAAGTTGATTAATAAGATCTTAACATATTGTTTAGATTGAAGTAGTTTTATATTTCATTGGAAAAATACTATGTAACAATTATATTTGGACCTCATCTTCTTTTTCTTTTCTCCTGCTAGTATTATTCTGTAGTGGCCTTTAAACAAGGGATCCTGTTAGATTCTCGCTGGGTGGCCAAAAAGCAGAAGAGTGCAGGAGTTACAGATGCATGTTTGTTTTGGGCGGAGGTTTCAAAGGCTCACAGGCTTCCTTACACAAGGATGCAGTCAGGAAATGGGAAAGGCAGAAAAAAAAATTTCTGAATCTGTTTTATATAAAAAGGAGATCACAGAGCCACCATCCTTGCTTAGTTTCAATGGAAAGGCGGTATAGTCATGGATTTCTTTGCACTACATGTCTTTGATGTTTGTGTTAGTTGCCATCATTAAAGCTTCCTTTGTTTTCTTTACATGTACACTTTAGTAATGTAATATACGGTGATACATTCATAAGGCAAATTGTAAATAGTGTGCTAAAGCATAGTGACTTAATGTGTACGGTTTGAGGTGCTGGATGATGGGATGTATTCCAGTCCATATGTTTGGCAGATTCCAATTAGTAAGACCCTCCTGCGGCTATGTGGGATAAAGTGTGAGTTAGGATTTAAAGCTGTATATTTTTTTTTGATAAGTTACTGAAGGAATTACCTCATCAGTTCCTTCCAGTACTAAAGATAACTCACTCATGTGGCTTGCCCAGGCTGGTCTGTGTCTGGAGGGCTTGTGATTTCGTTGTATATCACCCATGTTAGTCATTTTATTAGATGATGTTAAGATATGGCTGTAAATCAGAATTCTAACACGATATTATGGATGTCTGCAGGAACACAGGTCTCCCTATACTATGTCAGACTATTGGCACTTAAAGAATTGTGCACTGATATGTACTAAGGATGGATGAAAATAAAAGGAAGAAAGTATTTCTTGTCCCATTCAATCGACTCCTTTCATGAAGAAAAGAAGGAAATGTTTAGTATTAATATGCAGTAGCTTATATATGGTGTTACTGGTGTTATCTGTTACATTGGAAATACCTGGTGGTCTTGGTCAAGAAAAAGCTTATCTCTGTGCTTTCGAGCTGTAAATCTATTTTTATTTTTTTTTTCCCCCTTCGGCTTCCACCCCCGCCCCCCCTCCCCCCCCAGCTTTTCTTTTAAGAGGCTTCCAGTGAATGAAATTGCACATAGGAAGTGATTCAGATTGTAGAATGGACACAGGCAGCACACTGAGGCATAAGGAGATGCTGTGGGATAGTCAAGACTTTCTTTCGAAGTCGCTGTGGAGCAGAAATCCCACAGAGGAATGACTCAGGAGGAGTTAGTGTACTTGAGTCACTTCTTTGAAATTGTTACCCTTTGTCAATATTTGCCTACCAAGGCATTATTGCTTGTATTCTTTATGTTCATTAATAGGTTGAACTTTACATCACTTCTGTGGTGAAGGAGCTTTTTGTTTAAGTGGGGAACTGATGTTACAGGACACCCGAGCAGTGTCTCAGGTTGCCATCAGGGGCATGCTGCAGAGCACCCCAGTGCCCTAACCCAGTTAGGGGTGGTTTTGAGCTCCATCTGGGTCTGTGGAAACCAGGATGTATGGAAAAGACGGGTTTCTCCTGTCCTGGTGTTGGGATGAGCTCAGTAATGGGACCTAGCCTAACGCTGACTTGCCCAAGGCTGCCTGGGCAGGCAGCTGAGATCTCACCCTTGCTGCTGCTGCTTGGCCAAAGGACTACGTGACAGAAGCTGACCGATCTAGGAAACTTCCTTTTAAATCGTGACTTGTAGTCACTCGCCCACTGATTTAACGAAACTGAAGCTGAGGAGTGGCAGCAGACACTGCAGTGTTACAAACGGGTCAGAACCCAAGCTGGTTAAGTGAACATTAAACAGCACTACATGGGAAAAATCAAGCAAACTTAGGTTTTTTGGCAGTAGTTACCCTTGTTTTCCATTTCAGGAGGATCTAGAGCTCTGTGAAATATAACTAGAGACTGTCATTACAAGTCCTACTCAAGTCAGCTTCCCAAGACCTCTTATGCTCTGCACTGACTCTTAAGTCAGCTCCAAAAACTCTGTAGATTACTAAAAATAGATAGTACAGTTTTTGTTTGTTGGACGATTGAAGTTATGGATTCTGTGGATGTGAATTACAGTTCCATTTGGGAAGGGTTGCTTGTCTAAATCCTACAGAAACATCTTCAAGCAAATATTAAAGGAAGGTGGGGTTTTTTAATTTGTTTTGGGTTTCTATTAGAGTACTCGTTTCAAGAACTGACTTCAGTTGGACTATAGTGGAAGAAAATGAAACCTGATATAATTTCCACAAAGGGATGAGAAGATCAAAAAGCAGTTTTGGAAACCAAACCCAAACCTGAGAACTTTACCAAGTTTGTCAGTCTAAAGGTGTTCCATTAATTCAATGAGCATCCTTGCTGCAATACATTCAGAGATGAGAAGCCTTAAAAAATGGAAGCCGTGGTGGCTGTTACACTAGCAAAAATCAGTGTTGTCTCTGGGGCGGCAGGTGTTCAGTCAGCCTTCCTTCCCTGATGCACTGCCTGAAAGTCACTGCTGTAAAACCAAGAAAGCTCTGATGATTATTTATGCTTAGGCATCCTTATGTCGTTGTGATGGTACCAAGGGACGCTTATCTGATGATGCTTGCTGTAGTATAAACTATGGCAATATGATAATGTTGTTGTTTCTAGTTCTTCACCGAAGTAACTGATTTTATCAGGTATTAGAATGCTGTCTTTTTTTAAAAAGGCAACAATCCTCCCTTCTGAATTTGCTACCAGTATAATTTAATTAAGTATATATATTCTTAGTGTTAATATGACTAAAAGTTTGATTTCTGATTATGAAGGTATTTTCTTTGTTTTAGAAATGCATCCTAAACCTTTTAGAGAAGGTGGTTAAAAGTGACTGTCTAAAGATACACAGACAAAAAATAATAAAAATTACTGTTTGGCACCTTATTTGTCATTTCTTGTGGTACCCTTTTAGGAACTTGAATATAATGTTTTCTTCCCTATCTGCTGTGTGCTTTTCAATTTATTTCTGTACCAAGACAATAGACTCCTAAAAAAAAAGGAAAAAAGTGCAGTTGTAACTCCTCCTGTGTTGTCAGGGGCATGGGAATTTTCTCAAGTCTGGGTTCTTCAATTATTTTGTAGTGAATGTTGCAACATCATTGCATGGTTACAGTTACTCACAGGAATTGTAACCCATAGGAAAAGTAATGTTTGCATTGCAGCTATTTTTTGGAAAAAAAGATTTTTGGCAGTGTAGAATATGTATATGTAATAAACTCTGGAATTTTAAGTATAGCGAGAAGGCCGTAAGAGGAAAATGCCTGCATTTTTTATGAGCATGACTCGTAAGGGATATGTTTGCTCCGGTTAATATCCAGTGTTTTGTGCCTCCCTGAGATATAATGTCCAGCGTCTGTGCACAGAATTCCTTCAGTTGGCTGATCTTTGGCCTTGACTTGCTTTTGGTTGACTCCACTGCCTTTAGTCAGAGGCAGCAGCTGTATGTTCCTAGTGTATGCCAAGGGTAAATGCTGCCTCAGTGCACTCCGGCCAGACTTCTTCGCTGTTTCACTTCTGCAGTGCACCATGCCACGTGGAAATGGATACTCTTAAATCCCACCTAAGCCTACGGTTCTGGAACTAGCTGAAATCTGACTGATTTGGTACATGTCCCGGCAAGTGCACACAAGCCGAACTTGCTAATTGCATCGTCATCGCTGACAGTCTTGCAGTACCATTCCCAAGCTTGAGTGTTTGTGTAGTCCCACGGGATGCCGAGCTTGGACGCTTTCCGAGCACTGAGGAGTGCAGAACCGCGGTGTGCAGCACGGGCATGCGTCCTGCTGTCCTGGATGGGCAGATGCACCCCAAACTGGGGTCTCGGGAGGAGGAGGAACGTGAAAGTCTAAAAGGGGTTGGCTGGAACAACACAGGGGAACTCCCTCTTGCTTTCCTTGAAATGGATGTTAGTGTCATTTAAAGAAAAAAACCCAACACGATAAACAAAAACCTACGCACCCCCCAGGTTTCAGCTCTGCCCCCAGCACGAGGAGGCAGTACGAGGTGGTGGCCTGCCGGCAAAAGGGGAAGCTGGCATGCCTTTGGGGAGTCCAGCAGGAAAAGAAAATGTGAAAAAGCCTGCCATCTGAAGTGACTTCATTGTTCTAGTGGAAGAACGCAGTAGTGCATATGTTCCTATTCTGCCAGTACGTGAGGTGCTGGTGTTGGTACTGGTATTATTTCCGTTCTGTGTCAGCCCAGACATTTTCTAATATGCAAATGTCACTGCTTACTGAAAACTAAAAGCAAGTTAAGTATAGAAGTGAAGCCATCTGGTAGTTCAGACAAAGTTAGATAATTAGCTGTTCTTGTCAAGGGACTGTGATTAAAATAGGGCATCTTCATAACAGTGGCTGGTTTGCAGGGACTTCCTGAAAGCCACCTGGGATAATGGTAATGAAAAGAACAAAATTAAACAGGAGGGGGAGGTGGTGCCGTTATAGCTCATGATGACTTTTGTAAGTGAATTAAGTCAGCTTTTAATCTGAGGACTGTTATTTTGGTACTTTGGAAAGAGACATAGATGGAGTTTTCTGGCTTTGTTTGGCAATGTGACATAACTAGGTCAGCCAGGTTACTGCTGGGGATCCTTAATATTTCTGTGTAAGGTTCTGCTTTCATTGTTCGTATCCGTATTAGCTTGGAAGTGCTGTTGGCATAGCTCATCTTCAAAGGCTGGTCTAATCTGTGTAATCTGGTGGGTTCTGCTCAGGGAATTTGTTCCTTTTGGGGAATTAGCACTCTTAAGAAAAACTAGATGAGGAAAACCACCAGAACACCGTTCCTGTGTTCTCCTTTATCAGGTGAGGCGCGCAATATGCATAGCAATGTTGGTTTAATACAAATTTATATTGATACCTATCTGTTAAGGAGTAAGCTGTTTAGCGAGTAGTGCTTAAAAGTAACCCGATTCTACAGTGGGAGGAAGGAGCTGTGCAGCTGTGGCAGCTCCAGCCCCCTTCCCAGCACCGCTGTGGAGGGGGTCTGTGCTCCCTTTGGCCTTTCCTACCAAAATCTCCTCCTCCTCCTCCAAGAAAATAGCAGCAGGGAAACCTCCAAAGGCTGAATGGCGCTTGCTCTTTCCTGCATATGGATTCTTTAGTGGATGCCCTATGCCAATGCGATAAAGTAATTTTAATCAGTGAAATCTGACCTGAATCATCTTCCACGATGGTCTCTTTGGGAACACAGTGTTAGGGGCAGCTATGCTAAATGGGCTGCTGGGATAAAATAAATGGATGGTGAAATGGCAAAGGGAGAATGATCCATCACTGGTATGATTTAATTAAATATATTTTCCCTTCAGATGGATAAAAATCCTAGACCTGAATGAGATTAATTGAAATTTATTTGGCTTTGGTTTTTTTTTTTTCTTGACAGTTGCTACTTATTTAACAATTCTAGTAAAGAGCTGCTCATGCTGTTTCAGATAGAGGTTTGTAAGAGTTCCAGTGTGGTTGTAGTATTTTCTCATATAGGATGTGCTGCAAATGAGTATCTTCTGGAAATGTAAGCAAGCTGAATTCTTAAAGGATAATGCGGGCAAGAATTAAAACCACTCTGGCTTTTCTGTGCTTATATTGTCCTTACAAAAAACCCTGCTTCTAAATTATTTTCATTAAATGAAGCTTTTATGTCTCTTTGTTCCTTGATTAGGAAAGCAATGATTTGAAAAATTCAAGATATTGAGGTCTCCGAAGAGTCAGGGATGCTCAGCTTTTAGAAAACAGACGTAAACATTTCAGTGCAATATGCTCAAAATAAATTGCTGTGAATGTTTATGGTTATACAAATATTTCTGATCAGTTTTATGGGTCAAAATTTCATATCATTAAAAAGGCAATAAATGTACACACACAAGATCAAGTTAATATAAGCCTCTAAATGCATTCTGTGTAAAACAGCAATGGGATGCATCTAGTGAGTACTTATCTAAGGCTTGTTGTAAGAAGTGTTGAATCTGAACACTGCCTTAGGAATTTTACTTTTTAAGATTGAGAAAATTAAACTATTAAAAATTGCTTTTGAAGTATTTCCTTAAAAACCATCAAAAGTGGAAGAACCAGATTTTAGCTTCCGAGCGCAGGTTATCACTCATGCTTCTAAGTTTTGCCTGCTCGTGAGTTGTTTCAATATCCTTCTACGCTTGGTGACCTGATGGCAACAGTTCTGCTTTGTATTATTTTTGTGCTTGTGGCAAACTTCTGCATTACGCCCAGACAATCTGACTTTCCAGCATTCTTCACATTGTTACAGTTATTTCCTTACACGGGGGAAAATGGACGGAGAAGTTGACAACCAAGCTGAAGCAAGAACAGGCTTTTCACTTGGTACCGTTATAACTGGCTTTAGGTAAATCTTGCAGGTGAGCAAGCGAAGGGAAGAGATAATAGAGAGGCTGGGTGCCTGGGGTTGAGCACTGTTAAATCTGAGTGAGTGCTCTCTTGATGGCAGTTCATTAGAATTGAATTTCATCTGGTTTTAAAATTCAATTTCTTTTAAGAACTAAAGCTTGTTTTGTGGTATGACAGACCTTTAGACTCCCACCAGCCCACACTGTATTTCTCTAATGTGCCAGAGTTTTTTCACATCTGCTTTTTGATGAAGTGTCTGATTATATGTTTGGGTTTTGTCCTCTTCTTTGTATGAGTTGGTGAAATTCAGATTTTCTTGTAGATAAGCCTTTGGCCTTTCAGTTTCTTCTGCCTTGCAAAGAAATTAATTCCTTCAAGCCAGTGAGTCTGCAGCTCCAGCTGTGACTGTAGATGAATGTTCTTGCAGGGTCATGTACTGTAGCTCTGAACCTAAATAAACGGATTAACAATACTTCACTTGAAGGAAAAATGCTTAATGTCACCATAATAACTATGAGAATCCATAGGGAAAACCAATAAAGCTTTACTATTAAAATTGTTAACAAATGATTATTCCACCCTGACCCTCCTTCCTGCTGTTATTGTACTTTCGAAACGGTAACAAAGGATGGGATTGACCTAGTTCATGGTAGTACTCCAGTCCCTTGCCTACAAATGATCTTTTTCTTGAAAAATTATTCCTAGTCTAGTCCTTTTAGGAGGCAGTGATGACATTTACAAAGGAAACAATGTTTTCTGATGCGTTTCGTGCAGTCTCCTGCCCCCAAACTTTGCTTGGTGCAAAGAAAGAAGGGGCATCGTGTAGGCAGTCACGCTGGGACCAAGCCTGACAGCCAGCAATGCCCAGATGATGCATCTCACCGCTCCAGAAGAGCGTGCCCATTTCCCACAACTAACACAAACTGCTTTTAATGATTCCTGGCAGCAAGGGAGGATTTCCAGGGTGACTCTCTTCAGCCGCATACACAGACCTCGTTGCCTTGTCTCTGAGCTGCTCCTCTGCCCAGGAGCAGGGGGGCTGGCAGGGGCTTCCTCGCGCCGTACGACGTCCGTCGGCTGGTGGTGGCTGGGGTACGGCCCCTTTTTGCTCGAGCAAGCGGTGTGAAGAGCCGAGCTGCTACTCAGGGCGATGATCTGACCCAGGAGGGCTCTCCTGTCTCTAATGGAGATGTGAGGAGTGGATGGAAGGAGTGTGATCATAGCGATCTTGGCTCTTTGCCCGGCATTTTAGGACCGCGAGCCTCGGGCAGCGCTATTAGCTGAGTAGTCAAAGCAATACTTGTATCCATTTCCTTGGGAAGGAAACCGAGTAATTAAAATTGACTAATGTGACCGCCCTGCTTGGTTTAAGAAATCAAAGAGACACACGTTATCTAATTTTAAAGGTTAAAGCTTGGTATTAGCTCTGTCTTCTGCTTCATTTGGGCTTTGGGGGTGATCGGTGAGTCCTGGTTGGTAGGCTGGTGACCCTTTTGAAGCCCTGGTTAGAAGATGCCACGGCACCCATCTGGGTTGTCTGCCAAGAGCTCCTGGGGTCGAAGCCAAGGCGTATGAAGGCTGGTGCCTGAACAGGTCTCCCCGGTAATGGTCCGAGGTGCTGCTTGAGCACACACTTAGCACCAAGAACTGGGAAGCATTTTGGGTTCTGTCATGTGCTTTTGGTTCCTAATTTTTACTTCAAAGACTTTGCCCCTTTGAGACGTATATACGTGTCTAGAATACAATTGCAAAGAAATGTAACTTGTGAAAGTATTCCTGAGTCTTTCTTTCATCAAAAGGCTACCTACTGCTTGCTTGCAGAGAAAAGAAAAACCGGTGGACGGCGTTGTGCTGTGTTTCAACAACAGTTTCCATTTGTGACCAGATGAAAACCATACTAAACTCTGAATGTTGACCCACTCTTAATTTCTCTCCTGTTGTGCTCTTGCTTGCATGCTCAGGAGTGTGATTTCAGTTTTTCCTCCTCGTGATTATTTTGTGGACCACCTTCTGAAACTGTAGGGATCACCAGCAGTCTATAGGGATGGCTGAGGAGCCGCAGTCTGCATAGAATTCCACATGAACCTTTGTTCTTTGCTATAGCCTTGCTCCAGCACTCCGAGTCAAGTGTTTCTGATGGTCTCTTGTTTAATACCTAATGTGGCTTTAATTAGTCACAAGTGGCAAGTATCTTCTAAAGGTGGGAACTAATTGCAGTCAGGTGAATTAGGCATGCTCTTTTATCAACTTCATTTTATCATGGGTTGGTTTGATTTTTCTGGCTGTATGTTCAGGTAAGCAGCCTGTGCTTTAGAAGTATTCTCTGTTTTTCCGATGCTCTTCAATGATCTTAGTGAAAGAGGTCACCTTGCAGAAATTGCAGAGACTCTGTTGGAAGAGACTTTAGTTTTAAAAGCACGTTTTGTGGTAACGGTGGGTGTGGTATTCCCAAGTGGCCTCGTTTTGTTTTAATCTGACTGGATTTCCAGAAACTCAGTGTTGTAAAGTGAAAATTTTAGGCCAAAGCCACTGTCGGTAATGGTGCAGCTGTCGGGTCTTCTCTATTTATGTACGTTAGGTCTTTCATTGTTGTATTGACGAGTTCACACTAACGGGATTTGAACGTGGACAGGGAACTGCAATTTAGGATCTCAGCCCCCCCCTTTGCAAAAGCCACTTAATAGCTTGAATGCACACCAAGTTTCTAAGGTGCATTCTGGATGCAGCTAACCTACATTAGCAAATAAATTGTTCTGTATTCTGTAGCTGAAAAAATGCTGCTAAGTCCATCTCCACTTGGAAAGGTGGGCTGGGTTCTTTGTTTCACGTCTCATCCAGAGACTGCACTCAACCACACTGTGTACTCTAAGCTACGCGTGGGTTACAACTCCTTGCCCTGAAAACTGCCTCTCCCGTACGTCTGGCTGTCTCTGCAGGCTGGGCAGGTGGTGCGGATGTAAAGGAAGGTACGCGTCAGCCAAGACAGGCTGTTGCTGCTACTATAATGTGAGAGTGGAGGGACCACAACTTGACTTTTTTTTTTCTAAAGGCTAGTTTGATCTGAGAGCTGGTGAATTGATCTTTTATCTATTGGATTTGTAAGTAGAGCAAGTATGAGAGGAGTCGGTAATGAAATAAGAATATCACCCGATTATGCCATTTTCTGTGTAGTAGGTGGGGAGGTTCTGTGGCCTTTTAAAAGAGTTCTGTGAAATTGGTGATGTGAAAGGATAAACATTAGAAAAATGATTGCAGGTTTATTTTTCCATGCAAAAATTAACTTCTAATTGTTATGAAAGCATTTATGTGCTTATACTAGTAGTAGATAAGCCATTTTAAATTATGTAGATGGAGAGATGGATATGTGCATGTGGATTTTGTAAGCTTTGTCCTGTAATAAGTGAAGTATAGTGAAACACAATTGTAGCCATATCCTGAGTGATGCTTTGCTTGCCTTACATACTGGAGCTGAGCTGTCCATCAGAAACAACCGTATTGAAGCAGCAGAAACCAGAACGTTCTTCCGTGTGTTACAGATTGCTAGAAATTGGGTGGGACCTACTGAGAGATTGTATCTTGCACTTTGGATTTGATTAAGATAATTTTGTAATGTGTATAAGGGAGAAAATGTGTGATCTAGGTGTTAATTCACAATAAAATGTGGTGTCCTTCATAAAAGCAGACCCGTTGGCATAGTGTTACGAAGAATTCCTTTTCCTGTGTCCTAGAAAGCATGTTTTGCCCGTGAAGTTTATGGTGATATGCTTGCAGATATGGGAGTTAATTGCAGTAATGTGAAATCTGAAAGGTTAATTTGCCAGTTAGCTTTCTACTCTCTGTTAATCAAGCAGATGCATGCAACATTAGCAGTGCATGTTTTTTCCAATTTATTTTTTGATTTAGAAAGAGAAGACTTTTGCAGAGACACAGTATAACTAATGTAAGTTGCAGAGCCTTTTAATGTACTTGTGTTGCGGCTATAAAGTCAAAATGCAGCTTTGAAGAATGCTGTGTCCAGAATTTTAAAGTATTCTTTATACCTGGACACTGAGGAAATACAGAACTTTCCAACTGAAATTGAAAATGAAAAATATTGAGAAAAGACACATTTCACATTTACCACAAGTCATTCTTTCTGTAAAGTATACCCATAATTTGGAAATACTATTTCTTTTCCTATAAGAACTGAAAAACTGCTCTGTATACAGTGTGAATTAATATCAGCAAGTGAATATGTGGATACAGCATAGTTGCCAAATCATTAAACCAGCTAGGGATGACTGCTTCTCTTTTGATACTTCTATTTTTACATATGTTGATTTTCCATCTATAATTAGTCTTGTTAGTAATTGCATTTCTTGTGGTTCTAGTTCTGTCTCAGATGAATGCACAACAACTTCGAATGCATGGAGGAAAAGTCTAAATAAAAAATTAGATTAAAAAAAGAATCATCTGAACAACAACAAAAAAAATCCTTGCAAGTGCAGCATAAGGCTGAACACTGAAGTATTATTGTTCTACTTGCTGTGGATTTGGTGACTTTTGTATTGTGTAACATGCTTATATTTCTTTTTAAACATTTAGGAGTTCACCAGATCTTTTTGTTATGTGGTTGCTGAAGCATTATCCTGGGACAGCAGTAATGATTGATGAATACACTTCAGGTAAGAAATCAGATCCATGCCGTTTGGTATGGTTGTTCATTAACTTTCCTCACATTGTCTTGGTTAAGCTTCAGTAGTAGCAGTCTTCAATGTTACAGCATCAAAATGCACTGAATATAAACCATAAATCTCTTCTCTACACGCAAGTTTACATATGTCTCTCTGTAAATCACTGTAAGCAGGTATTTGGTTTTTCTCCTAGATATGGTAACTCTGACAACAGATGACGTTGCATGTTAAATTGGGTTTTCATGATCGAAAGATTATTACAAAATACGGTCTGTCATTTCTAATTCTTCCATCAACCCACCTGCTCCTGCAAGAATTAGTTCCATCTAATTTAAGTTATACCAGATTGGAGCATCTATTCCAGAAGGCTTTACTTCTCTAGACTGTACTTGGCCTGCTAAAAAATTTTTGAGGTTTGCCCCTTGGTAAACTTTTTACCAGTTACTCTGCTAATTCTTTGGTAAAAATATCTCCATGAAGAAGAGAACCCCCCTTTTTTTCATGTGTTTTCAGTGAATTCTAGCCATATTCCATGGGGGAGATGCTGGCTCTCCAGTGAATTCTGTTCTTCTGCCCCTTGCAATCCAACTCATTCACTCAAATTTTGCACTCGCATCTGTAGTGGTCATGACTAGTCTGATGCAGGTTTCAGCTGTGTCTCTGTGTGCCTCTGTTTTATAAAGACTTCATCTGATTTATTTTTCTCAATAAATCCAGTTCTATCAAAGATATGAATGTGATGGAAATACAATAAAGAGAATGCGTGCCAGTGCATGTGTGTTTCTTTGCACAAAGCAGCAAATGCTTTTCCTCAGTCATCTTATGTACAAGTGTTATCTGATGTTGATAAACTGTAAGATTATTAGCAATACTTAATTATCCTATGCCATTGACTAGAATGGTGGGAACAAAAAAGCTGCTGCTGTTATAGTCTTTACCCTTGCCACTGTAGAAAAGCATTTCCTTAACTTACTTTTGAATTTTATTTCACTTTAGCAGGTACAACTGTAGGCCTGAATATAGGGACAATTTCAGCATTTCTCAGATGGTTTGAGTAACTTAACTTGCTCTTTGAGGCTGTGCCAATTCAGGATATAGTTGTCAAGTTGTTGATACCCTTGGAAGTTAACCCAAGCTTGTTAAAGCCTACACAAAGGCAAGCAAAGGTTGGTCTTGATTCAATTCTTGCCCTGTCACAAACTTCCTGGGAAACCACGGACGAATTCTTTAGTCCCCAAATTCCTGGGAAACCATGGACAAATTCTGTAGTGGGAGGTAAGTGCCTACATGCCTATGTGCTTGCGTTTCTGGTAGAGAAGATGGTGTGTCTAGAGTACTTTTCTTGCACGACTCTGATATGCCCAGGGCTACACTGAGCTTTCTGTGCACGTGAGGATCCCCTTGTGCAGGTAATGTGGAGCTGCTAGGCAGCCGGGGCTCAGCAGTAAAGGTGGTTACTGCCAAATGTACGTTTCAGCTGAAGTGAAAGACTTGGGCTCCCACGTAAGCGGTGTCTTAGTACACGCACTGGCTTTAGTATCTCTGGGCTTCCGCTTGCCCTCTTCTTTTCTTCCTTTGTAAGAGCATTGTGGAGATAAATACGGTGAAGGCTGCATTGTGTTCAGGTTGGAGCCAGACGGGTATCTTATACAGGCACACTGTTAAAGAGGTGTCTTAAGGCAAGGGCACAAAATATACAAATGGATGACCCTGAGTTTACTTTATTCTGCGTCTTGCAGGCTGTAAGAGCATAAACACAGCAAATGCATCAAAATGTTAATATCTGTCAGCTGAAGGGACCAGGTTAAGCCTAGACCTTTAGGGAAGGCGTAGCAGCCTCCTGTCCCAGAGAGTGACTGGTAGCTGATGCCGAGAGAGGAGAGCAGAGCAAGCCCAGCATGTGGTCGCTTCCCAGATCAGCCTCCGTGATCTGCAGATGAAGGACCTCTGAGTCAGTGGTGGCTTCTCTGTTGAGTAGTCTTGGGTACGCTTTCCTCTTCTACGGATTTATCAGGTTATGGTTTGAACCCAGGTGAATTTTTAGGCTTTGCAGCTTCAACCCTGTTCAGAATTCCCCAACTGTGAATGCCGGAGGGAGGGAAGGAGGGAGCACTCCTTGAAGCTAGATTTGAACCTCCTACTTGCTAACTTCAGTGAACCTGTGCACTAGGATGACATGGGGTGTCATCTGGGTGAGACAGGAGTTGCACTGTGCCCTTTCTGCTCAAGTGGGGTGGTGAGAAAGGATGATGGGTGCTAAGCTCTACAGAAGGCATCTTTTTAAGTAGCTGGACTAAAATCCCCCAAAGTGAAATGGAACTGCAGGACTTCTGTGGCTCTTCCACTGCTGGTGCCTTCCTGATGTGTAGGTTTGAGGCAGCTGCTCAGACCTGTCTTGCTTTTCTCTTTGAGTTCATTTCCCATGTTTTTAATAATAGTTTGGGGGTTGTGTGGCCTTTAAGTTCTGTACCTCCTTGAGCTCCAGAAAGCAACAGAGAAGATGAAGATGTTCTGTCTCCTGAGCTGTAAGGCAATTGTCCTGGCCATTTTTTTTCCTGACAGAATTCAAGATTGTGTGCAAGAAACCATCGTAAGTTTAAAATACCTGGGGGGGACACACTCAATGGCTTGAGCCTCCCAGCAACACATTAAAATATAGGACCATTAATCAGAATTGAACTATATTTTTTCTTGTTTTTCTTTTGTACATTTAAAACATTCTTTCGGGTTCACAGAAACTTTAGATAGGTTAAAAATTAAAAAGGAATTACCAAATAGTGCCTTCGCAGCAAAATCATTGCACTGAGGACCTGACTGCACATATTCCAGCTAAGGCATCAAGGCTATGGAAGGAAGTGTGAATATTGCATAAATCAACCTGACTTGCTTAGATGGAGTTACAGAAATACACGATGCAATATAGATGATAATAACTATTGTGGTAGGATTGCCAAACTGGAAAAGGCTATGGCTTTGCTGAAGGTGAGCTTCTCTGAAAAAGTAACATTTGATACTGCGAATGTGCTAAGTACAGAATAGAGAGTACTTTGCTTTTAAGAATAAGGGCTTTCAAAATTCTGTAAAAGCAAGCAGAACCAAAACCAACTTTTAGCTAAATTCTTAGAGCCCATTGAAGGAGAATAATTATGCTCATTCTCCTTGTGGGCAGAGAATATTTGGGAGACAGAAATTATGTAGCTGGGTAAAAGTTGGGTGTATTTTTGCTCTCCATTTCTGTTTTTCTTCAAAACACAGTGGAGATCTTGGACTTAATATCTGTTCCTGATTACAGAACCAACTTAGTGTTGTATGCTTATTTCCATCCCATCTGCCCTCATTTTCCCTTCTGTGCCTATATTTGGGGCAGAAGGTGGTAAAGCAGCTCTTACAAAGGATTGCTTTGATGTGCAAGACCTTCAGCTGAATCCTTATGAGATACAAGGCAAGTTGAATGTAGCATATAATTTAAGGCTTTTTCAGTTGAAGATGATTCTGCTGCATTTGTTCTGATGGCTCATGGAAAAGCACGTAAAAGACTGCCAAGCCAGCTTTCTACTTAGAGGAGACTGTTGGGTGCCTTGTTCCTCAAGTCTCCAGAAAATGGGCGAAGGTTTTCCCCCAGATTCCTTCTTGGGAGGCTGATGGACACTGAACTTGTCTGTGGTACAGAATGACCAGCTATTTAATGGAGGACCAAGAGGAGGAGCCTCAAATGAAAAAGGTTTGCAATATTGGGGCTGTGGTTGAACTGTTTGCTTGCTGTTTTAAGCCTTCAAAAGGGGGTGGTGGTGGGGAGAAGAGCAAATCTGCTGCTTTGCTTGCCTGTACAGGAAGGAGTGGCCGAGAAAAATGTCTTGGGAATGTTTGGAAGGGGAGAAAGTGAGTTGGCCAGTTTGATTAGACTAAAGAGAATAAGGCTTATCCACAGATCATCTGGATGCATGTGAATATAGGGAGGTGGATTGTTTCTTGCCAGAGACTTGTATAAAATTGAAGAAACAGAGCAGGGTTTTTTTTTTTCTGTAGCAGGATATAACTAGATTGTAAACTTTGGCAGGGCTCTTTAACATCTGAATGCTTCTTGAAACTCTGACAATGTTTTTGTAAAACTGATTCTGGAACTGGAATAAGTGAGAGTTTTCTATATTCTCCCTCATGTTAATTAGGTGAAACAGTAAGTTTTATATTTGTCCAGAAAGAGGTCAAAGCAAACAAGAAATCAAGAATGGAGGAGCCAAACAAGGAGAAGTAATGAGCCAATTTCTCAAACTGGCAATGACATACCAAGAGTTTGGAAAAAGTAGGCTTGCAAGCTTCCTTTATTATTATAACCTCTTGAACAGAATAATCCAGTCCAAACAGCTATAAACGCTTTCCAATAGAGAAGTTTATGACCTAGTTTCTGACTGAAACACAGTATCACAGTGTGTGGAAAAAACTTAAATGAAGATGCTGGTGGCAGTGCCTCTAGAGTGTTGTATTAGAAACTCAGTGTATTTAGGCATTCCTGCCCTTTGCAAATACTTGCTAAGTGGAGTCAAGTGGAGCGAACTTGAAACATTGGGGTTTTTTTTTTTGCAGGAGATGTAGACATTTAAATGCCTGGGTTGGCATGCAGAATTTTCGTAGGATGTCTGAATTTTTTTTTAACAGAGCACTGGAAAAATAATCGTTCTAGGATTATTTCAACAGGAATTCAGCAATTACAGGATGCCTTTCTAGATCCTGCGTTCCTTTAGAGCAGTGAAGGGAAAAAAAAGGTATTTAGTCTGTTCCCAGTTATAAATCTGTTCTAGAGAGAGGCTGGGAAAACTTTGATTAAGCTGCATTCAATTCATGGCCCTCCTGTGAGGAGCAGAGCAAGGAGCTGAAGGAAATGTGCTGGGAGGGGGTGGGAACAAAAATGTTGAACTTGTAATTTGAACAGCATATCCTCTTAAGTTGGAGAAATATTGCTCTTTGCTTCTGTATACCCTTGCAGTAGTCGTCAGAACAGGCCACATTTTGATTAGCTGCCCTGGGGAGAGGCTGGCTGACATGGCACTTCTGTGATGGGGAGGAAGGAACTCGGAAGTAAACTAGATGAGCTGTTACAAGTCGGGGGATTTTGGTTTTGCTCCCTTTTCTGACTCTTCTTGTGACTCACTGATGCCACTGAAAGCAGAGAAGCTGTGCTGATCTCCATCAGCGGCAACTGTGACCAGCACCGTCTATCCCTTTCTTCTGTCTTTTCAAGGAGGTTGGGAGTGATCCTGAAAGCACAGACCATTTGTGTCCCAGCCAAGAAGAGTTTCTGAGGGCTGCTGAAACGCATTAAATAATACTTGGTTGGCATAGCAAGAGCTACATTTAAAATTCTTGCAGTGTTTCAATTATAAGTCCTTTATTATTCCAGTTGCTTATAACTTCCTGAAATGCTCATGTCTCAAGTCTGAAACTTTCCAGACTTGATCTTGGCCTGACAGTGACCTGTCTTCCCTTTTCTTCTTTGCTTCTCTTTTCTCTGTGGTGTTAAGTGAATATGGCTTGGGCATTTCATTTATAATGAGAAGAAAATAGTAGAAAAATACACTTCAGCTATTACTTTAAAACTCTGAGACTGAATAGCTTAAGTGGTGCAGCTGTTAGAGAAATGGTGGTGAAAATCATCAGAAGTGCTTCTTGAATCTTACCAGAGTCTGTGAGAGGGGGCACTCGGGGCACTATCACCTTTAGGTCTTAAATTTTAACTTTTTCTTCCTCATGCCCATGCATTACACTTCTTCATCATTACCACATGCAGTTATTTTGGCCTGATCAGTGGTCAGCTGAACGAAGCAGTAGTCCTTGGTGAAAGGGCAGATCTGTTTTTCACTGTTTGCCACGACCCTGGCGAGACAGGGCTTGTAATTCAGGAGCAGAGCAGCAGAGCTGGCAAGCGTTGTGCTGGGACATGCAAGGGGAGCCTTCTGGGGCTCTCCTCCTGTCCCACAGTTCAGGTCGAAAATGCCGAAGCTTTCAGAAACTTTTCTCCCAAGAAAGCTGTTAAACAAAACACAAATTTTAAATAAGCAGCTCTACTCAAGTTATAGGCTACAGTAGTTTAAATCGGAACCCAGTTGTCTCAGGGGATGCGATTTATACCTGGGGTGGAAAGGGTAGAAATAAATTCTCAAGTGCTTTCCTTTAATTTAATGTTGTTATCATGTCTGCCTGTTAACTTATGTAAAGACTACCGATGATGGTGGTGATGTTGCTAAACAGCAAATGGTGGGGTTTTACTTCTTGACTCATAAGATATGTTTCAAGGAAAAAAAAAAAAAAAAGTCACGTGCTTGCCTGTTGGCTTGCACACAGGCACGCTTTGCCTTAAAGACTGTGGGTTTTGCCAAGGACAATCAGTGTGAGTGTTTCTATAAAACCTTGTAAGAAACTTTTCATTTCTAGAATTGGCTTCTCTTGGTCTCTTCCATGGGAAATATCAATTCATGTGCATTCACGAATCATCTTTGTCTCTATTGTTAAATGGATGTGTCTTCCCAGTGAGGAAGACAAGTGTCTGACTCTGGAAGCTGCGGGGCAGCGGCAGACAGAGGGTGAGAACAGAACTGCCAGCAGATCTGGCAGAGGCTCCCGTTGTGCTCTCCTGCCCCTTAACATGTGCTTTAAGTGAACCCCCTAACTCTGAACCTCCTGTGTAACATCACAACTCTCTGATCTTGTAGAGGACCGTAGGAACTTTCTTCATTGCCTGCCATAAACTTACTTTGGTCACCTGCAAGATGGTCCCTTGCAGGAGCTCCTAGTGCTGTTCAGACACTGCTTCGGCAGCACTGCCAGCTGTGGGGTGACTGTAAGCTGCCTGTAGCATAAGCCCAGCTTTTCCTGTTGCTGGGGAGTACTTATTTCTTGTTGGCGAATAGTACTATATATATGGTTTTCGTAAGGTTTAAGGATCTTGGGTTTTCAGATTTGGTCAATAAGTACAGAAGTCCCATCACAATCACTTTCACCTCTAAAACCTAATCGGGACACATCTGTACCAGAGAGTGGAACGACTCTCTTTAAAGTTGCATTCATCTGTCATAAAAAGCAAAATCTAATACCAGAACTGTAAAGAAAATTGTTCTGTGTTGCCAGTTCATGTCTTCAGAACAGGAGGGACTGTTTTCTTTAAATTGGCCACCAGATTTTGGTCTGACTTGCTGTTTTCTCAATGGGAATCTTGTCAAGTGTGGCATCCCTCTGACCTGTCCTCGAGTGAGTCAAACTTCGTAACTGGGTCAAGGACATCCATTGGTGAAAAATTCTGGGGCTTGTTTTCCAGGAAAAGCCCTGGATTCTGAATTCTTCCGGGCCTCCTGATACATGGCAAACTACTAAAACGGAACTGCTTGGAACAGGTATGCTGAATTTCAGATTCAGAAATTAAAATAGAGCCCTACCCTTGAAGCTAGCCTTGCTCAACCTAATGGGAATGAGCAATGCATGTTTTGGTATTGGCAGCAGGTAGTGAGTACCAGTGCAAATGTTGTGGGTACGTGACAGTCAATGTGCAAGAAGTTTTAGGTGCAGTAATCCAAACTTCCTTGAAAATGACAAACCTCTGTTTCTGTGGTGCTTGCCTTGTCGTTTCAGTCTCTCACTGAAGCTACTGCTTTA
This sequence comes from Elanus axillaris, assembly GCA_026212715.1. NCBI lineage: Eukaryota > Metazoa > Chordata > Aves > Accipitriformes > Accipitridae > Elanus > Elanus axillaris. The sequence goes on from JANZLQ010000030.1 coordinate 22,620,500, forward strand.
GGTTTGCTCTCTTCCATGCTGTCTTTGGGCTTATACTTTCAGTTAAATTTTTAAACGTCAACATTTTGAAAGATAAGCATCTATTTCCATCACAGATATTTAAATGAAGACTCAGTTATTGGAGTATCCAGAAATTTGTTGTTTTGAGACTTTTGGCCCAACCTGCCTAAACTCTGCACTTGGATGGGTGTGGGTTTTTTGCAGGGTTACAGCTAGGCGTTGCTTCTGTTATCAGCTGTAGGATATTTAGGATGGATTTCCAACAGGGACATGAAACTAATTTTATCATGTTGATTTTATCTTCAGTTGTTTCTGCATTGGTATTTCCTTGGTAATCTTCACTTTAACTGTTGGCATAAGTATTCTGCCATCCGGATTGGGCTTTGGTGTTAGAAACTTTAGTAACAAAAGTCTTTTGTTCCTGGGGTATTTAAAAACTGAGTGGTCATCCTTTAACCTCTTAAATCATGTTTAATGGTGAGCGATAATTTTAATTCACTCTTCCTCCCCCCCCCAGTTATTTTATTAAATAGTCTATGGTGGTGAGTACTTCAGAAAAACTCAGCTTAACTCCCGAAATGCTAATCTGCTAATCACTCTTGCTTTGTCACTTCCCTAGTCCCCCATGTGCCTCCTCTTACATACATAGTCTTTGAGTTAATAAATGACACACCAGACACATAACCCAGTATAGGCAGAAAAAGCTCCCTGAGAGAGCTGAAGCAACTCCCTCCCATGCAGTAAATTCACAGCTTGCTGAATGCTGCTGCTCTTCTGCTGAAGGCAGGACCAGAAAAACACTTTTTTTTTTTTTGGCGCCTGGATAGTTGTACGAATATGCCCTGGGTGCTTGATTTTCCTTCCCTACCTTCCCAGGGCCCTCAACAGTAACCATAATCGTCCTGGCTCCTGTTTCCTCCACCAGAAAAACCCATCAGCTCCTAGCTTGGAAATCATCCTGCTTTGCAGATGTGCTCCGTCCCAGGGCGGATGGCCCTCTCCCAGGCTGAACACTCCCCGGGTCGGCTGCGTGACCGTGTCTCTTCTTGGCCCTCTTGGAAATGATTAATTCTGATTACGTTGCTGCTCTGTATACAGTCAGGGCAGTCTCTTTTCTTATTTCGGGGATCAGTGTAGGAGGGCTGCGTTGCAGATTGCATGCCATTGTCTTTGGACATTGGTACATATGGTGACTCATCAGTTTAGTTTATATGTCAACTGAAAATTCAACTTGAAAGTTTAAACTTGTTTTAGGATGCTTACAACCCAAAGGTTTTAAATCGTTTTTTTTTGGGGGTCACAGTTAGCACGTAGACTCTCTTGCAGGGAGAGGTTAAGATGAAGTGGAAATACTTGTATTTTGCAAGGAAGCAAAGAGGATGGTGGCTTATTGCTGCAGGGCAGACAACTGGGGCTTTGCTGGAGGAGAGAGAGGTGAGTGGTTGCTGTACCCTTACCTACCACTGCCCTGAGGGGGCTGACTGGAAAACCTGAGGCTTTGCCACATGCCCCAGCGCTGAGAAGTGTTATATTTAGCTGATAGGTGGAGCGAATTAGAAGACATTCAGAGTGTCTGTAAAAAGGAACAGTCTGTGACCATAAGCTGGGAAAAGCAGCACGGAGCTGCCCAGTCGGGAAATCTTCAGGCACGGCGGCACCGGAGAGGTGGCAGACGTAGGAGAACCAGCCGTCCGGAAACCAAGAAGTGGGAATTCTGCCACGATCAAAGCAGGACCGAGCAGGAATATCGTCTTGCCAGCAGGTTCGCTTTGCCATTGTCTGACGGAGATGGTGCCTGCTCGGCTCCTGCTGGCGCCCAGCCTTTCTGTACTTTCCCAGGACAGAAGTATTGGCGTCAGAGATTTCCATGTGCAATTCAATTGCTCTGGTCGGACCACCCTTGGGTAGGCAGATTACAGTCAGTCGAAGCTATGTTGGTGGCAGCGCTACGTCTTTGCCATCTGTAGGTTCAGATATGCTGGAGATTAGGCCTGTTTCAAGCTGTCTCTTTCATGACCGTACCCTTCGTCTGATCCCAATCATTAAGAGATTAGGTTTCTTGAAATATCAGCATTTGTCGGCCCCCCTGGATGGAGCAAACCACTTAGCCCACAGATGCGGGAAGGCTTGAATAGGTTTTCAGTGTGAAAGAAATGCTGAGTTCCTAAGACGTATAATTTATACGGAAGAATAGTCTTTCACCTACAGAGTGTTGGTAAATGCTGTTTTTTGTACTGCGGTCAAGGGCATGCACCGATAAGCTGGTGGAAGAAGGAATGCGGTGACGGTAGGTGTTTCTTCTAGGGAACGAATATAATAAAAATAGGAATATGCTTGAAATGGAAAGCGCTGACTTATCAGAGCTTCCCAAATGCAGACTGGTTTAAAACTTTATTCTTATTTTCTTTGGGGACTGTGTTGCAGGTTTTGAGCCTTGTATTTTTCAAAATAGAGCCTTTGTCATAAGGAAAATTTCATTTATTAAAAAATCCCCAAATGGCATGCAAAGTGGAGAGTTTTTGATTCACATGCTGCACTTTCTGAGGAAGAGTGTCAAAAATAAGCAAAAATGAGGTTTTTGATGCTTTGGCAATTGAGGATTTGGCCAAAGCTTTGGAAAAGTAGTACAAAACATAGCGCACATGCTTTCATTTGTTCGGAGGGACTGCTGCCCAGCTTGATTGCTTTGTATTGGCAAACACGGAATTTCAGCGCAGATAAACACTGTAATGTTTTACCACCATAAAGAAAAAAGGCCAAGCTCTGGGTCCTGTATCTGAAACCAGTTCCCGGACTTGTGGGCGCGGGTCCTTCCTGCAGTGCTGGTCTCCTGTCGTGGGGCTGGAAACTCCTGTGATTTTATGCTCCTGGCCAGGATCTAGACCTAGATGTGTCTCAGTCTCTGCAGCAAAGCTGCAAGCGTTCATGACAAAGCTTGGTGTAGGCAGAATATGTGTGTGACTTGTTTATTAGGGAATTGTCTGATTATTTCAGACTTGCTTTGAATAGCTTTCACATTCTGGTCAAGCCTTTGTTTTCCCTGTTTTGTCACTTCTTACTGAAAATCCTCCACCTCAAATGATGTAAAATGTTCTTGTCTTTTTTTTTTTTTTTTTTTTTTTTTGTAGAGACTGTTCATAAGGATCGCCATCGTATGTACTCTGAGTACAAAAATGCATTCTTCTGTTTATTCATAGGATCACAGAATGGTTTGGGTTGGAAGAGACCTTTAAAGATCATGAAGTCCAACTGCCCTGCCATGGGCAGGGATGCCTTTCACTAGATCGGCTTCCTCAAAGCTCTGTCCAACCTGAATTTGAACACTTTCATGGGACATAAACTAGGCTGGATTAGGTCGTTTGGATATTTTCTGCGTTAAGGTAATAAAAAAATAATTCACGTTATCACATACAATTCTTTTGAGTTTTATTGGAATGAAGAGAATGTTGCCCATGTAAATGACGGTAGAATGGACATGAACGTTTTCTATAGGTAGGTTGTCTTATTTTCACCAGTTAATGTGAAAAAGCATATTTTCCTCTGAGAAAAGAGTTTTTGGCAAAGTTCTACTTACTCAGATCTGCAGAGGCGTAACAAACTGTTCTGTTGATTTCTCTGCAATGAGTTCAAATTTTTGCTTGTACAACTGAGGAGACTCTGACCCATGGCTATGCAAAAAGTATGCATGTTATTCTTATTTAAAATATCTCAAACTTTCAATACTCAAATTACTATTTTAAAGACACTTTTTTTTTTGTATCTGCAAATCCTCCCACATAATTTACTTTAAGTTTTAAGGCAGCTGTGATTGCCTTTTCCTGCTTGCAGCTGTTCCCTTTTTCTTGAAATTTAGACTGACTGAAGCAGTTGGTCTAGACATTATTGGTTCAGTTCAAGGGGAACTTGCTCACTGATCTTTCGGTGTTAACCATAGACAACGTGTATGTACACACATACCTACAGCATGCGATACGTATGTTTAGAAGTGACTTCATTGTGTGGTTTGGTCTACAAAGCCAAGGAGGAGAACAAGGCTGTTTTTGCAGGAAGATCTCACCAAATGTGATTATCTAAAACTCCAGTTCCACTAACAGTTTGCATCTGGCTGCCTGGGGAGGTAACTCAGCAGTTAAGCCAAGCAAAGCAAGGACTGGATTGCAGCAGTTTACATTTTTTTTTGCACTTGAAATTCCCCCTGTTTAACTTTACAAGTGGACTGGAAACTTAAAACTCTCTCTAGAAGGGGTGATCTCCAAACCTTGTTGTCTGATACGGGTTCTTGAACTTAAAGAATAACTGTTACCACATCTCTAAAATTCAGCCCATAAATAAGGAGGCTGGGAGCCTCCAGGGATGCTGGTACAGGGCTACGCTGTATGAACAGGGTTCTTGGCAGGATTGCTTTTTGTGCATTTGCACAGGAGGGATGGGGATGCAAGGAATCGAACCCCAAACAAATCAGTATTTTTGAGAGAAAAATGTTTATTGAAGTTGGCTTTACTATAGGTGCCAAAGCAGAAGTGCATTGGCTTGGACACAGTGCTGTATAGCTTCTCTTACGTCTGTATAGTTGCTCTGGATGTGCTGTGTGCTGCTGCAGCCAAGGTCAGATGTAGGTCATGGGGGGGTTTTGCGTGTACAGACTATCTATAGCAGTATATAGCAGAAGCATCTGTGAGCTATAGAGCTTTGCCATTATCACATAATGATTTGAAACACGACTCTGGCTTAAAAAAAAGCACACACTTTCTCATCATGTTGGCTGTTCCAATGTGTAATGGATATTCTTAACTGCAACAGGAAAGCATATACAGTAATTAAAACACAGAACAGAAGAATTAGTCAAATTTGGCACAAATGCCCGAGAAAGCGTCTGCTTTCACTGTAGATAGAAATGAAGCACTATCCAAAATTACTTTCAAAGGTTTTAATTACATCTGTTTTAATTTAGGATGTGAAATACAGGATATTATTTTTTAATATAAATTTAATTCATGGTTAATCTGCAGATTGCAATACCCTTCCAGTAGGACTGATGTACTTGGAGTGGGATAATTGAAAACTTCCCTTTCGAGCTGTTAGTCTGTCACAGAGCTTGCTGCCCAGAACCGTGTGTTCTCTGTGTATGTGCAACCGGTGGTGGTGGGTCATTTAACAAAAAAACCCAACACTCTCTTGATGTTAATGGAAGTGCATTATGATACAATAAGCTTTTCATATTGTAGATATGTAAACCAGCCATCAAACCATAGTAACTTTTCCGTAGCCTTTTTTTTTTTTTTTCTTTTTCCTTCGGAAATGCACACAGTAAGACTGGAGAGTAGTACTTCTCAAACTAGTCTAAAGCTGACCGCTTGTAAATGAGAAAAACAACATGCTTGAGCTAGTCAACGTTTTTTCTCTAATTAACCTTTCCCAAATAAGAAAGGGACCTTGTGTGTGCGTGCATGCGTTATTTCATGTATTCTGTACTGTTTGATGGCTGTGGGAGTCATGCGCCGGTGAAGAGTGAGTTCAGATTGCTCCCAGTGAGAGAGTGCAAGGTCCAGGCGAGGGAGGGACGGGCAGTCTCGCAAACCTGGCGGCTCACGGAAAGGATTTGAAGAGTGTCATTTGAAAAATTAGAGCTGCTGTATAAATCAGTACGTTCAAACGCTCTAGACCTGACGGATTTGGGAAGATTATCTGAATGAATTCCAAACACTACTGGCCACTGTATCGGATGAGTTGTGAAATAAATAGCGAGTTGGGCAAGAGAAGCAAGAAGAAAAGGTCATCTGTTGTCTTCCACTTAAACAGGCAGAGGAAGGGCAACCAGGAACCGCTGCGGAGTGAGCCTTGGTTTTAGTCCTCATGTAAACACATATATGCCAACGAATAAAGTAACAGATTTAAAAATAGAAAATGTGTGTATTTGAATAACAGAAACGGGAGTTAAAAACTATGTATCTGGGTAGCAGAATCATGGGTCTTAACTAGTTTAGTTGTGTAAATGTGGAAGTCGGGCCGGAAAAACTGGAAAGACTTTTTTTGTCAAAATTATAGTATTGGTAGAAGGAGGAGACTGCAGTTCATAAAACGTGACTTGATTTTGGGGTAGTAACATATAATATTTTCTTGTGAAATCTTACTTAAAATACCATTTTAATTGACTACTCTGTGAAAGTTGGCACACTGACTGAAACTGAAAACTGGCAAAAAGAAAAAGAAAAAAACCCTCTCAAACCCAGAAATGGATGGCAGTAATGATATACAAGGTTAGGGAGTGTTATCAAGTGGGCATTGTAATGCTTTTCCTATCTTATTTTAATGTATCTTAACGTAGGGGTGTGGGATACGGATACATCGTGACACACTCTATGAGCTCTCTTCCACTTTGTTGTGCTTCCCCCCCCCCCAGGGGTAATCAGCTCTTCACAAACAGCTTACCCTCTTGCTGTGAGCAGGACCTGAGGCTGTATGTTTTTAGCAGGGTATTGATTTTTGTCAGAGGAGTGGCTACACCATTGGTTTCGGGATCACGTCTCTGAGAAGAGTTTGATCCATTTTGTGTGTGTGCAGATTAGGAGCATCACTTTTAAATGCCTCCAGCAAAACTTTAGTCAATCAGTGATGTTGTACTGGAGATCTTTATTGTAAGAGCTCTTCTCCACAAATAAGAGGCTCGGGAGAGCTGAATTTCTCATGTAATTACTTCATGTGATTGCAGAGCTAGGAGTTTAAGTACATAAGAAAAACCCAAGAAATGCCAGGCGACTTCTGATAAAATCCTGAGCGTGTGGCAGTGCTGTCCCTTGATGCAATTGTTGTCCCATGATGTATCTGTTAGAGTAGGAACAAGGTGTTAAGGATGATTTTGTTAGTCTCGCACCTTCTTAGTATTTTAGTAGCTGCAGGTAGCATCACTGTGATAGCAGGTGATCATTGCTCTTCTCGGTCTTTAAAAACATTACTAAAAATGTAGTTGCGTTGCCAGTAGATACTGTCTGCCACGGTTGCCAAAACCTGGCACTTTTTTCTGCTATCTTTGCTTTGTGGACCGCAAGAGAGAAGTTTACTGTCACGTACGTTCAGGCAAAGAGGAGAGTGTGCTGTGCTGAAGGGAAGAACGGAGAAGATTCAGTGGGTGTGGAGGTCCTGTCCCTTGTTTCTGAAGACCCTTGGTCAAAATGGGGACCACTGATTTATTCTCCAGACTTGGTTTAATTATGAAACCAAGGAAATACTGAGTGCGCGCTTCAGTTTTTCTATTGTATCTTGGGAACGTTGGGTTCACTTTTATTAGCTGATGGAGATTTAGAAACCTGGCAGCCTGTACTTCTTGGGAAGATGCTTTCTGGGAAAGAAAGATAGTCAATGATGGTAGAAGAACAAGTTATTCTAACTCTTTTTGGCTGTTAAACGCATGTTTTACTTGAAACTGGTTGCTAAGTCTAATAGCAATGAAAGACAGAGCAAAAGCCACCCGACTTTCCTTTTCCTAATGCCTTAGTCCAGCCCCTGGAAGCTTAAAGCCGTTGTAATACTGATACATCCTCAGGCAGAACCCTCAACAAGGCCCATTTTGGAGAAGAGAATATACCTAGGCCATCATTTTAAAGCTAGTCCCCTCCAAAAGCTGACAAACAAACCCTATGTTGTATTTGAAAGTAACTAGAAAAAAATCATACTGCCTAGAGAAGACTCAAAGGAGTCCACAGAGACCATTAAATAAACCCAAACCAACACTCCTCCCAGATAAACACTCTGTGCAGTCACTGTCCCCTCAAAAGGGAAGAGACCAACAGATCTAAAGTAATAGGGGACATATTAAAAATAATCTGCTGGCTAGAAGTTTTGACCTCTGGTAGTAAACTTGTAAGTACTTCGTGCTGCCTGCAAATGCCTCGAGGCTTGGCTGCCTGGTGTGCAGGGAATAACCCTGCCGAAACGGGAAGGGGGGGACTCCAGCCTGTGCTATGCACGGAGTTGAGGGCACAGGGATCCCGCTGTGTGTGGCAAGCTCTTCACAGCAGACCAGAGGTGGATTTGGGTTGTGGCCCTGGTGCATTCTCCCGTGGGCACCTGGAGAGCGCGTGCTTGTGCGTGTGGCCTCAGAGTTACCCGTTCCCGTGCTAGATGTTTGCTTCTCCCTCCGTTTCCACCTCTCGCCCCGTACATCCCCTTCTAGAACAACACGGGAAGCACTTGAGTATACTCCGTTGGCGTCTCTGTTGTCTATGAAGAGATCTACTGCATAATTTTCAGGCAAAGTGGGCATTACTCCAGTTCTTGACTTCTCCTGTTCCCCCATATCCTCTGCTTCCATCAGTTTTGCAACAGATGGAAGGGAATGGGATGTCCCAAGACTTGACTACTTTTGAACAAGCAGCACGCAGTTAAATGCATTTAAATAGGCGACAAGCTTATTAAAACTATCATCCCTCCTCAGACACTGTTTTATTCTTACTGCAGTGGCCTGTATATGTGCAAACTGACGATCAGGATCCCTTTTGTTCTATACTGTGTATGAAGCAAAACCACAGACCATGGCCGAAGGAGCCTAAACTTCCAGTTGGCAAATATAGCATGTCACTGGGTGATATACTAAACTATTTTTCTATAATAGCATCCGCTATGAATTTCCTGCATTCTTCTCATTTAAGAAGCCTTAGAACTTAAAAAGCCCTCACAGAATAAAACAAAATGTCACAAGCAATCCCTCTTTCTTCTCCTTCCTCCCTCCATTGCCTGGAAAGGGTGATCTGCCATTGCTGTGAAAGTATGATGAAAAATACGGGTTAATCTGTTGCAGTATTGAAATATTTAATATTAAATGCAACTCGGAGGTCCTCACTCAAAGATTTCATTGCACTGTTGTTTTTGTTTTTACCTTGCTTTACCAATCGTTGCATTATCACCTGCTGTACACCTCCTCCCCCCCAAAAAACCCCATAAGGCTTTTTTAGTAAAAGCAGGTAACTTCACAATGATTATCAGATGTGCCTTATGTTTGTACTTATGTTGACTGTTCTGTATATTTATTTTAAAATAGCCATCTCTTATCATAGTAATAGTGTTGCGGAAGGATGTGTTAGAATAGTTCCTGAGCACCCAAGAACTGCTGAGGCAATCTTGCCTGAATTTTTCTTTTCTCAATTATCAGGATTTTCTGTTAGTGAAAAAGAAGTTGCTGCTGCTACCTAAGCTGAGAAGAGCTTGTAGATGTTAATGATCTTTTAGTGCATAGACTATAAACAGAAAGGAATCTGAAATAGAAATCTTCTGACTGCATAATACAAGAAATAACCAACATCTAGTTCCAATAACTGTTGAGGCTCCTATTTTAGGCCTCTTGCGGCTGTGGTGGTGTGTTGTTATTTTGCCTTAGTGCATTATTTTAGAGATGCTTGTCTGCACCTCTGCAGAGGTGAAAGGCTGCTTTACATAAGCCAACACAACTGCTTCATTGTCTATTGCTCTTGCTTGAATTTGATCTTTGAACTTGTCTCGTTTCTTTTGCATTTAATATCAGCAAACGTAAAGGTGACAGGGGCGATCTCCAGTGTCAGGTAGTTCCGTTGTTAGAGGAGGTCAAAAATTGAGGGTGGCAAGATGTGGGGGAGCCCTGAACTTCTGGATGTCCCCAAAAGTGCAGGGCGATGTTGACGGAGCAATGTTCAGTGGTGGTCGTCGCTAACTGCTGCTTTCCTGCATTTATCTTGTTGGATAAATAATGAGTTCAGATCACGGTTGGCGTAATTCCTGTTGCCTCCGTGCTGTCTTGTGCGTGCTGTTACGGTTACAGTAAATTCTGCGTTTGCGGTGTCCCTCATGTCACAGCAGAGTTAAACTCAGGTGGCCGAAATGGTTAACTGCTGATGTTGTTAGCCCTTACCCTCCCTGGGAAGACTTCCTTTTCAGCTGGAACCACCTCCCGTGAAACTTCTCCTCCGTCACAGTAGGTCACAGCTCAGCCAGGCAAACCCCCACCCGTGTTCTTCTGTTCAGAGCAGCCTTGTCTTCAGGCTAACCCAGCCCGCTGCTGGGTGGGCAGCCTCTGGGGGTGAGGATGAGCTGTGTGCTGAGGGAATAACCACGGCGGTCTTCTGCATCGGTACTGCCTGGGTTCGGCTGTGACTGCCTTCAGCTTCTCCTCCCAGGAATACCATGTTTTGAAACTTGCTAGTTGTCCTGAAAGAAGAAAGCACAATCAAACCACAGCTGCACTGCATGTTTTGAAAGTCATGGAAATGCCAAGACTTTACTTGTAAAGTAGGGTTGTTTGCACGCCGTTTTTAATGCTTTTTGCAAAGATTCATAGAAAATACTGATTTAGGGGTGAGCAAACAGGTTGGGCTGGAGGAAGGAGCAGTCCATGTTTTTTCACAGTTTTTGAACTGATTGTGAGATTTATGGTTTGGGGATTTGTTGTCTCTGAATGGTTGGGAAAAGACAGGAATTGAAATCGTTCTCATTCTCTCTGAAATACTTCAGCATTTTCCTTTTATTTTTTTTTATTCCTTAAGAGACAGTCTTCAGCTTCAGAGTTTGCTCCAGTTTTCTAGTGTCGACGGAAGAACTTCAGACTGCTTTCCTGGTTTCGTTAACTAGTTTAGAAAGTTTTGTAAACTTCAGAATTCCTTATTTGGTTTTAGATTAGGTTATTTTTGGTCATTTAACTCAGAAATGGATCATAAAACCAAAGCATCCTATTGGAACCAGCATTTAATGCTCTATTTAATCTAGTCCTTTTTATTTGCATAGGCAAAGCTTAAACTATTTTCTTTTTTAGTCTCTTATGGAAGAGAGCATGTATGTTATAATACTTCAATAGGTAGAATCGCTAATCTAAAGTGATTTAAAGTGCTGTTAAGTCAAAAAGATTGTTTAAGGAATGGAAAGAAGGGAAAAAGGATTTAGCTTTCCCTTATAGCATTCATTAGGTCACTTTTGGTTGTTTTCCTTGTATTTTGGGAATCACTTTCTCTCTCTCTCTGAAACCTGTTTAATTGGTGGGATGAAGCATAATTTTTATAAAATTATCCTCTCTGACTGTAAAGACTCTGGCTTTGTTCCATTTAGGTTTTCTCATCTGTTGAGTCTGCTGAGCACAGACAAATACAGGCGAGACATGCAGCCTTTACTTGCAGTAACTCTGTCAGTGCAGGTTGCTTGCTTATGCTGTATTTATCTGTTCATTTCTCTTAGAGCTCATTAATCCGTCAGCATGACACAATCCTTCCAATGAGATTGTGCCAAATGTTACAGTAGCTCACCAGCAGAAACCTGCGTGCCATTTATTTTTCCAGAGATTAAGTAAGATCATTTTCCTGTCATCTAATAATTATGCCCAGTGCAGTCAAAATTCAGCAATGTTTTGTTTTTTTTTTTTTTTTTTTTAAGAGGAAATAGCATAGCCATTCAACAGTATTGCCTGAAAACTTAGTTCAGGCCTTACATACTTACTGCCTGACCCTCTACCCTGCAACACCTTGCTTCGAAGCAGAAGGGTAACGGTGGAGCGAGCGGGGGATAAGCCTGGCTTGGGAGGAGGAGCTGAGCACGCAGGACTCCAGCGGTATTTAGGACTGAGCTTCAGAGCTGCTCAAGAATTACTGCTGCTTATGACTGTTTGGCCTGGCGGACTGTCAGAGCTATTAACTTCAGAATAACATATCCTTGAAGAGAATGCAGTGGCTGGGGAGGAGGGGAAGGAAGAGGCTTTTTTCTTTTAATTGAAATAATGCCTCATTAACTTATGGAAAGAGAAGAGGCTTCTGCTTGACGTATGGGGCTTCCATAGTTCTGGGTGATATATAAAAATAGCTGGGAATGTGGAGCATCCAGCAGAACCTCAGGGTTTGGTTTGGGCTCCTTGAAGCTTTCAAAGCCTTGTAATTCTGCAGATGGAGCTTTGGGCTGCCCTTTGCAGCCGTGTCCCCAGATCGGTCTGAATTCCTTCAGATCATTTACTTTTCTTTCCCCAGTTCCAACGTATGTGTTGGTTTTTTTGTTCTTATGCTGTTTATTAAAAGCAAAACAACCCCCCTTCTTCCTACACTGCTTAAAATATTATGCATACCTGCAAGCATCTGGAGCTTCAGTTTCATATGCTGTGTTTTTTGTGAGCATATGTTCAGAAAATGACTCATGCAGAGCATTTTGATTACTTGTGAATCTCTCCATCTCGCTTTGAAAGCGCCCTGGCATTATTTAAATGGCCATTTTGGATGGTGGTGGCATTTATTAACAGAGTCTGAAATACAAGCAATGTTTTCTTGCAATCGAGACACGCAGATTCCAAAAGTCCTTTATTAATTTCAGGACTTCCCCCAAAACAAGCAGCTGTTTGACTTCAGCTGAAAGTGTAAAATGTTTTGGTCACCTCTTTCCTGGCATTGACAGAATTTTTGGACTTTTGCCAGAGAAACAAAGAACAATTGAATGTATGAAGAAGGATACAGTAAAGAAAAACAACCCAGCAAAACAAACAAACACCCATAGTAGGCTTTCATGAATCTGAGTCTTTGGTCTTTATGCTGCCTGTCCTCTCCTTTTTGTCTAAGCAATGAGGTTGTCCTAGGTTTGTATTAAAAATACTTTTTCTGCCTTCTCTTGTCCAGTTCTTTGGTTTTGTCTCTTTGCTCTGCTTTCTCCTGTGCTCGTGTGCAAGTTTCCTGTTCTTTCATTAACATGGATTTCTTTTTCACCTCCTGCTCAGAGCTACAATTCCTTTCTTTCTTAAAATCAATTTTTCTTTTCCCTCTTTCTCCTCTCCTGCTATTTCTTACATTCTTGGAGCTGTATATTCATTCTCCTTCCTCTTCTTCCCTGCACATGTGCCCTGGTTAGTTTGTCCTCTTCCCTGTACTCTTCCAAAATAGTCAACCTGCTGAAAAAAACCAACCCCAAAACAACACCCAAACAATAAAAATCCCAAACCTGGGGCACCCTACTGATCAGGTACTTCAGGTTCCTGACGAAGTGGGAATGGCTGTACACATGTAAAGCCTTTGACTTCCAACCTGAGTGAATACAATTACAGAAATCCTTTTTGTCAGGCTTCTAAATGCGCAAAATCTTAAGATCCTAGGAATAGGTTAACAGGGGAGAATCGATATATTAGAGGGGTGTCACCTGTGCTGCTAGCTATAGCTGTTACTGTGTCAGCATTTCCATTATAAATTTTTGCTTTCAAGGGTTTATAACTCTGCCTTTAAAATTCACTGCCGACTGAAACTTGGCATACAAGGACTAAGCCTGGAGCAAACTCTCCCCCC
>JANZLQ010000030.1:22642740-22663526 GCA_026212715.1 Elanus axillaris
TGGGACATCATGCCCAGTATGGAAACTGGGGGGGCAATAGGCCTGGGGGGGAATCGCTGCTCAGGAACTAACTGGGCGTCGGTCAGCGAATGGTGAGGAATTGCATTGTGCATCACTTGTTTTGTATATTCCAATTCTTTTATTATTACTGTCAATTTATTACTGTTACTCTTATCGTTATTAGTTTCTTCCTTTCTGTTCTATTAAACCATTCTTATCTCAACCCACGAGTTTTACCTTTTTCCTTCTGCTTGTCTCCCCCATCCCACTGGGTCGGGGGAAGTGAGCGAGCGGCTGCGTGATGCTTAGTTGCCGGCTGGGGTTAAAGCACGACAGGGGGTCAGGAGATGGTCAGATTTTCCATGGGGGCAGGTAAGGCATAGGAAAGACCAAGACATAAATTAAACTTTCTGGTTACTTTGAAGTATTGTACTTTGGTGTCTTGAAGTTGCAGTGTGAACATGTATCGCATACAGTGAATCTTAATTTTTAATATATCATTGGATAATGTTACCTTATTCTGCCAGCTCCTGTCCTTCAGAGATTTTTTTCCTTCAAGAATGCGGAAAGCAATCTCTTGTATGCAGAACACTTAGGATATTAAATGAGCTATCTTACTACTTTCTTGCTTCAAAGCATCCTTGTTTAGATTCAGAGGGGGAATAATGGAATCTTAATTCCTCCAATTTGAAAATGTTAGGATTAAAAAAGAAGATACACTGTTTGTTGGTGTTCTTCATTCCTTCAGAGCTGCTGCCAGCAGCATCTCTGCAACTTGATCGCTCTTCAAGAGAGAGCTGCAAATGAAGTATCTGCAGGCTTTCCAAAATGAAGCTAGATTAAAGGAAGAAGGTGTTTTTCTTCTCTCTCTTTCTCTTCATCCGTAAAGCAGAATGTTCTGCCTGTTCTTTGAAACACTTATTTCAGTGATAAGGACGTAATTATATAGCTCCTCAGTGCTTATGTAAATGCATTCAGCAAAAAATTTTGGAAACTGGACTTCTCCTCTGTCAGTCTTCATTGCCTCATGCATTTTGTTTAAACTAGAGATGCTTTTAACTTTGCTTGTCAAAAAGAGCAGGGGCGGAAAGCTTCTGTTTTTCACTAACAATATCACATAACGATGCTGCTGATAGATTTCCAAAAATTTTTACTGGAGAGGCAGGGGAAAAGATCTACATCGTGGCAGTACCGGGGCAGAGGGCACGCTCAATTGTGTGGATTTTTTTTGAGGTTAGAACAGAAGTTTCCAGGCGCACTTGGGGTGTGGATTTTGGGTGGTATAGGCAGGTGCATTTGTTCTGCTTTTTGCAAGGATGGGCGAGCAGACCTCGTTCCCACGCAGGCCTGGGCTTGGTCGCATGCAGCCCCCAAGCCTGGACGTTGAGGCAGCAGCTCCTGGCTGCCTTCTGGAGAGCAAAAGTGAATTGAGGTTCTTGCTCTGCATGTATGTTTGGAGTAGCTTAGGTACCGTATTTTGGGAATTCGTCGGTTAGAAGAAATCAGAGGAAGGAAAATATTTAAACTTTGAATTTGGATTCAGTTTTTCAAGAGTTACCTGGTGCTTTTCCCCAGCATTTAAGTATGTTGCAACGTTACAAAAGCTTTCTGTGTGTCTCTTCCTGCCTTTGAGACGGGCTTTAAGTATCCATTCTGAGGCTCCAGGGATCTCTTGGCATGGCTGTTTCCAGCTCATCGTTTACTGCAGTGCCAAGTTATCCTCAGGTACCCCATCTTGTTTGCTTGAATTACACTTTGTTCATTTCTTTTCTGGATTCATATTCAGAGTGAGAATAAAATTCCCTACCCCAGTCAAATTTTGGCAGCTGATTGTCTTATTTAAAGTGCTTCCATATTTCTGGAAGAGATACCATTTTGTGGACAGTAAATTGTGGATACGTAATGCCAGAATACCTGTTTTGGAGAAGTGTATATCACCATGTAGAAAAACAAACTTATTCCAGTTATGAACTTCAGGTTGCGACGTAAGAAGGTTTTGCTAAGAAAAAACATCCCAACTTCTAATGTTGTTATAGTCACTGTGAGTCAGCTTGCAGAATTATATGCTCTGTTACATGAATACATTCAAACTGCCCATAGTACCAAGGGGTCTAAAATGTCCTTTAAAGTTGAATTTAGATTTGAACTCTTGTAACTTCTTGGAGGTTGTCAAAAAACAATGAAAAAATCAATGTTCAGCTCCTTGGTGAACCGAGGTGACAAAGGAGTTTGAAATCCGATGCCATCTGTTTTACTAGATCCTGCCGTAAAACAACATCAACAGACTGTGTCGATCTGGAAGGGCTGCTTGATATATTTTCAGTTGCCACAGAACAATCCATTCTTGAATCCTTCTATCTGTATTTCCTGGGAAATACATTCTCATCCAAGACAAAGGAAAATGTTACACATGGAATAAAACTATGCTGGGATGTGATAGATCTTTGAATCTCAAAGCATAATATTTTGGGGGATGTGATAGTATATCAAAGAGAAAATTAATTATGTAGTGATTTTTCCTAACACCTGGAGCTCATGCTGTTGCTACTTCTGCTGCTGGCTAGCTGTTGTTTTTCATAAATCACTCTGTAGGAAAAAAATTAAATCCAGTGAAATGATGGAAAAAAGAAGTAATGGCTAGGAAGGAGGAAAGCAACATCTAAATATTTAACTACCACCCAACAAGTTCAGAATCTTCAGGAATTTCCATTTTCCTTGGCTTGTTTCCTTGGCTTACAGCTTGGGAAAGAAACCTGCCTAGATATCTGGGGTTGAAAAATAATAATCTCAGCCTATGTTCTGGATACCTTCAAAACAAACAAACCCCAACAAAAACCAAAACCAACCCAAACCAAAACAACCTCCAAAAAACTAATAAATGAATTAAACCAGAAATGTCTCCGATGATGTGCTTTATGATTTAATCTTTGACTTTAATGAAGGCCTCTTATCCATTCCAGGCACTTCCATTGATGCATGCAAATGAGGCCATTCAGCGAGGTCAGGGTATTTTCTTTCCATTGTATTTTGATCCTGCCAGCTCTCATATTAGCATTTGGTTTGCACATACAGGTCCTGGGGAGCTACTCTTTGTAGCACCTTTTTGAAACAATGGTGGGGCATCAAAAAGGACAAGAGGGATCTTAATTCCTAAACATATGCCTCTTTCAGCCGGATTCATGAGATGTGAAGTAAGCGGCAGCATTATTTTGTATAGATTTTATTTTTTCCAACTCGGAGACCACAGAGTTTATGTGAGCAGGACTGCTGTCAGCTTTTACACCCATAATAACCACTACTTACAAATGATTTTTGCATGCTGTGCTCTTTGACTTCTGAAAGTGCTGAAGAATCAAGGTCTAAGAAAGTAACAAAATAAAGCTTCTAATACCATGTTTGTTTTCTCTGCTTGGGTTTTTCAGCAGACATTGATTTATTTACTAGGATAGTAGTGGTGCCTCTAACACGTTTCTGCTTCAATGCTGATTAGGAGATTACTTGTTCTTGTTTTCAAATATCTTTCAAGGAAAGTAAATGCAAACATCAAGGACCACGATAGCTTTTCTAAGAGGCTCCTCTGCTGTCGTCTTTTCTGTGACATTTTCTGCAATTAGATGTATTATTTGGCTTTGATCATTACCAAAGAATGTAAAGGATGACCCTTGATTTTACTATGTGCATTGTTGGTCCCTGGGAGAGTACCACCATAAATACATTCATTTATTTCAGTGAGTTAAGTATAATCTTTGCCTGTATATAGAAGGAAAACACTCTCAAATGTCTCTTGTAGTGGAGCATGGGAGTTTTTTTAAATTTGTTATGCTTGAGAGTGAGGAGGGAATGTTATGGTTGTCACTCCCTGCTGCTAGAATAAACACCTGGACTTATCAAAGCATTTGTTCTAATCAGCAGGAGATGTTTATCTATGAAAAAGTTCTCTTGTCTTATGTATTGACAATGAATTATATATCTCTACCATGTGTATAGGAAACACTGTTCTTTTCCACTGCCTGAGATAAATGCCCTGTGCTTCACCCCCAGATTCCTGTGTAGGGATTATTCTGTGGTCATGTGGGAGACAAGTCAGAAAAAAGATACTAGTTCGGCGTTCCTTGTGGGCTGACTCCTTTCCTTTCTGTCTTTATGTTGCATTAAATTTGTAACCTTATGCTAAACGGTGAAATTCTTCGTGCTGGTATAAAACAGCATCCCTCCATCATTCCACTGTATTTCCTACCAATGGATGCTGTTCCATGAAGTTAGTTTTGTAGAAATGTTGAGATGAGGGAATTGGATTCTTTAGAGCAAGGCCAATGAAAGATGATATGAAACACAGTTAAGCTATATTAATGTAATAACTGCCTTCATAAAACATGTATTAGGTGTGATTAGAAAAAAACTGAGTAAAATCTAATATATTACATTTCTATTTGCAGTCATTGCAGTTATGTATTAGTTTTACTAATCGTAAACCGAGAGCTTTAATTTTTGATGGGAAACCCCCTCATCTTAAACCCTACAGCTTTCTGCTTTTCTTGCACTTCTAATAGGAGATCCCCAATGGTTACTTAGAATTGTCTTGAAACTTGTATCAGCCTTCCTTACCTGCCTGCCCTCCTTATTCTTCACACACTGCGTTCCTTGCTGCAGCGTTGCTCATATGATCCTCCTGAGTCGTCTTTTCTGCAGGCTGAACGATCCCAGCTCTCTCCGTGTCTCCTCATAGGACAGAGGTGCCTGGGATTATTCCTGCCCAGGGGCAGGACTTGGCATTTCCCTTTGAACTTCATGAGACTCCTGTCACCCCATTCTCCTGCCTGCTGAGATCCCTCTGAAATCTTTTCCAGGATTACTTGCTCCATCACTTTCCCAGGGATCGAAGTGGGGGCTGACTGATTTGTAGTTGCCCAGATCCTTCTTCTTGGAGTGACGTTTGTTTCCTTCTGGTCCTTGAGAACCTCTTCCAGTTGTCATGACCTTTAATAGATTATTGAGAGGAGCCTCAAAATGGCATTGATCACCTCCCTCACCACTTTTGGGTACGTCATATGGGCCCCAAGGCTTGACTATATAGAGTTTGTTTAAAACCCGAGTCTCTGCTCACGTCAAACCGACTGGTGAGATGTACGGTGCCATCCTCTAAAACAGTTCCTGGGTGCAAGCTCCTCTTTGGTGTGCAGCGTACACATGCTCGTATGCTTGCCCGCGGTTTTATTTTTCCTTTGTTATTTATCTTTCAGCTTTCCTTCGCTTATACAATAAAGGACCATTATTTGCTTGCCAATTTCTTTAGCCCATTTAATAAAGGTGTAGGTTAACTCATATACTTGTTGGGCTTTTCCAAAGAGACTATGGCACCTCCTAAAACGGTCTGTGGAAACCGTGTTAGAACATGTCCCAACTCTCTTTTGGGCTGAACACTTTGGATTTCCTTTCCATGCAAGCTAGGTCAGGTAGGTCGAAGGCTGGGGGAGCTGATTTGTGCCTGGGGCTTGACCAGCCAGAGGGTTGGACTGCAGGTGTGGTGGGTGTGCAGACCCTGAAAATCAAATTGCTCTTGGTTCCCTGGTTTGGAGATAAACTGGAATTACAAGTTGTCCATCTACACTCTTATTCCCTTTTTTGGGGGGCATTAGGTGTAGAGGGTCTAGGGGATGGTGCAAAAAATGCTTTAATACCTACAGGCAGTGGACCTTGCTTGTTGTGGAGTGAAACCACATGCTGTTGTGTAGTGAGGTGCAGTATGTTACTGTTTCTCCTGGAGCCTGAATTACCTCTTTGAAATTATACCAGCTCGATAAGCAGAGGCAGTGCATCACAGAAGATGGAAGTTTGTCCTGGGGAGTCTCTCCCTGAGGGGACAAAGGACTTGAAAAGGCAAACTGCCATTTTTGTGAGGTTTGCTGTGAATGCTCTCGGCTTTTGAATGCTCTTTCTTACCAAGAAGATCCCACAGCAGCTCCTGCATACCAGCATGGTTTTGTTGGAAGCCCAATAGTCTGTTGTAAAATGGTTGAGAAGGGCAGCTGTTTTAAAAGCCTGTACCAGGCTCAACCTGCAGAAAGATGATGAAGAGTACTTCAGCCATGTGCCACAGGTTGTGTTGTGAGAAGGTACACTCCACTGAATTGGTTATTAAAGGGCACGGCATCAAGAGCTATCTACTCCTTACATAAGAGATTTTGTACATAGTTATTAGGCTTCATTACCTGGGTTTTAAGTAGATGTGTAGGGCGTGTGGATCAGTTGTCACCGTCTAAGAACAACTCTTAAAATGAAGGCAAGCAATTTGTGCTTAATGTAGTAGAAAAAGGGGGAGCCAGTAGGAGGACTGGCAGGATGAAATAGGGGGAATGTGCTTGAGGCGGTAATCCAGAAAGATGATTTTTGCATTTGCATTTTGAATGGATTTCAGGGGGCAAGATTGCTTCTGTCACGGCCAGAAGGAAGGAGATTATCTCGCATCTCGGCAACAATAACGAGGGCCTAGATGAGCGGTTTGGTTTTATGAATAGGAAGGGAAGGCAAGGCACTAAAGATGTTAAAGCAGGCAAGATTTTTAGCCCGTCCTAGGTGCATGGAGGTGGGCAGAGGACAAACCCGAGGTGCCACCCTGGCGTCACGAGAAAGAAGGGATTGAAAGTGGAGAAGGTGAAGGGCAGCTGCATGTTCCTGTCCGTATCAAGGTGCATTTTGGTTGACCTGCGGGAAGTTCCCTTGAGGAATTCAACATTCAGATGTCTCTAACTCAACATTGTTTGTAGTATTATGTTATATCGGTGTCTCAATTCTGCAGTATGTTTACAAACTGAGATTTGCAGCTTGCTGCAGCCATGCCCCATGAGAGTGTAGCTCACTCTTTCTTTGTAGAATAGGATGCTGATCAGAGTACACCTTTGGTGAAGCATTGTGTTTCGTCCCCCGGTAAGGGAAATGGTGTGTATGAAAATCTAACATACTAGAGTGCAGCCTATGCTGTGGAAAAAAAAAAAAAAAGGATGCTACTTCAAAGGGTAAAAGCATGAGCTTCTAAATGCAAACATTTTGGCTTCTGGTTAAAATACTAGGTTTTTGGTTTTGTTTTTTTTTAATGTCTAAAGAAAACCTGAAAATTTTCATAGAAAGCAAATGTATTTTGTGAAAAGCATTGCTTACGAAGCAGCTCAGTTTTCTGTTAGAGAGCCAAAAGTCTTTTTCTGCCCATCCTCTTTTAATTCTCTATTCCCTGTTTGTTTTCAGCATTTGTAGACTGGCAAGGAAGCTTCTGGTGTCTTATGTATTTTCCACGCTACCGTTTCTATTTCTACTATGAGAAATTAGCCTTTAAAGCAGTGTAACAAAAGATCTTCTTGCAGTGTTTTTGGTGGGCTGCAAATAAGTTGGAACCAATAGAGAAAACAAAGAGCAGAATAGTCATTTTTCTCATAAAGTTCATGACGAGTAGGAAATGGAGTAGAAATTGTGTGTTACAGAAGGCTTTTCACTGTTGCAGTTATGATAAGCCCTAGACAAACACGTGGTAAAGATGATGCCTCTTAAGGAACTTTTCCACTAAAGCTGGTTCTTGTTTTGGAAAGGATTGCTTACATTGATATAGCTTTAAATCTTAAAATATATGTTCATTATTAAATTTTCTTCCTGAAAATTCTTTTGGCTTATTAAAAGGAAATTTTTTCAAGTAATATACTTAATCATTTTACCTGCTGTCTTACCTTTACCTTGTCAGGCAGCTTGGATTAAGAAATTCAACTGGTTTTGCTTTATGGCTTTTTTCCCCGCCCTCACAGAACAGTGGTCTTTTGTTTGGGCTCTTAGCACTTCAGGTGAAAGATTTTAAATTCCTGTAAACCTGTCTTTCCACTTATTGAAGCGGTTTGTGAAAATATTACTTTTCACAGTAAGATTTTTATAATTACAGTGTATTTGCTTTCTCTGTTTTCTCCCCGCTTTCTCAAAGTACTCATTTCTTCTGTAGGAGGATACTTTCAGTGATAGATGCGCTGGGTTTTTTTCTGTGGTAACAGGTCTTTGATCACCTTGACTATATGTGAAGCAGCTTACAGCAGCACGTAGCCCAGGGCTGAAATCTGTATGTATCAGGCCTGCTGTATTTTTTCCTGTTTTGAGGGTAGTTCGGGCCTGTGAACTAGCAGAAAATCTGGGTGCCATCTGGACTTGCTCTCTCTGCTCAGGCGAGGTCTGGGAGGCTGGGAATTCTGCATCACTCCTAGAGGGAGTGTTGGCTTGACTTTTTTTTTTTTTTTTTTAATTGCAGTGTGGGACAACTCCAAGTTTTTCCCAGGATTGTGAAAGCACACAGTCTGCCTTTCCCAAATCTTTTGAGGTTGCCTTTGTTTTTCCTCAGCAAGGCCATGAAAATCACTGCATAATGAGCTTGGTTAAAACATTAATGTCAGATGTGACTTGAATAAACCCTGGAGGTAACCTCACATGAAGCCTACTTATTTACTTAAACTAAATGAAGAATTAGTAAAATGATAAGTTGATTTCACTGAGGTTTTCTAATCAGTTGAAAATGTTTCTTTATTTCTGGAATGATAATGAATAATCGCAGAGAATCATTCCGAATACCTTTGTGTTTTCTCCTCCCAAAATACGAAATCACAAATACGAGGACAGTGCGTATAGAAAAGAGACACTGTCAGAGTATGTAATTAGTGGGAGGGAAAAAACCACCATTAAACAAACCCAATATTCACCTTTTCCTGAATGTTTGCTTTGGATTCAGGGTTGCAGTAAGTCCTGTTGTATGTGTACGTCGACGGATTCTGTGTCACAGCAGGAATATGCTAAATACTTATCCTTGCTTTACCCAATACAGCTGAGGACTTCACTTCCTTGAGAAAATGATGATAGCATTGTGTCCCTGTTCTCTTGAAAGAAATCAGCATTTGTCATTTACATATGGATATATTGTTATTCCAGACACTTTCAACCGTATCCATTTTCTGCAGAAGACCGAGTCGCAGAGGGGAAGTGCGTTGATTGAGAAAGCAGGACAGGGAAGATGATGCCTTGACTCTCCTTTCTCCTCCTCTCACCCCCTCCCCAAAGTACCACGAATTAATGAATGTTTATTGGTTATCTGCTTGCAGAAACAGCGTTGATAGGTAGCACTTAGGTTTTACTGTAAGTTAAAATTAAGTGTGGGTAGCAGCGGGTAAACTGTGGACTTCATTGTACTACCCTATTACCATAAAGGCCTTGTGCTCTGTGGATTTACAGTGGATTTTTAACTGATGACCCCCTCATGATAATCTGAATGACAAAAAAGCAGCTTACATTTCTATTGCTAAGAACAAAGCGGGAGAATTCCTGGCTCACCCCTACTGAATATGGTTTGTTTTGCTTTCCCCTGAAGCTGGGGCATGGAGATGATCACAGCTTGGAGCAGCTGCCCTGTGGTAATGACATTGCTGTTTCTTCTTACTCAAATTGGGAGGGGGGGTTGCAGGCCTAAATTTCCTATTTGATGAAAATTCAGCAAAAATAGCTTTGGAAATAACCCTATAGAAATATTTCATGCAGTCAAGGTACTTATGCTAGCCTTTTGACACTACGTTTGACTCTTAGAACCTTCAAAACGTGGTAATTATTTCTGGTGCTAAATTTCGATGACATTAGAGGTCTGGAAGAGAACTGTTCAAGTGTCCACTTCCAGTGTGCTAATGGAGCACACTCATTCTGGTATGATAATCTTATCATATTGATGTGTCAAACTGACGGGTGAAGGTTTTCCTGTAATCTGAAGGGTTGTGTTTGGTGTTTTTAATACATATTTTTGAGAGATCGCTTTGTCTTTTTAAATGCCTGGCGCTGTCTTTTAGTGGGACAGCACTGTTGGCCTCCTTTGCAGCAGAAAACCTTTGTACGTTGCCACCATTAATGTATTCCACTGAGCAAGGCAGCAAGTGTTAAGATGTGATCTGCTAATATGCTCAGGCAGGAGGCTCTTCCATACATAGAATACTAATTGTCAAAATGAAAGCCAGTGGTTTTGCTTCCTATTTCTTAACACAATCTTTTGTGACCCTGACCGTGCAATTATATCCAAAGGAGAGATGTCTCAATTTGTCATTGGGGTAGCTTCGGCAATGGGGGTTGATGCAGCAGTCACGAGGGAAAAGTGAGCATGCTGTAGCATCAAAGTTCATTTGATAAGTTTTAAGTGATAACTTTTGCTGATCCACCAGCTTTTTACTAAGACTTGTAATGTTTTGCAATGTTGTAGCTTACATCAGCTTTCTTCCCTACAAAGACCCGAGGTAGAAGAGTTGTCTGTTTGCCAATATCTTGTTTTCTTCAGAGACTCTTGCCTAAAATTGTGGTTTGTTTTTTTTAACTTTTTTTTTTTTTTGGTGTCGCCCCCTCCCCCTCCACCCCCCTTGCTGCAGGCCATGGAGAGGTACTAACATTTTCAAGTATTCAAAGCTATTAATATGGGGTTGATGAGGCATTAATAAAGGTAAATATTGCTATCATCTGATGATAAGCTAGCAATATGGTAAGAAGGAATAGATCAGCCAAGCTTCCTCTGCCTTCTATTTTTAGGACTTGAATTTTCATCTGCTTCAAAAACTTCTCTTCTTGCTCTGATTTTTTTTGTTTGACTTGCAACTTTATGCTGTTGCCTGTTTAGCTTGCATGCCCATGAGTTATTTTCTCTTCCTTTACATTCTTCAGGTGCTTGAAGACGGAGTGAGTCAGTGTTTTGCAGGTGAAGGTTTAGACAAGTTATGGATAAAATAATAATAAAGGCTCTGTCGAGATTTTTATCTCAGCACAGCAGAGGCAGATGGTTGAAAGACAAAGATGAATCTGGGTGGTCTTGATGTCAGAGACTGCCATGAGGATGGATGTTCACAGCTGGGGGATAGGGAGAGAAAAAAGATCCTGAAATTCTGAAATAAGTGTATTGGCTTTAGTTCTGCTGTGCAAGAAACCTGTCTTATTTGAAAAGTAATCTAACTAGCTATTTTAGCATTGCTTATCTTAAAAGCAGCAGCAGGTAACAGTACCGTAGTCGGGAGTACCTCGCTTACTGTGGGAGCAGAAAAACTGTGATGCAAGTGTAAAGACCTGCTGGAAGTTAAGCCACATCACCCCTTCCATACACTTATTTGTTTTTAATGAATCAGGTCTTTAACAAATGAGATTTGGAGTATTTCAGTGATATGGAGAAGTTTATGGAAAAGTGCATTACTAGAGCTGTAACTGGAGTGATTTCATAGTTTATTTTTAGGCACTTTGGATTGAAGCTTGGTAATTGAGGGCGGGGGTGGGAAGGGAAGGTTTGCTTGGAGTTGGGTTAAGCCAAGGTTATCTGTATTTGCCTCAAGCCTGGAAGAGTTGGCAGGAGAGTTGACTAAACTTTGTGAACTTGCATAGGCCTGGCCCTTACACTCACACACACACGCACACATACACACGTCCTTGAACGCTTTCTCGGCTTTCCACTCCAGCCAGCTTCTCTAACAAGCATACCGCAATCCTTATTAAATACTTTTTGGCCTAAAAATCCTGCTCCTTCTCCTCCTTAAATTTCCCATCCACCCTCTGTACAGTCCCACTGCAGGGAAGGACGAGTGCCGTTTTCTCTTATCTCCTTGGCTATGATGGTAGTTTCACAACCGCTCCGTGTTTCAGTTTTTCACCTACCACAGACTTAATGTATTAAAGTGGGCCAAATCTGGCACTCCTTATCCCAGACAAAGGTTTTATTGAAGTCTTTGGGAACCGTGCCTGGGACTTGGTGAGATTGCAGGCAGTGGTATTTAAAAGAGGTTTCCACAGTCACTTGATTTGATTGAAGTAACTTTTTTTTTTTTTTCCAGTGGAGGTAGCTTAATCAAGACAGTGCTTTCAAGTCTGAAATAGTCTCTTATGAAGTTACCTGGGAAGAGGATTGAAATATTTCACTTCATGTTTTCATGTCACGGCGCATCAGATCCCAGCCATTTCCACTCTCTGCCTTCTGTTTGAAGGCAAACCCGAAAAGAGATGCCATTTATTTTACCTTCCCCCTTCACGGTTAGGCTGGACAGTCTCGGAAGGGGTAGTGGCAAGACAAACCGGTACCCTTCTGAACAGAGACAGCTTGTTATAGCGTACAACCAATTGTCTGCAAGTGATGTGATGAAAGAAACAGCCTGGCTGATACTCTGCTTTTGCAGCACTAATAAAAGACATAAGGGTGGGAGAGGGGGATTCAACCCGCCCTTGCATGCACACACATACGCGTGCAATCTCTCACTCTGTGATTGCAGGGTAAAAATTACTTTTTGGGGGGTGGGGGTGGTGAGTTTATACAGTTGCTGATCCACTGGAGGCAAAATAGTATCAGGATGAATTGCCAATGAAGAGGGAATTGGTCTGTGGAGTTAACACCGATAGCCCACACGGGTTCGGGCAGGAAATATCTCCTGGCCATAGAGCATCAAGTCTGCTAGAAAACCCATAGCTGGGAGTCAAGCTATTACCTGTAGAGCTTTTCTATAGTTATGGTAAAAAAGTGATAGATGTATTTCTCTTAGGACTTCAAAGAAGGAAATGAAAGGGGAAAAAGTTCAACCCCGTCAAAACTCACCAGCATGTCAGCTCCTGAACAGGGCGTGCGGTGTGTCCTGCGCAGGGAGGTGCTGTTGTAACCGAGGAAAATTTAAAGAGCGGAAGTATAGCAGATATACTGGTTTCCCATTAAGCAGTTAAAAGAGGATATTAAAATAGAGCCTTCTCTAAGAGAGAAAGAAATGGGGAAATAGTGCCTCCACTGACAAGAGGTTCATTTCTGTCTGAGGCATCGTTCATTATAAGGTTCTAGGAAAGGCCATGCTAGTGGCATGTTCTTTTACCCTCTGCTTTTTCTCTGATGCTGATGTGCCAAGTGTCTCTGTAAGAGCCTCGAGCTCAGGTCAGAGCTGCAGAGCTGGCCCTCCTGATCTGTTCTGACTTGGGGATTGCAGCAGGAGATGTATTTATCTAGGGTGGGAGCTCCTTTTTTCTCAGACTCAAAGGCAATCTACAAATCTGGTGTACTACTTGTAGCTGGAGAGCAAATTCCTTCTTGTTGGACTGTGGTGAGGCCACGAACTCATCTAGCATTTAGTGAAAGGATTTTGCGGTGGGAGGAGGTAGAGGCAGAAGCTGAGGATTCAGCCCAGTGAAGAGGCCACAACATTGCAGCTGCGGCAGGTTGGTGTAATGGCTTCTGTAATTTACTGGTGCCGTATGCGTGTGTCTCTTCCACTGAGCTTAAAAAAGGTTTGCCTCTAACTACTGGGTCTCCCAGAAGAAACCACTTTAGTACTTCTTGTTGTTTTTTCCTGTGGAAACCTTGGTGAGCCTCGCCGTCTTGTTTGCTGACTCCACCAGTCCTCTTGGCATTGCTGCCTTGTCTCCGACTCCTTGGTGACTAGTTCCCGGTAGTGCCTGGCCTCACGACTCGTGCAACGAGTGTATGACTAGAATAGCGTTCTTGGCCACTTACGTGTGTGTTTAACTGAAGTTCATGAAGGTCCATTGAATGAAGTTACCAGAACTATACTATAAAAATGTACTCTTTTATTTTGTTTGACGTGGAGACACGTTTTAATTCTTGAGTCACGTCTGGACGTAAGTGTTGGGGTTTTTTTGTTGGTTTTGGTGTTTTGTTTTTTTTTTTAACTAATGGGTCTTTCCATAGTGTGTACGTGTAAGAAGGAGCTGGAGCAAATGCCTAATAGCACAATAAGGAAAAATAAACCTCTTGTGTTAGGATGGGCTATATTTTTTTGAAACAATCATATCTATGTCTTTTGGAGTTTAATCTGTGCCAAGATTTCTGTTTGTGGTTTCCTCGTGTACTTGCATTGTGCCATTTCATCTCCACAGAAGTTTTTTTTTGCTGTGTTCAACTTCTGTTTCAATTCTGTTACATTTTTCCTTTTTTTTTTCCTATGCGAAAGCAAAGCTTCTGGTTTGATTTCTTTTGTATTTTTTCAGTGATGGAAACGGAGCTGAATGTGTTGGACTAGTGGTTGAGTTTCTGTTGCTCAGCTCTTTTTTATGACATCCATTTTTACAGTGTAATGTCTACAACAATTAACATTCCTCCAGGCTGAGAATAGCTCTAATGGAAGCCTGTCTGTGAGCTGAGAGAGCAGCAGAAGTGCTCTGGGAGTAGAAAGCTTAAACAGTGAGGTTAAACAGGTCAAATGAGAAGAAGCAGTCAGTTGAAAGAAGTGAATAGTACAGAGGATTAGAAGAAGAGATGAAGCTTAATGGCCAGGTTTTGCAGTGAGTTTGTAGGTAAATTCTCTTTGTTTTGACATCAATATTCAGGAGTTTGGATTTGTCTCCAAAGCTCAGAATGTTCTTTTGTAGAAATACAGAAAGTCTGATTTCTTGCCTGTTACCTTTCCCACTTATCTCTGACTTGGTGAGATTCTGTCGTTCTCCATAGAGGTAGTTCTTTTCAAACTTCCGTTCATTGCAGAAGAAAATACCTTCAGTTGGGAAAGATGGGTAATGGTTTGCAATCTGCCTGCTGCTTTCTCACAGGTGCACACAAGCTTGGTTTCGATAGTAAGACACCACAAATATTAGCAGCTTTTTTTTCCTTCGCTGTGTACGAGCAGAGTCCAAGATCGGATAGAGGAAACAACATGTTGACCTGTGGTTGTATCTGAAATATTTTTGACTCTTGACTTCATGAGTTAGTTGTCTTTATCTACTGAGGCAGATTTCTTGTCTGTGATGGTGAAACCAGTTTTTCCATCATGCATTAGTACAAATGAATGCTATGGAAGATCCCTACGACTCTGACTAAGAATTGTTCTGCCGTCTGTGGCTTGAATAAATGGCAATAAGCAGTGGATTCCAGGAAAGAGCAAAGCTGAAATGTGTATGACACTAATTTCTTTGATTCTTTGTGGGTGACTTCCCCATATGTCAATGTAATGGAGCAAACGGAGAGTATACGTGTGATGTGTGAGACAAGAGTAAGAGCTAGAGGGTGCAGGCTGGATGGGATTCTTGGGTTTCTCTCCGAGAGGAGCTCTGTTGAGTCCAGTGAAAATTTGGCACAGGATGTTTGGGGTTGTTGCTACAGATCACCTTCAGTGGGATGTAATGTTACTTTTCTTTAGTGAACAGAAGCAAGAATCGGTTTCTTTTCTAAAATTTATTGAACTTTTGCTGATTTGTGATTCTATGCTAATGGTTTTCCATTTTGTGCAGAAACATCTTTCCTTGTCTTGTTATGGGTAATGATAATAAGTAATGAGGAAATGGCTTCCTAGGTGATAAAGGACATTACGAAAGTCCTGCTGTGAGTTAACTGTAAGCTAAATTGTGTTCAAATCATCAG
Source organism: Elanus axillaris (assembly GCA_026212715.1). Taxonomy (NCBI): domain Eukaryota; kingdom Metazoa; phylum Chordata; class Aves; order Accipitriformes; family Accipitridae; genus Elanus; species Elanus axillaris. Next base: position 22,658,108 of record JANZLQ010000030.1, read on the forward strand.
CTTTGTGCACAGCTCTCCTGCTGTGTTTCATCCTTCCTTCCTCCATTCTCTGCCTTCTGATAGGCTTTGCAGCCTGGTCTTTGCCAAGAAAGCATAAAGCACTGGAAGGAAAATGGGAGTTAATTGTATTTAATGGTGGGCCAGGAAGGGGGGAAGGGGAGATAAGGTTTTAATATCAAGAGCCAGCGTTGATTCTGAATATGCACATGCTTTTAAGCTTGTTTCATTAAAATGATTTGAAAAGCAACTCCTTCAGAAATATCGGTCATCTTGGCAAAGTACCATGATGCTTTTTTTTTTTTTTTTAAGTGTGAACTCTGGAGGAGCTAACACTGGTCCCATTAAAAAAACCTTTCTTTCGCCTTCCTTGTATCTCTCTTCTCCCTTTGCCCTCTAAACAACCCACCGATAAGCAAAAACCTCAGAACTAGCTATTCCTGCCTTGGTGGCTGGAATAGCTTTTCCTGCTGCAGTATACGTTAAGCTCTGCCTGCACTGACTTCTGAGGAGGACATCTCTTGGAGATCTTCATCTCTCCTGGTGCTCGGGAGCGGCGGCAGGTCCGCGTGCACTGCAGCGGGGTGCTCCTCTGCTCCCTCGGCCTTTCGGCGAGGTGGGCGTGCTGCCGTCTGGCCCCCAATGCGGCATCGGGACGCTGGCGTGGGGTGCCTACACGGACTTGGGAGCGCTCCCAAACCACAGATACATATATCTAGAGGCGTGGCAGGGTTTGCAAGGAGAGGTTTATGGAGAATTTAGGACCTGTCTCCCCAGCTCCTTCTTGCTTCAGATCTTGCTGAGCCATCTCGGAGTAAATCAGTGCCTTTATGTAGCGTAAGGTGGAAATACCAACTCGGGTCCCCAAAGTGGGACCATACCACAGCTCAGAGGCAGTGCAGGGTTGACGTGGCTGGTAGTAGTCCTGGAGCCAAGTCACTGCCCGCTCAAATCGCAAGTCACGTTTGATGCTAACCTCTAACCTGCCCCGCTCAGAGCTGTAAACGTGCCGCTTCTCCACCTCTCCCTTCGTGGGCCTCTGGTTTCGGCGTACCGCAGACAGAGGCCTGCTGTCCTGCCACTGCCCGCATCCCCTTTGCTGAAACAAGCTGCTTGGCACACGATTCACATCTGCAGCACATTGCGTCTTGCAAACTGGGGGTGTGTGTCTCTAAAACCCCTGGGTTGTGTTCTCCCTGGACTAGGCACCAGCCTGGTTTGGGGAGCTGCCTGCCGCAGACCCAAGAGCTGATGCAGGCCTCGCAGGCCATCGAGGTTAGGTCGCTCCTCGGCTTGCCAGGGAAGCTGGTGGGAACCAGAACATTAGGGTCTGTGGTCCCTTACCAGCTATTTGAATCCCTTATGTTTTCGTGAAACATTTTTGTTCAGCTGACGAGGATTTTTTCATTTTTTTTTTTTCTTGATGAATGAGATTCTTGTCAGAAAATACCAGTTAGAGTTGGCAAAGGAGTTAAATAGAAATATATTGTTATAATAATACCAGAGAAAATTTCCAAGCATGATCTGAATGCAAGTCTTGATTTCTTTTGCTATGGGTCAGAGGAGTGTAAACTGCCCCTTTCATCTCTGTAGTGCTGGATTCTGAGACAGAAATGCTTGGTATTTAATATTTGGTATTTTATTTTAACTCTTTCTGTGCTGAGAAGTAATGAAGATCCAAATAGTGTCCATTTTTTTAATAATGTAGTGGCTGGTCCAGTCTTAGAATTTACAAGGCTCTTGGCAGTGAAGAGCTGTGAGCTTTCATCTCTGGCAACTTCTGCTCTAGCTATGCAATTTATAGCAGAAGGTGAGATTCAGGATGGCATAGGTTAAGTAGAATTTGATATATTAAGTAATGTGAGAGGCATTGTAGAGAATTTTTTTCAGTTGTCACGGTTTGCAATGAGAAGAGAATTAAATTTACTTAGTTTTTAAGTCTACAGTGGACAAGGCTGGAGTCTTAGTATCCTGAGATTTTACTGAATATTTTATATCAAATATTATAAATAAATTATCTACTAAATAAACATTGGATAAGGAGGATTGAGTAATGCAGGGCAACTCCCTTAAAAGTGTCAAAATGTGGAACATATTCCTACTTGCATGTTGTCGAATTCTACCCCATGTAATAGGTTGGCTATGGTAAAAGCTTATGCCTAAAACTCATATGCTCTTCTGAAGCTCATGGTGTCTTTCTGAGTTCAAGACATCTTAATGATTTTTATACTTTATAATTTAAAAGAATGATAGTTGAAGAATAGCTAGAGTTATTCTTCTTCCCCAAATGAATGCGATTAAGGTCATCACTTTAGCTTATTTCTGATTAGTTGCTAATTCTCTCTTTGAGGGCTATGTGTAAAAAATGTAGCTTGCAGTTCTGTCTTGCATTAAATATAGGGGCTTGGTTGATGCCAGAATTAATTGCACATTTAAGGAAAGTATGTAGCCAAAAGGAATTGGTGGAAACATAGGAAGATATTTCCTTATTGAAATCTGACCCCTTGAAAGCACTGATAATGTCTGGAAACCTGGAAGCTGATGTGCTGTATCTTTGTTTCTATGGTCATTGTATTTCTTGATGCACGTAATTAATATTTTTTTTAAAGAATGAAAACTGAAAAAGTGTAATAGATTCTTTTAATACTTTTTCTTTGGTTTTCTTTAAGTGTTAAAAATTAAAGACTAAATTATGTATATTATAAACAAGGCTCCTTCTCTGAGCACCTTGGAGCAAGACATTCTACTAGCCTGTGTTCAGAGTCATGGTTCAGCTACAACCCAATAGAATAAGGGAGAATTAAAGTAGTGTCAGCTTTGAGGCCATTTTTACACTTGGTATTCAGTGGAAGGATTTAAGAGTGTGGACATTCTTGGCTGTGTTGCGCTATCATTAGCAAAGATAAAATACCATTTCCTTTATCGTGTGCCTTGTTCATTGATAATCATTATTCAGATTATACCTAGACTATCTCATAAAATATTTAAAAACAGAACAAAAAGCACCACTGAAGTTTAGCTGGCAAGTTGTGGAGGCTGTGCAACTCTTCCCCAGACACAGAGATGCTAGTTTTTAATTTGAAAGGAACAAAATTCCAAGTTCTATTCTCAGATTTCTATGCTGTTGGATTTAGTGACCTGCATTTGGTGAACTTTAATGTGAAGATATATTTAAAATATTTTTCAGTCTTTTTGTAATTTAAACAAAATTTCAGATGGCAGGCTTGCTTCACAGTTAATGAATACCTCTACAGTTAATCATAGACTCATTTAGGTTGGAAAAGACCTTCAGGATCATCGAGTCCAACCATCAGCCATGCCCACTAAACCATGTTCTGGAGCGCCTTTTCCACGCGCTTTTTGAATACCTCCAGGGATGGTGACTCCACCACTTCCCTGGGCAGCCTGTTCCAGTGTCTGACAACCCTCTCAGTAAAGAATTTTTTCTTAATATCCAACCTAAACCTCCCCTGCTGCAACTTGAGGCCATTTCCTCATGTCCTATCTCCAGCCACCAGACAGAAGAGACCAGCCCCCACCTCACTACAACCCCCTAATTTTGAGGGAATGTGTGTGTTTTCACATGTCTTGTGGTTCTATTAAAAAGAGATTTTCATATCAAGAAGAAAGGAGCAAAAAGAAAATAGATCTCATTTTTCCATTTCTTCTGATGCAAAGCCAATTAATGCGGTTTTCGTGTCTTAAGAGGTCAGACCGGCAATTCAGGGCTGTGACCAGCAATTAAGTGGCAGATACCCCAAGTTACGCACTTAGTTATCTCTGCATAACAGGTCAACTTACAAATACCGAACCGCTAAGGTTTCTTCAACCTACGGGGCACCCCCCACTTTCTCTCAGCCTTAAGCTTCCCGTGGAGAAGCCCAGGAGAAGCAGAACTCCCTGTGCGGCAGTGGAGGTGGATAAGTGGGAGCACAGGAGAGCTGGTCCGGAGGTCCCTGCGTGGGGTGGGAGAGAGCCCCTGGGTGGGATCCTCTCAGGGCTGGGTTCCACACACAGGTGTTTGCAAGCAGGGCCCCTGGGTACCTGCCTCAGCTCCTTTAGCAGCTGTGGCCCCGGGTGCTTTGGGCTAGGTTAGGGTACAGCATGCCTGTAGGAATGTGCTTCTGAAAGTTATGAAGTGTCATTGGATTACATGTATTTTTTTTTTTCCCCTTTGAAAGCTGGCGTGGGGTGTGGGAGGGGGTAATGTTGTGGGATGCTGTGCTAAAAACCTGAGGCTAGTCAGGTGTAATGAGTTTAGGATGTCTGCCTGGAGGTATTTGCAACCTCCAGTGACAGCTGCGAGGGGCAAATTACAGCTTGCATCTTGCCTGCATGCAGGAGATGAGTTCGGTGGGAGATGAAGTCCTGCAGCCCCGACTCCCGTGCTGAGGCAGAGGTGAGCCCAAACTCTCTGTGTGCCCCTAGGCTTTATCTTTCTCTCAACCTGAACCCTATCTCTAACCTGAACTTTGCACTGAGGCCTAGACCAGGTGCCCCAACCACGGCCCTCGAGTTTCTGGCAGCCCTGCTTTCTCAGCACCTTGCCGGGGCAGCCCCATCCAGCCCCACTCCTTGTGGGCCCTTAGGCCTTCTTGTTCATCCTGAACCCTAATTTGATGTTGAGCTCTGAGCTAAGGGCATAAATAACCGGCATCTTCTCTTTGCTCCTACGGGAGATGGCACAACGAGGTAATCTTGGTGCTACTTTTTCTCTGTGACGGGATGAAGGGATTCCGGCTGCTGCTGTTCCTCCTCCTCCTCTTCCTCCCCAGTGGGGGATGATAGGGGTCACGGCATGAGATAGGGCAGTGGGGGGGACTGTCACAGTGTATACCGGCTTTGGATTGATGTGACCCAGATTTCTGTGGTTTGCTTTTTCCCCTATTGTGTTTCTTGATTGCGAGGTGAGAGGCGAGATTCAGACCATCTTCTCTCCTGAGGTGCCCATCGCTCACGTTACATATGGTCTTTATGAGGAAAGCAAGCCCTGAGACCTCCCTCCCTGCCCCCACAAAACAAGCTGTGGCTGCATCGGGTGTATTCAAATAGGTATAAGCAAATATGAATTACTCTTCTAAGGTCCTGAGGCTCAATTTGCCACTTCTTCGATAATATCCTTGGAAGCAATAAACCAGCCAAACTCTAGGTCATATCAGCATTGTGTTGACAAAGTGATAAGATTTTACTTGTTAAAGTAACAGTCCAAAGATTGTCAGTGGTAGGGATGGTTGTGAAAGTAATCTTTCAGGAAACCTTCTGGTTGTGGGGACAGGCATACACTTTCTGGAGGAGGGAAAGACATCAAGACTGATTTCTAGAAGTATATTTGCATTTCCAGGAAAACCTCACAACTGGCTGATCTTCAACTTACCTTATTTCACTGTGGTTTTTTTAGAGTATAGATGGTGCTCTGCACCCC
>JANZLQ010000030.1:22664117-22679178 GCA_026212715.1 Elanus axillaris
CCCCAAATGCTAGGAAGGTCCTGCGTTTTTCTTTGCTATGTATCTTTGACAAATGTGTTTCAGATGACTTTGGCAGGCTTTTGAAAAGAAGGATTGAGCTTCTGTGACTATTCTAATTTTTTTTTTCCCTTATAGATAAAAGTATTAAAGGATACTTACTGTTGGTTGCCTCTATGGTAGAGCTTATGCAGAGAAGGGGATTTACTCTTCAGTATCTCAGCCATGTATCTTGGTTTAATTATTCAGTTAGCTCCTTCATTAAATATAAGCATGTGGTTGCATAAAAAAATAAAGTGACGTATTCTATCTGGCCATCTTGAATCTTTATTTAAGATGGTATTGTTTTGAATGTGTTAAAAATAACAATTTTCTTTTCCTGTTTGCAGAGATTATGATAAACCTTAAATCAGGTCATTCAGAATTAGACGCCTGAAACAAGGCAGACTGACAGCCCAAATTTTTTAGATAAATGGAAGATACATTGCAATTATCTAATGTATTTTCGTGAGCTCCTATGTTCCCTTTGGCTTGTAAAAGTATATAAGGAAATGTAACATGGTTGATTTGTGTGTGCAGGTTTGCTTGCACAAAAATGGGGCAAATACTGTGGCCCGTAGTTTGCTGTTAAAACTTAGAGCTAATTCAATGAATCCAGGTAACCTTTGGTTTCAGTGGGTCCAAGCTTGAGAATGAACCTCAAGGTCTGCCCATTAAACAACTCGTCTCTATTTTGGTGCCCATCCATTTTTATTTTTAACTCTTGAGCCGCAAAGCATACGTGTCAAGCGATTCTTCCAGAGCTATCTCAGACTTCTGGCTTTCCTTGTTCACACCAGCTGCTAGCAGATTTTAAGGTGTGTGTGTCTCTGTTTGAAGACGCTATCATAGAGAGAGATTGGTGACAGCTGGGCTTTGAAATGTTCTTTGCAGCCAGCACAAAGTGCATGGGGAGGGTGTCATAAATGTTTACAGACCGTACTTGCTTTGTGTGTTAGTCTTCTAATAATGAGCCCTTCTCTTTGAGCCGGGGAAGCTAGAGGACTTCCTCGTGGTCCACAAAGTGATTCAGTCACTGAAGTCAAGGATCTGAGCAACATTTTTAGGATGCTAGGTTTGATTAATCAATCAATCAAATTTAGGTTTCAGCTTTTCTGTGGCGGCCAGAGGTTTCCAAACCCATGTGATTTCCACCCCCCAGAGGCTTCCATGGGTATCTTTCCTTTTTTGCAGTTTTAATTGCTTCAGTTAGACAACCTGAGGCTGTACGTTCCGAAGGTAGGACTTCCCAATTATCAAGTTCGGTCATCTTTTCTCCGTTACTAGTTTAACGTGTAGTACGTTACTCAGCAAGGTAATTGAATGCAGCATTTTGTGTTTAGTCATATACAATCAGATAAGTTTGTAACAGGAAGAGATTTGTGTTCGTAGATGCTGTATCTGCTCCAGTTGTAAACTGAACCACCAGAATTCTGTGAAGGCAAAACTCTCCAAGCCCTGCACAGTTATTCTGGACACGTTTCCAGCACGTGCAGGGAACGTTACACTGTCGATACATCATGATTATACAAAAACTGATTGCAGGTTCCTGAACTGGCTATTTGCATAAACCGCAAACTGCTGGATTGTCAAGCCAGTGACATCAGCTGTAACCCTTACAGCACTGTGTGTGTGCATGTGTAGCATGGGATTTTACAGCATTTTGACCACTGTCATATATCAGAATCTGCTTTTGAGAGTGTTTCTTGGTATGTGCTACAGAACCTCTCCATAGGACCTGTTGGCTGTGAAGCCTTAATCCAAAACTAACTGTTAATCATGTGTCCGTCCACCCCCCTTCCCTTTTATTTTCTACATGAAGGCTTGTAATTTCCTTTATTTTAACTCTGAATCTTTCAGTTTGGACAAGGACCGACCGTACTAGCTAGGTGGCTAAGACCTGAACTTTTGACTTTGATCAACCCCAATGTGTTTTATTCATACTATTAAAAAAAAGCGAAGGTGCGCTTAACATTCTTAGATATAACAAAAGTTTATTGCTGACAAAATGTCCTTTCTTTTATCCTCCACAGGATTTTCAGAATGTTTTGCAGAAGTGAACTTTTATTTGACTTTCTGAGCGTTGGAACACTCTCTAATGCTGTTCACGGCGTTGAATCTCTGGATGCCACAGATCTGCCGGGCCTCAGTGTCTTTAGTTCATGCTGCCTGGTTCAGTGTTATAGATTTGTACTTTAAAACTTTTGTGATTTCAAACTGGAATGAATCAACTGCTTATGCTGATTTTCCTCCAAGGTTATAGAAGCGCACACAAATGCACACAGTGTAATTGAGAAAGCTGGTATTTATAATAATGCTATATAAAAATTAAGTATAACCGTAGGAATAAGAAATAAGTGGCACGAGAACATTTTCATGAGAATATACTTGCACGAGTGATGTGCAAGTACGGAGTTTTCTGTACTTCATCTTAGCCGTTGTGTTGGATCTTTTATTGCTGTTTCCTTTAGTAAGATTTAAGTCTTGGTCTTACTGCAATTGCTGTTGCACCGTAGCCTGTGTTTCCAAGGTGGGCAGGAATTATTGTATGTGCCTTGGGTAGTGGCAGAAGGCACGATGTGAGGGGCATGCTGGAAGGCTGCCCACAGGGTTCCGCAGGTTTATGGGGACATCACCTGCTGCCGCTGCCCAGCACCTTTGTCTTGCGTTTGAAGCTGATTTGGTAAAATAAACAAACAAAATAGCCACTGAAAGCTCGGGACTGCAAAGAAGAAGAGAATATGCTTCTGAAGGTGGGTTTGTCTTCGGCGACACAATTTGGCTTCCTTTTTGTAGCATGAAAGCTCAATAAATTTTATTTCTTAAGGCTGTGTTTTAAGAACTCATTCCAGGTTGTGTTTCTGCTCAAGAAAGTTTTTAGTAAGGAAGCATTCTGACAGAAATTTTGGACTTCTTCCAGTAACTGAAGAGCTTGTGGTGCCTAACTGGGATTTATTGTAACTGAACAGGAAAAATCCTGACATATGGGACCATGTAGCTGTGTAAAAGCATTGTGTTTTCTGTCGCCTTACAGTCATTTGACCTTGAATTAGAGCAATGTCTTTGACTTGAGTGTCTGCAAGATATAATATAGTATGAACTAATTGTTTTAAAGCACCTATTATTATAGTTTGTTTTTTTTTATCAGTGCATTACATAAAGTTATGAAGTGCTCCCATCCTGTTTTTCTTTTATTTTTCAGGCTTGAGTCACAGAGCAGCGTGAGGATTTACACTTCTGAAGTACGAGTGTGAATGGGATTGAAGGATTTACATGGAGGATTCTGAACTCCTCTCCTTCTTGCTCCAGGAAAGACAGGTGAGTGAATTATGGGATAATTTGTAATTAACTCAATCTTTATTTCAGAAGGTCTTCAGTCAAAACAGGAAGATACAATTCAGGTGGCTGTGTGTAAGAATGGAAGAACTTTCGGATACTGCAGATACACACAAACATCAGCTTTCAAAGTTTTCTGTTTCTGTTCAGTAATAAGAGGGTTTCCATAAAAAGCAGTGTGATTTTTCTATAAATCCCCACCCCCTTCCACCCTTCCAACTCTCTCTGCTGTAGAACTTTTATATTGGGAAGCTTTTTGCCCAACGTGAAAGAAATCTGAACTGACAAAATTAATGTAGCCTTTCTTGAAGCGGTTCTGAGTAAGGCTGCTGCTGGAGAAGAGCTCACAGTGGAACTTTGTTAGACCTCTGCAGGTACTTGTTAACGAAACAGGTCAGCATCAGACCAGTATGCCCATGCTGCGTCCGGGCTGCTTGCGAAGCCTGTTGGAGTGGAGGTGATGTGTGAGGTAGTTCCAGTGACTGCAAACCCAGCTTGGGTATCTCCCTCCCTCTTTCCCTCGCTGCTTCCCTGCCCTCAGAGGGGAGGAGAGAAACTAGGGGCCAAACCCAGTAGGGAGGTAGTCAGGAGCTCACCTCAGGTGTTCTGTCTTTGGCTCCGACTCTAGATACACGGGACCATCATTAGAAAAGGGCACGTGATCTTTTTGTGGACATGAAATCTTGACATATTTCTTCCAACTTTGGGAGTACTTAGTGCTTACCGCCTTCAGGTACTGACCAGTGAATAAGATTTATGCTTGTTAGTACGATCTGTTCCAAGTAAGCAGATCCAATTCCTGTTGGAAAAGCACAAGGTATTGGAGCCATGGCTTTTGTCAGGGGCTTCTCACTTCTGCATCTATACAGGTCCTGTGTAGTTACCAATGCTGTGAGCAGTGCACAACAGGATGAGCTTTCGACTGCAGGTATTGCTGACCGGACAGCTCTTGCACCAAGCTGTGATACAAAGAGAAATAGTTAAGAACTAGTAAAATGAGCTCTAACACCGGCAGAGTAGCAGCACTATCTTTGTATTAATTTAAACCTTCTTGTAGCTTAGATTCTTTTTATTTATTTAAGCCATGTGCAGGGCTGAAAACGGAGGCTGCACCATCCAGGGTAGCTTAGGGGATGACCTCCTGAGGCTTCCCCTTGTGCACATGGGGGCAGGCAATGCCAAAAAAAAAAAAAAAGTGGATCTCGACAGGACTCTGTCAGCTTCAGAGGGCCGGAATGGAGATGATGCCATGCTGCCTACAGCCCTGCAGCCCACGGGAAATGCCTCTGGTGGTGTACCAAGAAAAAACAATGATGTTATTGCGTTGAAGGTGTCAGGGAGGAAGCTCGAGGCTTCGCCTGAAGCTGAAATCTGCAGCGGGTGCAAGTGTATATGCTGGAGGGGAAGGGGAGGTACACGGTGAGGTGGAGCAGGCTGCAGTGAGGTGTGAGAGTGTCCCTGCGCTTAGAGGTGGAGAAGGGGAGGCAGCAAAAAGCGGGTGTCAGTGGTGTGTCAAAGCATCTGGAGCTCAGCGGGTGAAGGAGGGGAAACAAATGGGAGTAGTAACTTGTGTGGCTTCTCCAGAACAAAGAGCGGGATGAAAGGATGCAGTAGAGAGTGAAGTGGGTGGGAATACTTCTGTTGAACCGTGTACACCAAGCATTTTTTTTCCTCCAGAGATGTTTCTTGGTGGGCTGTACTTGAGAGCAAGTATGAAAGAGTCTCCCCTGCAGTTGGTGAGAGAGAAAAGGTGAAGACAAAGTCGGGGAACCAGAAATAAGAACTTTCTGAATAAGAGGAAAGAACAAAGGGGTGAGAAATGTGCAAGCAATAATGAGAAAACAAGTGTTTTGAGGGGGAGTTTTGGAAGGTAATGGGAGAGCAGGGATCTGCATCAGGAAAGACACAGTGGTAAGATTCAATTTCCAGGTTTCTCATTTTTGTTCACCAGTACAATGTGAATGGCAGCTCTTATTGGAGGGAGGAAAAATCAAGTTTCCTCAGCAAGGAAATGAAAAAGCTCCCCAGATTTACTTGCATGCACAAAGAATGCTTTAATGTAAGTGTGGGAAAGCAATAGAAACATTTTGATAGTACTTTCCGTATTTTCTGTTCTTCGAAGAGGGGGCTGCCTGTGGTCACACAACTGAGTAACCATGAGACTACAAACCCACACCTGAATGTCTTGTGGTGCTTTCTGGAAATGTGCTCTGTTTTTTTCCTGTCTTTCATCTACTGGCTTGCTCAGAAAAAAATAGTTTTAAAACTTTATTTTGAAGTTTGTCATAAAGGAAGTCTAGTTGTAGGCTGGCCTGCATATTCACTGCTGAAGGTAAGTTTAAATGGTTGTGAATGTTTTAAAGATTCAGGCTCTGCATGAGTAGCATTTGTCCTGTAGTGGGTAGGTAGGCTGTCACTTGGTGAGATGTGGCTCCTACCTGAAACCAGAGCAGGTCTGAAGCTGCCCTAATAGCTCATAAACTGGCATAGTCTCTCAAAACAGTGATCACCTTGGCAAGGTATAGACCACTCCGTGCTTGTGGCTGTATTCAGTTTTACCCCGTGCCTGCTTTTCCTTTGGCTGCAACTGTGCTTGCGAAGTCTTTGGGGTATATTGGTTTTATCACGAGGAGACTGGAGGTGCCAAATATATGCCAGAAAAGTACTTGTTACCCTGATCTGTCCTCCTGCAGTCCCTATGTGGTACCATATAGAGCTGGAAGAGTCCCATTTTAGTAACTGCTTAAATATGTTGATAACGTTTGCTTCCAGCAGGGCATTACCTTTTCCTGGACATCCTGTCGTCATCGTCTTTCAGCCCTGGTTTGGGTCAGTCCGAGGGCTTTGTGAACTTGTCCTGGTTTCCCAGGCTCCTGGCAGCGGTAAAAGGGAGGTGCTGATGACTGAGCTGTAGTATGGGCAGTGGCATGGGATCCCTGGTGCCATGGCCCAGCAGAGGTTAGAGCTTGTCCAGCTGTAAAGATCCTGACCTTTTGGGGAGCATTGCACTTAACCTGTTTGTGCTACCCGGTTGCCATCCCCACTGCATGGCAGGGCTGGTGCTTGCGAGGCTGACACTGAAGCAAGGAGGCTGTGTGTTTGCAGCTTTCCATTGCTGGAAGCAAGTATTGGAAACCTCACTTCATGCCTAGGGGTGTTTCCATTCCTGGATGTGCTAGCTAAGGAGCTTGTATTCCATATGGATTGCCTGGCCTTGCTGCTCTGTGCCTGTTTCTATCCCTGTACATTCATTAATTTTCTTTTTTTTTAATTTTATTTTAAAAAGTCTCAAAATATAGGTAGAGCAAGCATTCCATTGTATCTGTAAAGATGCTGACCTAGCATCAAATGGAAGAGTATGATGAAGTGATAAATGTTTCAAGCCCCTGGCCTTTTATCTCTGGTCCTTTTTTTTTTTTTTTTTTTTTTCCAAATGCTTCTCAAACTTAAGTGATTGAAAAGCTTTCCAGATCTGATAACTGCAAAGATTTCAAGTGAAACTTTTGGCTCCTATCCCAGCATGAGATCATACAAAGTGATATTAGCTGAATTTGTACCAGAGTTTGAGAAGAAAATGAAAACACATTACTGTTAGTCTCTCCCAGCTATTTTTCAGCTCTGCCAGGCAAATGCTTTCTCATTGGTTAACTTCTGTGTACTATTTTAAAGGTTTCCAAATACATATGTGTGTCTATATACATTTTCTCCACTAATAATGTATTTAATTTATACTCTTTTTATCTTTTAACCTTGCTAGCAGGACTCCTTAGATTATTATTATTTTTTAATAAGAGGTTTTAAAATATAGTGTTGCTGAGAGAACTCACTATAAGAGAAAGGATGTATTGAAGCCCTGTTTCTATTCCAGAATTACCTTAAAACAAAATAGAGCTGGCTATCTCTTTTTTAACCTGTCTTTTTGTCTGGTTGCTGTGATAAGGGTCAGTGAAAGCGATGGTCTTGTATGCGTGTGCGTACCTAATAAGGTTAAAAGCGTCAGCTGCATGTTTTATGGGTTTCCTGTATAGAAGTAAAATAAGATAAATAATGCCTTAAGTTAGGTCTTTAGATTACTGAACAGGGCTGAACTTCAAGGTTGCAAAACCAAGCAATTGGAGGCTAGAAAAAGTCTACAATTAAAGCTGCTTGTTCATCCTCTTAGTAAATACTCATTTTGATTGCCTTTAATTAGAGGATTGCGTACTATTTTTTTTTTTTTCTACAAGGCCTGCATATTGTTCAGCGCACAGCATGGCTAATGCTTAATGAGTGGGTAGGTTGTTGATGTTTTGTTTCTCACCATTTCTTGTATGGCCTTATTTACTGTATGGTTGGCAGATGGTGCACTGAATACAGAACTACTCATTTCCTCTTGGAGTTTTTCATGGCGTTAACATCGTAAAGAGTTGCTTTACTGCATATTTTTCAGGAATCTTAATCAGGACTGCAAAATAAGATATGCATGTATATTTAACCAAACTCTGAACCTTGACTGTTAATTTTCTGGGGGGAGACGGTTACAGCACAGTCGTCTTGATGGAAGTCTTTAGTGGAGGAACTAGCAGGTTGTACCAACTCTCTCCCCCACTCTTCTTTCTCTAGCAGCAGACAACAGTGGGTCAAAGCTCGTGCTGGGGCACGAGGTAACTCCAAAACTGAAGGAATTTGGTGGAAATGTTTTAAACAGCTATAGCTTCCCTCCAGCTCACCAGTGTTTGCATCTTCCTGTCACTGATTGTATGTAGGAACATAGACATGCCATATTGGAAATCCTCTTCTGCAATCGAAGGTAACCATGCAGTAGATATTTTGTCCAGCAAGCTTAGAGTACTCACTCAGCAAGCCTCTCCCCAGCATTCAGTGAATATTTAAGACCTGATGGAAATGAGCAAAGCTTCAAAACCTACAATAGGCTACAGGAAGAGAACACCCTTCATCTGGTTTCTGTCTTTGAGACTGTAAGCTCTTCAGGCTGGAGGCTGTGCCTTCCCACATGTCGATAAAGCATTTCAAGCACTACATTAGTATAAACACCAGTGGATGAGGTCATCATATATCAAACAACATAATTAAATCAGTGCTTTATTCACTGTCTGTGTCTCATTATGGCTGCCTCCTAGGTCACACTGCAGCCTTGAAGATCATGTAAGAACTCGAATATTGTAACAGCCCTCACAGAAACATTTGCTTTGAAGTTGGTGCTATTCATTTAGAAACCAATCTGCAGAAAAATGTACTTTTGTAAAATGTGGTCCTATTTTGAAAAAGCCATGTAAAAGGGGAAACACTTATTATTGATTTTCGTCACAAATTGCCATGCATGAATGTCAGCCCACAGCCGCTGATCATGTGGTTGTGATGGGATTTCTTGATTGATTAGAGGTCTGAAAGCAATCAAGTGGATGATGTATTAGGACCCCGTTTCTCAGAAGGGAACACGAGCTTGAAGTGGTGCCTGCCAAGTAACCAGACTTCGGGCATTGGCATGAAACTCCAGCAGTTTTAGAATTTAAGTGATGCTTACTTTTGCCTGCTACATTAAAGTGCGCTCTCTTTAAAACAATATAGGAAAGTATTTTAAGTAAGATCCACCTTCCCTCTTTTGCAGTTCTGGTACCCACACTTTAAAACTTGTGTTATATCAGCACCTATATGTGTTTTATAGCAATAGATCCTTATGTGGCTTTTACAAGGAAGTAGGCTACCAATTTTGTCTGAGCAATAAGGTACTTTGAAGTCTGAAGTCATAATCGTAGATATGCACGTAAGCCTCGTGCCTCACCAAGTACAATGCCTTGGGCATGTGTTATTGCTTACCTATGCCATAATTACTGTACACATGTAGCTACAGGAATATGCCCATATGGTTTTCCTACTGTAAACTTTCAGGTGACTTGCTAATCTAGGCCAGCACTCAGAAACAAGGGCTGGTCTGAGATCTTAATAATTACAAAGCTGGCATACAAACTTGAGCATTAAGGCTCTCCCAGATCCACGTGAAATCAGGTTACATTCATATTCTGTCTTGTTTTTTGAATAGCAGCTCGACAGCATGCAAAGTTGTGATGTTGCTTGACCTGCTCTCTCCCAGTCTTGCTGGCAAGGGAAAAAGAGGGAAAGATACTTAGGGTTTATAGTCTCTTGGCTTTGTCATAAATGGAGGAGACTATTTTTTCTCTCTCTCTCTCTTTTTTTCTTCTTTCTTTTCTGGGGCTTTCCTGAATTAATTCATATTAACTGATGAATTTAGCAGAGTAATGCATGTTTCTCTTCCCCAATATTTATCTATTTGTCTCTAGCGCTTTTCTTCAGTACCAGTAATGATGGTACAGAATGATGAGTCGATGCCACGTGTTATGGGCTGCTATGAGCTAAATTTGAGTTTAAAGCAGGAAGGTGAAGAGAGAGCAAAGGTGGCTTTTTAGTGTTCTGCAGAAGAGGCAGGCTCCAGAAATCAAACATAAAAGCAAAGTTATGCAGTTTACCCAAATAGCCACACTGAGGGTTGAAGGCATCTGTCAGCTGGGGCTGCCTCTGGGACTAGTCTGCTCTCCACAAACCTGTTGCTGCAAAGATGGGAGGTGGAGGATGATGGTGAGGAAGGACTTGCTAGGTCCTGCTGGAGGTCGGAGTCAGTAGTTCCTGCTAGGTAGCTCCCCTGCTGGGAAGAGCAGCCCTCCTGGGGGGGTAGGAAAGCTGTGGGAGGGCAGGGAAGGCTACTTTCCCCCAGGGTAGAGCTGGAAATCACCTGGCTCTTGCTCAGCTAGTGAAACAAAAGCAAGGAGAAAAGTCTGTTACCCTGCCTGAAGATGGGTGCCTTCATGTGGTTCTGGGGTGCTAGAGAGGAGTCAGTTCTCCCATGCTTACTTAGCCTGTTCTTCAGAACCCTGCTCTTCCTAGCCTTTTCTTGTTTTCCTCTTCAATTACAGGAGGGGGNNNCGCCCAAAGAGCGTGGGCAGACAGCAGAAGTAGAGGATGCTCAATACTAAAATTTGCAGTGTCTTCAAAAAATGACTTTAGTTTTATTATGTTCTTTTAGTAGCTTGATTGTTGACTGGTTAGGTACTTGGTAAACCTCCTAATAAAAAGAATAGACACCTTTGTTGGTTCTATACCCCTTTTTTAATGTCCCTGTTCACGTTCCGTTATTTTGCTGTGATTCTTTTTTAAAACAGCCAGAGTAAAACAAAAGTGGTAAACCCTAATTTAGAGGTGTTAGCAAGAGCTGGCTCACTCTGATAAGGGTCAGCTAGGCTTCACTGGTTCTTTATTATAATCCACTACCCACTGTGGTTTATCCTTTCCGAATATTACTCTTCTGTTACACTTGCTATCATCTCTGTGCAGATGATAGTGTAATACTTGCAAATGGCCTAAATACAATGAACAGCAAGCCAGAAAAACTCTAAAATCATACCCCTATGAGAAGACAAGGGCAATACTGACAAACTTATTTTTCTTAGGACAAGTGTGAACAAGTGTTGGATGTAAAAAAAAAAAAATAAAAAAAAAAAATTTTTTTTCTTTTCTTCCCTTTGCTACAGGAGCACATTTCTCAGTTTGGTTCTCAGTCATCTAGGCAAGCTTAGGTGTGTGGAGTGGCAGGGTCCATTTGCTTGTGCACAGCATACTGTGCCTATAAAACAAAGCAATATACAGCTTTCAACCCAGAGCCAGCTCGGAGCACAGGCAGAGCAAGCTCAGGTCTGTCTGTACCTGCCTGCATAGAGGGATCCTTAGAAGAAAGCAGAGACACCCATCTTCTCCTTATTACTGCATTACACCAGAGGCAAATGCTCTAATTAAAATTTGCAGTTAGCAGTGGTTTGTTATAACTGCTGTAAAATTCAGTTGTGTTAAGACTTCCTGGTGGTGGGAGGAGAGGCACAGGGAAGCTGGTTAGTGCAAACAAGGGCTCTCGCGTAGTTGGCTGGAGCAGCCTGGCCCCTGTCTTCCATAGGTTTTAAGGCATCACCTATGACACTTTGTACCAGGAAAATTATTAAATAGCTTAAGAGAAAATATGATTAAGGCTGTATAGTGGAGGAGCTAAGGTCTGTCTTGTATTGTAAGAGGTTCTAGTTGCATCCTGCTTTCTGCTAGGCTGGGAGGGGGAAAGGTGCTCGACAAGGGTCAAAACAGCCTTGCTGTTGCCTCTGCTCTGGTGCATTGCTTCCATCAGCCTGACGCAGTGGGATAACTGGGAACTCGGATAACAAGGATGGTAAGATTAAGAAATACGCATTTTAATAAAGGCCTTAGAGAATGGTTTTGTGTATCTTACAACTAGAGAAATAGAAACTTGGAAAACATAGTTTTCTGAACGGGTCCCAGTTTTTATCTTCTTAGTCACTGTGTTCGTGTACTTTGGCTATCCTGATGGCGACTCAAGTGCTGTGCCAAGTTACTGTCTTCTGCTTGCTTTTATCAGCTGGATGGCTGAAAATGTCTTCCTTCCAAGTATTTATTTGCTATCCTACACTGTGCTCTTTCCACCACCGCATCTAGACCATGGAAGAATGAATATTCAATTAATTTCCTTTCTGGGACAGGAGGACCTGGTTGTATGAGAGCTACCAGAAGAGGTGCAGTCTGGTATGTAACTACTGTTTCCCTTCTACAAGGGTGCTTTTCTCTTGGGTAGGCTGGGCAGAAAGCTGCAGGTCTGGACGTGTTCTCTCTGTTGAGCATCATTTAGCAGTCCGTGTTTGGGACGGAGGAGCAGAATGGCACTGAGCTGATGGGGTTGTATGCATGTGGAGCCCCTGCTTCCTGTCGCACTATACTTGACCTGACATAAGCAGCTGACATAACATCACTGGGGGTGCCAGCATTTTCTTCTTTCAATATTAAATTGGGGGGGGGAATGTTTTCTTTTTAAAAGGAAAGAGACAACCCCAAAGGATCTTGGCTGGCTCTGTGTGCCCTATAGGGATGTCTGGTTGTTTTTGATGAGCAAGGTGCTGTCCTCCTGTTTACCTCTCTTAAAGGAAGTGTCTGTTGACATAGTCTGTGTTTCAATCATCTTTATTACACAGTGCTCTGGGAAGCCTTCCGGGCAAGTTGAGCCAGCCCTAAAAGCAGCTTCTTGGTCACAAAGAGAGACAAGCCCAACCAGACACCCACAGTTTGTATTTCTTTATTTGCAGAGATCTGTGCCCCGATAACCTCAGACCTTGCAGCAGCTGAGATCAGCTCAATGCGGAGCGGTGTGAGGGGGGCAGCAGACAGGTCTCCCGGGGCTGCCATACCCACCTTTGCACCACAGCTGGTATGGACCGCCGGTGCTGTCAGGGAGCTGGATTCGCTGTCCAACCTGGCAGAAATTGGGCTTTTCCCGCAGTGGGAGTGCTGGGTGTGTGCTACCAGGCTCGGAGGCAGCTCACAGGCATCCTTCTTCCTTCCCTTCCCTCCGTCCCGTCCGTTTTCTGTGCGTGCTCTCACCACGGGGTGCTGCTTGGCCTTTGTTGCCCTTAGTGTGGCTCAGATGTTTGCAAGACTTCGTGTGCCGTTACCCATGAGAGGCTTGTTTGCTGATTGGTGTCCAAAGCATTGCACAGTGAGGGTTTGTGTCTGGACGGTTGGTCCCTTCATTCGTTAGAGAACTGCTGTCGTTAATGATCAGCCGTGTCATCAAAGCTGGCTGTTAATGTTTGCACGAGGAGAGAGTTTTACTTCAGGTTGAAGTTTGCACATCAGGGCTGAACTGTTGTGGGTAAGCGGACTGTGGATGTTTTGCATGACATTATGGTAGTGTCCTGTATTATTCTGTGCTCTTGTAAGTCTTTCAAATAGGTGATGTTAGCTTCAGTTTGCAATGATGTGATATTTTGCTCTAGTGCTCAATGATGAGTTCTAGATAGACACTCATGAAAATGATGCTATGGGAAGAACATTCATCTTCTTGGTAAAAGGGAGAGCCCTGACCAGCTGTGATGTGTCCTCGAGGCCTCTTTCTCCATATCTCTGCAGCTGCCTGGCACCTCTTAGGGGCTAAACCCATCCATCTTTCAAAAGAGGATTGGCTTTATGCTGTGTTAATAAAGAGTGAGCTATAAACCTTCCCCTCTCAAGATGTCTGCAGTCCCAACGTGAACCTTTATTTTATCTTCGGTACTTCATACTTTAAGACAGTTGCAACGTCCTGTCAAAAATTGTTACCCAGGAAAGCTACGGATGGTTAAGAAACAGGGATGAGTGACCTGGTTGTCAAGTGTAAGGCACTTCTTGTGGGGCACGGGGAGCTGCCTAACAGTGAAAAACTCAAATATCAATTAAAATAATTTGCAGAGTCATGCAGTAATGATGAAAGTAGCTTGTACCTTCGTTGTAGCCAGAGATTGCAAGGGCCAAATTCACTGCAAATATAAACAGTTGTGCAAATTATATGTTAGAGCCCAATTGTTCCCCTGCAGGCTATAAATAACTCCTATTTTGAGTCACTGGGGGTTATTCGTCTCCTGTGGGAGAGACTGTAGTCTATGGTGTAGCTGACCAGAAAATGGTTGTTAGTGATAAAGTGGTGTAATTTGCATTGATTTATTATTCATTGGCTGTACAGATCAAGTGCAGCTTACCCAGCGTGAGGGATTGCCACCAACTTCTTTTGTCGTTTAAACAAATGTCCCTGCTGAGTATAACTGAGAGATGCTATTGTAACAGACTGTTACGAGTTTATCACACACCTTCTAGCTTGTAACTCTCTAAAATCTGCGTCAGACTTCAGTAAGAGTTGACTCCAAACTTACTTTTGCTCTGTCTGTGTAAATTGGGGTTGAAAAATATTAGAAGTAGACGTATATAAAGGAAAATAAAAGGCAATTCCTTGAATTTGTCTAAATTCCCTGCATCTGGTAACATGCGCATGCTGCTTTAGAAGCTCTAGTGCTTGTGTCTAGCATCTTGCATCCAAAACAATAGGCCTTTGCTGGCTACAGAAAGGATGTATTTGTGTTTAGTGTGGGCAAAATCAAGTTAAAGATAGCCCAAGATCATTCTTCTGAGGTTTTCTTCTAAAACTGTTGACTTCAGAGCTTCCAGGTATTATGAGATGTATTATGATTGGAGTGAGTGTGATATCATCAGTGCCTACTTTGGTGTTCCTCTGAAAACTGTAGCTCTTGGAAGAAAACAACTGATAGACTGCTTGTCGGGTTTCTCTTCTCTTGCTCCTCGCCTTTTAAGTCAGCTTTCTGTTTCTGGTGGTTGTGGAAGACAACCTGGAAATATGAATCAAATGCTTCTTCAAACTCAGAAATGAGAAAGCAAAACAAAAAGGAAGAATATAACCTTTAAAAATAATACTTAAGTTAGTCTTGCGGGGAGGGGGGGTGTTTTATGTTCAGATTCATTATTTTTACGTGTGTGTGGCCACCGCTGCAAGTATCAAACCATCCCATCCCTTCCCGGTCTATCAGCAGCACTGATTTCATGCCTGGCACGCATGCAATTGGTGCCTTACAGACGATGGCACTGGTCGCTGCGAGCGCAGGTACCAAACTTGGCCGTTTGACGGTGCAGCCACACTGGCTGTTCTTCAGCTGGCTTGCTTCTGCCATGGTGTCCTGGTTTCACCTGGGATAGAGTTAATTGTCCTCCTAGTCGCTGGTACGGTGCTGTGTTTTGAGTTCAGTATGAGAAGAATGTTGATAACACACTGATGTTTTCAGTTGCTGCTGGGTGGTGTTTA
>JANZLQ010000030.1:22679278-22695069 GCA_026212715.1 Elanus axillaris
TCGGGGACGAACCGGGTGTCGATCGGCGGGTGGTGAGCAACTGCACTGGGCATCACTTGTACATTCCAGTCCTTTTATTATGAAATGACTGTTGTAATTTCATTAGTGTCATCATTATCATTATTAGTTTCTTCTTTTCTGTTCTCTTCAACTGTTCTTATCTCAACCCATGAGTTTTACTTTTCCCGATTTTCTCCCCCATCCCACTGGGCGGGGGGGAGTGAGTGAGCGGCTGTGTGGTGCTTAGTTGCCGGCTGGGGTTAAATCACGACACACGGTCCCTGAGATGCTGTCACGCCAGCTGGCTCTGGGCAAACCTGCTCGCGGAGGTGCAGCTCTGGCTGCAGACCCGTGGGTGCCGGGTGGGCTCGCAGCCCTGGGGTGCAAGGGCTTCTGCTGGCAGCCGTCTGCTGGGACCCTCGCTGCCCCTTGTGACCCTGCGGGTGTGCACCGTGTTTCACAGACTATTCTGCAATTCCACTGTGATTTTGGCCACAAAAAAGAAAATGGGTAGTAACATGGGAGGGAAAGCAATGCTGGAGGAAATCCTTAGAGGCTTTCTGGTGACACGTTTTGCTTTGTGATTGACTTACCATCAGTCTTCCTCAACGAGCCCCCAGCTACAATGTGCCTTTGAATAAAGACTTTGTGTCCTGCCATGGGCTGTTGCAGTTCGCAGCCCGGAATGAGTTTGTGGAAAGGAGTGCTGTAACTATAAATTGCTCTTCTTGGGCCAAGTTTTCTGGCAAAATCTGAATAAAGTAATAATCTTGGAACTTAAGTCTTCTCCTAAAAGGAGCTTGTCTTGACCATTTAAAGCTGAACTGGTTTGCAGCATAGTCCTTCACCTTAACCTGTTAAAGGTTAGCAAAATTGTTTAGACAGCTCTAGCGGCTGCACATCAATCTGCTGTAACCAGCTGATTAATGTCACTGATTTCTGCAGCAAATTTCTCTAATTGCTCTTTATTTACAAACTGGGGTTGTTTTATTTAAAGCAGCTATACTGTGAGTGTTCAACCATCTTAAAAGTTTGTTCCTCGACTGCAGTAATTTTAGGAAACACAAGTCTACTGAAGCTCTGTGACAAATGGTGCCCACAGAAGAAGAGGTCATATGCAAAGTCTCTGGTAGTGTTAATCCCTCTTGTCATCTCCTACAGAGGAAGTAAAAAATATAAATTTTTCCTGAAGAAAAGAGAAAGGAAATCATAGTGAGTGTAGGCAAATAAGAGAGAAACCAGTACTCCAGAGCCTGCAAGGAAGCATGCAGGAAGCCAGAAAACTGTGGATTTCCATTATCCAGGCTATTGGCTGACAGCTGGTGATTTGCAATAATCTATGGCTATTTTTTGGAACTTATTTAGACCCCATAGACTTACCCTACTGGGAAATGCAGACGTTCCCTCTTTAGAAATAAGATAAAATCGTCTAGTCTTTCTTCAAGTGGAGTTAGGCACCCAGCCGATGTCTCTACTGTGATACATTGTGCTTAATTACAGAGTGCAAGTGCTGAATCCTTCTGTGTGTTTATTCTGTTGGTAAACACCATTCTAACTGGTATTATGCAAACTGTTTCCAATGGTAAATATACGAAATATTTAGCAGCTTTGTCCCTATAGGGAACTCAGTTGGACAGGTGTCCGCAGGTATTGGGATGCAGGCGTATAAGAGAACTCTATGCACTTTATAGAGAAGTCACTATATCTTGAATTGTAGCATGGCAGAAGCACGTCTCCAAGGAAGTTTCAAACGGTCAGATTTGTTATGTAGGATGTCAGCAAAAATCGCGGCATGCTAGACAAGGTTGATCGGGAGGTGAATAAATCATGTAAGTGGATATATGAGTATTTCATTCAATATTTAAGGACCACTGATTATCTGATAGTCATCTTCAGCAGTCACCATGCTCCTTATTTTTAAAGCAGGTATATTTTCCCTACACTTTTATGACTTCTTTGTTTCCTTCTAACACTCTGTATGTCTGGGAGGATATTCTACACATGGCTTTCAGAGCAGGAGTCATTCTGCAGGTTGCCCTTTAGTCTCTGTACCTTCTGTTCTGATGACTGAGATATATTTGCACTTGAGTCCTGTCTGAGGAAAATATGTGATATTTCCTAGTGGTGGTCTCACTGTTTTCTCTACACTTATATTACAGATTGGAATTTTGTCAAATATCACCTTTGGTTTGACTTTTCTTTTAGCTTCTCTCACAAAAAGTTATCTGATGTTTTCAGATGCACTTCTGAAGAAAAGGCATTTCTCATCCATATGTACTGCTAAAACTTTTGCCCAGTCTCTCATCACCTTATGATTCTCTCTCTGTGCCATGTTACTTTTTCTGCTTTTGGCATGTGGTCTCTTGTCCTGTTAATATCCCTTTAGACTGCTCCTACAAAGGGTCTTCCAATCATATTGCCTTTAATTCTATCCTTTTCTCTCCAGATTTCCCTTTGCTTTCCACTACCTTAAACAAAAATCAACTTTATTTTAAAAGCACCTAACAGTCTACCTCCCTTCTATCTGTAATTTGTAGTTTTTGGAGACTGACTCTTGTTCTTCATCAGCCCACAGCACCTACCTCCCTCACATATTTGCTACATTTTAAAGTGGCACTTCAATGCTTTAGCTCTGTCTTAGGACAAACCCATGAGGATATGCACGTGTCTTCCCAGTTCTACCTTTGCCGTGATTTCTGCAGAAAATTTGGACTCTGGTGATCAGAATTCCTCCAGTCCCTAGAGAAGGCCCATAGATGAGGTGAGCAGATGGGAGAAAAGCTTGGGCTGTGTTTCTACTCAAGAAAAGAGAATATTTCTGAAGGGATGGTCCACATCACTGTGTGGGTTAATAGTCTTTGATACCATGTCTGTTAGAGCAGTTGAACACATCAAGGAATTATGGGGAAAGGTCTGAAGATGCCCATACAATAGTCATGTCTGGCTTTAGTGTGCGGGAAGTGGAAAAAGGAGAGGATACACTAACGGATAATGGAAGGACAGCAAGAAAAAAGAAAGTGCTAGAAATGATAAGGACTTTAATTGGATCAACACGACAGTTAAAAGTTTTGTGCCTAACCTGACAAGGCAATCAGTAGCAGTCAGAAACAAAGAAAAGGGTTGTACTTAAATATACCAGGTTTGTACTTAAATACCAGGTTAATAGGATAGAGGAGTCTAAAATACATCTGAAGACGAATGTAGAGGACAATAGATGCATAGCAGAATGATAATCTTGATGGAATAGTATTACTTAGTTGCTGTGTTCAGGAAGAACAGAAAGAGAAGGTAGTAGGCTGTCCATGAGTGTTAAAAATGTGAAAGATTCTTAAAAAAATCCCCGAAACGCAACAGGAAAGGACATATTGAATAAAAGAGTATCTGTTCTGATTTTAGCAGCTAATGATGAGATCATGGGAAGTAACTTCAGATTAAGTGATTGGGAATTGATTTAATTAAAATGAAGGAAGGATTAAAAGTATGTCCTTAATTAAAAATTGCCTTTGAAAGATCGCAAATGTGAGTTTGTCAGACTGCTAGCAAGGCAAGTCAGCTGCACTGGGGAGCTCAGGGGGCCTGAACAGTGCAGAAGTTGGGAGTTTTGGCAAGTACTCCAGCAGTCTGGATTTTGTGTCCCAAGGAAGGAGAACAAGTTATCAGGAAAGGGTGAAAGTTAAGAGCTACCAGAATTCAGGCTGAATGGGAGCAAGCAAGTGATGCTTAGATATATAGAAAAAGGGCATTGAGCTGCATAAATACCTTCCAAACAGCAGGAGGGCTACTATGTGATAGTGCTGCTTGTGCAGTGACTAAGCATAATTTAGATGTGGCCTCAGTGTAAAAAAAAAAAAACAACAACCAACAAAACAAAAACCCAACCCCACCACCCATCTCCCCAAAGAAACCCTAGTGGTGACCATCAGGAGAGAAAAATCTGGATGTGATGGAAGCAAAGCTTGAATATCGCAGTGCTCCTGAATTGCGTAGCAATAGCTAACCTTTATAACTGCTCGCTCGGAAATCGAAGGTGTGACTGACTGCAAGCATTTTTGGCAAACCCTTCAACACCCACTGTCCACCTCTGGGCTCTATGCTTTGTGCTTAATTGTGTCAGCTACCCGGAACAGGAGTAGCTTTGTGTCGTCATGCCGCTCGGTGGTGTGGTTCTTGAGGATCTGTTGTGTCAGTTCAGTAAAGGTTTAATGTATATAAACCTTAGGAAAAAGTTAAAGAGGAGGGTGTGAAAAGAACTTTAAATGTGTTGCCTTGTTAGGGAACTACTTGAAGGGTTTATTTGGGTTTTTTTCTGACTGAACAGAGAAGGGCAGATGAGTTCAGCAGTTGTACCTTTTATGCCCTGGCAGAAGGCAGCGGCATTTTTGGGACACCCAAGGGAACATGTTGTCAGATTGGTTAGGGTAAGGTACAGTGTGAGAGATTTAAGCTGCTGAGACTGGAAGAAAGGGGCTGAAAGGGAGCGGCTGGTGTTGATACTCAGAAGGAGCGAAGGAAATGTCACAAGTGACTTTGAATTTGCTGTCAAGCACTGAAATCCCAGCTTTGGCATCAGTTGCAGGGAGAGGAGGAAGTTTTGTAGGGAAGGCATTTAGTTTTAGGGCAGGTTAATTTACCTTGGTGACAAAACATAAAACTCGAAAATTTGGGAGGTAGAATGAGGCATGAGTGCAAGTGCAAAGGAGGTGGCTTAGAAGGGGAAAAGATGTGTCTGACAACATGGTTTCATGAGCTGCTCGATCTGATCTCAGGCTCCTGGCCTATCGCCCTCTGCGGTCCCTTACCGCGCATTCCTGCCATTGCCGTTGTGTCAGATCACCTCGAACTGCTTCGGCAATCTTGAAATGGCATCTGAACCATCAGTGCAGAGGTGAATGCTAAAGTCATGAGCTGAAGAGATCGCCTGAATGTGTTGAACTGAGCATAAGAGCATGCCGGTGGCAGAGCTTTCAGAAGAGCCTATCGATATGGTGGGCTGCCCAGAGCAGAGAATAGTCATTGACAGGAAAAATAGTGACTGACTCGAAACCTTAGGGAGGATGAGATGCCAGAGCAAGGATGGTGATCAGCAGCGTCAAAAGAACCAGAAGGGCCAAGCAGGAGAGGCATAAAGGAAGGTCCTTGAGATTTGCCTGGGAAGAGATCATGAATGATGCTGGTGAGAGCACTTTCATTCAAAGGGAAACAGCGGAAGCTGGGCTGGACATGATCCAGGGTAGAGTTGGAAGGGAGGAAGCGAGTGCGTTGGCTTCAGCCTACGCTTGCAAGGAGTTTCTAGATAAGGGAAAGGAGGAAAGGAGTAACTGCTGAAATAGGTAGGGCTGTTGTGGGTAGCGGAAAGCGGGGACAGAGTGAGAAGATAGAGAGGTAAGTAGGGACCAAGCTTGGCTGAAACAGAAAAGTGCAGCTGAAGACCAATGGAAGAAGTTAAAGAATTTCAGATGAGGAAAGGTAGTCTGTAGGCTCTGTATGGTGATATATTAGCAAACCGGCTCCTTTTTTTGGTAGGAGTTAGCAAAGACCAACAGAGAGTTCAGTTGGAAAAAGCAGCTTCATGCTTAATGAAAAAGAAATCGGCCAAATAAACTTTTTTTTTCAGTTAGTTGTAACTGATTTGAAGCAGCAGCGTGCTGCTGCTTTCCTTTTCCTCTTTCCACCCCCCCATCCATGGCAGACAGCGGGGCACGGTGCCAACGTGTGCCGGTGGTAACGGTGGCTGCTACGGAGTTCGCTTGGCTCTGGAAGCAGAGCGATGCATCCAGGCTTCAGGGGCCGCACAACCTAATTGTCTGGCTGTGGTCCAGCTGCTGATTGACCCAATAAACTCTAATGAATCTGGATTCCTGCAGTCTGATTTGCTTCCTCTCCCCGTTATGTGCCTTTCTCAGTCCATGAAGAGCTGAAACCTGAGTGCTGGCCTTGACAAAGGGAGCGCGAGAGGGGGGAAGGAGGGGAAGAAAAGGCAGATAACAGCCGAATGTAATCAGTGTTTTATTACCATCCTCAGGAAGTGGGAATGGCTTTAAAAAGAAAAAAATAGTAGTAGGTCAGTGCAAGGAAAGTTAGTTATGGTGAGGTTATTTGACAGGAAATTACAAAATACAAACAGACAGAAGAAACACATTTTAAAACAGGCTAGGAAATCTCAAGTTACTTCACTGTGTATATTCAAAACCCCCAAAGCAAAGGCTGAAAATAGCAGTTTAAACAAAAGCTATCTTATCTGATAAAGGCATTTCAAGCACAAAAGGAAATTTATATATTGGGTTGACAATCTTAAAATAAACTGATTGTCTTGATAACACCATAGATTTAATTGTGGGAAAAAATTGGGTTCATGTGTATGACCTGCAGACACAGTAAATTCCCATGTAAATTCATTCCTTTTCTTTCTTTGTACATTTCTTGTCTCCTAAGCAGTGTTTATTGGTGTTTTCCAGAAATTGTAAAGGTAGATTTATGCATGTAGGACGAGACTGATAAATATGTGCATATTTTAAAGACTGCCATGCAGACCAGATATGATTCATTTCCTATGCTACTGTATGGAAGCGTACTAGTGGCGCTGTATTAATGGTACTTCACTGAGTACCATTCAGATTCAGAAAGGTTTTGGCAGAAATACATTGTTTTGGGATGAGGGTAGAATTTCCAGTAGTAGCCATCAGAATCAGTACTTGGTGTGTCTTTTCACTTTCTGTGTGGAAAGGAAACCGCTCTGTTACTGCATCACCTTTATCCTGAGTCTGTACAGCATTTGCTAGTGCGAGGAGAGCAGAATCGCTTGCTAGCGTGGGTCTCTTGTAGCCCTGCTGTAGGTATCAAAGCTGCAAAGAACAGCAAGGAGGACCTTTCAGTACCTGAACTGTCACTGAGTCTTTTGTTATGAACAAAGTTATCTTTAAAGAAAGGTGCTGATTTTTTTTTTTTTTTTTTTCCTTTGGAAGCAAATGCTGCTCAATTGCCAGTATTCTCCTTACCATTTTTCTTTGAAGTTTACTGCTGAGATTTTGAAGAAACATTGCATCCATATAGATGTGTGTCCTTCTAGTGAGATAGGGTATGTGTGTTATAGGGTTGGTACAATTTGATTTGCTGGGAGGGAGGGAGCAAGGAGGAGGGGAGGAAATAACTCAGTTGTGCAAATGACAGATTTCCTCTGTTCAGATCAAAGCCTTAGGACACTGTGGGACAAGTATCTTGCGTTTGACTAAAGCAGTAACAAGAAGCATTAAGAGGTTCGTAGGTACACCTGCCTGGCTGCTGTGACTTGGAACTTTGTGTTTCTCCCCTCTTCTTGCTCATCAGGCTGCGTAACAGTGTATTACAGTGCGAGGCACATATGCCTCGTCATACCTGCTCAGTCCCGGGAGAAGTGTAAGTTTGGGTTTTTTTCCCCCAATTAATTTGTCTGCTGTGCCTGTGACTCCCTACTGCTAACACTGTTGAGCCTTCATAATCTGCAAACGCAGCAAAATAAAATCTGGTCGGAGGGTGCTCGCTCACTGAGTGTTATACTGGGAGTTGGTGGTAGGTAATGCTGCTTCTTGGTGAGGTGCAACGTGGCATCTTTATGGCTAAGTTAGGTAAGTGGCTGTTTTCATCTGCACTCAAATGTTTCCCTTTTCTCGGTGATCCAGGTATGCCTGGAAATCTCTTGGGAGACCAGAGTGCTCACAGTTATCTGACCTCATGAGGCTCAGAGTACCACTGAAGTATAGCACAAAGTTGAGTTCACATCAGCTTGTGTTGAGGAAGACAAAACTACAAGGCTCGGTAGTGTCCTGTTGCTGGAAAAGCTTGCTAGGAGTCCAGTAAAACTGTCAAGGTCTGATGGGTACATAAGGGTTTTTTGCTCTATTTAACAAAGAAATATCAGTTGTCAACAGGCCATGAGGATTGGATTGCAATATAAATATTCTGAACTTGTGATCACTGGGCTTTGCACTCAAAATAAATAGAAGTGACACCTGTGCAGGAAAGAAGCTGATCTTTTTTCCTATTGATTTATGTCTTATTTAAATGACCTCCTACTTTAACAGGATTTCATAACTCAGCTAGGGGACTTCATAAGGGAAAGTTGTGGGAAGAAAGTAGCTTCCTCCTTAAAAGACGAGAGTGTTGATGTCCACATGAATCACTAATCTAAACCAGTGAGTATTAAAAAAAAACAAAAGAAACTCAAAGCAAATAAGAAATGGAGCTAAAATGTCTTTCCAAAAAGCATGTATTGCTTTTGTATGGAAAAACTGTGAATAGAATCAATCATTCTTGACTGACTCAATTTTTGTCATTGGGTTGTTTGCTTGTTGGTTTTTTTTTTTGTTGTTGTTTTGGTTTTGTTTTGTTTTGTTTTTCTGAAACCCTCTTCAGTTGTTCCCTGACACAATTCTGAAACGTAGATGTGGTACTGTTGTGAAAGGACATCAATAAAATGTAGTCTCCTATAGTCGGCTCTCCAGAATGCTGTTGCAAGTATTGGGAACTTGTGTTTCCCACTGTTTTTTCAGCAATGATCAATACAAACTGACATAGCTGATAAAAGATTTTCTTAGGGTTAAAGAGCATGCTTCAAAATTAGCATCTCTGAAGAACCCCAAGACCACTTAAAAAAAAAAAGTTGGATGTTACTATGAAGTATCTTTTATAACTGACTTTTCCTTTTGAAATTGAGATGTGTATGAATGAGGTTTAAGGACATGCCTTCATCGTAGGTGATCCTTGTACATCATTTTGATTCTGTCTTATTACTGTTTTATAGCTATTTTTTTATGTACGCTGAAATAGAAAATGAAGTTCTGGAGATGCAAAGTTACAGCCTTTATAACAATCCTTAAGACAGGCTAATCCTGTGATTAGGTAGTAAGCATGTCCTTTGCTGAATATTTTTTAATGTTAGCTTTAACTTCTTAGCTAAAATAAAAAGTAGCCAAAGTTAGGACACACAACTGTTTTTAAGGTTTGCTTTAACATGGTTTTGCTCTATTTGCCTTCATAATGAGGATAAAATAGATGGACTCTTCTTTTTTTTTCTTTGGTTTTTTTTTTTTTTTGAAAAAAGAAAATACTATTTTACATTAAACTGAAACGTGGGAAGACTACTTTGGGAAAATTCTGTTTGCTGATTTTGAAAGGTGTATACATGAAGCTCATAGTGCCTACTGGGAGTAAATAAAGGCTAGGTCAAGAAATACAGAGTTAGTCTTGTCTCCTGGCTTTGGTTACACGAGTTGCTTAAGCAAGTCTGTGCCATCAAGTGTGTTTTCCTTAAGAGAGCTGAGACTTTGTTTGTATGTAGGTGACTGACTTGAGGTCAGAACAAACTGGTGAGAACCCTGGGGAGGACCCAGCTGCCCTGCCAGGGTTGTTCATGCCCAATCCACTGGTAAGTGCTTCGAGGAAGAGACCTGCTGCTGAGAGGCTGAAAGACCTACCAGTTGGATTTGGGGTTTTTTAGGACTGTTCAGCATTCTAAAACATGGCTCATTTATTTAACTTGTGTCCCTGCATTTTAGAAACTCTACTGTGGGTAAAGTTTGAACTAATTAAGTGGTAACAGATGTAAACCATGTTCATATCCAAGCCATATGTTATGCTTGTAGTTTATCTGTACTCGTTTCCTTTGAAAAAAATGAAGGCTGAACGTATATTTTGCATGTATATGGTTTTAGTTTTGCAGCATTTTATGGTTTCCAAATATAGACAGTAGTGCAGTTTGTTTCAAGGTGTTTTGAATACAGTACCTGGCACATTTCCAGCTTCCTTCTAATCAGCAACTGGCTGGCTTTTTAAAAAAATTAATTTAAATTATGAAGTGACTATTTTGCAAAAGCACTTAATACAGCTTCAGTCTAGGACTGAAGGCTCTAGAGATTGGGTGATACTTGCGATCATTGCTCCTGGAGAAGAAGAATTCTGTCAAATCTTCTTACTCTTTGTTACAAAGAGCAAAGTTTCTTTTGAGCACTTTCAGTTTTGGGTGAGGTTGGGGGAAAGGTTGACAATAAGATTGAATTTTATTTTGAAGCTTCAGGAGATAGGAGATTAAAACCCCCACTTAAATGTATTTTTTAAAAATGCAAGATTTTCAGACCAATCTCATTCCTGGTTTGTTCGTGTGACTTGAATGTTCATGGATTAGCAGTGTTGCTACACATTGACAATAACGAAAAGGTTCTTTTTTCCAAGGACTTGCTCAGTAGGGCCGCAGTTTTCCAACTTGTGATGGTACGGGGAGGTGTTTTTCTCTATTGTAGGACAATGACAATTTGTTTTATTTATTGTGCAAGGCAGACATACTTCTAAAAGTCTCCTTTTTATTCCCTTCCCCCCTTCATGTGAAAGCTCTGCAATTTGGCCTGAGGGAAATAGGCTGCAAAAGAAGGTATCAAATTTTGCAGCCGTTCCTATAGCGTGTTGATGTTGCTCCTTGAACCCAGCCTGAGGGAGCCATTAGAGTCATCTAGCAGCTGAAGGGGGGAAGGGGGAGAGTAAAGTTTCCGTAGTGCTCTCAATCTCGAATAGACATGGGACCTGAGCTGTGTGTTAAAACGCAGTTTCAGAATAATTGTATTCAACCTTAGTAACGCTTAAGATTTATATTATGTAAGAGTTTTCCAAATAGTTTATTAAAAATCATGAGATATTACTTATAATCTTTTAACTGCCTGTAACACTTTTCCAATTAGTAGCCTGGTATAGAATTTTTCTTTTGGATCAGTTTACATGAAAAAGTAGAAAATAAATATTCTAACTTTTTTTTTCAAATATAGATTTTTTCAATTGAAGTAGATTCAAAGAAAATATCCTTTTTTAAATTCCTATATTCTCCAGTTATCCCACTAAACACAAGCTGATTAGTGTTATATGATAGTATAATTTAAACCTAAACCATAGCCTAACGACATAAGCATATAAAAATCATATTGAAGGGGGAAAAAAAATACATTTTAACTGGGATGAATGTTATCATCAGGGTAAGACTATGTTAGAAATGTTTTTAATGCTGAATACCAGTGCATAGTAGAACAATGAACTATCCTCCATATTTACAAAATTATGAATTATCCCAGTGTACCAGATATTTGACTTCTTTTAAGCAATCTTCTTTTGTGTACAAGTGTTGTGATGCAGGTGGTCATAAAGTAACAACAGCAAATGCAGATTTTGGCACGAATGCAAAGAACTGTTACGTGACTTATAGGTATCAAATGTTTGTGCTGCACATTTTCTGTCTGAATGTACTAAACCGGTTGGTGTTTCATAGACAGCTGCAATGGAACTGGTATTTGCTAACGTGGGTGCCCTTGTTTGCTCCAGTTGAAACTACCTGCTGGTGACCCTTGTGTTACCAGCTTACGCTCCGAGTCTAGAACTGCTTCACCTTTCTCGTATCTCTCAAGCTTAAGCACAGGCTTTAGTCTTTGGGGATCTCGGTCTTATCATAAAACCCTCAACTCATTTTTGCTACTTTAGCTTCCACATTGTTCTTCTGGGTGGGATATGCTCAGACTTGGGTTTCTTCCTGAGTTTGTTCACAGGTAACGCACCTCAGATTTACTCAGCTCCTGAAACAGTCAAATGTAAAAACCAAATAATGTTTGAAATATCCCCACCTAGGCTCCTAACAAGCCTCAAGCTTGTAGAGGGGTCAGACTCGTGTGTTATATTAAAATCAGGCTGAGCTGAATTTTTGAGATAAGTTTATTTCCCCAAGCAATTTTTTTTTTAAATTATTTTTTTAAAAATCTACTTAAGCCAAAGCATGTCTTAGTTTAGGGTCATGTGTAGTAAGAAGAAACGGGGTAGAACATTATATATGAAGACACAGATACTGTGAGTGCTATGAATTATTAGGACTCGGATGTGAGCTGAAGTCCTGAGTGGAAAGGGTCATGTGGGCGTTTCTGTTCCACATGGGCTCTTCTCCAGCAGGTTTGGCGTTGGTGTAATCTGACAGCTGGCCTGTAAACTCCACAGTGGTTTGCATTTTAAACCCCACCTCTAAAACCAGTGACTGATACAAATTGAAGTGTCGGAGTCCAGCAAATGATAAGGAAACTGGCTTATGTGCCTCCCTGCTCAATTCCTTCCAACCTCTTCTCCCAGGCATTCTGCCTACCCACGGGGGAAAGCACCTCCTGCCAGACCTCAATTAAAGCTTATCTCATCCATCCATCCACTGGTACTGTCAGCTATATGACAAACACTCCAGGCTGTTTCAAGAGTCTTTCTCAGAGAGCCACAAAACCAAAGTAGCCTGTGTCTGGTGTGGTAGCACCTTGGGAATGAGAAAGGAAGCTTCGCTGTTCTACTGCTGTTAGTGATGAACCCACCTTTCCTGAATGATGAGTACGGCGAGTCCTGCAAAGACCAGAGGAGCATCTGGGTTGGCAACCAACACAAGGGGATTACTGAATTCAGAGGGTGCTTTCCCAGCCTGCCTGGAAAAGCCGTGAAGAAAAACTGATGTCAAGGAACGAAAGACACTGCAAGTCTAAGCATAGGACAGGCCCGCTTGTCCTTGCTGTATAATTTGAGTTGGGTTGCAGCAACTGAATCAGATTTTTGAAGGCATGGAGGAAGGCATCTTCCAATAACATTTTCACAGTCTGTAAGAGACCTTTTGCAGAACCGGGAACAGATTCTGGGTCACTTCTGAAAAACAGATCAGTGTTGGGCTATAACAAGCAGCCTGTTTGGTTACAGCTGCTGAACACAACATGTGCTGCCCTGCACATGGTAAAGGCTATATCCAGCTGTATTTCTCATGGAAATACCATGGATATTGGAATGGAAGCAGAAACCCCTTTATTTTTGTAGTAGAGTAATTCTGAAAGGATTTTTTCCACTACAGCAGCTCTGTCTCCATGCCTGCCCCTTAGGAAAGTTTAACACAGTTTGGAACTGTTTTCACTTGTAGCCAAGAAAGGTAAACCCTGTGTAAGGATAGCCATTTATCGGAAGGCCAAATAAGATGCCAGATAGTCTGCATGTATGATTTTGTCAGGTTTGGACAGTGGGGAAAGCATCAAACTGTGGAAGAAGTTGTCATAATAGAAACTGTATAAATACATACAACTAAGATGTGGAGGGTTTAAATTATTTTTAAATGAGGTCAGATGTATTTGAGTGAATTACATCTCACAGGGAAAGATTTTAAAACTGGTCCCCATTGCTTTAAATGCACACGGTCCCAAGCCTTTCTTCATCTCTGATGCCTTCTTGGCACACTCTTGGCTCTGTGGTGAGGAGGGACCCTGGAGTATGCTTCCCTTCAGCCATCTACTATTGTTTTCTGTTCTGCCCCTTCTGAGCTTCTGGGACCTCTCCCACTTGGATTGAGGTTTGAAACGAGCATGTGGTGTTATTTCTTCTTCCTTTCCCCACACCAACTCACCTAGCTGAGGAAGATGAGAAACCTTAGTGGTGTACTACTGGTGGAGACAGCAAATAATCAAATTATTTAGGTTGGAAAAGACCCTTAAGATCAAGTCCAACTGTTAACCTAACACTACCAAGTCCACCACTAAACCATGTCCCTAAGTGTTATGTCTACACATCTTTTAAATACCTGCAGGGATGGTGACTCAACCACTTGCACTGGAACAGGCTGCCCAGGGTTGATGACGCTTTCAGTGAGGAATTTTCTCCTAATATTCACTCTAAACCTCCCCTGGTGCAACTTGAGGCCATTTCCTCTCATCCTATCACTTGTTACTTGGGAGAAAAGACTGATCACCACCACATTGCTACAACTTCTTCTCAGGTAGTTGTAAAGAGCGAGAAGGTCCCCCCTCAGCCTCCTTCTCTCCAGGCTAAACAGCCCCAGTTCCCTCAGCCGCTCCTCACAGGACTTGTGCTCCAGGCCCCTCGCCAGCTCCGTTGCCCGTCTCTGGACACGCTCCAGCAACTCAACGTCTTTCTTGAAGTGAGGGGCCTAAAAATGAACACAGTATTTGAAGTGCAGCCTCACCAGGGCCCAGTACAGGGGAACATTCGCCTCCCTGCTCCTGCTGGCCACACTATGTCTGACACAGGCCAGGATGCCGTTGGCCTTCTTGGCCACCTGGGCCCACTGCTGGCTCATATTCAGCCGGCTGCCAACCAGCACCCCCAGGTCCTTTTCCACCAGGCAGTTTTCCAGCCATTCTTCCCCAAGCCTGTAGTGTTGCATGGGGTTGTTGTGACCCAACTGAATTTAACTCCATTCACCACTACTCTTTGGTGATGGCTTGGCCATCCAGCCAGTTTTTTACCAGCGAAGAGTATGCCTGTCCGAGACATGAGCAGCCAGTTTCTCCAGGAGAAACTGTCAAAGGCTTTACTGAAGTCTAGGTAGACAACGTCCACAGCCTTTCCCTTGTCCACTAAGCGGGTCACCTTGTCATAGAAGGGAATCACGTTGGTCAAGCAGGACCTGCCTTTCATAAACCCATGCTGACTGGGCCTGATCCCTTGGTTGTCCCGTACGTGCTGTGTGATGGCACTCATGAAGATCTGCCCCACAACCTTCCCTGGCACCGAGGTCAGGCTGACAGACCTGTAGTTCCCCAAATCCTCCTTCCGGCCCTTCTTGTAGATGGGTGTCACATTTGCTATCTTCCAGTCAACTGGGACCTCCCTGGTTAGCCAGGGCTGCTGAGAAATGATGGAAAGTGGCTTGGTGAGCTCTTCTGCCAGCTCCCTCAGTACCCTGGGGTGGATCCCACCTGGCCCCATAGACTCATGTGTGTCTAAGTGGTGTCGCAGGTCACTATTTCCCCTTGGGTTATGGGGGCTTCATTCTGCTCCCCGTCTTCCAGCTGAGGGGCTGGGTACCCAGAGACCAACTGGTCTTACTATTAAAGACTGAGGCAAAGAAGGCATTAAGTACTTCAGCCTATTCCTTTCCCTTGTCACTGTTTCCCCCTGCATCCAATAAAGGATGGATGTTTTCTGAAATGTGGGGTCTCTGAAAGCAGGATGGCACAAATCCTTATCATTGTGCTTCAGTGCCTCTGCTGTTGTATCTGAGTTTTTGCTGTTAACCTTTTACACCTCTGCGTATAACTGCTTTTTCTGAAAATGTCTTTTCTTTCATTGTCAACATTTTTGTCTCATCACTTCTTAATGTGTAATATAGTTTAAAAGCAAAATGTTTTCAGGTGATCAGGGGGTCATGGTTGTACTCCTCATTTTCTAGGGGCCTGCTCTGAGACCCATGGGTCTGATCCATGTGTGCTAGTGAGGCTGACTCAAATGGTGTGACAAATGTAAGTATTTTGAGGAAACTTGGCCCTGCAAGCCTCCGTTTATGCACTTGGAATTAACAGATGCTTTAGTATCCCTGTGTCACGCCCCCCCTTCTCTAATGTGCATACAATGATGATATTCACTTCATTGCACAAAGATGATGTGAAAATGAATCACTTAATGTTTGTAATGCATTCAGATGTTGTTGTGATGAGCACTGTAGGAAAACCCACAAGCAAATGAATAATTCATTGTTCAAATCAGGCTCTGAATAGTACACAGTAAACAAGACATGGGACTTCTCACTGAATAGTAAGAGTAAGGCCAAATAATTAATGATCACTTGTTCAATTATCACTGTCCATTCAGAGTATTGAAAGGGAATGGGATCCTGTGGAAGAGTGTGGTCATGTCCTCAGGGATTGTATGTTAGTGTACGATTGGAAAGGATAATAAAGATAAAATAGTTTCTTTTTTCCCTTTCTCTTTTTTCTTTCTCTTTTTTCTTTCTCTTTTCTTTCTTTTTTTCTCTTTCTTTTATT
>JANZLQ010000030.1:22695169-22712583 GCA_026212715.1 Elanus axillaris
TTCTTTTATTTTTAATTCCCCCCCCCCCCCCCCATCTTTCTCCCAATGACCTTCAGTATTACTTATGATGTGTGTTTTGGAACAAAGATGAAGTGTGTTAGGCTTTCTAAATTGCTTGATTTTTTAACTCTGTAGGTCTCTTTTTACAATGATGTGATAGTATTTGGGAATCCTAATCTCTTCTTTAATTCTGTTTTCATAGTTTCCTGCCACCCAGTGAATGCTTTTGGTTGTTGGTGCTTAAGCATCAAATGAAGGGTGTAACACCCTCTCTGATCACTGTAGAACAGTCTCTGGATATAGTTTTTTAGTTTGGATTTTATCTCTTGGTATGAAATGATCTTAAGAGAAGCTAATGGAAGAGGAAAGCTAAATGATCCCCTGCGTACTGGCTGCAAGATAAGAGTTTGGTTTTGATGGAATCGCATGTACTGGAATAGCTTGTTACTGTGTTCAATCTTGTGACCTTCCTTTGGACGATAGCTCTGAATGTTTACACTCTGAGGGTGAAAAAGAAAACTGAGGGAGATATTTGAAGCTACACTACATGAAAATATGTCAATAATTCAGGCTGACTGATAGCTCCTCTAGTAACCAAAGTCACCTGCAATTTTTTATAGTCCTAGAGCATAAGCCATCCGTAACATATAATCAGTTCCACTCTGCAGACGGAACTGATGGTTTTTTCCCAGGCATCCCCTCCCTACTCCCCTTAGCTGAATCTTTAAAAATCAATTCACATAATTTGATCAATTTAAAATACTGAATACACTGAGGTAATTATACCAAACTTCTTGCATTTCACTGCTTCCAGTGACAATAAAGCTATTGACAGTGCAGCATTAAAGATGAACCACCATTTCCATGAAAACAGTTGGTTTACATTTGCCATTTTTTCAACCTTTTAACTGTTTTTGAAGCAGCTTTTGCAGAATTGTGATTTATAGTTTAAAACTGAGGGCTTAATTTTTTTCTCTTGAAGTGAACAGTCTTCAGTCCATTTATCAGTCCCTGAAGATGAATTTTGTATTTCAAAACCACCAAGGTGCTGAGCTGTTGGTTTCATTTAGCAAAAGTGTGTGTCAGCTCAGCTTTCTGTTTATTTCCAGTAAAACCCTTGTTCCAGATTTTGAATGTACATGTTTAACGAGATGTGGTTAGTCATTACAGTGGTGATGAGTCCAAACTGTGATTTGGGTGGTCGCTGGCATCCACTGGGTGCTTCCATAAAGCTGTTCATCATGACCAGTATCAAGGCATGTAGGGAAAACTCTGTAATGGGGAGAAAGTCTCTTAGGGTCTAGTTTTTCTGAGATACTGAAGTCTAACCATGCCATAATGTCTTTGGACCACGCATAACAGTCACTTTTGGGGGCAGACTGAGTTTTATAGCTTTTTCTTGAGACTACTACCCCTTATGAATTTATTGGCATTCCCAGTGAAGCCTGTAAATATATTCTATTTACTTCTGTTTTAAGATATCCTTTCCATTTAGGTAAGTATTAATGTGAGCTGTGTGCATATTTAAAACTATCTGGAATGCCCGTGTACTCAGGTGTAGATGTGCTTTAAGAATATTGTGTATTTGTGTGAAATCGGGAATCACTGTTGTACAAGACCTCACAAAAGTCACAAAAGCAGATTGTTTTTCTTTTGTGGCTCCCATCCCACTGCTCTTCTCTTCTTTGGCTTCACAGTTTAAGTGCAAGGCATTAAGCACAAACATGTCCAAGAGACAGCCACAGCCCATGGTGATATGATACCACTACTATGTATGATAAATAGTAGTTATGGCACACCCATGTTAAAAAAAAACCCAAGTCATGTTTGAAAAGCAGTTCTGTATTTGACACTTCCAGAACAACTTAACAAAACACTGTACTTCAGAATATGAGGGCAAATTTTGATGAAAAGCCCTGCAGAACAGCTGACTGATTGGATCCAATATAGAAGCATAAACCTGCATTTTAGGATTGTGGTTCAATATGAACCTTAAGTACACTAGCAAGCTGAGAAATGTATTGAAAGGAGGAGACTTTCCTTCCTAGATTCCAAAGCTTGCAAAGAACAGTAAACACACCTTTAATTTTTTTACTTTAGAGTATATAATCCATTCTATTCTATATCAAGTAGAAAACTTGCAGATGATGAAGCCATCTTTCGTAAAGATGGGCCAAATTATTACACCTGAAAGTTGATACATCCAGGGAGTTCTAAGGGTACTTTTGCTGGCCTTCTACAAGAGGTGAGTTTTGAATATTAACTGATACTTGCTTCTGTCTCTGTCAGCATTTTCTTAGGGCCCTGCATAATTTTTAATCTGAGTTCATAGCGAATCCAATACTTCATCAGTCCCACAGCCAAAGGTAGATTTCAAAAATTGGAGCCAAGCGTTTGGAGGTATTAGAAAGGACTTC
This sequence comes from Elanus axillaris, assembly GCA_026212715.1. Taxonomy (NCBI): domain Eukaryota; kingdom Metazoa; phylum Chordata; class Aves; order Accipitriformes; family Accipitridae; genus Elanus; species Elanus axillaris. The sequence goes on from JANZLQ010000030.1 coordinate 22,697,587, forward strand.
TGATGAGATCTGACACTCAGAGACAGATAGTAGTGAATTTAGGTGCCTGAAGTAGCGCGTGCACCTTTGTCTTCTGATGCTTGTCAGGACCCGAGTTAGAAACTGTCAACTTCATTCTTTGTGTTTTTTACCCAGGGATCTCAAAGCATATGGTAACCGATGAATTAATCTTGGCCGCAGTGTGAAAGATGTATGTAAGTAAGCTACTATGTGCTTATTTTAGGCCTGCATGAATGGAAACATAGATCAACTTGGCTTGCACTGCATGCAGAAGTAGTGTCAGGAGCAGAAACTGAAGGTTTCCTTTCTCCTTTTTCTCGGCTGACCCAGGACTGTGAGAAAGCTCATTCATGCGCGCAGAATTCTGCTTGCTGTCAAAAGTACTGCTGTGCTCTGTCTTTAGCCTACTTCCCAAAGAAAACAAGACTTTTGCCTTTTTTTATTTTTTTTCTCCTCCCCTGCCTCATCTCTTCACCCAATAACCTTTCATTGTCTTGGCCAATTACAGGATTGGGCAGGGCTGGAAGTGGAAGCACTAAAAATGTTATGAAATACGGGACTGGCTAGAGGAGGAAAATAAATTCCTCCTTTCCGAGAGATGTGTGAGCCTACCAGGTCTCTACTTTGTTTGGCCTGAGAGCCATGGCTCAGGACTTGCCATAGCAGGGGCTGCCTCTGTGTCCAGCCAGGAGTTAGCTGAAGGGGAGGTATGTGGGGAACAGTTTTGAAATGGTGTCACTGGGGTAAAGGGTGGCTGGGGATTATGATTGTCTATAAATTAGAATGGAACTTAGGTTTTATTGCTGGCACTGTTTACAGAAGAGCTTGGAGCTATTCTTTCTGTCCGTAATAATACATTTAGCCTACTTGGGAATGTATTGTTCTAATTTTCATCAGCTTGGCAATTAAAAAAACCCATTTTGTTTCCAACAAGAGTTGATAAAAGCAGAAACTTATTTAAAATATTGAAGTATAAGCCCCTTCAAGGGAGTGCTTCTTTAAATAAATACATAACAGCATCACAAACTCCGAGAGGTTTTTTTTTTTTTTTAATCTTGTAAGTAAGTGTCCTTTGCAGTTATGTCTTTCATCTCATGGGAACTGCCTGCTCCTTGTTTTAATCCCAAAACATCATCAAAGTCAGTGGGAGAGAAGAAAAAAAAAAAAATCTGCAACCTCCAAAATAAAAGCTCAGTGTATTGTGATAGAGCTGGGCAAAATCCTACCCTGGTACTTTTACATTTTATATAAAGAAAGATTGAGTGTTAGAAGAAAAGAATTTTCAGGGTTGGAGATTTTAACTGTGTTTGTATATGGATCTAGAATTTTTGTTCTTTTCGCCAAGAATCGCGCATGAAGAAATCAATGGGGTGCTGTCCAATTTGCCTTCCACGGGAATACAACCTTGTAGCTCTTTGGTATAGAAGGAAATCAGAAGTGCGTTATCAGAAACGTCTCCCTGGTCCATTTGGAAAAGAAAAATCAAGACTCTTTGCACCCCCCAGGAAAATCCTCTAACTTGATGTTCTTTAGTCTGAGCAAGCTCTCAAGGTCATCCAAGTAATTTTTCAAAGCCTGTGGCCTTAGTATTCTTATAGGTAATAGCACCAGTCCCATCATCTCCTACTCCTTAATTTTCTTCTGGCTTCCTGCAATTTACATCCCATTGTCCACTAATATTTTCTGTGTTCTCTTAAAATAAATCAAATAACACTTCCTATGTTGGCTCTGGACTTGATAAAAATCAGATGTGCGGCATTTGGGACTCTTAAAATAACACGTTTTAATACAAAGATGTGAGATATCTTTTGAAATCTGTGGTGGATGTTTGCTTCCTGCTGGGCTTAATTTAGGAATCTAGTGCTAGCATTAAACCAAGGAGAAAAATGTTTGCTCTTTCATCTGTGTGCCACATCCCATCCAAAATCACAAACAGCTCCTTTAAATTTCTGATCTTTGTCCCCTGCTGGATGTACATAATACACATGCCTGTCTGACACGAGACAGCCAGATCCTTTAAAAATAAAATAAAATTGCTAAGCCCTGCTTACGCTTCTTGTCTTAGGCCTCATAATTAGCTGCAGTCTGGGACAATGACAAGTGTCTGATCTGTTTTGATTTGATAAAGATGCAGCTTTTCCTTTTTCTGAAGAAACCTTTCTTACCAAGTCAAAAGTCCTGTTTTTTTCGGTAAACAAAATACAGGTAAAAATGCTTGGGGAATAATTACCTTCCCCATAGCAGGGGACCATTTCCCTTATTTTCATACTGCCTTTGAATACAGAAGTAAATATCACCTTAAATATGTCACCTTAAAATGACAAAATTTACTAAGGTCAAACCCAAATGTGAATCTCAGTCTTTTCACCCTTGGCCAGGTGGCTCTCATGAGCTGCATGGTATAGCATGCAGAAGGACTTCTGGTTTTGTGCAAGCTTGTACGAAACTGTGTGGCTTCAGACGTCCTACTGCTTGGATCACATTAAACAGCTGGGATCAGAGTTTAAAGAAAGTTTCCACTTTTTGTTTGATAAAAGTCCATCTTTGAAAAATCGTCTTGGGCCTGTTGTGCTGTAAGAGAGATTACACATGAAAAGCATACTTTAAAAGAAAGTTATTAAATTGTAAAATGCAACGCTGAAAAGTGTGATGCTAGAATCAATATTAGTCCTGTAATCTCAGTTGGTACGTTGTATGTAGGCATTATGATACAGATTTTAGTTAGACGCTTGCATCTTTTTTTCTCTGTAGTTTCTCTGCCTCATTTACATAAACATCCTTCTCACCTCTCCTTCCCCTCAAACAGAAAGCACTCTTTAAACTGACAAGCTATTTGATGTTTTGTTTTCTCTTTGTGCAGTATATGAGCAACTTGCTCTAACTGTATGCTGTTCCAGCCCTGATATGAGGGCAAAATAATTAAATTTTTTTCCTGCAATTCTCTGTGGTACTTCACCAATTGAAGACCAGAGAGATCCTGTATAACTTAACAGCGGCTTTTTAGTTGCAATTGCAAGGAAAGTCACGTCAGCATAAACTTAGAGAATCTGTGTCTTGAATTTTAACTTATTTTTACAAGGTGTGTGTGCACAGATTTTGATTTTCTACCAGGTAGAGAGATCTGGGAAAATTCTGAATTTAAAAAAAAAAAAAAAAAAAGAAAGAAAAAGCAGGCGTTTTCACAGCTGACAGACTTCTCATTGACTTGTTGCCAGTTCCTGATCCGAAGCAAGTGTGTCCTAAAGCTTCCCAAAGGAAAGGCCACCAGGATTTTACAATGTGTATTCCTCAATTCATTTGTTTGTGAAAACTAAAGTTTATGTTTATAGGAAAGGAAAATTTCAGCCCAAACAGTTTAGTATTGCTGGAGACTGAGTCTTTGTAACTAAAAATATCTGGCCCACTCGGTAATTGGGGATGCTGTTTAGCTAAAGCATTGGTTTTGTACAAGGCTGAGGAGGTGTATTAAAACTTTGATTTTCTTTCAGAGGGCATGTTGTTAGCACGTTCAAAATATTTTGCACGTAGTAGACAATAATTAGCTGTGCTGTCCTTGTAAGAGCATGCTGGCCATGAGCAGCAGGCAGGACGGGGTAGAAGGAGTGAGGCTGTGCTGCGTAAACCTGTTTTGGGTTGTGCCGGGTCCCGAGCTCTTCATCCCGGTGGAAGGATTTACAGATACGCCTCGGGTCTGACCTGCCTTCTGTATTTCAGATTCCTGTGTGTGCCTTATATAATCACACTTTGTTTCTGTTTCTGAACACCATAAAAAACTAGAAATTATTCTGAAGCAGTGTGAGAGTTCATTTTTAAAATGAGATTGTTTACTTAGTGGTCTTCAAAGCTAGCCTTGTCAATAGGGATTTCAGGGTTTTTCAGAGCGCTTTTCAAAGACCCGAAACTTTGGCTAACACTTAAGATCAAAAGAAGAAATCAAGCAGTATTTCTTTGGAGAAGATATTTTACTTTCTTGAGCTTTGTCTGTCTTCCAAAGCCTTGGTATCAACTTAAAGCAAAGTGACGAAGCTTGAAAGGAGCGGATACAGCTCAGCCTCTGTTAGAAGGGACTGCTCCCAAGCATCTCCCCACCTGGCAGTCTTAATAAAAAGTTGTTTTATCCAGAGTATACTTCAGAAAATCCCCTCACTTGGCCTCCTTTCTTTTCCCCCCTTACTGGGCACATGTCATTACATGACTGAGAGGTGAGAGTATTTCCCATCTGCAAGAGGGAGGGTTGTCTTCTTGCAATCTCTTTGGTAAATTAAAAGAAATAGAGCAGAGAGTTCAGTTGTGAGCACATGTGAAGATACCAGAGACTAAACTCGGTGATTATCTCAGCGATGTGATGTTGTATCCATCAAGCCATTTTGCTGATCTCATTTTAGTATACTGTGTTCGTCACTGATGGGAAGTTGTGATTCCTCACAATGATACTAAATCCCACGTAGGCAATATTCTACGCATTCAGCAGTTGAGGTGGGAAGGTGAGTGTCGTGAAAGGGCTGTGCCAGAACCAGCTGTCTGTCTTAACATAGCAGTAAGCTGTCAGAAGGTTAAATTGTCCTGATGATGAGTTGTCGTTAGTATATTAGCTCCAATACGGTCTGTATTCCATCAGCTACATCACTGGTACAGTAATGCCTGAAAATGGTGCCACGGTGGCACACAGCACAGCTCAAAACATGCAAATGAACTGTTTATTTACAGAAAATACAAACTAATTTATGATAAACCAAACAACTACCCCCCCCCTATTTTCTGTTACTGTCTTTTTGATGTCTTTGTTTGGTGAAAGCACTCCTGTCAATTGTTTTTATAGGAAGATAAACCAGAAAGAAAACTTCTAGGCTGGGGGTAAAACTTTGAGAAATGACAAATTGATTAAAGACTTCTAAGGCCAATGTTTTATAAAAAGTTTGGTCACTGAAGGCTGCTTCACTGTATTCCAGTGAGACAGATGTTTCTGAACTTGGTTCTGAAGGAGGGTCTTAAAAGCTGAAATGTTTTGGGAATTTTGAAAATGCTACCTTCAATCTTTACGTGCAGTTATGGGGCCAAATTTTAGGCACTGGGAACAAAGGAATGTAGTCCTAGCTGTGTGTACTCCTACTTTTAGTTTAGTTAGAGGCCAGGAAACATGAATCCGAAGCGTGGGGAAAGCGTAAGGCTTGTATTAAATACGCAAAGTCAGCACGGACATCTTCACATAAACCAGTCTTCGCTTTTTTCTTTTCTCTTGAGAATTATCACAGTATGTAATGTCAGTTATGTATGTAATTATCATGTAATTTAGCTTCAGCATCACATGTGTAGTTGAAATCGTGGGTGTCTGCATGGCTCTAGTGGTTATTTTTACTGTAGTATCTTCTACACTTAAAATGGGAAATATACAGCAAATTTAGCTCCTGTATGTGGAAAATATTTAGGTTTAAATGAGTGCTGTCTAGAATTCTGTTCATATCTGACAGTTTTTGTTTTATTGTACATTTTCTTAACCTAAAAAACTGGCCATCATGATTTCTTAGCTTCAGTTTCTCAAATGGTTGTATTTTTGTCCCAGTAAGTTAATTTCTTTTCTTGTGCACTGGAAGCTGTTATATCTCCTTCGTTCCAGGACTTCACTGCTCATTGCTTTGATGTGTCTTACAAAAGTCCAAAACGAGTTGAGAACGTACTTGACTCTGATATAATGATACGTACAACTAACTATAACCAAAATGAAACTGGCAACCGTTATGCTTCTGTATTTTACTGTGGCGTTTATGTAACACTTTGGGATATTGTGCTAACATTTCAGATATTACAGTTTCTCCTCGTCACCGATGTCCTTAAAATTGTTTCTGTAGACAGCGGGTGGACAAACGGGAGACGCAGCACAGCTTTTTATATGATCTACATAGCAGGGATCTTCTGGACTAGGGCTCTACAGAAAAGGTATTTATTTGGCTTTCAGCCCTGTACTTGCTTTAAATGTGCAAGTACAGCTCATGTTCATCTTTTGTCTATAATGAAAAACTCAATTCAAGTTTTACAGTTCATGTGCACAAACTGTCCATCTGATATTGGAGGGTCTCTGATATTTCATGGCTGGCTAGGCATAGGTTTGTGTTTGGTTGCTACCCAGATTGGTAGAAATAAGGGAAGAGGCCCATAGTTAAGTATTGGTGCTTGTGCAGTCGGGCAAAATAAATAATCCTGAATCGTACTATGCCGGAGGTTACGGACTAAGCCCCACAGGAACAATGCATGCTTTGAGAGAATATATTTTATATTTTACCTATGAATGTGTGTAAATGTCCATAACTTATAAATCACTTCATCTGGGCAAAGTCCCATATATTCAAAGAAAATCACCTGTAACTTGCATAAATTGGTAACTTATTTCTTTCCCACCCACCCCAAATAAAAAGGTAGTCCATCTGAAATGATTGTTAAGGAAGGATATGCAACTTCTACTCTGGTGTGCTACAGGAGAAAAGGGTGGGAATCGGAAATGACTCTGCTTATCTAGGATGATTGAGTGCAATCCTCTTAACTACCCCTTAACTTGATTCAGCTGCTCCCATTCTTTTCTACATTAATGTGCTCTCATATTGGCATTCGAACAGTAGAAAAAAAACCGTGCTCAACAAAACAGTAACTTATTAATTAATAACTGTATCCTCTTGCTTTTGGCATGTTTTTGACCATTTTTTAATTTTTTTTTTTTTAAATCTCTATTGCTAAATATGATTTGCATGAAAATTTTGGAGAAATCCAGATTCATGGCTAAATTTGTGATAGTCCATGCTAAAAATTCCATATGCTTTGGGCAGAATGTGCTACTAGCTGTAGCAGTGCCTCTGCTGGGTTTGGTGTGTGCTTTCTAGGATGGGAGATGGGAGAACAAATAGAAGGCATCTTGAGGTGTGCAGAATTACTGTAGTGACCAAAAAAATTAAATCTGTAGATTTTGGGGCAACTTTTAATCCTGTGTGTTGTTTGGTGTTTTCAAGCGTTTGTTTTGAAAATACAGAGGTTGCATATTTTGACTGAATATTTTATAGATTTCTGCTTAAATATGGTTTAATGAATGTTTGTTTTTCATTGACGTAAGTTTACCTTGTCTTAATTTCCAAAGCGTCATTCATTCTTTGTGTTCTTTTTGCCTTTTCAGTGGAAAAATAGATTAAAAAAAAAAAAAAAAGTTGGTCGACACAAAACCACAAATTAAAAAAATAATGAAAAAAGCTGAATGAGGCATTTTTTTGACCTACCTGTGTAAATAGTATTTGAAAAAGGATAATGTAAATATAAAGTGAGTGAAGCTGGCTGCAACATATTTTTCAATGGATATGAGAAAGACTTTAGGTTCAGTGTCATTAAACAGTTTCCTTAAATGGGGATGTGGTTTGGAGTGGTTGTTTATAAATATGCAGATGTACTTAAGCCCAATAACTGTCAAACATTTGCATGTTAATGAAGTGTTGCTGCGCTATGCAGTGGATAGCCAGCCGGAACTGTGGAGATAGGATTTATCCTGAGGATCTCAAGGAAACTGCCATGCGATGTAAACAGAAGGTACAGCTCCTATTGACTGGCAGGGATGTTGTTCGCTGTCGACACTTACTTTCTTGTATTCCATCAGCTGCACAGTAAAACTAAGTTCCTGCTGTCTCCAACCCTTCTGTTTTTTTGCCAAAATAAATCAATTTTGAGGACAGAAATGAATACCCTTCTTTCTCAGATAGACAGCAGAACTCATAAGGGAATAATTACAAGTCTAATTCAGCTCTTTTAATGACATCAGCCGAACGATTCTTGGATTCAAAGTCCCGGATGAGTTCCTAAGCTTTTTAACTCTAAGCTTCTAGGCTGAAATAGTATGACTTTTAAATTTTGTTTCATTGGAAGATCAAAGAAATTACGGCAGTATTAATTAACTATGTGTATTTCTGTTTGCATTGCCTGCTGAAGGAAATTTGTGTATTTAATAACATCCATTTGCTGGGTGAGATAAGGAAAGGAAAGAAGGCTGATATGTTGGGAATTGTCTGAAGGGCTGACAAAAGCTTCTAGAAGTTGGTCATCCATGTATGTATTCTCTAGCAGATTTTTCTGTCAGATCTAATCTGATAATCCTGACATGAGCTTTCCTAATGGGCTGGATTTCAGATGGATTACTTGGTGTCACAATTTGGTTTATCTCGTGCTGATTTTGAGCAAGTGAGGGAGCTTTATTTTGTACAAAAAATTACAAATATAGAGTTGGGAATATGGAGGGAATGGCATGTTTGTACATTGTTTTCTTTTTGATAATGTAATAGCATCCATAGCTTCTCTTAGTGCAACCGTACGATGAAGTAGTGCCGGTGCCCCGTTTGTATGATTAAAAGCTGCGCACCTGCGGTCAGGGCAGGCCAGCCATTCCTTCTGCCTGTTCTTCACTGTCATATAGAATACATGTAAAGGGTAAATATAGCAGGCCTCCAGGACCAGTTTAGTTCTTGCCTTTATCTGTAGTGAGGCTGCAAGTTTTGAATGGTCTGCTCTTTCAGCTATTTGTCCAACAGATACATTGATTTCATCCTTGAAAAGTCCTGGTTAAGAAGGACTGCAAGTGACGGATGTGTTTTAAAACTATATCTGGGAAAGGCAGAGAGAGAAAATGGATATTGAATGTAAGAAGTAAGTGGAGATCATGTGCTCTGAGTGGAATGTACCTATCTTTCACTTCAGCCAAGTGCACGTGAGGAGAAACTGCAGGAGTCTGTAACGCATAAGACGCACAAGTGCGGCACAGCTTCTCCAGGCTGAAGTTACAGCAGATGGGTTCATTGCAGCAAAAGGCATGGTTGCAGAACATGATATATTTCATTTAGCGAGCACGGGTTCTCGTAGCAATACAGATGCATCGCCGTGGGTTTCGGTGGTGCTGGTAACCCGGGCGTGCAGGATTCCCAGGATCCTTGGGCTGTAGGGAAGGCTGCTGGGCCAGATCTCTGCCGCGTGCGTAGCTGGAGTCAGGCTGGTGTTAACAACAGGCCGTTATTTGCTTGGTTATTTAATTGCTAATCCATGCAGAGGTGTGAATGTTACCGAGTATTTCTACACCTTAAGGTACCTTCTATACTTGCGTGTTTGTAACACAGGTGCTTTTGAAGGGCTGCCCTGACGGAAGGGAACAGAGTGGATGCTGAATTCTCGCTATGAGAAGGGATAACCAGTGCAAGGACAAATTCTGGGCTTGTAGGCTGCTGCTGCCTTGGAAATTTAAGGCAAAGGAGAATGGCGGGATAGTCCAGCTTTCTGCTGAAGGTAGGGACAACTGTGGGATCAGGCTTTATCAAGTTGGATCCTGAACACCTGCAGGGATGGAGATGGCACCGTATCTCTGGGCCCATGTTGCACTGCTTGCCTGCCCTCATGGGGAAACAGTTTCTCCACACAGCTGGTCTGAAAACCTCTCTTTTCAACTTGTGCTCACCGTCTTTTGTCCTCCTACTGCGCACCACTATGAAGAGTTTGGCTCATAACCACCTTGTAGGCACTGGGCGGCTGCTGTTACAGCCCTGAAGCTGTCTCCTCTCCAGGTTGAACAACTAATCTTCACAGGGCAAGTGCTCCAGGCCCCGACCATCCTGTTGGTTTTCTGCTGCCTTTCTCCTGGTAATGTCTCTCTTGCATTGGGGGGGCCCCAAACTGGGCACAGTATGTGAGTTAATAAGTAGAAGGGGGGTAACTGCTACCTTTGAGCTTCTGGCTGGGCTCCTGCTCATATAGCCAAGGACGCTGTGGCCATCTCTGCTGCCAGAGCACACTGCTGGCTCATGCTGAGCTCACTGACCGCCGAGGTCCCCAGGACCTTTTCCACACGGCTGCTCCCCAGCCAGTTTGTCCCCAGCCTGTATCGCTGCAAGGGCTCCCTCAGAGCCCAGTCATCCACCCGGTGGTTTACTGATCAGGGTGTCCACCCATTGAAACTGTATTGTCCCAACTAGGATGCAAGCGTATTGTGGGAGACGGTGTTGAAAGCCTTGCTAAAATTGAGGTAAATTATATCCGCTGCTCTGCCTTTGTCCTCAGATCCAGTCATTTCATCATAAAGAGCAGTCAGGTTGGTCAGACACGATTTACCCTTGGTTGTTCCATGCTGACTGTTCCCAACCAACTTCTTCATGTGCTCAGAGACGTGCTTCAAGAGGACCTCCTTCGTGTGCTTCCCGCAAAGCGAAGTGAGGCTGACCAGCTGGTAACTCCCTGTATTGCCCCTTTGGCCTTTTCTGGAGGTGGGTGCGATGCTTGCTTTCTTCAGGTGTGAGAAATCCCTGCTGGTCTTTATGACTTTTCAAAGACAAGAGAGAGCGGGTGCACTATGGCAGCAACCACTTCTCTCGGCATCCGTGGATGCAGCCCATCTCCGATATCCTCACGGCAGCCGAGTTGCTGCTGTGCCGAAGTGATGACTGCTTCTGCTACCCTGAGGTAGAGCAGAACGGAACTGCTTGTTTCCCTGCTATCCGAAAACGTCCTTGGTTTCCTCTTAGGTTCCTTTTCGTTGCTGTGCTGTAGGGGAAGGGAACCTCTGTGCCGATCATGTACTAAGATGGTACTTCTTGGTCTGGTTTGCTCAGAAACAGGAGAGGGGAATTGTGTGAAGCAGCTGCTGCACAGTGGGGAGAAGGCGCCCTGATATTTTGCTGAGGAGAAGAAATGTTAGAGGAAAGTGTACCCCTTTACCTTAAAAAAAGAACTAGTAGAAAGGTATTGTTTGTTATTAAAAAAAAAAAAGTGGTAGATCTCTGCCTGCTTGTTGAAGGCGGCGTGCGGGTACGCTGGCTCTGGGTCAGGAGCTGGGCTCCAGGGAGAGCAGGCTGTGCTTGCCTGCTGGCGGCCTCGGTGATCCTGTTTCTGCGGGAACAAGTGTTGGATCAGCAAATGGAATGTATGTGAGAATAATAACGTGGAAATATTGATTTACTAGATACCAGAGCTACTTCTGTGGTTGCAAGCTGTCTGCCTTCAGCTGCGTACCTTTCTTTGCACCCGAGACAGAGCTCTCCTGCTCTGCCGCCTTCTGCTTATCATTTGCAGAGGATTAAGGAGTGCTTTAACGCACGGCATGTGAGAGTGTGCACCCGTGGAGTGCTATCCTGGGGGACACTGGTCAACCGGAGCTTGGTCCAACCTGTTCCTTCCACTACTGCTAGTGCCATGACTGTGCATTGCGTTTGTTAACTCTGCAACCTCACGACGGGGACTGCCGTAGCGTCTGGCATCTCCCAGAGGGGTGAGGAGGAGAAAGCAGAAGGCTGCTACAGAAGTGGGGAGGGGGTTACTTTGTAATTTTCCTCCCCCTATCCCTTTCTTTCACCCTCTCTTAAAAAATTAATCCTACCCCCTCATAATTAGTGCTGCACAAAAGGCTGAATTCAGCCTGTCTCACTTGGGGCAAAAAGGGGGGAAAAACCCTACTATGACAACAAAATTGTGTTCTGTGCACTTTTAGATGTCAGACTGAAAATCTGCTGATCAGGGATCATTTTCTAACATAAGCCCAGGCCTACAATTAGAGTGGCAATTGTGCTTAAAAATCCTGACTTTACTGTCCCACAAATGTGGATTTAACTCTTATTACTATCTAGATAACACCAGAATTGTTGGGTTTGATCCTACTATATAAGATGCTAAGCAACAACCAGATTCTTTTGCATTGACCCCTTACTAGACTGACTTTTTTTTAAACCTAGGCAGCTTTTTGTTTCATATATCCCTAGATACTTTTGTATTTTGTGGTTTAATTCTCTTATGAATAGAAAGGAATTTAACTTTCTGGGGGGAAGGGTTAAAACAGAGTTTGCACCTGAGAAAGGGAACTTAATGTTATGCCTATCAAGCGGCAACAGGATGAAGATCCCAGAGTGCCTGACAGTGATGTATTCTGCTGCCCTCACTGTCCCATTGGAAGCCTTTCCAGGGCTCAGTGAGCTCTCGAGAGTTATGTTGGTTTGTGTAGTCATTCCTTCTGCCCTTCCTTCCCTTTCCTTTTTTTATTTGCATCTTATTAATTACTCTCTGGATCCTAAGGCTGTTAAATACAGCTCGTCAAGCTATAAGTATATGCCAGAGAAGCTTTTGGGTTCCTCAATTTGCTGAGCTTCAAATTGCCCCCGTTGTCCAAACCTGCAGCCAACTATTTGATGTGGTGTGCGAAAGCCTCGGTGATGTGTGTCCTCTCCTTGTGAGCACACCACAGGAACAGCAAAGTGTCGTGGAGACCTTTGGGCTGTTTCCACAAGCTAGAAGAGTTGCTTCTGCAGTCTGGCATCCCTCTATGGCTTGGTACCTTCTTGCCTTGCCCTCCAGCTTCTGCAACGCTATTTTACTGCGGTGTGCTACTGAAATAACTCTTGCTGGCAGAATTTGTTGCCTGTGGGGTTTTTTTAAGGTTCCTGGGTGGCACTGAAACAGCTGCCAGACACTTGCTGTACTGAAAATTTCCTTGCAACTATCAAGAGATCTTGTCTCTTGAAGGACTGCAGTTTAAAAAAGTAAACGTGGTCTCCAGTATAAACTTTTCTAGAAAATTAGGTTCTGACTTATCTCTGTGCTTACCAACTCAAGTCCTCTTCAGAGGAGTGGTATTGGCCAGAACGTAATTTCTGTAGTTGGAGCATATTGCCATTGTGAACAGAGGAGAATGCCTTAGTTTTAATTTGCGTAGTTTGAAAAAAATCTTGCCTTGACTCTTACTACTTGTTGTCAGTTATAATCATGTCCCCATACCAAACAGCGATGGCTTCAGTTGTCTGCTTTACTAAAAACCTGCTGTGTGTCAAAACTAAAGGAATCCTTTTTCCGCTCAGCACGCTGATACTTCCTGGCAATTGTGAGCAGGACATAAACTCATTAAAAGTCCTGAATTAGTTCTTAACCAATGTTTATACAATAGCTCAATACAAATTATGTTTACACAATAGCATAATGCAAAACCGTGCTATTTTCATGTTAGCAAATTTGTATATGCTGTGGAAACCACAGGACTTGTGGGAGGAGGAGGATGCCTTGGAGAAGAATCCACTGTTGACTGGCCATGGTTATTGAGATGGTACAGAAACCTCGGGGTCAGATCGGCTTTGTTTGTTGCTCCAGGAGGCATGGGCTGCTGAATGTGTTTTAAGGAGCGCTTTTCTCGGTTGCACACTTGCCTAGGGGTGGCCTTCTCCACCGTAAGCACCTTATTCTTGTTAGTCATCCCTTCAGGCTCAGCGTGCTGGTGTTAGGCAAAGCGAGCAAACACCCCTGCAGACCACGAGCACAGCGTGCCACACCTGATTGGCAATGGCCAGCAAACAAGCTTAAGTCAGCCCTAACCAAGCTCGGACTAGGCTGCTCAGGAGGCAAGCTGCCTCTTTCTTACAAACTGAAATGATGTGATACACCAAGGGCTGCTGTCCTGGATCGACTGAATGTGCTGGTACCGTGACACCCTTTGCAGACTTGAGACATATTTAGAACTTAGGGCATGTCTGCAAATCATACTGCTTTGCTTATCCTGAGCCTCCTGGAAACTGTATGCCTGTGACTCATGGGGCATTGAGCCCGGGCTAATCAGCTCTGTTGACAGGCAGGGTATATTTTATTGGGCTTAATGCCACCTCAGTGTGGTTGTGCAGTTTCCAGAATACTCTGTGTGGATATGCCCATAATCAGAGGAGCTTAAAGTGACTCTGAATTTGTCTCTGTCCAGTTCAGACTGTGTGACCTTTAAAGAGGCCATGAAGCAATATCTCTTCCTTTTTCCTCTGTGCCCCAAAGGCCAGTCCAGGACAAGGAGGTTTTGAAGGGACACAAGAAGAGTAGAGCCAAAGTAAGCACCAGGAAAGAAAGAGGAAAGGAAGAAACAGAAATAGCAATGGAAATCTGTCAGGTACAAAGAAGGCCCTTTTTGACATACTCTGTTTCTTACAGCACTTAGCATACGTTTAGGTACAACAGTAAAAAAAGCCTTTCTGACCCTGAGAGATGTTATGTTTGCATTTGCAGTATGCTTCTGCTGGGAAGATTATATTCAGCATTTGAGTTACGGCAAACTGGAATTGTTTTGTAGGAACCGTGTATTTTAACAAAGGTGGTTTTTAAAATCTGAAACATCTTGCTGCTTGTTCTCACCTAGGTTCATGTGTTTAAAAAAGAAAAAAAGAAAAAAAAAAAAAGAAAAAGGCAGTGTGAGTGTGCTGCAGGTGTGCTACAGGGTTGCCTGGATGACTAACCCTCCTTATTTGGCTGGTTGCTTTCTGAGAGCATATTGAATACATGCTCTGGTGCTGTTCGAAGGCCCCGTGAGAGAGAGGAGCTGATTGAAAGCTCTCAGTTATGCTGAAGTGGGTGGCCAAAGTGCTGGAATTGAACAGCTGCTATAAACCTGCTGAACTTTGTTGTTTATAAATTATTTTGCATGCCATCTGGAACAAGAATGGTGTCACAGTTTACAAAAGCTGTAGCTGAGGTTCATGTTGAGCAGTGAGTGTGAAATATTATTAAGTGATTATCAGATTTTAAAGGCTTCTCTGAGTGGCTTAAAAACAGATTCTTAAGTTAGAGTGGTTTTAATTGAAACATGTTGCCAGCTTTTCTTTCCTTGCAATGTGTTTATCTAAGTTACATTTGGGTCTCCTATTAAGTCCGTAACAATACCCGAGAGTCATGCTGTGATTGAGCATAGGACAAAACATCCATTCAGTGTGAGGTTCATTTGCTTCATGGTGTCTTGGTTAACCCCAGTCGGCAGCTAAGCCCCACAGAGCCACTCGCTCACTCCTCCCTGGTGGGTTGGGGGAGAGGGTCGGAAGACTGAAAATGAGAAAACTCGTGGGTTGAGATAAAGACCCTCTAATAGGTAAGGAAAAAACCCCATGCACACAAGCAAAGCAAACCAAGGAATTCATTCCCCACTTCCCAGGGGCAGGCAGGAGTTCAGCCGGGCTCCATCACGCCTGGCGGTGACTCGGGAAGACA
>JANZLQ010000030.1:22712683-22741284 GCA_026212715.1 Elanus axillaris
CCAGCCTGCTCGCTGGTGGGGTGGGGGGAGAAGCAGAACAGCCCTTGGCTCTGGGTGAGCCCTGCTCAGCAGTGACCAAAACACCCCTGTGTTATCAACCCTGTTTCCAGCGCAAACCCAAAACGTAGCCCCAAACCAGCTACTGTGAAGAAAATTAACTCTATCCCAGCCAAAAGCAGCACATGTGGGCAGGGGGTGATACTGCTGTCCCTGACAAAGTATTCCTCAGAAAACCTTCCCCATGTGCATGGGTGATGTCAGATGTGACTAACTACAGAACATGCTTCAGATAAAATAATCTACTTAATACATGAGCCCATTTCTCAGATCTTGCTGAGGCAACCCAGCAACTCCTGTTGGGACAAGCGTGCGAGGACCATGCAACACGGCCAGGCTGGAACCTTCTGGCTGCCTCCTGCTTACTTAGCTTGCTTCATCTTTTATAGACCCTTCCCTTGGTAGCAGAGTGGTGTCCGTAGATGTCACTGCAGCTGAACAAGTATGGGCTGGATGAGTAGACCTGGCCATTTTTGGGAAACCTGGAGAAGTGTCTCTCCCACCTAAAGCCATAGTTTTGCTGTCCCCAGTGATGGCCTCACCTGGATCCATGAGTCAGGGAATCTTTGAACTTTCAAACTCTTTCTGCTATGAGTATGAGGGAGATTTTTGCCTCTTTTCTTAAGAAATTCTTATTTAAAAGGCATAGGGCGCCTGTGGTGTGGTGGTGACTCATACCTTTACTCTGAGAGCAAGTGGGGATGTAACTGAAATGGCTCAACATGTGGGTGCTCAACATACGCTGGCTGGGCATTTAATGGAAAATGTCACAGGAGAGAGGCTAACCCACAAACGTTTGCTATTTCTGTGCTTTGTGCGTGGACCGGCTGGTGTGCATGACATACACCCTTTTAGTTAGGTGCATTGCAGCTTAAGATTTTTCTGGAAGGTTGGTAGTGAAGGAAGGCAGGGGGAATTGAAAGGCTCATGGATATTTGTCACGTATAAAGCATAGATTGACAAATGGAGCAGATGTTAATAACAAAAATAATACAGTAAACTTGCATAGTTGTTGCAGGAGTACCTTTCTTTTCTGTTGAACTAGGTGGGAAGCTTATGTGCCTTTGTTAATGTGAAGCAGGTGCCTATCTCTGGAAAGCAGCAATAAAGAAGGCTTTCTGGTCAATTGTTTTATGATGCTGAACAGGCAGTTCTTCAATACAACCCTATACCTCATTTCTTGGCATTCTGTACAAGGAATTAAATATAACTTGCCTTGTGCTTGCCATTTAAAATGCAGTCTCAAAATATGGTGCAGTTGCTCGGATTAATGGTGTTTGAGTGTGTGACAACTTCAATATGTTCTTCTTACAACTTCGACATATTAACAGCCTATGAAAGGGTTGCCTAAGTATTATAGCTACTTTTCAGACCTGAGATGTACTTTCCTCTGAAAACTCAAATTTGTGTGCAGGGCTTTCTGTTCTGCATGAGATGCTAAGGAGAAGTTGGGAACCTTAAACCCAGAACCATTAAAACGAGTGAAACCTGGGTTTCCGAGAGCAGACGCTCATTGACATATGAGTTTGCTACATTTTCCCCTCACTTGGGGACCTATAAAACAGGGTGTGTGTGTCTGTTTGCTTTCTAGCCGCCTTGGCTATCTCTTGTTTCCCCCACACGGGTGTAGTTCTCAAGCGCCTAATGCTGTGGAGCTCATTCTGCAGCCTTCTGCTTCATCAGGGCACTAAATAGGTCTCCCTTGCATGCACCCAGATGCATATTTTCACAAAATCTGCAGGATCTTACTAGCTTTGAGACTCTTAGCCCTCTGTCAAATGTGTCTGAATTTAGTCAACAGGTTCAAAAATTGCTGGGAACATGGTCGGACAGACTACCTGTGTACGTGTGTGCACAACAGGTATGGAACCCATAGGCTTTGCACGTGTAGGAGCACATGTACCAAGTGCTGCATGTGCTTTTTTTCTCTATACACCTGATGAAATTCCGGCAGGTCTGAAAATTAAATCCCACTTTAAGAAATAATTGATTTGCCTTTGGGTTTTTTCTAGGCATGTTATTTGTTTATTTAATTTGCTTCTCTCTAATCCATCCTCATAAGGGGTGTAAGAGAAATGCTGACATGCTCTTACCTCTGCTATCACCAGTGGATGCTAGTCTAAAAGTACCTAATGATTTTAATGAGTTTTGTGGCTCAAAGCTGGACACTGATGCTGATTTGAAAGCATTCACCAGTGAAAAAAGGATAGGCCTTTATTGATAGCTAGTCAAAAGTGAAGACTTAGCTGTAATTATTTACAAATCAATTAATGGACCTTTCCTCTAACACCCTATCAGTCAAAGACTGGCTAAGAGCAGAGGAGAGCATTGATAAGAATACACCATGAAACAAAATCAATTGTCTTTTGTCATTCTGACAGAAGTGAGCTGTACACGTGTATTAACCCAGAATGCAATAGGAAAATGTCCACGGGCTGGAAGATAACCCAATTTTGTAAAATCAAGGTTGTCATAAGAATCTTTCATAACTGATAGCGAGATTAGAACTTATCTAGCATCCCGGTGGTAAGAATCAAAACAGCTTCTGGTGCAGCATTGCAACTCTTTAAAGTTGGATTAGTTTCCTCAGCCCCGGAATCTGTCCTTAATGTCAGCTAATTTAAAGAAACTACATATGTAGCATGTACTTTGAGGTCATGCTTTTACGATTGAGGTCACATGTTTATGATTATAGCTGGCAGTTGCACTGTTAGCCATTATGTGCTTCTTGGAAAGTATTCGTGCAAGTGTGTTTCTGATGCTGTAGGAAAGCTGTCAATATTTTTTCTCTTATCTTTTTGAAAGAAGTCTTTTTAATTAGTATGTTCTTGTGCACAAAATCTTTGGTTTCAGATTTGTTTGTCTGGATGTGAAGTTGTGATGATATTCAGATCGTAATCCTGGCTATAGTATGACTCTGCAAAAGGACAACAGAAAAAAAATCTGAACATTTCCTCAAAATGGGCCTTTGAAAAAAGTCTGGAATGTTTCTGTAATTATCAGTAGAGCCCTAAGATACTATCGGGATAATTTATTTCAGTGACAAGATTTAAGACTACCATTTAGCAATGCAAGAATTTAGCAAATATTAGTTCTTTGTGTGACTGCGCGATGTGAAATTTCTCGGGACATTTTCAGAATTGTACCTAGGTTTTTTCTCTCTGCGCTCAAATCAGTAACAGCAGCGCTCTGATTTCTGCTTCCAGCTGGGCAGTATATATTTAACAGCCTGAAGATAAGCATAACTTCATTCTACTCGAGCATTCCTTGTCAGTGCATGCCGGCTTCAGCTCCCCAAACTGGGGCTTCCCCAAGCTGCTTTTGGGAAATCCTAGTGAAAGAGACCACTACGAACACTCTTCCCCCTTCTCTCCATCCCTCCGCCCCCCCAATGTGTTTTGTTGATCCTAGCTGTAACGAACTTTTCTGCATTTCTGCAGGTTATTTTGTAAATCAGCCAAGGAGCATAGCTGTTGCTCTGCTTGTCTACTCAATTCATTTTTTTCAGCCTAAGATAACTCTAAAGATTGTATCTCCTCTGAGATTTAGTGCAATAGCTCTTCCTCACCAAACAGTACAAATGGGCACTGGTGAGTACAAGAGCACAAATACCTCAGAATTATTCAAATAAGCAGGAGGGCAAACCTAAAACCAAAACCCAAACAAAAAATATTAATCAAAATGAGGATTATCGG
Organism: Elanus axillaris; assembly: GCA_026212715.1. NCBI lineage: Eukaryota > Metazoa > Chordata > Aves > Accipitriformes > Accipitridae > Elanus > Elanus axillaris. Next base: position 22,716,436 of record JANZLQ010000030.1, read on the forward strand.
TAATGTTTTGTGACTGAGACCAAAGGTCAGTACAATAACCTTTCAGTAATGCATTGTGCAGTCATGCAAAAGACCTGGTTTCTGTTCCCAGGCTTGGTCTGAACAAACTCGCGTGGTTTGCTTAACCTCCACGGGGAGAAAGCTTTGCATTGCTCATCGATTTCAAGGGTGACTGTACGGATGGAAGTATGTGCCCTTCGGTCAGATGTTTGGGTCCTGAAATGGGATGATTCTTGAGAGAGCAAGTTTCTAGGGACTTTCAAATGGCTAGAAATATGCAATGAATGTTAGAAGGAAAGATAGGGAGTTCCAGCTTTTAAAACATTTTAACATCGTAAACCCATGAGCAGGTAAAAGTGTACGCAGTGAGTTTGACAACTCAGTGCTGAACATAAGGGATTCCCAAAGAAGCCTGCTGTACTCCAAGGTACTCTGTCTGTACCTATAGAGACGCTTAAGTTTTTGAGCTATTAAAAAGAAAAGAATTTTCAGTGCAAAAATAAATATATTGAAAGCACAAAACTTCGGGGAGCTGCAGTTGCCCTGGTAAAACCATAACCCGATATTAGTTAGTACGTCAGGTCGTTTTAGCTGCTGACCTGTTAATGTTTCCCTCTACTTATTTGCTGTAATAATTTTTCAATTCTATGCTTTTCGTTTCTACTTTATTTCATATTTATTTATCTTTGGTAGTTTTGTTCCCCACCCTCACTGAGTTGTTCAAAGACAAACTTTTTCTCTTCTTTTCCCCACACGCTCCTCTCCCCTCAAGTGGAGCAGAGTGAAAGGGGCAGATGAGGAACTGCAGAACTGAAGTCAACATGCTAGAATCTTCCCTGAAATAAATTCGTTTTAGAGAAAATCATTGTCTTGTCTGCAAGAAACAGAACTCTTCATTTAAACTTATTATACTTCTCACATATCAAAATGACACAATGATGTGACAATGATGTAGACAAGTAGTAATGTGAGAAAAATAAAATAACTGTTGTTTTCAGCACATTTGACAAACTATTTTTTTAAATATCAAAAGAACTTTACGTATGTTTTCTGACATATGTCATAACCTTGGCATTGGTTCAGGAGTACATTGACATTAGTTGGGATTGTGAGATGCTTTCTGTTCTTTCTCCTTCTGATTTGGCTCATGGTCATGGACTGACATGCCCTCTTTAAAGCTTCTTACAATACGTTTGCTAGGCAAGAATGAATTTTCTTCCAGGAAAAATTGACTTTGGGAGAAAACAAGGTGAGTAGAGGCAAAGGAGGTGAAAGTACAAAGAGAGCTTCAAATCACTGCCTGCCACCATCTTGAACTATTTTTTTTTGCTTACCGTGGGGAGAGGAACATTTGGAAATAGCAGCAGTAATCAGCAGTGACTATCTTGTATAGTAGGATTTTCCTTGGAGGTATACACGTTCTAGTTGATTTACTTCTTGCAGCTTAACACCACGTTATTCTTCAAATATTTAATCCTCTTTTGCCTGTTGCTCCATGGTAGATATTGGGGGAAAAAACCTTGAGTCTCTGCAAAACAGTTTTTTGAAGTATGTTTTCAAGTCTTACTACTTAAATAGTGTTCCTCTGGTTTCTAGTGACTTCTAAAATGCAAACCACTGTGAAGGGTGCTCTTACCAGCTACCGTAAGTATTAGATGTAGCTGTTATTTCTGAAGTCCAAATTTAAAATCCTAAGTCAGCGAAGAAGGGCTGGTGTCTCAAGTTTTAACTGAGGTTAAAATAGCCGCAAAATAAATGGTATAAATACTTAAGAAGGAATCCCTCTAAAAGCAGTTTCAAAGTACTGAAAGGCAGTCCCCCTGAATGTATACGTATGGAGTAGAGTGCTATTAGGCTAAGTGCAACAGCATTCCTTCTTCTGAAGCAAATCCTATTTACTGATGATTTTTTTTTTTTTTTTTTCTGATTTAGATCTGTTTTGTGATTACGTTCTTCTATTTACACTGCCCTTATACAGAATTGTAGAGCCATAGAACAGCCCAGGTTGGAAGGGACCTTCAAAGGCCGTCTCTTCCAACCTGGGTGAGATTATCTAGCACCCTGTTCACTTGCATCTTGAAAACCTCCAGCAATGGGGACTTTACCGTGTCGCTGGGGAGGTTGTTCCAGTGAGTGATTGTTCTTACTGTAAAAAAAGCTTATTTCTTACATCTAGGAGCAATACACTGTTTGATAGCTAATGTTGACTTGTGTTTTGGGAAGAGGGGAATTACGTGAGCTTTGTGTGTATGAGAGAGAGATGGAGGAATTTCAGTGGAAGTAGATAGATGCATCTGAACAAAGTTTTGTTAAGGTGTCTTTATTATTTTTTGGGTGGAAAAAAACCGCAACCTGAAGATCAATTCAAATCTAGCTTTGTTGCTTCAGAAATAGCTGGACTGAGATAATTTTGCTTTGGCTTCACTCTTGGTGAAATTAATCCTTAAGCTTTCAACACAAAGCATTATCTAGTTAGTCGGACATCAAAAGTATGTGTATATGGGGCACATTTAGATGTGCTTCAGATCTGTATCCTTCTGATGCATCAAGCTAAGCAGACTAATAATATGACAGTACATCATGACAACAGGAAACCCAGTTGACCAGATGGTTCTCTGTGGCTCCAAGAAGTACATTTGGCATCTGCAAGAGCACAGTCTTTTTTTTATCATTATTTGCCCAGGCATTTCCCCAACCTACTAAGAGTTATAAAACTTCCAAACAAACTCTAAAAAGCTTCTCGGCCAACAACCATCTTGCTCCATATTTGAATACCTAGTTAAAATATTTTGGTATCCAAATTTGCAGATGAAGTCAATGTTTTTACATTTCTGTATATTTCAGATGCAGAGGATACTGCGAATCCAGGCATGGTTATTGATCAGTTTAGTTTGCTGTTCATGCAGCACACCGCCCTTTGACAGACTTCTGGTTTTGTGGGTTTAGATCTGTGCTTGCTCAAATCCCTTGATTTGTCAAAAACACTAAGCATTTTTATAAATAACGGTATTTCACATGGAATGCCCTGGAGACTCAGCATCTTGCTTTAACAGCCCAAGGAAGAACTATTGCTGGCAGTGGATCAGGAAATAGAAATATAAACTTGCATCTTAAATTGCATACAAGTGCGAACTGGTATTAGGTGATACAACCCCTTACCTTTTCTAGTAAATGAAGCAAGGAGGAAAAATTATAACTATTATACAGCTAAGAAAAAGTGACACACGTGATTAAGAATAGCGTTTTAAAATGACGTCTCTTTGAAATAGTATTGTGTTTAACATCTTAATATTCACTTAAAAGCATATTGAGCGTAAGGATGGCTTCTAACAAAGGAAACCAAATTTTTTTTTTCTTAATTCCAACAAAATTCCCTAATTGTGTGTGTATTCTATACAGTGTTGCTATTGGCGATAGAAAAATTGTTTTGCTTTATCTGAAATCCACGTGGACAATATTAGCTCTAAATCTTAACTCCATCTTGACTGCTCAGCCTGCTCAGTAAGAGACACACTAATACAGGTGTGGGAGATGGGAACAGAGCACAAGTTTCTGAAAAAAAAGAACAAAAATACCATGGGAAGGAAAAAAAAAAAAGTAGAAAGTGAAGGCCAGCCAGAAAGTAAACAGGGGTTATGGAAAAGGTGTATGAAGAAATAAAGGAAAGGGCAAAAATTAAATTGAAAATTTCTGATAAAGTCTGCTGTAGGCTGTACTACTACCTCTGTCATTTGGGATAAGAAGAATGTTTCTGTTGCTTATATATGGACTAATGGGCAGTTTTGCGAACTTGCATATTTCAAAAAGTTGAATCAAACGAAGACATGTAGAATAGGCATTAATCTTTGAGTATAGGAAAGTGTTACAAGCTTAAAATAGAGCTTAAGTATTACAGATCCTCAAACGTATGGAGTTGTATATAAATGTCACCTCACAGAGTTTGTATGGCAATCCCAGTTGTCAATATTACAGGTTTATTTATCGTTGCCTTGAACTTTAGGGAGCAACCTCATCGAGCAAGGGCAGTGTGCTTTTACTGTCACTCCCGGTAGCCTTGCAGGAGGGTAGGGATGCTGGCAGACCCCTGCGTGGTTAGCGCAATGGTGGTATTCCTTACGTAGGATTATTCTATGTTGTTGCACTGTCAAAATATAAGGCGGCAAATGTGACAAAGTTTCCCTACAGCTGAGCAATATGTTTTCAACCCACAGGACAAATATGAACAGGTGAAAAGACATGAATGTTAAAATAACACAAAGGAGCCAGCCCAGCTCTGCTACCCATACCTGTGGCTGTGGGTATACCAAAGAAATTACTGTGGGGTGAGTTCATTGTAAATTCATAGTGTTGGTTACTGCCTCAGTCCATGCTTTTGACCTGTGGTTAATGTGAAGTAGCGTGAGGTAGTTCCTGAGCCCCAGAAGCGTGTATCGGGGCAATTCCCCGGAGTACCTGCTGGGCTGTGAATTCACACGCTACTCTGCCTGGTGCATGTGCTCTTGTCGTGGCAGACAGCGTAATGAACCTGGCATCCTAATATGTGGCACGAATTGAATGAGCAGATACCTTCCAAATTATGTTTAACCTGGTAAAGACATAGTTCTGTCATGACTGCACCATTTTGTTTTTTAAAAAATTAGGAATCACCACTAAAATTCAAATGCAAAATAGACAATAAGGTTGGTTGCTGTATACTCAGCTGTCAAAAACTGGTTAAGCTGGCTTTGGTCTAGCTCTTATTTTATACCCAGAAGTAACTTTGTAGACATAAATTAAAGCATGCAAATACCTGCTTGATCTGAGGCTGCAGTAGACAATTAGGTATCTTCTCTGGAAAAACATTATCTGTAACTATTTCCTTGAGCAGAGGAATAAAAGGAGGAGAGGGGTTTAGCAAGTAAGCAGTTAATGTTTTACGTTATACTGTGACATTGTGCCAGTGCAAGTAGTTTTATGATCAATCCCTGCATTCAGAAAATGGATTCACATGGGTAGCTGGACCTGCACAAGGGGTGTGATCAGCTCATCTCTCCTCTCATCCCTGGACAAGTAGATAACGTTGCCTCATGACTTTCAGGGTTTTCTGTCTTTTCTGACAGTTTACCTAGGGATTCCTAGGGAAGAGTAGAGATATCACTGGTAGTGTGATCTCGTTACCTAGAGCGAATGAAAAGGTCTTAAATGCAATCATTGTAAGTTTTTGACAAATGTCATTATTTAAATATAAAGGCATGAAGGAATATATTTTCAAAGCATTGCCTGGAGGACTGGGTGTATTTCTGTCTTTGTAGTGAGAGGAGTAGTAAGTACCTTTTAGAGTTTGTCCTGTATTTTAAAGAGCTCGGTAGATGAGATCTGAGGGCCTGTGAGTTTAGAAAACTTTGCTTTAGGAGGTCCAGATTGAACCTTAAAAGCTGTGCATAGGCCTCAAAGCCTGGCCTGCATATTCACTTTCTTTGTCATTTCAAGGTGAGGAGAACGGTGTTTGCTTGCAGGCTTTTCATTAACGTTGAAGGGAAACCATGAGAACAATCAGCTCTCATGATGGTTTGAATTTCTTTTTGTAACAATTCATGTAAATAGGTGTGCATATGCAAGCTAGACATAGCTTTAGGGCTGCTGTTAAATTGCCACTGAATATGCCAGTTGCATTAAAATTGGACAGGTCTGGCTTATGTGCAGCACTTCTGGTTGTAGGAGTAACATTTAGAAATGCCGCTTACGCTTTGTGGAAGTGAGGGCTAGAGGCCAAGTAGATGGACTATGAGTTTGGATTTGGGGTGGGGGAGTTGTGGAAGCCGTAGAAAACCGATCCTCTTTTTTCCTGTTTTCACCTCAGGATTGCTCTTAAATTATTATGCAAACAGCTAAGCAGTGTCTTTCAGCCAGCTGTGTTGGCCGTTCTCTTTGAAGCGGGTGTGCCACGCAAGCGTGTCAGCACTTTCAGACATCAGCGAGCTCTCCTGGTGGCTGCTTGACTGATTAGGAGTGATGCTTGCTACTGCCTCTTTTCATTCCGTTTAAAGCAGAGCTACTATAATGCAGGTCCTTTTTATTTGCTAAGGCAGAATTACAAAATCAGCTGAGCCCTGTTTACCTGAATATGGGGGACTGCAATAAAGCAGGATATTTCTCCACCCAACACACCAAGTGCAAAAGCTACTTGCAAATCCTTAAAGGGATCAAGGGCTTCCCAGGTGAATGCTGTTGGGTATTAAGGAATCTCTGGTGAGTGGCCATGACCGATGAGATAGAAGTTTCAACTTTATTTGATCACTGTTAGCTACAAATGACTGACCACAGACATCCCGTGTAATGCGGTTACCCAGCTATGAGTCCGGCTGAGCTGGCGACATACCTACTCTGCTTGCTGGTGCCCAGTGCAATGAACTGTGTTGATTCTGCTGGGGTTTCGGCTGGCAGTGGAAGAAGTGACAAGTTCAGCTAGAAACATGGTTTCTAATGGCAAGAATGCTTTGTTCATGGTGTCAACTGGGGTTGCTGGGGCATCGCATCTAAGGAACCGGTAGCATGGGAGCAACAGCTTTCTGTCAAGCACCGAGGCAGGCGCTGCTGTTACTGGGACAGCTGAGCTGCTGGAAATCACAGTGCCAGAGTTACAGGGGTCAGTGGTAGCGGGGGCATAGGGGAATCTTGGCCATATATCCTTTCTGCCAGTGGAGGCACGAGGTGCTGGTGGCACGATGTAAGCAAGCCCTACCTGTACGTAGATGTCCCCAGTGCACATACAGCATGGAGAAACTGCTATTGGAACGAGGTGGTGAAAAGCACCTATTGCTTGCACAAAATGAACGGTTTTAAGCAGCAGTCGGGGTCATTTGTCCCTGTTTACCATGACGATCTTTAGAGCAGAAGTGTAACTTTCACGGCATTTTAAGAAAAGAAGGGAAGACCCCCCTGCCTCCTGCTTGTATTTATGCATTTAAATTATTTTTAAGGTAACGTGTGTGCGTGCGTGTGGAATGGCAGAGGCCAGTAGTAAGCTCCTAAGATGGGGATAGGAATCAGACCTGATGCAGCAGGCTGGGGGGGGGAAGTGGAGAGTCAGTGTCATTCCCAGGGAGCAGAAAGGGAGCTCGTTCATGGTGGTTGGGATCAAGTGCTGCTAGGAGAGGACAGGAAGGTGACAGAGGCATGAAAAGGGATGAGGAGGCAGGAGCTCCTCCCCAGGGGTGTTAGGAGGGGAGGGCAATGGGCATGAAGGCAGGACCGAGAGCTGCAGCAGTCGGGAGGAGGAAGGAATCCTGTGCAAGCTGGAGGGAGGAAAGAAGCAAAACGAGGGATGCAAAGAAGTGGTGGGATAGGGTCCCCTGCCCAAAGGAGGGGCATGAAGGTATGGAGACACTTCTTGGGCAAACATGGGAGCCCTAGCGAAGAGTTGCATCGTGCTCTAAAACAAGCAGAATCTCAACAAAATCTAAAACCTTGTAAATAAATACCCTGGGCCAAACGTGTTATTTAGTGTCGGCACTGACCCGAGAGGCTGTCGCAGCTCACTGTTTTCAGCGATCACGGTGTTGCAGCCCACTTTTGAAAACGGTGGCCGAGCTATTCACACCAAGCCTTTGCCTTCTCCTAATGTTTTTGGGGCCGTATTTTTTGCTTCCAGCAGCCACCAGGGCACTGCCGTGTAGCTTCGAGCTACGCAGAAGTGCAGTTTGCGTTGTTTGCTGCAGCTCGAAGTCGGCGACACCTGCGGTGTGAGTGCTGCACCGGCCGGGTGTTCTCACTCAAAGGCTGTGAGGAGGTTGGTTCTGCGTGGAAGAAGTGGGGTGGGTGTTTCTGCTGGGGAGTGAGGTGGGTGAAGCTGGTGCCTACAGTCAGTACACTTGGCTTTTGTGCCAGTGACACATATAATGCTACAGAGGAGTCCTTTGGCTGTTGTTTCAAGGTGTGGCTACTGGGATTTTAAGAAAATGGGAATTAAAAAGGTCCTTTGACAGTGCTTTCGAATGCATAAGGTCTTTGCGCTGACCTACTGAAAAATCTGTGTTAGAGACTCAGGGTAAAAGAGGTGTTGAAATCCTTGGGTGTAAACAAATGAAAGACTGTCTAGGCCCATGTAGTCTTGTGTGTAAATCAGAGATTGTTTACTGGGAGGCTACATCCTCAAAGCAGCTGTTCACAATAGCTTGTTGTACCAGTTCTACAAGATTTTCTGAAAGAAAATCAAGATACAAAGCTTGCTGTTTGTTTGCCAACATTTGTTTCACACACGAGTCCTGCATCTTTGCACCCTGTGCTGGGAGTTCTTTTGCTTTGAGAAGGAGCTCTCTTTCTTACTCTTGATCAGGAATAAATCCAGCTCAAGTCCAAAATAAAGGGGGGGGGGGGGGAATCTTTCTTTCCATTTTTGTTTGCTTTTCAGAAGCTGGGAGTTAGAAGGAAGGGAGAAATGCTAGAAATTGAGAGATGTTAAGAGTGGGCTTTAAAGCACATATTTAGCTATAATCATTCTTACACACCCATGCGTCTCTCTTCTTTTATTACCAGCCCTCCATGAAATGTGGAGATTAGCACTAGTCATGCGGAAGTGTTTAAAAATTCAAGCAGTGACAATAGGAAGTGTCAGACAGTAATGGAATAAGTACGGCAAAATTACAAAGACAGCAGCTATTCATTAATAAATTAGAACCTTGTAGGGTTTTTTTTTTTTTTTTTTTTAAACTGAAGGCGCCTGACTTGGAAAGGATATTTTTCTGGATGCAACTTTATAATTTCCCTTTCACCCCGTTTGGGGAAAAAAAATAACCCTTTTTAATCATAGACCAAATCCTGTGTTAATACTCCCCAGTGCACATTCAGAAGTAAATTTAGGATGAGGAATTAGAGCCAGAGCCGCCTCCAAGGGACAGATGGGGGGAGCTGCGAGGTGTAACCCTGGACATGGAGCCACGAAGATGGGGCGAGAAAGGGGGTGTAGAGAAAACCCCGGTGCACAGCACCTTTCTCATGCTCTCTCTGCTTACTGAAAACACTGGTGTTGTATACGAGATAGCCAAAACATGATGTAAGAAAGGTCTAGCTAAAGCATATGTTACGCTTGGGTAATTTTGGTGGCGTTCCCGGGAGGTTTGGGGTGGTGCTTCCCTGACCCGCAGCCCAGCTCAGCTCTGCACCTGGGTGTAGGGTGCTCTGCATGGGATTCCCTGGCACAGAGCTGTGAGTCAGTGTTTGGCAGAGGACAACCCCACCTCCTCCTCCTTTTCAGGCCACCGCACTCTGCGCTCATGTTTTCCATTTAAAAGCATTCAGGGTGGCTGAAGCAAGGGCCACCCAGTGCTTCCAGCGAGCAGCTGCAGTAGTGGGTCTCATATTGGCCAGAGCGGAGCATGTTCTCACTTAGCCACATTAAATATGGGTGGCCACGGGTCCCTCGGGAAAGCGCGCTTTCTCACTGTCTGGAGCTGGCAACGATGGTCTGCCGCGCCAGCTTTGCTGCTCAAAATAGTTTTCTTCTGCTTCCTGCATCTGCGGAGTTGTGTGCATTCAACGGTCTTGAAAAACAGCACATGGGAGAGAAGCTTTTGAATCTGCTGCTCTGGCATAGAGGGACCAGCTTAATGAGAAACTCTTCTCTTTAAATTTTTTTATTAAATAAAATCCCTTGTTCCTTACTCCATCCCCTGCCCCTTTTGCTCCCTCCTCTTTCCTAGCTGAGGACTATAGGCGACTTTTGCATGTAATATATTTTTCTGATCAGCCCTCCGAAGGCTAAGTCCCTGATCTTCTGTACAAAAGTGCCACTTCTTATTAATTTTTTTATGAACTGAGCTTATTAACCTGCCTTTCATTTTGTGTAAACTGTAATGAAAACGTATGAAGAATTTGACTTCAGTGTGCCTTTCTGGATCTGTTGTTGGGTCTGCCTTAGCAGCACGCATCAAGAGCACACTGAAACATTGACTTTAATTTTTTTAGAGGAAGATTCAGGTCATTTCACAGAGGGCAATTGGAGCCTTTGAATGAGCAACCCAGGAATGCCTTTCCCTTTGATGAAGATTTGTGCAGTCATGGCAGGTACCAGTGTAGTCCTCTGGCTGGAAATGCAAAGCATGAGCTCAGATCACAGTGAGCTCTAGCAAAGTCAACACATTCCTGGTCTCCAAATAGGTGTTTTATTAGGTCATGTTTTAAATTTACTTTCCCTCTTTTGGGGGGATATTGGTGAAGAAGGCCGAGAGGAGTGACCTCATTTGTGAAACATTACTAGAGCAAAGTGAAAATTGTTGTGTTGTTCTGTGTAACCCATGAAGACAAATTTGGTGGGAGCCCAGGCGGCCTCGACAATTTTAACGTTTTTCCTATTGTTCTTAGGTCAATATAGTTATGGTAATAGTTGAGCGCAACGGTAGATAAAGCTACGATAAAAGCCTTTTTCTGACTTTATACGTGTCCAAAGGCACAACTGTAATCAGAGAGTCACTACTCGGCTTACTGGCAATTTTCCCCCCCAAACTGGTCCCAGAATGGCCAACTTGTAAATGATAATTTGTCAGCATTATTTGCAGGGGGCTTTACTTGGCGTGGTATGTTGGGTTTTTTTTGTTGTTGTTGTTTGGTTTTGGGTTTTTTTTGTTGGGTGGACTTATTTATTTTTAAATTTCAAGCCACATTTCTGGTACAATATGATCAGCTACGACTCTTAGCTTCTTTTTATTTTTGGTACTAACTTTCTAGCCATTTTGGGGGGAGGAAAATCCCAAAGGTACAATCTGTGTGTATTATATGCTGAACCGTTCTCCAATGCAAATAAGAAGCTGAGAGAATTATTTTAAACACTACAATTTTTAAGCAAGCTTGATTGTTGATCGCTGTGACTGTGATACAGACAGATCAGAAGATGACAATTTCCACTATTTTAATTCAGTCATTCAGAGGTAGGGTTTTCCTTTTCCTTTTTTGGGACGACATATATGATTATCTCGGCTTCTGCCTTTTTTACACTGCATTGCCCACAGCCTGCTTTTTGCAACCCAGAGTTCATATACTGAATGCTAAGGCTCGGTATAGTTGCCCTTGTAATCTCCCCATTCCCAAGGTTTTAAAAGCAAGGCTGATGTTTTGTTGAGGTTTTAGGGGGTGGAGGAGGATATAGGGATGCATATATGTATGATAGATAGTCTCCAGCGTGGCCTGTCCATACATGCAAAGTGCTAATTCACTCACTTTTGGGGGTCAGAAGAGGGCTGGGTGGGGGCTGATTTCTTGTCGACGTTCCTTTGGTCTTTGCTCCGCTCTGTGGCTGAGGGTATCGTGAGGCGATGCAAAGTTTAATGGGAGAAGAGACGCACGTTTTTCCGTAGCAGACTGAACGCGGCCTTTCACGATGCCTGTGTTTTCCCAAATGTGACCAAACAGAGTCTGGTGAGGGGCTCTGGACCAGCCTGTCGTTTCAGCTGAGTTGTATCTTTACACTCAAATTGCTTCTGGTATGTGCCTTAATTAATTAAATAGTATAATCTGTCCAAAGAAAACCTCCTCCTCTTTCTTCAGAGAGAGGCTTGCTCTGATGATTTCTCATTTAAAAACCCCGCTAAGACTGTTTCTTTTGATGCTATTCTCTTCCTTTCCCTTGTGCAGGGGTAAGCCAGCTTCATTATAAAGGCACTGTAGCCGGGCAGTTTCTTAGCTGTGGATAAATAGCGGGACCTTTGAGCTGAGCCATTCCAGATGACCTAGGACGAATCAGGCTGCATTCCTAGCGAGGGCACCCCTTTTTCTAAACGGATGAAAAGCCGCCTTTTAAGCATCCCTGCCTATAACTTGTTTGGGGGCAGATGTTTTTCAGTGGTGCTTTTTGCTTTCCTGAGAATATAGCATAAGGTTAGCAAAATATTTAAACTGTAACATAGTCACAGGCTGAGCTTATTTAAGGTTTATTTAAGGGAGGAGAGCGCTATTTATGGAAAGCATGTGGTTTTACCCACCCCCCTCCCCGAAAGTGGGAATGTTTCTTTGGGGTTTGGCATGCTCTTCCATACAGTATGTGAAAGGAAGAGAGAAAGGTTTTTGGAAGCTGTCCATACATTCATGTCCACTTCCTCACCCCAGGTGTGAAAGTTTAATGATTATTGTATTTTGTGCATTCATATTTTACCTGCTGGGTTTTAAGCAGTATTTTTAATCTTTTCTTTTACAGTCAAACGATGCAATTTTCTCTCTTTTATCGTTGTGGTACGTTCATAATCTGAATTAAGTGCAAATTATGGGTGCCGATTAGGAGCAAAATGAGAAAAAGACATTAAAGCTCTTGCAAATGCTTCATTATACTAAACTGCCAATTTTAAAGTTCATTTCATTGCGTTTAAAGTGAAATGTTTAAACGAAGTGTGGATAGCTGGAAAGGTTGCCACACTGCCTAGAAGAAGATTATATGATGATATGAGATACTTGGTTGTCACTGTGTCAATCACGGCTCGTCAGGCAACATTAGTATTTGTCTGGCATTTGTGGAAGACAGTTATATAAAAGTACTAGTGCTAAAAAGCCCTGGAAAGTATGTTTGTTAGTTGCGGCATTGAGTAAGATATTCAGCTCTGGCAAAGGGTCTTTACAGTCCAATACTGGCGAGACAGGTAAAAGTTTTTACGATTCAAGAAAACGTTGTATCAGTTCTTTGCCTGGTCCTGGGGGGAGTCTGCAATGCCCAATGCAAAAATAAGACTTAAAGAATGGCAACTTGCTGTGCAGCGTAGAGGATCGCAAGCTTTTGCACAAAATACTGCCTGCCCCAAATTTAGAAACCTGCGCTTGTCTCCAAGGGGTGTCTCAAGGGCCACTGAAAGCAGCCGTGCCTTCTCACCCCTGCGAGGAGCATGGCTGGCTCTCCGCAGGAGTGAGGGGGAAGGCGGTGGGGCTGAGGGATGTCCTGCGCTACGTGGGTTTTCTGCCCTTCCATGAGCTTAGGCAACGATTAGCTATCAGATGGTACACCCATGCTGGAGGTTTGAAACCCTTAGGTTTTTCGTTCAAACCATTAAGTGCTTTCATCTCATGAAAATCACTTTCTTTTAAAATGGAAAACATTAAAACCAAATAATAACTATTTTTTTCCTAGTGACCTTTTTGATCTAAGAGCTTTCAGAGTGCTTAGTCTTGCAAGTTCAGATTTATTTTTTTTTTTAAATTGCTTTGCAAAATCACAGGATGTTTCTGTGGTGAACATACATCTGTGCTGGCTTTCGCTGAGCTTTGGAAATAGGTCAGGAATTAAAGCTCCGGCTTTGTGGTTCTGAGGAAAGCCCTTAAGAAACTCTCTCAGACATAAGAGGGTAAAGAGGGGTCACTGGAAATGCTGTTTGACCATATATAGATGGCGTGGTCTCTCTCGTCTGCATGTATGTACAGCTATATACACCCACATATATGTATGAGCTGTTGAAACCGGTGCTCTTCAACGCTTGCTTAGAAAGGACGGATTGCTGCAGGGAAAAAAAGAGGTAGTCATGGGAAGATATTAAGAGAAACGTTTTGCCTTTACGTGGCGATGGTAACTCCTTACGCGCCTTAAGCTTAGCTCTATTGTTTCGTATACCTCTGCGAACCCCCCCTATGCAGGACGTGCGTTCCCTGTGTGGTTGCATTGCTATGGAAACCAGCACCAAACCTCATTCACGTATCGTGATGGGCTATGGACGGATAGAGGTCGTGTGCCGGCATCTGCCCTGTGCTGCCCTCAGGTCTTCTGCAAGCTTTCCGAAGAGGGATGTAGTGAGAAGAGGGATGGTGGCTTGCGGGAGAAGGGAAGAGGAAACAAATCGCACCGGGAGCAAAAATGACCAATAAAGTGTGAAAGAATCAACCATTTTGCCCCGCTCCCAAATATTACTCTTTGGCTGTAGTTTGATAATTTTTGCTTTTTTGATCTCAGAATTGCAGTGGAAACGAATAATTGCTGCAATATTAGTGAGAGGTGCTCGGGTCATTTCTTATTCCCTCGCCGTGGGTCTCGGTAGGGCGGTATGGAGGAGCTCGGGGCGAGGGAGGCGTGCACCGAAGGAGCAGGGCGTGGAGCACAGGGGTGGAGAGCTTTGGCATGGGGATTAAACCTGGACGTGATTTCTGTAGTTTTCCTGGCAACATTTATTAAAAAAAAAAAAAAAAAAAAGTTCAAAGCTTTAGGGAAAAAAAAAAATCAACCTAAAGAGAAATGAAATAAACCAAAATCCAACCTTTGGGGTAAATGGAATTCCCCTGTACTTGTCCTTCCGTTCCTGCTAGGAATCTTATAGCAGGATTACTGATGTGAGGCTTTTTCTTTGCAGCAGATCAGGAGGGCAAAAGGAAAATGGGATGGGAGGAGAGAGGTTTTTTTTTTTCTTCTCCAAAACACATTTTTCCTTTCCTTTGGCATAAGCAACTTCTTCCATCTCTCCCTAAGTCCCTTATTTATTAGACCTGCGGTTGGCCTTTAGACAACCTCATAACGGCGTGGCCTTTCCCTATCCTAAAACATTAATTTCCAGACATGCTGTGTAGGCAGCCTGCCTTGACAGTGAGCACAATTGTTCATTTCTTCTGTGCCCAGGTTAGGGAGAGCGGCTACTGCTTTCCAACCCCTTCTTCCTCCCCTCTGCCCCCGCCAGAGCCCTCTGTGTGCGCTGGGGATGCAGCGCAGCCGGGAGAACCCCCCGGCCCCCGAATACTGCCGTCAGACGAAGGAGGCAAATCACATTTACAGCCTCTGTAAAAGAGGAGCAGGCTCTTTGTCGTGGATATTGCTGAGCTTAACTAGCAAAAGGTTGGTGTGGCTAAAGGGCTAGAACTCTGAGCATGGTACAACCCGTGGATAATGCACCAAATCAGTGCAGCTTTAACTGTGCTCCTCTATCTCTGTACCTCCCACTATCTTTTTCCTGAAGTTGCTGAATCAAACCAAACTTGCTGGTAGGTAAGACGGACATATTAGCAAAATCTTTGCTATGCATTCGTTTCTCCTCCTTCTGCTTTCCAAGCAACCCGTGGGGCCTGTGGGCAGTGTGCCATAGTGTCAAAATATTTTAAGCATTAAGCCATTTCTTGGGGAGCTGGTATTTATCTGACACTGTATGCACTTAATCTCAAACTGCTGTAAATTTAAGATACATTTTCTTATGTATAAATACTTTCAGATCTGGGACCTGCCTTGCATAAATGTGCAATAACACACTTAGACTTGGCCCCTGAGAGGGGCTGCCTGTAGTCAGGCAGTTGTTTAACAGCTTGCCGAGGGGAAATGGAGTGCCGGGGCAAGGAGAAGCCCCGAGCTGGCTGGGAGCTGCCCTGTGGCTGCTGCTGCCTCCCCGCTGCGTGTTTCCCCGCAGAGACCCTGCTCCGTGCCTCTTCCCGCGGGGGACGTGTCAAGGACACGGGCCACGGAGACGGAAATGGGGGAAGCGAAGCTTGTGCTGTTCCTTGGCAAAGCAAACTGGCATTTTCAGGAGGCTTTGTGCTTGGTCAGTTTGAAGTCTGGTGCAAGGTGCTCGTGGTGGTGCTCACAGCTGAGATGCCCGGTAGCTTCGTCTCAAATCCCATATTTCTGTGAGAAATCGGGCGAACGTAACACCTTTATCTCAGCATCCTCTGATGCTGCTCAGACGGGTGCAGCTCAGACGTGTCTTAAGCTGTGGCCTCTTTGCACCTTGCCGTACCCCTTCGTGTCTCCTCCGCTTGCCCTCAGTTGTGTCAGCAAAGGTAATAGTAGGGTGATGACAGTCCTGCAAGATTCCCCATCGTGTGTGTGTGCCAGATGTGACCACAGTTATCCGCCCCCCCTCCGTGATCCCGGGCAGCAGGGTGAGATCATCGCCATGAAATCACTGAGCTGCAATACCGCGTGGGTCCAGCTCCAGCATATTCAAGCTGCGCATGGCTTATTGTCACGTACGTGTGTAATTGCTAACTGGGTCTTCATGTGGTGGTGTCCCCCAAATGAATCGCTGCTATTTTCTCTTTGATTAGTGTCTTCTCTAATTGAAAAGATATCTTCCTTGGAGGGAGGGGTTTTTGCATGGATTTTGTTAGTGTGTATTTTTTTCTGAATTATAAACTTACTTTCCTATATAGGTCCTAGAAAAAAGAAACGGACTGACAAAGATTAAATATTTCCCCTAAACATGAGGCTGACAACATTCAAGTTTAAAAGAAAAAAAATTAAAAAAAAAAATAATATCTGAAAGTCAACCTTGTTTCTGGTCTTTTCTTGCAGCTTTTAAAATGTCACTGCCAAGAGAAATGACCGCAGTGGTGAATGAAGCTATGGAAAAAACAGAGCTGAATCTCTTTTTTCATGTTGTTGTTGTTATAATATCTAGTCCTTCCTTTTGAAAATGTAAGTCAGGGAAATGTGTGCACGGAAGTTCAGAAATAAACACCTGGATTCCTTTTAGCGTGAAAGTACTTGGAATATATAAAGATTACCTTGATAGACATGCTTTGTTCATGAAATGAATCGGTAAAATTTGGCGTGCTTCTTAAAGAGGCCTTTTGCCAGTCTTTCCCCATATTCTTAGCTCATGCCTTTGCATAATGATGTGATCCATGGTGGGCAGGAATAATTCAGCCTAACGATGAATAATGGTAGCATTTGTGGTCAACTGGTCATGACATTCTCACTTGAGCATTTCTCTTTGGGAGCTGCGTCTTTGAGTCATGAGACTTGCAGTAATGTCAAGAGCGAGAGCAGCACAGGAACGGACTGGGTGAGGGAGAAAAGGGACGCTTGTTTTACAGGGTCCACTGCAGGGAAAAAAAAAAAAAGGAAACAAAAAAAGTCTTGCTTGAAATACTGGTATCTTGACAATCATCTCTTTGTGACACTCCTTCCAGCCCCAAGTACTTCTGTGTTTAAATCAACGTACGTCTACAGCCCTGTGCGCAAAACCCAGTAGAGTCTCAGTGAGGGAAAAACAACCTGTAAGACAGGAGGTGAGGTGAGTGGAGAGGGACGGGGAAAGCATCAAGGTGGGAAGCATTCATCTGTAGCCTAAAACAAGCAAACCCAAAAAAAGAGCAGATGCTTTTAAACGTGCTGGAATTAGACATGCTACCCCAGATTTGGATCCCCCTGGGCAGAGGAAGAAGGGGAGCATGTTAAACCTGGGGGTCATGTTTAGATGGGGACGTGGTGTAAGCACTGTTGTGCCAGAGTGAGCTACTTCCATCATGCCTCACCTGTGTCTGTTGGTTTTAAGTCTTAGGTACTGGGTACCTTTGAAGGTTAAATTTATAGACATAAATTATTCATTGCTAAGTAGAAAGGGATGTGTGAAAAATGCAGGCTTCTGCCCTGCAACATAAAAAGGCAAAGAAGCTCCTGTGGGTATATACTTGTGGTAGCTGCATATAGGAATAGTTTGGACACTATAGTTTTGATTAAAGGCGGGTTTGAAGTACTGTGGTCATGCTGATTAGATGTGTAGGATGTAACTGCTTTGTGTTGAAGCAAAAAGTGTGTTTACAGGAAGACGAATAAATGGGAAAGGAGCATCTGTGGTTCAAGGGAGAAGAATTATTAATGTTCCGATGACTTTCGCAAACTGAAAGTCTGGGAAGTTGG
The DNA here is from genome assembly GCA_026212715.1 of Elanus axillaris. NCBI lineage: Eukaryota > Metazoa > Chordata > Aves > Accipitriformes > Accipitridae > Elanus > Elanus axillaris. Next base: position 22,733,996 of record JANZLQ010000030.1, read on the forward strand.
TTGTGGGCTAAGAAAACCACAAGTACTCAGGCTGGGCATAAATTCAGTGTCTCAGAATTTGTTTGAATGCGTGAGTAGGAATCCAAATATTGTGGTGATAGAAGAGCTCGCAGTCTTTCTGTCCTTCGGATGTCATTTACAGGACACTGGAGATGGTTGAATAACCAGAAAGCTACACAGTTCCTCTGTAGTGTAAAACGCTACTGCACATCACCAAGAAGAACAAGAAACTTGATTTACCCTTTTGAATAAAGTGACAGTAAGAGAACATGTGCCACCTCGTCACATGTTACTTAAGAGATTCTGCCAGTGTACCCAAAGTAACTCCATCCTCAAAAAGGACAAAAGAAAATCATGTCAAATATGATAGTCTTCTGATGTCTCCCATTAGTTGTGAATTTCTACAAGTATTTTTCAAACACAAAATAAATTGTTCTAAACGGTAACGGCCTTATTCAAGATTTCACAAGTAAGGTAACACAAAGCATGTAAAAATTGTACAGTTTGTGCTGAAGTCTGACTAACCTACAGCTGAAAGGGTTGAAGCTAACCTTGTACGTCAGAGGTATGTTAAAAATTCTTAGTAATAGCAACTCCAGATTTTGAGCCATGGTTTTCAGCATAGTTTGGAAAAGTATTTTCACACAGTACGTGCCCAAACTTTTTTTTAAACTATCCTTTGCGTTTTATCTAAGTCATGTAAGAATTTGTAACCAGAGACTATAGACCAATTACCCATCCAAAGTAAGCAGGAATTTAGCTAGAGCAGAAGGAACAATAACCAGCTTAAACTGCTAAAACATTTTCTTTCGTTTGTATGACAACGCTATATAAAAGTTCCAGCTGAAAGTGGGGGCCCGTGTTGTCTGATACTGCACAAAAGCAGAGTGCAGTGTATGGCGAGAGAGCATGGAGAGTGCGCGCAATAAAAATCTGCCCTGGGAAAGTTATATGAAGAGTTTTGGGAAGAAGAGGTAGGAATAGTGATGTTAAACTGATTTTGCTGCAGTTAAAATAAAAGCATATAGAGGTTTGCTTAAATTCCTCTGATTTTGCTTTTTATTCGAGGAGAGGGGTGTGAGAAGATTGATTTTTAAGCTGGAGTAACCTAGAGGAGCTGCATTGTTTCAAGAATCTTTTACTTTAAGGCACTGTAATACAGTAGTCCATGACAAGAGAAGAATTTTGCTCAATCACAGCCTAGAAATAGCAAATGTTCCCTTGACAGACACAGGAGTCTCTATTGACACCATGAAGCAGTCTTTTCTTAAGCAGGCAGTTGAGCTTCTTAGAATAACATCTGTAATGTTGCACAGTAATATTTACGTGTACAAAATGAATAATTAATTGAACACTTGAGATGAATTCAGAGCTGCTGTAGCGGGTTTAACTTCTTTGAAGTCAAATGATTTGCACATGCCTGCGTCATGGCCGAGTGTGATCTCTTCAGCTTTTCAAAGTTAGGTTGCTGAAGAAACCAAGGTGACTGCTTTGGAAATGTATTTCCTAATCATAGCATTCCTTTTCCAGTAAGGATGTGGCTTTGATCAATTATTTACTTACTCGTCCTCAAGCAGATCTACACTTTTCAAAAATGTTCTTTGTCCAGTTTGTACCCAAGCCACACGTCCTTGGTATCAGCTTCTGCAGAAAGTCTGAGGCAAGCGATGGCTGCAGTTCCATACAGCTCCAAAGATGAAACAACATGAAGGAAACAACCACGATGTCTGAATTCTTTATCTCCTTTTATTTTGTGAATGCTCACTGCATTAGAATATCCTCACCAGCAGCCCCTCTGCCGTTATCAAGTGTCTCAGCGTTGTTTCAGTGCTTAACCGGCTGTAAAAGACATTTTATTGCCTTGTATATTCTTCCACCGTACAACTTATCATTTAACTTACCACTTCAGTATTAGTTTATAGATGACTAAAATGGAGAATTTTTTTCCTAAAAATTATTGTGACTAGTGGCCAGGTATGCACAATACCCTCGGAGCAAGCAGCAAGCTGTAGAGCAGTATTTGGGGGGGTCACCCCATGAGTGATGGAGCGGTCCCTGGGCCCCGCTGCTACCAGAGCTGCTTGCCAGCCGGCATGGCTCATTAGGGGCCTCGTTGCAGGATGTAACGTCTTTGCAGTCAATTAACAATGCTGCTCTTTAAAAAGGTCCAGATCCTTCCTGATTCAGCAAAGCACTTCAATCCACGTTCAGAGTTAAATGCTTGATTAAAGTTTTGTGTAATAAAGTTGTGAGGTCTTGTGCTTGAGGTTAAACAGGTAAGTGCATTCCCAAATCAGGGCCTGACATGTTACGGTTCTTAGAGGTTTCTAGGAATCTTGAATGTCCTGAAATAGTGACTTTGCTGATTTCCAAGCTGAGTATAAATAACATACAACCGAAAACCAAAACCAAACCACATTGCTGTGAAGCGTGCAGTAAAGTCGTCTAAAATCTGTTTCCTGGTCATCACTGATGCTTGTCTAGTCAAAGAACTTCTAGCAGACTGTTTACATTTTTGTAGCCTTAAAATAAATAAATAAACAAAAAAGAAATTACGCAAGCCTAATTTTCTGGAAATGGAATAAAAAATAAAAGAGAAATATTTGGTAAAATGAATTTATTCTTTGTAAAAAGAAGCAATAAGAGTAATTGAGTTGTTATATGCCTCCTGACTGTAATATTTCTCACTGTCCAAGGTGGTATTTGGTAGCCTGTTTCCTGCGGCCATGTAAAGAAGTCAGTATTAGGAGAACCAAAATCCAAGTTTTTGCCTTAGTATTTTATGTAACAATGTGTGCCGCTTTCCCACACTTATTCTCCGGTGTATAACATTTACTTACTTATTGTAATACCCTACTGATAAATCATTGCAGTATTTATTAGGAAAACGTCTTTGCTCCAGTTCAGTGGGTTAACAGCAAAATCAAAGCGATTCTCTCAGTGATTGCGAGTTACTTAAAATGTAACCACTCTGTTGCTTGTGGACTGGGTCTAAACACCTTACTATGAGAATCTAAACTTGGCATTTTCTGTAATAGTATATTCATTTGTCATAGCTCACTCCATCTTCTACGATGTCTGATTTTCTTAACATTCCCACTGATATGGTGCAAAGCTCCAGCTGGCTCCAGTGAGGTTAGACTCAAGCCCCAAATAACTTTTAGATGCAATTTCTTGTAAGTGATTAATTGGCGACACATGCTATGAATGCGGACTGTTTGTTTCATTCTTCCTCTTACTTACTTTGTTCTGTTAGAGAACAAATTGAAATAAGTTTTCTGGTGTGTGTGATGCCTCGCTTTTATGTTTTCAACTTCTGTTTTCAGTCTGAATTGGGCTGGAGTGGTATTTTGTTTTCAGTTGATTATTGGGACCTGAAGCTTACAACCAGATGGCCAAACCAAACACGTTTCTTGTACAGGGACTGCCTAGAAGTAGCTGGAATGTGGCACAGCACCTGCTGTCAAGGCGCCGGGATGTCACCCGTCCCGGTGGGGCTGGCGCCGGCAGCCCTGAGGACCGACCTCTGCCAGCCCACGCGGCAAGGCAGGAGTCAGATCCCAGGGCTCTGTCTCCAGGTTCCACTCCCAGATTCACTGGAATCGTTCAGGGGTAAGGCTCTGAGCCTGCACAGGTGACCGTGTTTCGGAGATGCTGGGGAAACCTTGGGCTTAGTTGGTGTGATGCTTGAACGCCCCGGAGGTGCCGGTTCTGGAAGCGATGAAACCCCGGGAGCTGGGGCAAACTCTGCTGCAAGACCAGCCCCAAAAATCCACATCCATCACGGCCCACCAGAAATCCGCATGAAAGTCCAATGAGAGCCCTGCCTTTCCTTACCTTGCCCCAAATTTCCACGTATTTCAGATGAAGCGTTTTGGGTTCAAGGATGCAAGCCTCTTTAGATGGAAGCATTCGCAGCAAAATGTCCAGTCCCTCCCAGACACAGGGGTGAGCCGGCACGGGAAGGCTGCATCAGAAAATGGGCAAACTTGGAAAAGTTTGGACCGCATGCGAACTTTGCCAGTGATCAAATATAAATAATCCTGCTCAGACCCAAACAGCCGAGTTGAAGTAGAGCATTTGAAAAGATTGAACTCAGATCACAGTTTTATGGCTATCTCTAAAATATTTTACAGCTGGTTTATGACACCAGAGTGTAAATTGTGGGGCTGTAAAGACGCACAGTGCGAAGGTTTTATCCTTTGCTTATGTACAAAACCTAAATAGTAGTCTTTTGGTTTTAGGGAAATACGTTTATACGTATATTTTTAAAAGTACAGCTTAGGAAGCCCTGTGTATAATAAGAAGAACACCTTACTCAATTTATTTTTAAGTCTGGGTACTTTATTAGTTGGTAGTGTGTAATTATTTTTAATCCATTGATGTAGGTCAAACAAAAAAAAAAAAAGGAGGAGGGAGTAAGTGTGTGTTGTACATGTGTAGATACTACTAGAGTGCAAGTAGTGTGTGTAACGCTATAAGGATCCGGGAGGAAGTGTCTTTTATTAGATGAACTAACGGAGAAAAATATCTTTTGGAAGCGCAAGCCCTTTCTCAGGTCTGAAACAGACCTTGTATAGTTTGTGTGTAAATGTAATGAATCAGCTTATACTACGTGTGTATATGTACACATGTGCCTATGCAAATGCAGTTATATAGGTGCAAGAACAGTTACAATATTGACTTATTTGTGTTGAAACTGTGTGGCCATGTTCTCCATTTTTAGAATAGGAATTGTAACAAAGGAAAATGTTTAGTCTCCTATTACATTTTTAAAGCTAACATGTAACTTTGTAATTCAAGAAATGTGTTATAGTTTGGAGTCAAGAGGATTAAAGATTGATTCCTTTTGGTTGTGACTTCATCGGGATTCATCAGTAGCTTATCCTGGCCTTTATCTCTCGGGCTTTGTATCCAGTACTCCTTCAGATTTGCTCCATCCCATGTTGAGATGACTCACCGACATTTCCTTCCACTATCTCATGCCGAGTGACCATGGGCAGAGAAATTGTTTGCATCTGCTCTTTTTAGTTAACGTTCTTGTTCTAGTAGACTCGCTCAGATAAATTTTTTCACAAGCTGTGAAACAGTTATTTGAAATCTGTGAACTCCATGTTGTTATCCTGCCCCCAGCCTTGGCACCAGTGTCCTTCCCAGTCTCTGGGAAAAATGCTGGTTTATGCTAATTGGGATGAAACTGAGGTGTTAAGCGTGGTTCTTCTGTTCTCCAAGACTGGAAGGACTGGGATGGGACCCGAGTGGCTATAGTGGTGTGAAATACATGGTTTTAGTGGTCCTAAGCCATTATTCAAACTTCTTAGAAGTAATGTCTTTATTCCGCTAGGAGATGCAGATGGACCACTCTTTACCAGCTCTCAAGGCAAATATTGCTGCATAGTCCTTGCTCTCCGCAACATCCTCCGTGTCCTGGCGATGGGGTGCCTTGAAAGGAATGTGCAGAACAAGCTTCGTACTACCTCTGCGCTTCGGGTTCTCTGTGCTGTAAGTACACTTCATAATGGTGCGGCTACCGCTTGGTGTTTCCAGGCTGGTTAACTGGGAGTGTTTTGCCTTAACATCTGATAAATTTATTGTGACTTTGACGTTTTTATGCTTTTTCGGTGGGTAAAACTTTGTACCTGACTCATACATATGAAAGGTGCTTTTATATTGATTGGTTAGGCCCTATAATCAGCAGAAGTTTCTGTGATTGTTAGAGAAATTGGTATTTTTCCTGTAGTGCATTACAAGCATGCTGTAAACAGCACAAAGGCTGTAATTGACGGGCAGCATCTGATAAAATTCATTCTTTTGCTGCTGTGCCTAACAAGAGAGGGAGGAGATGCTTCTGGTTATTTTGCAGATATATTGCCTAGGACCTATAATATGTCTCGTGGTATCTCTGAATATATATAATAGAGAGGGATGTTGAAACAGGGTTATGTATAGAGTTGTACATTTTCCAGCTGTAAGAAAGAAGTGGCTGCAACCTAACTGCGCTCAGTTTAGCCGAAATAAACACTTTGGGGAAGAATTTAGCTGAATGGTTATTTTTGGTCTGGCAAAGGGGAAACTGGCTGAGTGACTGTCATTACTCTGATGCTGATTACTGGAATTGACCAGCTTAAGGGCAATTTGCTAACTTAGTTTAAAAACAAAACTGGTCTTTCTGGGTCCAGCTGTGATTTAGAAAGGGAGGAGCTCTAAACCACTTCTTCTTCTTTTTTTTTTTTTTCTTTCTTTTTAAAAATAAATATAAATTATTAAAAAAAAAAAAGTTTCCTAGGCAGAAACATTATCTGAACCCCACATGCTGTGGGATTTAGGGAATTAACAGGATGATTCAGACATACAATCCTTGCATTCATTCCCACTCCTGAGAATTTTCCTTAAGGATTAAAACTGTTTTCCTGCACTTGGTCAGAAAAAAAACCCAAACCAAAGCCTCCCCTCCTTTTTTGCTTTTTCCTTTTTTTTTTTTTTTTTTGGTTTTTTTTTTGACTGGAAAGTAAGACAACTAATAAACCTAACATGAAGCTCTGGCGCACGCTGTAGTCCAGTACAACCTCAGGATGTGAGCGGTGTGACCGTAGCAGGCGTTTGCAGCTCTCCTTCCTCCCTGTGGGCTCTTGGCTGGGAATGTGTCCTATCGCTCCTTCATTTTCCGCTCCCCTGCTCCGTGTGGAGACTTGTGCCAGCGGGGGCTAAGGGGTCGTTCAAAGCGTTCCCTCTTTCTTTTTTTTCTTAGGGAATGGGACAGAAGGCACCGAGAGCGCTGCCGTGTGCGTTGGGTTTTGCATCTGTGAGAAGACAGACGGAGGGCTCTGCCCCTGAGCGAGAGACAGTTGTGATCTCGCAGCCCGGCCGCTCTCGTGGTGTAACTCTGCTCTCCTTTTCCTATATGGGTGGGGGGAAGAGGGCACACAAGCTGCAGGGACTCTCTCCGCAACAGGAATTAGAGTACTCAGAATGTGCAAAATTCTCAAGGTGGGCGCAAAGAATCAGTTTATGATGGACTGGTTTCACGCTCTTTCCCCTTTTATTCCTTCTTACCAAAACTAAATAAACTCAAAGAAAATATATCCTTTAGTTTAGGCAGGAGATAAAGCAAGTTAATGAGACTCGGTGCTTGTCCATACTGCAGTTTAAATGCCCCCCCGCCCCGGTATTTTTCTTGCTTTCTTCCTCTCGGTGCTTTCCTTGGTGCTCCTCCTGCCAATTTGATTTAAAGATTCCTCTGACATCATCTTTAATGGTTTTAAATTTATAGTCTGATTTGCAGCCCCCCC
>JANZLQ010000030.1:22752179-22769120 GCA_026212715.1 Elanus axillaris
ATTCGAGAGGAAGCTGCCTCAATATTCACAGCTGAAAGGTTCTCCTGCTGCATTCCCAAATATAACCTTCAGCTTCACTTCCCCACAGCATAGTAATGATTATATTGTGTAATGAACAACATCTGATATAATCTTTACTACTCTTCTTTCTTTTTTGCACAAAGAAAAGAATTTTCTTATTACAGTAGAAGGAAGAAAATATTCTGAAGTGTTTCCACTAAGGCACAGCTAGGAAAAAAATAGAAGGTAGAAAACACATTTGCATGATTTGTATTAAAAAAAGTGTCAAATAATTCAAATTTACACACAGGGAATTTTTTTTTCTGAAACTTCAGCTGTGCTTCTAGCTTTCAGTCATACCAGTTATTGGTGATGAATCTGCTTGTGTGAGCAAACAGAGGAATGCTTACACTGAGATGTCCTGAAGTTAGTGCTTTGCATGTATTTTGCCTGGTTGTGGTTACATTTATTTTACTACTCTTGCAAATCACGGTAGCTGCAAATCGGCCCGCAAGTTTATGAAGGTATAAGCAAGCCAATGCGTTCATGAGTTTGAAATACCGCACCCATAGTTTTCTATGTCATTTTTTTCATGTCGTAAAGTGGGTATGAATTGCCAGTGAGTGCTACAATAGGTCAAGCTTGTATCGTCAATTATTTTGTGTCTTTGAGTTATTTTGGATGTCATATATATTTGATATATAGATATAAATATATTTGAAGAGGTCTGTGGTGGGTTTCTGTGCACGTATCTGTTATGAAAACTTTGTTTACAAACAACAGCTCTTTCTCTTGTGTAGCTATCCACAAGCAAAAAGCACAATGGGAGAGAGTGCTAATCATTATTATTTATGAAATTCAGCATGTTTACTGCATGTGCCTATTTGTTCACATTAGCAATTCACTGCTAGTGACAACCTGCTCCCCGAGCAGTAATTCTATCTACAGCGTTAAATGTGAAAAAGAAGATACTGGGCTAGATGTAATTAAACTTCAAAATCTGGAACAGTTGTTCATTTTAGTGACTGCTTCCTTTGCACATCGCTATAACATTAGTGGGACGTTAAGACCCGCAGAAGTGAAAATGCATTTGATGAGCCCAGGACAAGAGAAGACATGGTACTGCAGTGGTTACAGCAGAGGTGGGTGACGTGGGAGATGACAGAGCTCCTGGGGAGATACCCAGGCCACAATTGCTGCGAGCCAGGTGCAGCAGCTTAAAAAAAAAATCAATCTGAAACTCCTTACATAAAAAGAAGATTGTGGTGATGAAGCCCAGAGTGATTTTTTTTAACTCTGCTGTTGACCTGTGAGTTCCTAAAGGAGGGGTGCTGGGGGGAGGAGGTCGGATGGTGAAATGCCAGCATACCTTTGTCCAGAGCGTGCTGATGGATGCAGATGTAATACTGTTGTAGTATGCCATACGACGAAGAGGTAGAGTAGATGGGTACATCTGCTGACAATCTTTCTTTTTAATTTGGAGCCACCTGAAGGCAGTAAGTAGCTGAATAATAACCTGATCCCCATATGGCTTCCGTTCTTTCAGAGTAATAGTGTGCGGGGAGGGAAAAAGAAAAAAAAAAAGAGTCTACTTTTAGCTCTGGCTTCTGTTTGCCTCTTTGTGAGCCTGAGAACGTTTCCTGTCTGCTTGGTGATGGGAACTGTAACCAAAACGGACGTTGGTGAGTGACATTTCTCATGCCTGGCTTTCTGTGTTGTGTTTTCTGTACCACCTTAGAGATGTTGCAACATGCATGAAGGGGGAAGGAAGCCAGATCTTTAGCGTGCTTTGCAGCTAACTCCCTGTTATATTTTACCTTGTTGGCTTCTCGGCATATATTGTATGTATCTAAAATCTGTTTCCCAATTACAATTCCTTACGGACCAGTATTGCAAAGAGCAGGTGAATATTGCCCTTTAAAATACATGTAGTATTTCGAGTGGCATATTTTGAAATAAGGAGTTTTGCTTTGGTCTAGAATTTATACATAGACTCCCTACCTATAGTTTCTTTATTTTTCTTTCCTTCCTGTCTGCGTTCTCTTATTTCCTCTCTAAATTATAGATATGAGGGAACAAAAGTTTTCATTAAAAAGGGCTTCACTTTTGGGGATAGTCTCTGGCCGATTTAAGGAAGGTCAGCAGTTCACAAGGGTGTTGTCGAACATGGGATTATATGAAATGTGGCTTTGGGAAAAACAATACAAAACGAGCAGTCGTCAGCACCCTGCAATCTTGAGATGGATAGTTCTAGGAAGAAATGCCCATCCTGCCTCTTTTTCTAAGAAGCTTTTGTGCCAGATTATAGCCCTTGCCCTGTCTCTGTCAAAATAAGTTTTGCGAGACAAATTCACCTGCCACGTGAAGGGCAAGGTGAGAAAAGGAGGATGAGTGAGTGCAGAAAGGAACGACAGAGAGAGAATTTACGCTTTGGCTGTGTTTAGTATTGATGCTGCACTAAATCATTGTAAACGCAGGTTAGTTTTGCAGATGGGGAAGCAATATCAATATTGGCATCTTTACTAGTATCTGTTGCCCTATTGAATCGTTTAATTGCTTTGATGAGAGAATATGAAGGTACGCAACTCTTGAGGAAGAATTTGGGAAGCAGACAGTCATGTCACCTCCTTTTTTGGCCTGTGCAAAATGACGCCCATGTATTTATCAGAGATGAGAATTCAAAGTTATGGATTCGAAGGCACACAGGCATGGAGTAGTAGAGAAATTGTACCCATTTTTTTCTACTTGGAAAAATGTGAAATCCTGAAACATACTTCACTGCCCATTTCTCACTCCTTTTGCTTACCTCTAGAAAATAAAGTCTAGGCTTCTCTTTGTTGACTTTCTGTCTCCGGCTTGCTGCGTCTTCTGGTTCAGCAGCACACCAGGGACCTAGTCCTGCAGCACAACTCCGGCTTCTCCTCATCTGGGTGTCGTCAGGAGAATGTGCACCGCAGGTGAACAGGTCCCAGAGATCCCAATCCCGGTATGAAAGCAGCTGGGAACTCCAGCCTCTGGAAGCTCTTTTAGGACCTTAAAAATTAATCTTCCTTTACGCCAGTGGGATGTTAGGCCCTGCAGAAGTCCGTTACCTGTCCCCGCATATAGGCATGAGCAACAACTCAGAAGTTTCTGCAGTGTTGTGAGTGCTGAGGTGTTGCGTGTATGCACATACGCTTATCTATCAATAATTGTTAAATAAGAAGGACAAAGGCTTGGGATTGTGCATTTGACATCTTTGTATTCCTCTACCTGTTGTTTCCAGGGTCGGTTTTGCCGTTAATACTTAATCTTTTGAGAATGTTGGGTAAGGAATGCATTGGATATCTACATATTTTCCAGTTGGATATTCCCCACAGGGCTGGATGATGGAGCTAAGACATAGTTGGTTTCACCTGGCAGGGAAAGTTGTGAAATTATAGTCAGAAATAATGATACTACGATGTTATTCTATGTTTGAGAGAGATCTGGTGCCTGTATTAAACCAGAGGTCCGCTTTGACAGTGGACAGAAAGGTCGTGTCCGTACTAAGAAGTTAAATGTGCCTGGGAGTATCCTCTGGCACTGAGGATATGGACAGCCCATGACCATATCATACAACTCTTACTCTCCAAAAGAAGGTGGCCACATCCAAACTGTCTGATGGGATTTATCCCCGGGCTGTGTTTCTCCCCTGTGCTGCCAGGAGAGTGCTGGCAAGCCCGTGCCAAACCTCTGCCAAGGACTTGTCTAATAATTGAACCGCAGAGACAATTAAAGTCTACTGTCTGGGATTGCTTGTTGGTACTGTTTAATTTACTGATGTAGAAGTCGCCAAAGAGGACTGTTTGGCTGCCTGTCTCTGGTTGTCCTGTTCATTGAGATGCACTCCAACCAATGTGTCTCGTGCATTTGGGAACGCATTTTGTCTTATCACTGCTGGAGACTTTGTTACGGTTTTGCATTAAAATGACACCCATGCTACTTCTGCACATCTCTCGGGGGAAAAAACCAAAAAAAGGAAGGAAGAAGCCTTAAGCAAGTGTAACACCGGCCACAGTGCATGAGGCTCTGTGATGATGGGACTGAGCTTGCCTTTTCCCTGAGGTATTTTTTGCCCTTCCTTTAAGATTTCAGGGGATGATAGTGATTCCTTTTCACCATAATATATAGTGCATTTCTGCTGTGTGCTTCAAGTGCGTGCCTGGTGCGTGTATACATACATAGACACGCACGCATGCATTGCCCATTTATAGCGGAGATCCGTAGTATCTGTGTACGATTTTTGGTGGTTGGTATTAAGTGATGGTGACAGGTCACGTGAACGCTGAAGCTCGGACCCAGCAGGAGGGGGTGCATGTGCATCTTCAGCATTAACACAATCGACATCCGCTCAACAGAAGGGTGGCCGGGCCTTTCCTTAGGAAACATATGCCAAAACTATTACCAGAGACTACGTCATGGCCTGCGGCAGACTGGACAGGATGTTAATGAGGAGGGAATTGTGGAAGGAATCCGAGTGCATCCCATATTATCAAAACAGAATGCTGAATAAACAGATTATTTCCATTACCGTGCCCTGTCAGCAATCTTGGTATTTTGATCTTTATCAGATTTATGCTGATAAAGGTTTATTTTTCATTACTTAGTTGATACAGGTTTGGGGGCGTTTTAAGTGCGATAAATAAATAAATAAATAAATGCAAACATCTGGGAGGCTATAAAAGACAGTGCGGACCCAGGACAGCTCATTATTTCTCCTTGACAAAGAAATCTCTGGTGCACCCTGTGATGTCTGTGACAGTGTGTAATGAGGCACTCCACTATGTCGAGCCCAGAGTCGTAATTCTGTCTTATCTGCTGCAATAATGAGACTTTTTGAACTACTGAACTCAGCAGAAGTTATAGGTGTAAAGAAAATGGTTTATGTTTTGCAGCTGTTTACAACAGGTGGAGAGCAGTGGATTTGAATCGGTCATTTTTTTCATTCATGGACCCTATATCAGAACCTGAATTTAGAATCTGAAAGTTGTGTTGATGATTCCAACAGTGTCTGCACTAATTAAATTTGGCAATTTTCTTCTGTAGTCCTGGATTGAAGGTTCGATACTTTATTGCGTACTTTGCTTCTTGTTCTTTTTTTCCCTTCTCTTTTTCTTCCTGTCCCTCTCCCCCTCTCCGATGGTTTGCCTGGGTAGCAAGAGTGACGTAGCTAAAATACATACCTTTGGGGATAGCAGCTGTCCATTTAAGTAATTTTGGGGGGCTGTTTTAGAAAGCAAAATACCGAAGCAATATCCACCCCCTTATCTTTTTCCAAGATGCCAACTGTTAAGAGGTTGCATTTTTATGGATTGATCAGAAGTTCAACAGTAACATTAGTTGGATGTCCCTTGAAATGTTAGGCTGGTTCTTCTGTTTAATCATAAAATTAATTAAATATGGCCAATGTCATAGCAAGTTCATCTTATCATTAATTTTCAGCTGCCTTGTCTTCACCAGACAAGGAATGTACTTTTTCCTACGTCTTAGCTAACGTGCAGTAACTAACATGAGGTAAGCTGTAGTTGTAAGATGAGTTATCAGGATGACGTGGCTCTTGGCAAAGTATTCACAAACCCCCTTGTCTGTGTTGCGGTTTTACCAAATGTCAGCTAATATGTGCTAAGAATAGGTCTTGCTGCCTGCTGCCCTGACAGGAGTGCCCTCAGCCCTGACCCGGAGCTTCTCGGGGTGCAGAGGTGGCTCCTGGGCCAGAACCATTCCAGCCTTGGCCCCTCGGCCCCCGGAGGTGCAAATCCGTGCCCTGGTGTTGGTGTTGCAAAACCCATCGAAAAGCCCTCAACTGGCAGTCGCTGTTGCTCGTTATTAACCTCGGCTGGATTTGAGGAACCAGCGACTGGTAAAAGGCAATCTAAACCACTCGTTTGTTCCTGAGCTTCTCTTTGCAGGGAAAATGCCTCTAAATATCAGGTACTCGAGAAAGGGAGAAGTTAGATCTTATCTTATTTGTTTATGTACCATCATTCCAGGTGACCTAGTTTAGGATTGTGATGAGATCTGAAGAGCAGAGTATTGAAAATGTTGTTTTTGCGAGCCCGCGCACCAGAACAATATGGGGTAAAATCACCTTAATGAGATGCTAGATCATCTACGGAACGCGTCTCTCAGTAAATACAGTGGGTTTATTTTCCTTAAGAAGAACACAATGAGCCTCTCACAGGAATACCCTTTCATAAGGGTGAAAGAAAATAAGTAGAGGTTTTGGTTCTTTTAAAGCTTGAGCAGAAGCAATTTTCTGCAGTAGTCCACAGTTGCAGCCACCGTGATTAAACAGTTGTTATTGCCAGCCTGCTCAGGTTTCATGCACAGTGATGGGACATTGAACAAAAGACTACTGTTGTACTCCAGAAATAAAATAACTGTTCTTAGTTTGTTTGGCAAAATAAGCATGGAGATGTTGTTTTATTATTGTAAACCAAGATCCAGAACCTGAGAGTCCAAAATAGTACTGTAGCTTCCAGCTAAAACTCAAGGCCTGTCAGGTGGTATCACATCCACTCCCTTTTCAGCTTTATTTGACCCAAGAGGAAATTTGTTGGAATGCTTGCTAACCTTTACTGAACAAGAGGAGTCACTTAATAAACATGATTTTCCCCTGGGGAGTTTTACTGCCTGGCCTAGGCTTAGGCAAGGCTTCCCCCTTGACGTTTTTCTACCCATACTGTGAGTCTTCCATGGAACACAGCAGTAGCTCTCACGGAGACATGTTGCATTGATGTTCCTCTGGAAGAAGCATAATATTTGTTGACCAGAGAGAGCTTTAGCAAAAAAAAAAAAAAAAAAATTATGTATAAGCCAATAAGAAAGGCAGGTTTTTACTGTTCTGAATTTGCAAGGGGAATCTTGTAAACCTTATGAGTTTTCATTAGCTCATTCTTTATGGGAAAAAGGTAAAGTTATGGGCAATGGCTAGGAAACAGAATGTATTTTGCTTTTCCTTAGTGCATCCTGCTAGTAAACTTGTACTGACTGCAGCTCATGTTATAAAACGAATGAATAAAAGATGAATGAGCAAAGGCTATTTACAGAAGGGAAGTTACCTTACTATATGTTTTCCCATCCTGATTCTGGTTGATGACATCCTCCAGTTAATTGGTTAACTTTGGTGAGTAAAACTCATAGTAATTGTTACTGTTATTCAAAATACTAAAAAAAAAAATATATATATATATATATCTCCAGGTTTTCTCACTTTTCTGTCCTTGCTCAGAGTCAAATCCACATTGGTCAGACTGAATACATGCAAAACTTGATTTTTCTCCTCTTGGTCTGCATCCATCAATGACAATAAATTCCATATTGAAATAATAAATATGCCTTCCCACCCAGAAAATGGCACTGCATTCCTTTTCACTTGCAGACATGGAGAATTATTTGTGTTTGTTTGCTGTGTCAGCACTGAAGAACACGTTAGGTTAGCATTTCTTTGCAACTCACGTGCCACCAAAAATGCTCTTTTCTTGATAGAAGTCCTGTACTTTTTAATTGTCCTACTACTGTCCGAGTCACTGTAAACGAACATCTCACTCCAAGGTTATATACTAGAAATGCAACAGATAGCTTATTTAATAGACTTGCAGGCTGTAAGGAAATAACACAGCTGCATCAACAAGAAGTAAGAATTCAGCCACGATTTTAAAGATGTATTGGTCTGGCTGCTGGTAACATTTTTCCTGTTTTTAAAGCCAATGTTTTCAAACACTTACATGTACGTATGTATATGTATGCGTATGTAACAGAAAAGAATTCTTTTTTGATTCATTGGATAACTAATTCTTTACAGAAAACAATGGTAATGAACATAAAGCCATTATTTGTCAAATTATTTTAGCTTAGTTTTGTATTATATATACCTGGATGTAACTGCTCTGCATTCTTAGGTGTACAGCACATTATTTTGCTCCTTAATGCTTAACTGTCATGCAAGTAGCACCCATCCACGTACCATTATTAGACAGGAAATTTATAGAGCACAGGTCATTGTTATCCAAATAAGCTCATTGTTGTGGTTTTAATCCAGGAAAATGAAATATGGTTAATATGTGATGGTTTAGTATTTTTAAATTATTCCTTTGGCTTTCAAAGTGCATAGTTCACTTCTGGGCCAAATGAATGATGTTACTTTATTCTTAATACTCAATCTGTGGAAAGAGTTCTGTAGGTTTTCTTGTCTTACTGTACTTCAAATATAAGATTTAAGGGGTTTCTTCACACCACCCCCCCCCCCCCTTACTCTTTCTGGCTAGGATGACTTCAGAGATAATGGGACACAGCATGGGGTGATGCCTTGCTGCTTTAACTCTGATGTAAATAAAATTGGGGATTCTACCTGATGATTTGCAGAAATAGTTCTTAATTTAACTTTCTCCTCCGTAGCTTTTTTTAGCTGATGACTTGAAGGTGGACACAGAAGAAACCTTCAGTTACCGAGTTCTGACTAATGCATTTTAGAATTCTGGTTTGCATCACCCAGTGTACATCATTTTACCTTGATTCATTTCCCACCATGCTACATTTTGATCAGCTTAAGATGCGTTGAAGTGTACATGTACAACCATAAAAGGCTTAGCATATGTGTTAGCTAAGACATGTTAACGGCTTAGTTTTAAATCTTAGTCTAGACAAAGCCTATGGCACTATTCCACATTGCCTTGTGTACAAATAAGGGAAGACCTTTAACTCTGTCCTTGGATGCTCAGTCTGCCATTGGCACATCAACCTGTCTTTTTTATGATTCATAGTCTAATGAATAATTCCGTTCCCCATGTGTCAACCAGAAGAAGAACTGAGTCTGTTCTTCTGGAGCGGTGTTGGTAAGTGGAAAGTCATAAAACTCAGACTTAGGCAGGTGAATTACTGCTCTAAATGTACTGACTGAGGCTTAAATCAAAAAATGAATTTGCTTGCTTGCAAAAGATACAGTTACAAAATTTTCCTGGAAAACTGTTGTGCCTGTTGTGTCTTGGTAACTGTACTATTCACAATGCGCAGTCTGTTTTCATTAATTATACATACCTCGCATGCGCATTGTATTTACTGTGGAACAGCATACTGCTCTATGTACTGCACACGGATTTTGTATTCTTACCAAAATTGACATGGTAATAGTATATTCTTCAGTATTTTGTGGCAGTTTTACATCAGTGCAAAATACTTCAACCTGGAATTCACTTCTTACAGAGGATGTTTCTCTCCCCCTCCCTGTTCCTTTGAATGATACTTAAAGGCAGTAAACCTATATAATATTCTTAAGCCTTCAGATAAGTTTTTCATCAAATATTCCATTCCCTCACGTTCTGTTGTCTGTAACCAGGCTTGGCTTATTTCATTACTTTTATTATTGTTTTGACAGGATTTAAGCATGAATTTCCACTTGGTTTTTACACACATTTTGAAATAAGTGTAACTGAAACAAACATTTGAGTAAAATACTGAGGAAACATTTTGTATGCGCTTAAGAAAAGACAGAAAATAGAGTTTATTCCCGCACTCCTCTGTCGCGCACCTGAACGCGTCTTGAGATTATTTAATCTTCTATTATTGAGACTCACCCTAAAACCTTTGAGCAATGCAACCCATGGAAGCCTGAGAACGCTGGAATTAAGGCTGGACCTATGCGTATTACTGTGAAAAGAAAGAAAAAGTCCCATCAGGATTCTGATAAAGGTAGGTGGAGGCGGGTGGAGATGGTTGGAGGAAGCCTTGCCTTCCTCTCGTCTTTCTCTCCAGCCTGTGATACGTGCTACAGCTTAGAGCTGGAGCTCTTCGTGAGCAGGACTCCCTGTCTGACCAAATAGCATAAACATGTAAATAAAGTAGTAGCCCTCGCTTAATTTGGAGTAGAGGTAGGGAAGATAATGTGGCTTCCTACTACATTTTATTGCCAAAGTATGTTTTACTGGTTGGATGGAACATCCTTTACTAACTGATGTTGTGCTGCCTGGAGCTGCGAGTGCAAGGTTTATGCCGGGTATCGTGGCTCTTCGATTTGTATCTATTCCACCTTTGCTAAAAAGGAAAGTGGGCTTGAAACTCCTGATTCATTAGGTCTTTTAAAACTAGCATAGAAGAAAAGATTTCACCCTCCGTTGGCAGCATTATTTTTTACTTGTTGCAGCCTGTGTTGGCATTATAATCAGGAAAGGTAAGCTTGGTTTTTGGGGAAGTCAAGCACTGCCTGGAATAAGGATGGATTTTAATGCACGCTTAAGTGTGTGTCAAGGTGCACAGCTGAATGAAGGCTGTAATTTAAAAATTGTTATATATATGAGTTCATTAGGCAAATAAAACTTGAGCAATTTCTGAAGTTGCTGGTAAAAAAAAAAAGGTCAAAATACACCATAATAAATGAAGAGTGGAAAAATAATCTTAGCTTTAAAGCAGTCTTAAACTGAATGTGGTACGCCTATGTAGACACTTAGGAACTGTAAGTTAAATATCTAACCCATGTATTTCTTCTCAACTTTCAGTTGAAACTGAAGACCTTGCCTCACTCTTCATTGTTTTTAAACTGCAGATTAATGAAAGAGAGAGAAACAGTTGCAAAGCAGCTGAAAACCTATCTGTGACGCAAAGCAAAGAAAATCTCACTTCTTGACAACCTGCAGACCGTATCTGTAGAGTTCAGTGTTTGATCCTTCGGGAAAAGTTTTTGTGCTCCTAAGCTCCTTTGTTTTGGGTTTTTGACTCTCACATGACTTTGTCAGTTGGTGAAAGACATTACCACCTGATGAGGTGCTCAGTTAATCTCAGTCACAACGCAGGGTATCTGTAATCTTTTGAAGTTCCCATGCTGGTAACTGCAGACCCCTATTAACAATGCTGTGTATTACTATTTATTTATACCATAAACTTTATCTTGTACAAGGAAGGTGTTTTAGGGTTTAGGGTTTTTTCTCCTCCCCACTTGGAATTGGATGTTGGTGTCCTTAGTAGTCAAGACCCTGTGACCTGGAGGGAAGACCTCAGGACCGCAGTTCCAGCACATGCGTCTCTGTTGCGACTCTGCCCCTGCCATTGTCCCCAGCACGGGGTTTGCGGAACTTACTCTCCTTTCCGGTATTTGCCCTGTTCATTACAGTAATAACCCCTTGACGTCTTCATTGGCACCTTCAAGTGAATTCCTGCAGTACTCTGGAAGGTTACTTTAAGTATTGATGGTAGGTACACATTGCACTCTGTTGGCAGTCCAATAGGCCTGATAACATGTCGTTTAAAACTGAGGGCGTTATGCTCTGTCTTGCATAGTATTTTCCCGTAGGCTTTTTTCAAGCCACAACCAAAGTATTTGTTGTTCCTAAAACCAATTTGCAACTGCTTATATTAGCAAATGAAAAAAAAAAAGCGAGAGACTTACAAGATTCCTTCCTTGGTCACACTATTTAGTCGCTTGCGTACACTCAGTGTTGCAGTGACCTTACTGGACAGCTAGAAGTCCAGAGAGGAAATTTTCAAAAGGCAAATGCATGTTGTTGGATGGCAGGTATCAAAATTCAAGTCAGTGGAACTGAGTGGCTTTAGAAACAGGACTTTGGGTTCTTTGGACAGTTTCACCTTTAATCTCTCAGCAAGGCTGAAAACTGGGGTGAGGTTTAGTATGACCGAGACTTGGTTTTGGATACAGCTGTTTAACTTCATCGGGCTAGCCTGGGGAACTTTACAGCTCTTGGCTTCACGAGGGGTGCTGATCTGCTGGGGAATGACTGTTTTAGAAGTGAAAAGGCAAAAGTGGCTGTAGTTCTCTTTGTCCAGTCTCCTTTAAATCTTCAGTCCTGTGGGTAATACATTATCGGACCGATTCCAGTTTCCTGTTTATATAGGGTCTGGCTTTGATGGGGGTACAACAGATTAAGAAGCAGAAGCAGAGTTCCTGTTTTAGTAATTTCTCATTAAGATGTATATAAATCCAATGACACTGTGCTGACAATTATTAAAAACATCAGACTAGAGAGCACATACTTCTACATCAGCACCAAAGATTTAAAGGCGTACCACCTCCGCAGCAGCCCCACTGCTTCATCTTTGATCAAAGCTACAGATTAGAAAGAAATTCTGCATCTTGTTTTACATGTGTTTAAAGCGAAGGAAGATCATTCTGAAGAGGCTGATTTGTCTGTACAAGAGAATTTAAGTAAATAATTCCTGTATTAAATTAAATCCTACAGTTCATTTATCAACCAAAGTGATCTGGAAACTGTTGATAGGCTTTTCTGGCAATTCGTTAGTTGCATTTTAGGTTAAGAAGTCGCGCTTTGCTCACGGTTTCAATGTCTTGAGCAAAGTTTCTTGCCGTTGTCTCTAGCTCTGCCTTTGCCTGATAAATTACAGTTCTCCTCAGTACAGAGCTCCTCCTCCCTGGACTGGAGTACAGGAACCCGCTGCCCTGGCTCTTGCCATTGTGCTAATGATTTGTTTGGCAGCCCCAAATTTTTGTTTCGATGTGGAAGTGTTACTCCTTGCCTAAAGTAACATTCTGTCGATGTGTCTGTCGCCTGGTACAGCAATACACCTCCACCACAGTGGTCTGTGAACCACATACTCCTCTTGTTCGAAGCCAGACAACAGACAACCACTTAGGACAAAATAAAACAAGAAAAATCCATTTCAGTATAATTCTTTTTGTTTGTAAATAGACTTAAATGTCCTAAGTTAAGCGATAAGTGTTAAGCCTATTGCTAAAAAAGAAGTATAGTAATGCAGAGTAAACTTGTGACGAGCTCAAGGAGGAGGTAAACTCTACGCCGAATCCCGGCTGCTTGCAAGTTCATGCGGGCGGGCCAGGACACTTGTCCCCTCCGTCCGCAGCCTCTCTTGGAAAAAGGTTTGCGATGACCCTGCTCCACATTACTTTTTCCTGAGGTAACTTTCCAAGCTGATGAGGGCTTACACTAAAGTGTGTATTGTCCTAGGACTTGCCTGTAGTAAAGCATCCATCCCAGGTAACCCTGGAAAACCACCTCAGTTCTTTTTCCCAGCAGCATTGGCTGTAAAAATTGGAGCAATGCAAGGTGCTTAGGAAACTCTTTTCAAGCTACATTTTGTATTAGCAGGTTTGCTAGTCTTACAGTTTAATTGGTTTGTGAACTTCACACACCATTTTCTCTTTATGAGTTGTTGATGAGGTACAAACCCCTGTTATTTTCTCTTTGCCTTCTTTGAGAGTTTCATCAAGAAATGATAAATATGCCTGTGCAGATGAATTCCATTATATGCGATATAATTCCAGTAACAGTATCTATGATAACTGTAGCATGATATCAGTAATAGAAAGCTTATACTTAACAGCTATTTGAATAATCACTTCACTGCCTATTTACATTTGAAGTATAGAACTGGCTAGATTTAATTTCTGCTCTGGTGTATGTTTATCCCATAACTGACTTTTTGTTCCTTTCTGCTACTTAGGGTTGTGTAATTTACATTTACTTAATGATCCAGAATGTTTTGAAAATAGAAAAAGCATCATCTGCTATAAAAGTACTCCCATCAGAAAAGGGTTAGTTGTCAAATGTTAAAACTAAATAAGATCCAACTGGGCATAATTAAACCAGGACTTGCACTTAATAAGGTGCATACATGCATATTGGAACTACTGAATTCAGAGATGGACTGGGTTACTCTTATATTAGTTTTGAAGTCATTAGCTCTTGAAAAGAGAACTTAAAATGAAGATAGTTTATTAAGTTCAGCTCTGTTATCTGTAGTGAGACACCATGAGACTTCTCTCATGGAAGCTTCCTTCTCCCCTCCCACCCCCCGTAAAATCAGGTCAATTTAGCTCTCTTTACAAAGGGTCCCCAAGAGATTTTTTTAAAATCAGATTTACTGCATATGCTTGTACAACAATAGACCTTGAATAGGGTTTTTTGTAGGTATGTGAGGTGGAAGCAGAGCTCACCATATTAAAGTCAGTTGAAATCTTACATCTGTTTATATAATCTCCCTACCAATGGAGTATTCAGTATGTCTAAGGGATCTCTGTGAAGACGTCAGATTGTTGTGGTGTTCATGTGTTAATCAGTTGATAGGCCTGAGAAAACAACGTATTGGTCAGCATAATTCCTGAATTTATTATTGCTAAAGTACCAGGATTTTGATTTAACTCTTCTTTGGATGTCACATTGCTAAACTGATGTGTCGGGAACTTGCAAGGTGACTGAAGAACTAAATGCTTCCTGAGACAAATCCCTCTATCTTCCATGCATTGCACAAATATATTCATGGGGATAAATTCTTAGAGGGGCTTTAAACTGTGTAAGGGAGCCTAAGAGGATTTAAAAGCTGTAAAGTTGGTTAGCACAGTTTATAGCCTACTTGGATGGGTATGGTCTATATATTTTTTCAGGCGAAGGTCAGTGGTATAAATGGTGCTGTAAAAACTGCCTGTGAATAACTGCAAAAGATACCTGCTGACTGAGGCAAGACACTTGCAACAGCCATTTGTGTTTGTAAAGTAAGTTTTTAGAGCTGGGGCAGAAAAGCGGAAGACAACTTTTGCCGGAGCGAGACCATAGCTCTTGAGTTGGGGTTGATTTTTTTCTTTTTTTAACTGCTTCCTCATAACATCACTTCTTTGAGAATTTTTTCTTTTTGTTTCCTGTCTGGGAACTATAGTTGGTGACGAAAAGAGGACCTTTACTTTCCTGGATCGTTTGGGCTGGTGTCTCTGGGCGCAAACGGGACTTTTTCTGAAGTGGATTGAACAAAAATTTCTACTTGCAGCCACTTGCTGCCATAGTCATGAGGCCGCTTAACAGATGTCATGAGACCACTTAACACCATCTGCGACCAACTGCTTTTGAAAGGAATGGCAATGTCACGGGCCAATTATTGCTGTGCATAAATGACATATTGAGACAAGACCATCCCTGCGTTCCGTGAGTGTCGCGAGGTGGGGGCTTGCATTTTGAAACCCTCTGGTTACCTTGCTTAATTACCTGTTGTCCGTCTTCCGCAAGAGGAGCCGAGGGGCTCGGCGGGTCCTCGTGGGATGCCTGCAGGCAGCTGCTGGCAGCAGGCATTGCCTGCACATTGCTGCCAGCGTTTGGGAATTGTCGTGCTGCCACTTGGGACTGGGTAAACCGAGCCTTCAAGTTATGTATCCGAACACTGCAGCCATTTAACCCTGCTTCTTAGGTCCTCTCTATCCTCTTGACACAAGCGCACGTTGAATTTCAGTCAGCCGAGAAATGCAGACCTGCGGGGCTGGGCCCGTGCCAAGGCTTGCTTGGCATGCTGCAGGGCCGGGCTGTTCCAGGGCTGCCCTCAGCTGACGGGCAGTGGCTGATATGGTAAGCCTGCATGCCTCGGTTAAATATAGTCAGCATATAGGTAACGTTTATACCTCGTTTGATTTATTCCAGTATTTATTTCCACTGGGACAATGTTTTATTCTGCTTTAAATCCAATGTGGAAGAGATACAGCATGTCTAAAGAGGTAGGTGCACGTGTCTGCTGTGTAACTGGCATGTCTTTGTTGACACTAGATATACAAAGTGCTCAAGAAAAGAGAAAAAATGTAGCTTTGCTCGTATTTGTACTTCTGCTCTGGATGCGATGTTGGAAGCAAAGCTGAATCGGTACAATTGAACAGAAGGACTCTCAAGTCCTCGGTGGAGGAGCTGCGTGGATAGGCCAGCACAGCGGCTGGCCCACCTGCCTTGTGCAGCGCAGGGTGATGTTTGTATCCCAGCACAGTCTCCACGGAGCGTCCAAGATTCCTTTCTTCTCCCTAGTAGCTGTGAGAGACTTCCTAAAGCGAAGGTGGCGGTCCCCAGGCCGACATGCTATCCCAGTCCTCGCAAGAGGTGGTTAGTACAGCTGCCTTTCCCTTACCAGAGATGAATTTCTGCTCCTAACTCACGGCCGTGTACCAGGTTTACCGTGCTCCCTCTTGTCACGCAGCATATAAATATCATGGCAACGTGCATGTAATAAAACTTGAAGATCACTAAATGGTTCATATGGCATTAAATACACAGAAATATGGCAGCCAACAGCTAGGAACCATAACTGTGTCGGCAATACCACTACTACCATCACTACCAGTGCTTAGACTGGATGCTCCAGGTCTACCTAGCTGCTGTTGCCTGAATGGATTTAGCGGCACGTAACACACGTTCTTCCTGCGCCAATCAGGCATTATATCGAGCACAACAACAGAGAAATAAATAAAATAACAATTTAAAAAGCCCAACCACAACGACACGCCGCCTCTGTTTTTAACAGTGAGATAGCAAAAGCTTACAACGATGCTTTCCTAGTTGGCTGTTGCAATTACTCAAGAATAGTTTGAAGAAACTGCAATTTTACTGTTTCGGGCAGGAGAAAAACCCCCAAACAAAACAGTCCAAACAAACTGCTCATAGAAGAAGGAAAAAAAAAAAAAAAAATTGAAGTTTAAAATAGCATTTTAAAAAGAGAAAAATCCTAAGGCTTATCATTCCCTTGCAAAATATCTCTAGGCTGAGCTAAAGCCTTTTCCCCACATAGGCACCTTTCCAAGCAGAGAGGGCTGGAGTGGCAGGCAGAGTTTTGCAAACTATCCCGTTACTCTGGAGCACGTTTTAGCCCTCAGTTTTGGATGCGTCATGGGCAGCTTCAGTTTTAAGCTTTGAGCTATTGTATATGTAACTGGTATTTTAGAAATATATATGACAAATAGGAGATATTTTACTGGTGATAGTTACTAGAGTTTGTTACTGCACGAAGGTGTAGATGTAGAGATACAGTTTTGCTTACCCTTAAATATGCAAAGCCTGAGTTACATGGGATAGCTGGCATATAAAGCAGGTTTTTGGGTTGTTTTTTTTTTTTTTTTTTTGTTTTTGTGTCTTTGGTTGCTTGTAATGTTGGCCCTTTAAAGAAATTTGCAGTGTTTTTTTATTTTTTAGTGAATTT
>JANZLQ010000030.1:22769220-22779249 GCA_026212715.1 Elanus axillaris
AAGCCTGAGTTACATGGGATAGCTGGCATATAAAGCATGTTTTTGGGTTGTTTTTTTTTTTTTTTTTTTTGTGTGTGTGTCTTTGCTGGCTTGTACTGTAGGCCAGTGAAAGAACTTGGCAGTGTTTGTTTATTGTTTCTGGAATGTGTCAAAACTTTCTAAGGTGCATGCTTTCCAGATGCTAAAATGAAGATGCCTAGGGTTAGGGGGGTTTATTTTTATCCAGCAGTGATGGCCTCGGAGCAAGTGACGTTCAATGAATAACCTACATTTTCTTTTTTTATGAAGGTAGCTATAAGAGTATGATAGAGAGAAAAGAACTGCAACTGTGTGAACTGCAGTTCATACGGGAAATTACTGTCACAGGTCCTAATGCCAAGTGCACTCCCCTGGAATAAGGAGAGCTGGAACAAAATAGAAATTAGGAAAAAAGTTGACTCCCTGCCTTTAATCAGTAAGCAAGTATTGTGACCTCTGTAAATACGCAGTAACTCATAAAAGAGCTCACTCATGTTGAAACAACTGTTTGGAAAACTACATGGAATTAAGGTATCTGCATCTCTCAAGAGGCTGTTCATTTATAAGATGTATCGTTTGCTTTGCTTGGAGGCATATATGCCGTCTTCGGCAGAGTGTTATTGTGCTGCCTAACATTTGTCCTGTTTGTTGGGAAAGTTTAATTTAGCAAGTTTTAACCATGGACAAATATCAAATGTATTCTGTGATTAAGCGTTGGGTTTGTCTTAGATACCAGTATTTTAAGTTCTAGACATAAAACTATGTAAAGCTCTCTAATGGCTCTTAAAGGAAACCACAAACTGTTTCTTGAGTTGGTTATACAGGGAGTCGCTCCAAGGGACTTGGTCCTGCAGCCCTTGAAGTCAAGAGCCGAGCTCCCATAGATTTTTGTGGCGCAGGCACAGCGCGCTCTGCCTCGCGCGGGAGCCAGCTGAAATCAGCCCTCCTGCTCCGTCAGACAGTTCAAAGCTAGCAAAGCTGTCATCATCGCTGGCAAGCCCGAGGGGTAAAGCGAGGACAGGGCAAGGCTGCCAGAGCAGTTCCCGGCGCTGAACTCTCCCAGGTCACTCCTCCGGCTCTCGCTCTGCTCCGGCGGAGGCACAGCCAGGACGAGCGCCCGGCACACAATTTCTGCAAGATCTTGGACCTGCGTTTGAAGTGAAAGCTCACGCACGTGCTCCGTGCTCACACGCAGGCTCAGAAGAAGCCCCGCTGAAAATTTTTCTTCGCTGCGGTCGCACAAAGTGACTAAAACCCCAGCACATACATTTTCAGTTAAATGTAGTCTTTCTAGCCTGTGTATTATTCAAAGGAAGCTTATCTTGCGGAGAGTGCTCTTCTGCAACTGATTTCATTAAGTGTTGATATAAACCTTTAAGTAAAAGTAGTAGTTACTCTCTTCCACCACGCCTGTGCCGTTGATCAGGTATGTAAAAGAAGTGTGCGTGCGTGCGCGCATGCACACGTGGGTATATGTGATCTCATGGCCCACGTTAAATCTCGAAGCATTCACTAGTGGTTCCATTATAGGTAGGCTCACTCAGGATGTGCTTTTTCTTTGACAGTGCCATGTAGCAGTGCATTGATTAATATTATTACTCTAAGGAATATAATAAAAAAAAATCCAGCAGAGCAAGAAAATTATTGTTACAATAAAAGCCATTCAAATGAACATGCTTATTAACATGCCTCTCAATTGCACAGAGACTGAAAGACGGAGAGTACGTTCTCCTCTTCCACGTTGCTCTGCATATTTTGTCATTATGCTGGAGAGCTGTCGCGACTGCTGTCTCCTGGTTATGATTTTCAAATCCCAGTTGATGATTAATACCTTTGGCTCAGACAATTGTAAAAGGCCGGTGCTGTAGCTGCATACATTTTCACACTGCTCTGGCAGTGGTGATGTGTATCGCAACGTGGAGGGGCGCGGAGGGTGGAAGGGAGCTGGGGCAGAGGAAGAAAGAGGGTGTTACGCAAGGGATAATTTTTTCCGTATGTTTTCCCCATTTGTCAGGTCAGCACTCGGACAGGTTTGCCTAGAAAGCACATCGCATGAATGCCTTGCGTTTTGCAACACCTTTTACTTACAAGCATCCTGAAGTCTCCCGTGAGGAGATCAACAGTCTAGGATTCATGGATAAAGTGTGTTCACTGTCTTCAGGTAAAGAGGAAGAGTGGGCAAGGTTTCCCTGGAAACTCTACCTTTGCCAGGGAAAGCGTGTCCATGGGCTGGCTGTGTAGGGTCACACAGAAGCTGAGAGGGAAGGCAGCAGGTGCGCTTTATGGCAATGACCAAGTTAAATCCGCAAAACTACTGATGTATGCTCAAGGTAGGTAAGTGTAACCGTGAGTAGATAACGAATGAGAAATTCATTACGATATTACGGGATCCCTGATATTCCTCGTTCCGTTTCTAGGACTGCTCTGGCTATCTCTTCTGTCTCCCATCTTCACCTGCTCTCTGCGTATTCACCTTTCCTTCTGGTATTTTCTGTTCCGCTGTACCATCCACCCATCCCTTCTCAAGGTCCCTTTCCTCTCAGTCCCAGAGCCTCTCGCCTGGCTGTTTGAGCCCCTCTCTCAAAGGCAGGCAAAAGCATTTGCAAAGATTTAGCGCGTAGATGATCACGCAAAACAAGTCTAACCCCCACAAAAATTAGTTTGGCGAACCTGTATATGCACTGGTGCGCAGCGTGATGTATGCTGGTGAGTGCGCAATACCGGGTGCTTGTGTTGGTTATTGTTATTTATGGTGTAAATTTATCTGTCTGTGGAAAATACAAAGTCAGCCTCTTTCAGACTGGGATGCTGAGTGAGCTGGATATTTGTGAACAATACCGTTATGAGTCGTACCCTTCCCCTTTGTCACTGAGGATGTTTGCTCGGATTTCAGTATTGTTTTTATTTTGGCAGAGGCCGAAAGCTGGGAGCAGGAAGCGGCTGCACCCTGACGGCTGTCATTTCCCCTGCGCGCGACTCCTGTTTACTGCCAGCTGCTTTCTTACAGACACAGCGCCTGGGCTTTGATACGACGGGGCCCGCCGCTGACTCAGAGCTAGTAAACTTTCTGTGGCTATCTGCTCGTTTGTGCTGCTCTTCACAAGCGATAAGGTCAGCCTGGGGGGGGAGAGAAAAAAAAAAAAAAGAAAAAAAGATTTTAAAAATAATCGTAGGATCTTTCACAATCCTCTGCTGGGATTAGGGTACGTTTGTTCCCACTGAGTCAGTAAATGATGACAGCCTGGAACGTCTCAAGCGGACGGTGGGGAGCTGGGCAGACCTCTGATACAGAAGCGGCTTTTCCAGCAGGATGCGGAGGAGATCCTGGTAGACAGACGGCTGGCTGCCTGGTTTGCAGTGTGTCCTCCCAGGCCTCTGTCTGAATTCCTCCCCCCCGTAAAAGCTTTCATTACATTTTGCCACTTGATACATTAGTTTGTTTTAATGCACTGGGACCCCACCTACATTTAGCAGCCTCTTCGGCTTGTTTTATGGGGCTCCACTGTGTTTGGAAATGAATTAAAGCATCTGAAAGGCTTGGCAGTTTCATTAGAGAAGGGCAGTCCAGTCCAAATTAGTGTAACTCACTTAAAATTGAAGTAAAATGTTTTAAGGAGAGTGATCTGATAAATATTGGCTTAAACTAATTGGATTTTCAATAGACAAATTACTGCATTTTTCTCATTACTTAGTGCTCTGTAAGGCTTTCACGTTGTATGGGAGAGTAGAGTTCCCTGCTGTGGAGCTGAGAAGGATGAGCGAAAGCACAGCCTGAAGATGCTTTCCGAGTCTTTGGCTGCTGGGGAGGCCGGCCGGCCCAGGGATGCTGCGCAGCTCGGCTCTCCGGGCTCCGTGCCTTCCTATGGAAGGGGTGTTGCCATTTTCCAGTGCGCTCGCACAGCTTTGCTAATCCTCCTGCTCACTGCACGGGTGAGATCATCGGCGGGCTGACACTCGCCTCTCCGAAAGAAGGCACTTATAGGATAAGCACAGCGTAAAGCCCCTCGTGTTACACATAGGGTAGTTCCCCCCCCCGCCTTTATTTAATAAGCAAAAGCAATGCTTGTGTGCAGTTAAGGGGGGCAGGAAACCGGGGTGCATTTATTGGATTCCCGGTGCTCGTTCAAGAATTCCCCTTTCATGAACGTCAAAGCAGGTGTCCTATGGAGAAAGGAGCTGCTCCTCAAAAATGTTTTCAGTAAGACACAAGAGCACGTGGCCTGAGAGGTGGCGTGGAGAAGTGCACAGCTTCTTGTTCATTAGTACTGAAACGTTGGTATGAGCAGCAATAGTAACAGTGACTTTTAGTGTCTGTGTAGTACGAAATTGCATGTGGCTGCGATTAGATAATACTGACAGTCGCAATGGTGAGTATGCAAATAGTACCGTGAGATTCTTCCATCTAACTTCTGGCGGAGGGAAAAGTAGAGATGGAAAATGGAGTGGTGCTGTGAAGAGTTACCGAGCCGTTTATTTTTCTAATGCGAAGTACCCTAAAGCAAGTTTTGTCTGTGGGATGTTTGTTCTCTAAGTTTAGGAGAGTCAGTAGTCGACTGCATGGCTGAGCCACGTAGGTAGATATTTTTTTCAGGGCAGATTTGGTGTGTATCATATGCAACCTTGACCATCCCAAGTCCAGCATCCAGGCTGAAAACAGTTGCAGTTGGTGCGCCGCATTTCCATGCGATTATGCTGGTGTGCTTATTTTTTTGTTACCTTTTGAATAGATAATTTAAAATTGCTCTCTATAGGGATGTTCTCTGTGTCTGTCTGCCTATCAATCTTTCTATCTGAATGCAGAAGTATTTGATTAGTGTATTTAAAGTAATAAAGATGTCAACAGTAGTGTCACATTGATTGATGCTAATTATAAGTCTTTAATGGCTCCTCTGGTTTGGCCACTCTCCTTGCAGATTGTGATTTTATGGTTAAAATAATGCCCTGCTGTCCGCAGACTCAGTCATAAATTGTGGTCTATCTTTCTTTAATGACTCCACATGCAGTGGTATAATCCCAATAACATACATTATCTTTGGTAAAAGGAAGGCAGCGACTTCCATAGAGGTGATGGATGGATTTATAAGGACTAGCTAACAGGCTGGCTGGGATCACACGAGAGGCAAGGCTGATTGTTCTGCTTGTGCATTGCCATAAGCAGAAACATTAGGCAGGCACTCTTGGATAACTGATGATTTTCACTCAGTCCCTCTCTTTCCACTCCATACTATTAGCAAAAGTTAAAGAAAATGCTCAGATGCAGATCAAAGTCTCCTATCAAAAGGCTAACCACTTAGTAAGATGTAAAAAGTCTTCCGTAGGCATCTGTCAGCTATACTGAACAAAAAGCAATGAAGATTCTTGCTCTGTGGGCATTCTTTTTAAAGCGCATAATGAATCGTCCATGAATGCCTGGTCACCTTGCAAAAGTGCGTTGCTACCACGAGGAAAATGCTACAGCTCTAAGAGAGGTCTCGCCGTTTCTGGAGCAGTTTAATCGTTTTACATGTATGCGAAAGTGGAATTTCAGGGGACCAGGCAGGAATGTGTGCAGGGATGCCCACATACATATGGACGCGTATCACGTTTCACGTGTCCATTTTTAAGTAGAATGGCTATAGCCATTCTGAAACACCACCTTATTGCTTCTGTATTCGTAACGGGCGCCGTGGAGCTCCGGCACGGCCTGGAGAATCCCATAACGCTGTGTGCGCACAGGCAGGTGCTCACAGATGCCTTCAGAGCGGTCTGTGCCCTACAGGGCCTGTAGTATAACTAGTGAACCTGGCTAAAACCCAGGATCTGTTTCCTTAGCCTAAAAAGTTAGGAATAAAAGTTAATTTGGAAAAGATACAGTTACAAAAAGTAATTTCTTGGCACCATAATCCTGGCCTTTACTGCTCGGTAGCTTGCCATAGTTGTACTATGGTGTGTGATCGATGAAGTCCAAGGAAATTACTACTGGGGGGTGTTTTGTGGGGTTTGTTTGTTTGTTGGCTTTGATGGAGTAAGATGGGATTCATAAAATTAATTCTGAGCAGAACTGTAACACAGACAATGGTAAAAATCTATCACTAAAGTTCCAAGCATTTGGATCCCATTGTAAACTGTCAGTTCCAGTGCTGCTCTCTGTGAGTAGATGTCTTATA
The DNA here is from genome assembly GCA_026212715.1 of Elanus axillaris. Taxonomy (NCBI): domain Eukaryota; kingdom Metazoa; phylum Chordata; class Aves; order Accipitriformes; family Accipitridae; genus Elanus; species Elanus axillaris. The sequence goes on from JANZLQ010000030.1 coordinate 22,775,385, forward strand.
CAGCTACTGCTGGTCTGGTTACTATCTAAATAAACCCAATTAGTGTTTGTTTATTAAGCTAGAAAGCTGCGTTGCTTTTTCACAGAACAATATGGATATGCTTAAACATAGCAAGAAAGCCAACAAATGAAGAAAAAATTCCCCCAAACCCAAGGCAAAGGAGAATTTGCATAAAGGGCTTTTAGACACTTGCTACCGGATTTTTACTAATATTAATTTTTCTGACTGTGACAAAGCGGCAGTATTCCTTTGCCATGTCGTGAAGCGTATGCTTCCAGAAGTCACATCAGCTGGACAGCATCTGGCTGGCTGATGAGCTCGGCAGGCAGTCGTTCTTGCAGATTTGGAGTTACTTCTGGTTCTGTCATCAGAGACCCCGTTGATGGGGTGTCTGGAGCACATTGCCCGTGTGAATGGTTTGGGTTAGTTTTGTTTTGGGATAGTGTCATGTTTGAATTTGGTTTTGTTTCTTTCTTTTTTTTTTTTTATTATTTAATTTCATCTTTAATTGAGCGGAATTTTTCTCTTCTGCCGCGTACGCTGGAATTGGGCTGTGCATCTGCGTGGGGCTCAAAGGGCAGAGTTCCCCCTCGTCCCAGCCCCTGCCTCGTCATCCCGTTCTTGTCCCGCACCCGGCTCGCTCACAGCACTGGCGGCTTTCTGAGGGTCGAGATGAATGTGCCATGTGCTGGGGAGTTATCAGAGACATTAGGCTTCATGGAAGAACATCCTTTGCTCTCCAAGCGGAGCAGCCCCTCAAGTAGCACGTGTACGCGTGCACAGAGGAGATCAGCCTCTGCACGGAAATTCAGGCTGACCAGAGCAGGTGGCAGCAGGGTTGTTTCTTCTCTCTCAGTTTGATTCTTTCTCTTTTTGGATTGTGATAAATTAGCACTAGCTCATGTGTTGGAGATGAAATGAAAAAAAAAACCAACCCCCAACCAAAAACCCCCAAACAAAAGACCAGCCCCAAGGCTTCTGTTTAAAAATGCAGGTTAATCCTCTACGGCTTTCAGAAGCATTTCTGTAGCATGCTACTAATTAAGATAAGGTTATCATTTTAAGTTATAGCAGGAATGCAATTAGGGCTCTTACTAAGAACTGTAGCAATCAATTTTATACAAATTATTCAGACCTGGTAAGGTAGAATGCAGTTTTAATAGGACAAGAGGACACACTGTGGTTTTATTAAATATAATATAGATTTAAATTACAGCTGAATGCTGTACTGCTGCTCATTCAGCAGGAATCCATGTATCCCATTCTAAAATCTTTTCTTAGGTAGGATTAATTCAAGCATTTTTTCCCCCTCTCCTTTTCCATGTACAGTTTCAACTGATTTTTGATCTTGAAAAAGAGCCCTTTAAATGGATAGATGCACTGTAACACCAGAAATGAATGTAGAAAAGTATTTGGTAGGCTTACCAAATAATACAAATTTCATATGTACAAATGGGTACGAGCTGATGCCAGATGCCCATTTAGGATCTAGGTAGCTTGTAGATGTATGTATTTTCTGCAGATACCGTAGACAGGGGGTCAAATTCAGCCCCTGATTAGGCAAGTGAAGAAAGCCGAGTGGGCTGCACTCCCACCTGGCCCCCCATGTACCAAGACAGGCTGGGATGTTTCCATATCTTTGAACTTTGACCAAACCTCAAGACAGAAGAAAAACCCCAAAGGATTGTGTGTTAGTGGAAGAACTATACTGACCCACTTTTACGTTTGTTTATTCATTGAGATATACCCATTTCTGAGAAATAGCGTGTGCCGTAGACATGCAGACTACAAGTACGCTGTCGTGGAAGGGTTTCGCTGTCTCGTGTGTACAATGGGGTATTTTTATCTCTGCATAGTGTCCTCCTGGCTCTATTTTTCCCAGCAGAGAATGCTTGTCCTGTAGGTTTTCCTGGAGCAGTCGTCTTTTAACATAATCACTTCTTGTTATCTTGCTCTGGTTGCCTCTTTCTTTTAGTGCTGCGCAAACTTGTATTCCTGGCTTACATTCACGTTTTATAGGTGCCCTTTCCTACATTCTTAAAAGCGGATGGCGTTAAACATCTTGAGCGTATGTGTGGGCTTAATCAATAATTTAAAAGTTGGAACATTAGAACAGTGACTAGCCCTCAAGTGTCATTAAAACCTCAGCAAATTCAGAAGAAAAGCTTTATCTGAAAGGAAACAAAATGTGAAATGTGGGTGAATGCACACTCTACCAACTTTAATTCTCCAGTGTAACAACCTGGTGATCAGTGATATAATTGTCTGTAAATACAGATCAGAAGAAAATTATTTATAAAAATGCATTAGATTATTTCTTTTTTTACCTTTTTTCAAAGAGATGTTAAAGTGGATTAGTTTTCTATTTCGGATGTCTTTCATAAAAGAAAATTTTTGTTAGGATTTGTAACCTTGTTTCTCTTGAAATGCATGCTAGAAGTGTTTTGGTGAGAATTATACAGTCTTCTGCAGGGTGGGAAATGAAAGCCTCTGATTTCTGCCTCCAGTATTTTTGCACCAGGCTGTCCATTTTAAAAGAGCAGTGTCTAATTAACTCTTTGCTAAAATGTTCAGTACGTGGGCCAATAGGAAGCATATTCAGCTGTCTGTGTTTATCCGTGACACAGGGCTGTGCTTCCCACAGCCCCTGTTATCTATATTTTTTTATTATCTGGGCTGTACTTGCCAGCCCCGCTGACCTTGAGGTAAGGTATTGCTGTACTGCATTTTAGTAAGGGTGATGCAGCTGGCACTCTTCTGTGTTGGGGCTGGTTTTCCTTTCATTATGCAACTGTAATCCAGGGGGTAGAAATTGCTCGTTAATCAGGAATCTTGTTAGGTTTGAAGGAATACTGTGTGAAAAGACTGGTTGTCATGTTTTTTCAGTTAACTTGATTATTGGTGTGTGATATTAAGAGAGCAATAGCAAATGTTTCTGGGGATGCAAGTCACTCCTTTCTGTCGGCTGGAGAAGCTCCAGCCTGTGCTGGAAAAGGGGGTATGTGATATTGCTACTCATTTTATGAGGAAAAAATTTGCTTTCAATTTGCTAGCACGGGAAGCTGGGACGGGAAGGTAGAGCTCTTTTGGACTGAAAAAGTGTCTCTGATCAATCAAGGACACTGAAGCAGCACAGGAAAACATCCGTGTTACCTGCATGCATATGCATGTATGTGTATATTTGATGGTTAGTGGTTGCGGCTGATGCCCAGACTCTCTGTAACTGAAGTACTCATTTTAAATTGGTTATCCTAACAAAAGGAGTTGCCATTAGCATGCTATGGTCCAGCTGAGAGCTGATCTGCAGGACAGCTGTTGCAGGCACGGTGGATGAAGCGTGTGTCTCATTCTCCCCATTTGTTTAAAAAAAAAAAAAAGTGGGTTTTTTGGGTTTTTTTGGGGTTTTTTTGTTTTTTGGGTATTTTTTGGTAAAAGTACTTTTAAAAGAAGTAATTCGAGGAAAGACAATAATGTATCGCTGTTACTTATTTTGAGACAAGTCTGCCTCCTCTCAGACTGGTACCTATGACAAGAATTTAATGTTTGGAAAATATTTTCATGCTGCAAGCAAATGCCCCTTCATTTCCCAAAAGTTGGGAGAGAGGGTGATATTCTTCACTTAAAAGAAATCCAAGTTTGGACACAGTGCAACAGCAACTTAGCAGTTGCTTTCAGTATAAGCAAAAAGGCTCTGACATTACACATATCCAGATGTTTTCATACCGTATGTGAAATTCATAGAATCATAGAATGATTTGGGTTGGAAGGGACCTTAAAGACCATCTAGCTCCAACCCCCTGCCCTGGGCAGGGACACCTTCCACCAGACCAGGTCGCTCCAAGCCCCGTCCAACCTGGCCTTGAAC
>JANZLQ010000030.1:22779983-22810585 GCA_026212715.1 Elanus axillaris
GCTGTCCATGTCACCGACAGATGTTAAACAGCAGCGGTCACAATACTGACCCCTGAGGAATGCCATTCCTCACTGGTCTCCATTCAGACATCAAGCTGCTGACCGCAACACTTTGAGTGCGACCATCCAGCCAATTCCTTATACACTGAGTGGTATATCTGTCAAATCCGTGTCTCTCTAATTTAGAGACAAGGATGTCATGCAGAACAATGTCAGATGCTTCGCACAAGTCCAGGTACATGACATCTGTTGCTCTTCCTTTATCCACCAATGCTGTTAACTGCATTGTGGAAGGCCACCAGATTTGTCAGGCACGGTTTGCCCTTAGTGAAGCCATGTTGGCCATCACCAATCACCTCATTTTTCATGTGCCTTAACATAGTTTCCAGGAGGATCTTGCCAGGTGCGGAGGGGAGACTGACTGGCCTGTAGTTCCGCAGGTTTTCCTTTTTTCCCTTTTCAAAAATGGGGGTTACGTTTCCCCTTTTCCAGTCATTGCGAACTTTACTGGACTGCAACGACTTCTCATATATGATGGATAGTGGCTTAGCCACTTCATCTGCCAGTTCCCTCAGGACCTGTGGATGCATCTCATCAGGTCCCTGCGTTTGCCTTCGCTTTTTATGTCTTGGATGGTGCGGCCGGAGCGCTTGCCAGTGAAGACCGAGGCAAAAACGTCATTGAGTACCTCAGCCTTCTCCATGTCCCAGGTAACCAGGTCTCCCGTTTCCTTCCAGAGAGGGCCTGTATTTTCCCTAGTCTTCCTTTTATCACTAACATACCTACAGAAGCATTTCTTGTTGCCCTTGATTTCCCTGGCCAGATTTAATTCTATCGGGGCTTTAGCTTTCCTAACCTGATGCCTGGCCGATCGGACAATTTCCCTGTATTCCTCCAGGCTACCTGTCCTTGCTTCCACCCTCTGTAGGCTTCCTTTTTGTGTTTGACTTTGTCCAGGAGCAACTTGTTCATCCATGTAGGCCTCCTGGCATTTTTGCCTGACTTCCTTTTTGTTGGGATGCATCGCTTCTGAGCTTGGAGGAGGTGATCCTTGAATATTAACCAGCTTTCTTGGGCCACTCTTCCCTCCAGGTCTGTATCCCATGGTAGTCTACCAAGCAGATCCCTGGAGAGGTCAAAGTCTGCTCTCCTAAAGTCCAAAGTAGTGATCTTGCTGTGAGCCTTGCTTTCTGCCCTAAGGATCTTGAACTCCACCATTTCATGGGCACTGCAGCCAAGGCTGCCCTTAAGTTTCACGTTCCCCACCAGCCCCTCCTTGTTGATGAGAAGAAGGTCCAGCATAGCACCTCTCCTTGTTGGCTCCTCTATCGCTTGGAGAAGGAAGTTACCATCCGTGCATTCCAAGAACCTCCATTTAAGTCTGAAGAAGGTTTTTGCTGGTTTAAGGAGGGCAAAGGCAGTAGGCAACTTGACTATGCTTGTTGGAAAAGTACCTCCATAAATAAGGTGCTTTTTTTTTGTTCAGGTAATGTGAAGATAGTGGGATTAAGAAGGCATAGTTTAGGGAAAAAACTCAACCCTGCTTTCATGGAGATCATTCTCTATAGTTTGAGGGTAGAAAGACGTAATTCAGGACTCGTGGTAATTAGATAATTATTGCCGCTGGTAATGTCTAAAACAAAGGACGCACTACAGGTGCTTTATATTGTAAAAGTGAAATAAGAACAGGAATGTTTATATTGTTCTCATTTCACTCTTACAGGAATTTACTTTTTGTTTGCTTTCAAACAAAGTTATGAGTAGGATGAGGTTTTGGGACATAAGTTGTTGGGGGGAACCACTGCAGAGCAGAAGCCACCACTGCTCGGCGTGACCAGGCTGTCACAAGGAGCCTGTGGCTGTTGAAAGCTTTCTCATCTGCACTGTTATTTATACAGATACTATAGACGACAGGGCTTGTTCAGGCTTATCAAGAGAAGGTTCATTAACGGTGGTTACAGGCCTCGTTATTGTGACTAGGCTTACAGGTGAAGGTTATTTTGTCATACACAGAGGTAAAAAGAGTTTGTGTTTATGGAAGGAATTCCTCTGTGCTAAATCTGGACAGTTGGCCTTCATTAGCAATAAAAAAGGTATGTGGACTGATAGCATGCATGGGTATCAGCTCCATTTACTGTTAAACTTACAGTTGAGGTTAGCTTGATGAAAATGTCTTTTAACAATGCCTTATACTATGTAACGTTGTAAGTACTTAACATCAGTGGAGCACAGCCTGTTTGTTGGGTCCAGACCTGATGAATAGCAAGTTTTTCTAGTCTCATTTACAGAGTGGTGGGTTATGTTTTCATATATCATATTTTGCTATCGTAATTCAGAAGGTTTTGTTTTGAGATGATTCAAAATGCTTAAAAACACAGGATGGGATGCTAATGATGAGCAAAACAAATATTCCAAAGCTGAATCTAGTTACGGATGTCAGAGACAGAGGAACTGAATCAACTCTTAAATAGCAATTGAGCTCAGAAGACATTTTCACAAGACTGCTTGATTGCTGGATGTATGACCAGGGAACATTCATCCTGTTGGCCATAATTATTTTTAGAGCTCCTCAAAGTTTTTCACGATTTGTTTACAGTTAAACGTATCTGCAGTTCACGAATTAATAACATGCGCCTGAGGCTTTTCTGTTGCTCAGCCAGTATAACATCTGTACTCTGGATGCTGTAGTCCTGATTCAGAAAACAGTCTGTACCAGCAAAGACCAGTGAAGTATTGGGGTATGTGCTTCTGTCATACTGAAGACGGTAGAATGTAAGCGAGTGCTTAGTAAATGAGCTTGATTAGATCTAATTTTAGGGCTTTTGAATAAATTTGAGGTATTGCTTGCCTTCTTCAGTTTGTTCTTCTGCCTTTGTTTTCATTCCTGGTAATACTCAGTCTTCTAACCTTCTTTCCTAAGCTCTGCTGTTACTTGCTTATGATCCTCCCTCGGCCCCTCCCAGAGGCTGTAGTTTTGTGATGAATACTGCTTCGTTAGTACAGCAGCAGGTGAGGTGGACTGCCTTTAGGAAGTGTTCGTTAAAGTAGTTGAAAGATCAAGGTCTGTAGTTCAACAGAAATACGCACCCTGTTACTTCGCATGGCACGAAAAATGACCTAAAGTACACCATTTATGATATTATACACACACAGGTAAGTTAGAAGAACGTTTATAAGGTTTGGAGCACAAATACTTAAACACGAGGAAACACCAGCAGTAAAATCGTCCCTCAGTAAATGTGTACGTTTGTAGGCGGCTGTTCACACTTTGTGTGCCCCATCATACATGCTTTCTTTTCCTAGAAGTTCCCATTTCTTTCCCTGAGCAGGATGGATACAGCAAATTGATGTACGCCCTCCCCTTTGTTTTTGGCCTTTCTGCTTACTGTGCTCTGAGATCTCTGCTCCGAAGAGAGATGTGCTTTGTCATCAGCTGACGTGTGCATTATCTTACTGATCCACAACCTGATTAAGCTTTTGCACATCCCCATGAGATGAAGGGCTGATACTATCCCTGTTTTACAGACACAGAGGTGAAGTATAGATGCAGTGGTGCAGAATCTCCCCCAGTTTAGGGTAGTCGGTTTGGGATGCGCTGTGTTGAACCACCACCACCACACAACTTCTACTGACTTCGCTTGTGGTTGTAAATAGTCATCTGCAGAACCTCAGCTTGGGGGCCTGGAGAGGAAAATGCACGTAGAGAACTTGTGTATAGTTAGGTCATCTTAAAAGCCTCACGCAAGGGCAGAAAGGGGTGAATTCTGTTCACTAAAATAATACTCAGCTTGCCAAAAGAGATTTAGATGTAAAAAAACCACCACCAACCAAAAGTTACAACATTGGCAAATTTGGGTTTGTATCTGAGGACCAGCAAAAAGTGACGCTGTGATGAGCAACATACATGTTTATAAAGTTATAAATTCTGGCTACAGCTCTTGGAAGTGCTAATGCTTTACAAACAAAATATCCATAGCAATGTTACTGTTTGAGGAAAAGAACGCTTCTCAGAAATGTCTAATGTTATTTTACTGTAAGTTTACAAAGCAAAGTGAAATAAAACCAGAGGTGGGACTGAGGTTTGTCAGATAAAAGTAACTGTTCAAAAGTGAGTGGGAGGCAATGTGAGTAAGTGATGCTACTGGCCCTTCTCCCTGCCTCTTCACTCACCATTTCAGCAAGACAGGTACAGTTCCTATATATGTGTATATATATATAAAAGTATCTGTAAGTATATACAAGTATACATATTTGTATAGATATATGTATAAAAAAAAAGTACGCGAGGTTGTATTTGCATGTGGTCATTGTGCTGTCTAAAGAACTGAGCAATGAGAACGTCAAAGAGGGTTTAAATGTGTGGTTATTCTCACTTCAGTGTTGTGCCTTTGGTTTCTGGAAGCAGTCTGTCGCCCTTGCAGTTTGGTCCTTGACCTTCTGTCACTTTTGGAGATGTGCCATACAATCTTTGTTTACAGTAACAAGCATGGAAAAATTGACTTCCTGACAGTAATGCTGAAGTCTCAGTTGAAACCACTCACAGGTGAAAAAACATAGTTCTTCCACTTTGAACTTGTAATGTGTTTCATGTAAAATACCCATCTAAAACTGGGCAGCCAGCAAAAGGAAACCATTCCTTTGCCCAAGACCAAATATTAACTGCTTTGTCAGCAGTTTCCCTAAGGAGTTGTTTGTAATGTGTTTCTGTGTGTTTTTCCTTGCTTAGCATATAATTTATAGTCTAAACCCCCAAACGATTGGTTATTTAATTTTTATATAGGCATGATATTAACTGACTGAGCGCTTCAGGACTTCATGGACTTTTAGCTATTGCATGTTGCAGCCCAGATCTCCACATAACCTCTTCTTCGCACAGCATTCTCACAGGCCAGTAAAACACATTGGGATTTGTATTCTGGTTTGTATGAAGAACCGATAGATCGCGCAACTTCCTTGCTTTCTGGCATTTGCATCACTTTTCCTGGTGTTCTGGGTTCATCAACCCAATACTAATGGCTGTAAGACTTTTTAAGGAAATTAGGGTATCCACATGAGGAGTTTGTGTGTGCAGACTTAGATTATCTTCTTGAAGTGCAGGTTTACTGAACAAAGCAACATTTGAGTTTGGGAGTCAAAATCAAAGCTGTGATGCAAAATGAGTGCAAATCTAATGGAAATTTTGTGGCCCAGTTCAGTGGTCATGTTTTTGGTGATGTAAGTTAGGTGATGTGTTTTGTGGCAATTAAATATTCCATAGTTACGTCAAAAGAGTGTTATTTTACAGTTTCAGGAAATTAGAGGGGAATGATAAGAAGAGCGGGCTAATGAAGCATTCCCATTTTCCTGCAAGTAGTGTGTTCAAGTGATACGTGTTTTAACGCACACTTCCAAATCCTCTGTACAAATTTTATTTTCTTTTTACATCATTAGAATAATTACAGTGCTCTACATGAAGTTATGGCCTGACCCCTTTTACACTGGCATCTACGTTGTGTCAGTTGCTTTTGAACCGTGAGAAGAATTTGGCCCCAGGGCTAACTTAACCGGAGGAAACAGTTTTTAGTAAGCCAGAATAATAGTGGGAATATTAACCTTAGGAAGCTTCTGCAAATGCAGAGAAAATTATATATTTTTTCAGTGTTGATTATCATTTGGTTGCATTTACATCGACGTATCACATTCTGCTCTGTTGAACTCCCCTGTTTCTGCTCCCCTCCAGGACTGCTGCTGAAGTCTTTTTTCTCACACAAACAGTTTGCAGGGATCCAACAGCACAGGGCTTAAGCTACGTAGATTCAGTCCTTTAAAGTGCATAGGCATTTTCTAGCATACAGTGATCAACCATGGGTGAATATTGAGAAAACATCACTCAAATTTGAAACATAGCATTTGTGCTCACAATGGAAACAGAATCACAAATATTATTATTAAAGAGCTTGCAAATATGAACGTACATGGTCGGTGCTATCATCTGGAACAGCTGAAATGTTGGGAGGCAAATTGCAAGAAACTGTCCATCGTGCATCTGTAGAGCCTAGAATTAACGTGGGAAATTTTTCAAAGAGTAGTATTGAATAATCAGTGAATGCAAATAAATTGATCTAGTTCCAGATGACTGCAAGAGAAAAGCGCAGAACTGTGCTTCACCACTTTCTTGCGATGAAGGTCTCTGTGCTAAAAGTGCAGAAACAGCATTTCCCTATTTTTTTTTACGTGCTTCCACTAAGATAGTTTAGACGGATTCTGGTGTACTCTACTGAAAAATTACCAAAAGGTGGAATTGTGGCTATTTTTTAACTGGATGGACAACCGAAGCATACCTTTTGTGTGAGACAGTACTTAGATCTTCATTCCAGGTGCCATACAGTGTAGCAGAGGTCACGTATGTTTTGTGGTCACACCAAACCCCTTATAGGATATTCTACCCTACTGAAGAGCTCTGTACGCTGTAGAGAAACTGCTTCTGGGACATGAACTCTCAGATAAAGTTGACCTGAGCGTCTCTAAACCGTGGCAGTGTGTGTCTAGACATACCCCATGGTCACTAAACATCTACTGGTATTTTGTGCGAAGCGCAGGGCACTTCATGCCTTGGCCAGTAGCCAGCATGGCTCGGTACTTAGACCGATGTGCAGCTCTGCGGTTTTTTGTTCACCGACATATGTTTGTTTTGGTTTGAGTCCATAAGGTTTGCACGCTTGAGGTTCACTTTGAGGTTTTAAGTTCAGTGAAGCATTAAGTTTTGCCTGGCTTTTGGGTTGAAACCTCAAGCCTAAAGATAATGCTTTCTCTATCAGCAGATTACAAAGGGAAAGGTCATTGAAAAACAAATCCCAAAGCCTGATACTTGCCGAGAATCATCAAGCATCAAATGGTCCGTTCCTTGCAGAATTTAGCAATTGTATGTTTCTATCAAAATTAGCAACTCTGCATTTTACTGATACGCACAAGTGTATTAGTGGCATTCTGCTTCAATTGAAACGATAGCATTTCTCCAAGTTTCTGCTGTTTTTCAGTTCCTACTTCCCAGGTGGCACCATTTAGCACTACACAAGGGTGGCAGTTTTGGGCTGTAATAAATAAAAAGTTAAATTTACGTTAAGCCGCTGGCCAGATGCTTCTTTGGCTTAAGTTCTGTTACTTCTGTCTGGCTTCTGCAGGGCCTGTGCTATACTTAACCAACATGAAGTTCTGCTTCCTTTGACTTCAGGAAGTAAGGCCCAAAAAGGGACTTTTCCCAAAAGGAAAAGCTGGTGCCCTCGAGGCGGTTGGGTAGCTTTCCTCTTTTGAGTCCTAACTAACACTCCTCTGGTGTTGAGAGGAATTTAGCTCTTGTTCTCTGTAACAGCGCGGCTATCTCGGAGCTGGGATCCAAAGTCTCATTTTCAGTGCCGTTCGATGAATCTTAGACTCACGGGGATCCATGCTGTAGTGGACTACTGTACCAAGCAGATAATTAGCCACAGAAAGAAGTATGCTGAATCTGGTTGAAAAGCACCTGCAAATCACTCCACAAAATTCAGTAGCCTTTAAGCAGTCAAGAATTATGCTTATTTTGAGCTCCCTCTATATTGCTCTAATTCTTCATGTTGATCTAGGGTCTACTCCGCTGCTGAATCTTTCGCTCCAAAGCCTGTCCCCTGTGGACAGTTAAATCCAAGGAAGCTGGTGTATCCCTAAGGTGGCATGATGCTGCACTACTATGGAGCAGGATTTATGATCAAATGTTTGAGGACAGATCTTCAAATGCTGGCACCAAACTGGCGTTGGGAAAATTTCTATTGGTGACCTGTCAAGGCAGCATCCAAAATAAGCCCGGTTCCTTCCACATGTTCCAATCTGAAAGCTTTCATGTGAACTCAGGCAGCGATGATGTCAACCAGAAATTCCTGCCCGTACCCTCAGCTGTTCTGTTTGGACAACTTCCTACTTCTCCGTTCGCTGTATGGAGGGGGAGAAAATGTGCTGTGACTGAGAAAGTCGTTTCAGACAGGTAATTTTAGAGTCTGCCAGTGAACTACTTTGAGAGTTAATGGTATCTAACAGAGCAAAGTGCCTATGTTAGAGATTTAGAGAGGGAAGCAAGAGCTAGTTACCCATTCTGTTACCAAAGAATTTAGCGAGGAGGTTATCTGAAGGGATCTCGGTGTAAGAATGAGATTTTTAAGCACTATGTGCCTGTCTCTCACAAGGAGCTTTTCTTCATCTAAGTCTTCTACATTTCTGAAGAAATGATGACTGGTCTTTCTCTTTGTAAATCTTGTCTCTTCCCCTTTCTCCCCCTTCCTTTGCATCGAATGTGACTGTGTATTTAAAGGTACCTACATTGTGTACCTGCATAGGAGGTTTTTCACAAGCTTGTGGATATGTTTATAAGCATGGTAGGGCCCCCTTTTCAGGTCTGTTTGAAAAAAATGTGTCCTATATTGCATATTCTGAATAAACCGGTATCCTCCAGGTACCATGTTGGTTCAGCCCTAATTCTGCCTTCTGAGAGTAGTTCAGGTTTCGCGCACATCGGGTCTTTGGTTTTTCTCCTGCATCTCGTGCGTAACATGTGGCAGAACACTGGAATTGTTACCAGGGCGTTCACTGGGCTTTTAGTCGTTTGGTTAATAGTTGAACTGGAAGCATCTAGATATCAAAGTGATCATCGGATGGCGGCAATTTGGAGGTGCTGCTGATTGAGCTGAACTTGGTTAAATGAGTATGAAAAGTCTCTTCATTCCTTGAGTCCTTCTCTTCAGTTTTAGTGTAAGGTCTAGGAAAATGAATGCAATTCAGCATTTCCCACTAGCAGTGCAGTGAAGGCTGTGTGTGTAAGAAATAGAGAAAGAACATTTATTTCCTGCACATTTATTTTCCCAGGGAGGGAGGTGCAGCACTGGAAGAGGTTACGCAGAGAGGTTATGGAATCTCCATCTCCAAGGGTTTTCGGGATGAAGTTGCAGCTGACCTGATGTAATGTTGACAATAGCCAGGGGCTTCACTTACTGACCTCCAGAGGACCCTTCCAACCAACATATCTGCGATTCTAAGTCAGAACAGATAAGTGAGCTCCTGGTGTCAAGTGGGAAAGATCATCAGCTCACAGAGTCAAGAAGTCCTGCAGCTCTGTCTTAGAAACTGATAAGAGTGGACAAGAAGCCATTGCGAGCCATGCTATTGTAATTGTTATAGGTTAAGAACAATGAGATTTGTCACCAGGACAGCTCCTGTTATCTTGTAATCCAAAACCCTGAAGATACTTATTTTCCTGCACCGAGTCCCTGCCTCAAGAACGTTTATCTTTTGGACTGAGTAAAAGTCATCCGTAGCCTTTATTCTCCATACGAGCTGACACTGCGTCTGAAAATACAGTATTCTATTCGTTAGCTACAGTCTGAGTTTGGGTGTCCCAATACCGTTTTCCAGGAAAGACTTGCCAATGCTGAAATTATTAACCCCACAGGTGAACACACCCTCAGATGACTGTGGTAATCTTGCGATTTCTGTACGTGCAGTTCTGTGGCTCTTGTGAACGCTAACTGCACACTGAGGGTGAATGCTACAACTGGATTTTACATGGAATTTAGGCAACTCCTAGGTGCAGCCCATTGCAAAACCCCCTTCTGATAGGAGCCAATGAGAACAGGCTACAACTGCCTTGTGCAAATTTTTGCAATCTGCTATTGCGTGAACAGTTGGGAAGGTTGAAACCGGCACGGAAGAGCACTCGGGTTTTGCTCCGATTGCACTTCCCAGTGTGAGTGCTAGGCATCTCTCTCTCTCTTCTGGGGAATTCTGTGCTTGATCTCCATCATATAACTTCGGAGCTTGCCATGGGATGCTGTGCAAAACAGCTGTGCGGATTCACGGCAGCTATCTTCTTACATTTCCCCGACACTGTGTACGGTTTCAGTGTAAAGAGCCAGAGAGCGCAGCGTTGCGAGGTGGTGCCCGGCTTTTGCAAACAAAGGGGATGGAGGACACTGTGCCACCTGCTCTGTCACTTGAACAAATGTTAGGAGTCAAACAAGCTACAAACCGCTAACTGTTTGTTGGACGATAACTTTATGCAGCAGCAATTCCATCGATCATCAAGGTCAGCTTTTTTGCTTTTGTTTCTCAAGCGAACCAGTCCCTCGGTTCCATGCTCCTATAGGCAAGATGGTAAAAGAGCCAACGACGTTAACTGCTTGGTGCCCTGACAGTGAACAGCATTGCGGAGCAGCACGCTCTTATTCAGGGACTGCCAGGGGTGTCCAGATGTTTCTGTGTTAAACAGTGTGGCACAACACCTCTGCAGGAATTGGCAGGCAAGAGCGTTTGCTTCTTGACTTGGATTGAAAGCTTTTGAGTCGGCAACATCAGGAAAAAACGTTGCCACCGTCCGCAAACCAGAGAGCGCCCTGTCGTGTCCATACGTGAGGAAAAAACCCTTCTGCTCTTTTTTTCCTGATTATTTTGTGGGACAGTGCATTTACTAAATTTAACAGTGATGAAAACGGTGAATGCCCCTCTGTTTCTTGCTGTAGTCGCTCATGAGTGTGGGGCTGAGTGGGAAAAGGAGTGGTCTTGGCAAACAGCTTATTAGTCTCAAATAAATTATTCAGAACACAGGTTTGGATACAGATTGCAGGGAACGATAATGGAGTTGGTTTTCTGAGCCTGTTCATGTTATGAAGACATGGAGTATGCTTTTCAGGAATTCGCTTAAGTGGAATCAGCGTCGAATAACGTAGTCTGGAAGTAATATTGCTGCCATCCAGCTAGTGTCTGTGGAACAGCATTCTCCTGCCTCCTGAAGCATTGGTGTTGAAGATGGATAGATAGGGAGATATTTGTTTTTTGGTCTTTTTTTTTTTTTTTAAAGGGAAATTCTTTCTAATCACTAGAGAGGGGCATGTTTTGGTCGAGATGTTTCCCCCCCCGAAGTGTAATAGTGGACCACATCAGCATCCGATTTGGGCGCGTCATGTGGTTTCTCATGTGATGCTGGTCTCACTGCGCTTTGGAGAGTGAGCCTTTGTGACTCCGCACTCTTGGACAGTAGCATCCAGCAACACAGGAGACTTTGGGGAAGGAGAGGAGAAGAGACACCCCCTCAGAAAACCCCCAAAGCCCAGAGAAATAAAGTTACAATAATTTCTTATAGTTACTGTTTCTTCTTAACTGTTTTGGCTTTTATTTTTAATTCTGGGTCTTCCCTTTTCTCCGTTCCTGCAGGCATCAAGCTGCACCGTTCGGAAGAAGCGAGATTGTCTTTCCTTACAGCTACGGCGCTGCACCGCTCTCGACACAGCCTGCTTTTCCCCCCATTTACCTGGGCGGCTGCTGCTGTTTCTGCTGCTGCTGGGGCTGCTGCAGTCTCGCTGCCTGTGCTTCAGCCGGGCTGGGCTGGCTCGAAACTCACTCCTCTGCACATTGCTAAGGAAGAAGAGCGATGGAGCCGCATTTTTGCTGTTGGTTCTGGAAGCAAAGGGTTGCGATATGTGATGGTTTGGGGGTTTTCTTGGGGGGGGGGCGGATAGAGGAGAAAGGAGGGCTGTTAATCTAGGATAGGGTGGGTGAAAGCTTAAAGAAATACCATGTAAAGTAATCCAGTGCTCGACAAGGGCATCAGCAGCAAGAATCCAGCCTCTGCTGCTCCAGAGGATTAACATGGGGAAGCCACAGTTCTGCAGTCGGGGCTCACCTCAGCGTTGTGCTGGAGATGGATAAATAAGGTATCGGTTGTGTCTGCCTGTTAAGGCAAAGCCATGGGAGAAGGAGCGAGCGAGCGAATGCAAATGCAAAGGAAGAAGAAATGCTACGTGCCGTGTGTCTGATTCTGTGCATTCTCACTGCAGAGAGGATGGCTGGATTAACAAAGCGGCGTATGGACGGAGGGACTGTAAATTGTAGCTCGAACACTCCTGATGCTGTCAGGGAGGGAACTGATGAGCGAGGTGGCTGCAGCGATATCCCCAGGGAAAACAGCAGCCACGCACTCTGTGTGTATAGATATGTACGTGTGTGCTTTTGTGTGTGTGTGAGCATGTATAAACATGAAAGACAGACATTTCTGACCAATTTACAGAGGAGGTTTGTCACTTTGCTGGGTCAGGCTTGATTGCCGCTTGTATTTTCAGCTATAGCTCTACACCCATTTCCTGACCGAGGTGGCACTTTGCGAAAGCAGATGTAGGCAGAATTCTTTTAAGAAATGTGAAAGCAGATCCTTTCCGCTTACACCTTGAAGCACTGAATCTTCTGCACTGTGCTGAGGGAAACTGGGGTTTCGTTTTCTCCATCTTAAAATCTTTATAAACACAGCTGTATTCAGTATGGTGAAAAATTCTATACTGTAAATAGAAATGTGATCAATCTAATCAAAATAAATGCATCCCAGATGACTTCTAGACCAGCTGGCTACCACAGTCATCAGATGGCTAAATGCTCAACTGAGCATTTATATTCAGCGTTGTATTTATGTCCTTTTTTACTTTTTAGAATTTCAAATTCAGCTTCTAATTAAAAAGGATTCTTCATCTATTGAGAAAAGGCAACGCTCGCATTTGGCATTAGTTTTCTCTAAAATGTACCTGGGTGTATTTTTTTTATTGCTGAACAAGCATGGGGGAAACTGCGTTTTTAGAGCAGGTAGGCTTGTCACAGTACAGGCATATTTAGTTTGGTAGGCAGCTTGGCTTGGCCGTGTCTGAACAATGCAGAAATAGGGGAAACAAGCGCTGCACTCAGCTAGCAGGGCTTGGCATGGCTTCTAGCAGCTGCCTACTGAGAAAGAGGGTTGGTTTTTTTTTTCTTCTTCTTTTTTTTTTTCCTTTTATACAAATCCATAGACCATAATGTCATCCTAAAACGTGTACGAGGGGATTTCCCAATAGTCATGGTGAGCTACCCCGCAAGACGCCTGTCTGGCCCTTCCACTACTTGTTACCCAGCCTACAAAGGCAGCCCTGTGTGTTGGATTATATTTAGCCAGCTGTTGGATAACATTCTTGTGCTGGGGGCAAAGGAGTCTTATTACTCCCAAACTGTAGTTTTCTGTTTGCTTAAAGAAAAATAACCTTGGCAATGCAGCACGGCTCTGCGAAGGAGTTTATGCCACTCCTATACCTTTCTGAAACTGTGGTGTGCTTCTAACTCAGGCAGTTTAAAGAGAGCAAGGAGGAGGAAGAGAGGCTCTTAACTCATAGCTTCAAAGCTGCAGAGACAAGCAAAATGTCAGCAGCTTGTAATTAGGAGTCCACGGTTACGTCAGTGACTGTATCTCTCCCAGAATAGCTATGCGATGTGTGCCACAAAGCAGAGGAAGACAGTCGTAACCTGGTTATCGAGCCTGGTTCAAACAAGAAAGAGCAAAACGGATTAACGAATCTGCTGTGTTCCTAAATCGAATGTGGATGCATTGCATGTACAAGGCTCGCTGAATTCTGCAGCAGTGAAGACCGAATTACCAGTTTGTCAGAGGGCACGCATTCACTGAGTGAAAGTGTGAATCCTTCAGGAAAAAAATGCAGAGGAACCGTCTGTCCTAGAAAATATCTTTCCCAGCTCCATCCCGTACAGGCAGCTGCGTGACACCGAGGCGTGCTCGGGAAGAAGAGCCCGGCGAGCCGCACGGAGGTGTTTAAAAGGAAGGGTGCAATTAAACACAAAGCAAGCACGCTGAAATTGTGTTCTGGCATTACAGATTTGATGCTGAAATACCACCCCAGAGAAGACTCGCTGGGGTCTGGTGTGGTTTATATTAAGGTTTCTCTGGTTAAGAGTCAGGGGGGGGGTGGAAGGGGCTTCGTGCAGCATCTTGCAGCCACACACAAGTCCCCAGGGCTGCGTGCGGCTGTTTGCTCTTAAAGGCACATGCCTGGACCCCGCCAGGAGCTTTCTGACCTCTGCGATTATTTTTTGGTCCGTGCAGGCAACTTGGCAGCATTTAAGCAGCGAGATGGCAGGGGGTGCTTAATCTGCTCCGACTGGCCTTTCTCTGCGTTGCGGCCGAGAGATGTTTACGGGGCTTTTATCCATACCCCCTTCGCAATATTCGGTTTGCGTGTCGGTGGCTGCTCGCGCCGCCCAATTGCTACGAAGCCTGGCGTGGTTCCCTGCTCCCAGCAGAAGCCGGTTGTAGTTCAGCTCTGTTTATGTCGCTCTTTAATTTACCAGGATAGGTAGATTGCATTATGCAAACAGTGGGGTGTTTTTTTTTTTTTTTTCCCTTGGACTGTGAACACAAACTTGTAGGAGGAGATGACTCTGTATATTAAACCAATAGCTCTTTGAATTGTGTGTAGTATAATTTAAATATACTTACTTTAATTAATAGAAGGTTACAAAAGCTGGCATTGTCTGGGGCTGTTTAATTTACATCTTAGGCTTAGTCAATGAGCATAACCTGCCTGATTAGAATGGTGTATTCTGCGTAGCCAACAGGGTGGAAGACATTATTTTGTTTGTGTTAGTTCAAACAGCTGGTCATTAATGCAGCCCCCATCTCCAGAGTGAAGTGCTAGTGGACATGAATGGCTGCCTGATTAATGCTGCCCCTCGACGGGTCCTTCATCCAACAGCGATGCTCGCAGCAGAATAATGCAGCGTGATTTGATTGCGCTCTAACAGGGTAGTATGTCATTGTGTCACCGAGCAATCGAGGTTATTATGGGGCAGGGCAGACAGACGGGACAGTGGGGTTACTAGACCGTGGCATTTTTAGAAATGCAGGCCTGACCTACTTCGAGTTATTCTTGCTGGCTGGCAGCTGCCTGGTGCAGCGTCCCCCTGATAGGCTGCGGCTGTTGCTAGGAGGAATTAGCATGAATTTTTCCACATACAGACTCGGTGATTGAATGATAAAAGCTGACTGGAATTAAAGAGATTCGGTTCAGTATTATGCAGATTTATCTCCCTCGGTTTTTCTCTCTCTCTCTCTCTCAAATGCATAAAAAGGAGCAAAGACAGTTTGTTTCCATTTATTTTTGACCTATTTTTTTTTTTCCAGGGGAGGGCAGAAGTGTTGTGAATTTTTGATCATCATTTGCTATTTAAGCCGTTGAAATGATATGACGGTGGGCATGCATCTTTAATGTATGGGAGATTCGAACGGTGTCTCCTTGGAAGGGAATGAACTGAATCTCTTTCGTGTTCTGGTCAGACTGCTGCCTTTTTCTGTTTGAAGCTCTGTCAGATTCCCTTGTCTGGAAGGGGGAAACATATACCAGGTTTTATTGCATAACATTACTCTCAGCTATTTTTAGCTATCTGTACTTCACAAAATTAGTCCTATGTTTATGTTGGTGGATGAAATTAATCCCCAGACTATGTCTCCTATATGCAGAGACAGACGCCAAGGGTATGCTGCGGTGTTGTGTGTCGTGTTCGTCTGAAAAGGTGTTTACGTACTACAGATGTATCAGCATTGCGTACTTAGCAGAGAACTGATGCGTGGCCTGTAATCAGATCAATTAGAGAACCTCTTCTGGATTTCGGAGTATTTTTCAGGCTTTGGTTTGAAGACGGACTCTGTAGATGCCCTTTTTATTTATCTACATCTGCCTAAAATAGCGTTATCTTTTCAGAGAATTCTGTGCTCCCTCAGGAAGCAAATAAAAACAATACTCAGTGAAGAATCCTTCAATGTAATTACGAATATTTCCTTTGTTATTATCACTAATTATAGAAGATCTTTGTTTAAACCACAATTCCCCTCTGTGTGATCCTTTACCTTGCAAAGAAGTTACAATTTAGCGCTTAGAATTTTAAATTAATTTTTCATGGCAACGCATCATGCCATCCGATTTGAAGAACTGGGAATTTTCAAAGTAAGACGCAGTTGGGGATGGGGAAGAGGGACCCAAAATTCTTCCCAATTGCAAAATAAAAAATGAGACTGGGTACTGAAAAGTAGAGAGCTCATTTGTGTCTGAAAGGATTTCGTCTGAAATACTTGGACAGACGAGGAAACCTTTCAGAGGGGGGTAAGCAGCCCGCACGTCTGTCCGGACAGCCAGCAGCCTCCCTGGACGCAGAGTTCCCCCGCCTTGGCCCCTGGAGTTTCTCGGGAAGGTATGAAGAGGAAGCAACTGGAAATGGAGACATGCACTTGAATGTGTTTTGTGGCCAAGGCAAAGCATTCAGTTCCTACAGATTTGAATTTCCTATGTCTCTTTCCTGGCCTCGGTTCATTACTGAAGCTCACGCCACTTCCTTCGCTGCTCCTTCCTGATGGTCCCGTGGAGTGACGATTTTTTTGGAGAAGTGAAAGTGAGGAGAGGCACTGTTTGATGCCCAGTAATTGTGTTCTCCTTGGCTGTCCCTAGAGGTGACTCCAGAAAGTGAAACTGCAGTTTTGGTCCCACTTCCCTCAGCAATATTCTCTTCATCAAAGCCTGACGTCTTGCTCTGCTTTCCTGTGCGATGCTGTCAGTGGCTGTGGCTTCCCACCTGGGCTGTGGTTTTCACATCGGTCTTCCAAACTTCTCTCTGTGTGGTGTTGTCTGCTGAGCTTCTCCCCAGTTGCTTTCCCAGTGATGAACCAGTTCAAGTGATCAGAGAAAAGGGCTGGAGCATGGCCAGGTTCAGCCCATCCCAGTGCCTCCTCGGTGGCTCATACCCAGGTGGGCAGCCTCTTTGCTAACAGAAGGGAAGTATTGGCATGAAAGTAGTTCCTTATGGGAGGAAAAGCCAACTTTGCTTTCAGGATGCTAGGCAACAGCCAGCCTTTGTGTGCAATTGTCTGTTGAGGTTCTTGCTCTTGTTGGTTGTAGCCCGTTGTAGTCGCATCCGGTTCACCTGGGATATTAGCTAACGTGGGCTTCAGCAAATCACAATTGAGTGTGCAGTATGATATTAATTTCAGCAGAAAACTATTTTCTAGAAAAATGTCTTGACTGTTGTCTTGTTTTGGTATCTTCCTGCTAAGAAGAAGGGAGTCCAAAGAAAAGCAGCAAACCATACGGAGCGTATACTCTCTGGAAAAGAGGTGTATCCTCTATGTTTGTTTAGGATTTCAGCACAGTGAACTTTTATAGCAAACATCAAATCAGACAGCTTAACAAACCATCGAGTGACATATTAAATATAAAAATGCAGTGCGCTAGAAACTGTATTCAACATGAGGTTACTTTTCTGAAAGTCTCTTTAATGGGAATTATTCCAAATAAATGAACGTGTGAATAATCTGATCATAATGCTTTGGGTAATTACAAGTAGCAGAAATATGGAGTTAATGAAACAAAACCAAAATCCGAGCTCTGTGTGTATGTATAAAGCATAAGAAACAGGACGCCAGAGGAGTTTGAAATAGATGTCTGTGTTGAAAATATTGTCAGTTGTGCACATTCCTGTGAAAAAACATGTTAATCATTTTCTGATGAGCTCCTCTGAGATTCCTGTTGTTGCAACACTTACACCTCCTACCTTGAAGTTGCTTACCTACAAAAGATTGTGTTGTATTGTTCGACATTCCTGTACCATGACCTCTCTTGTGAGCTATGAAAGATCTATTATGCTGAGTTTCATGCGCTAGGGTGGCTAAGCGAGTGCTGATTTACTGACAGCATATGCAGGCCATAGTTTTTTTTTTTTTTTTTTCCAGCAAAAGACCCAGAATCTAGCCTCCATTTGCAGCTCTCGGATGGCTGTGCTGCTTGGTGTATTCCTGACCTCAAAATCTTGGCCAGTGGTGGGTTTGTCGCTCATCTTGTGATGTCGTTGCGACTTTCTGTTTTTCTGAAAATGATCAGAGGATACAGGATATGGAGCGACACATCTAGATCCCCAGGAAGGGATTACAGCCACAAGGAGTGAGTTGACTTCCAGCCTTCACCTCCTGCCAGGGCCATAAAGATCAGTTCTCCTGAAGCAAATGTGTTTCAGTTCCAATTTCAAACCAAAAGTACGAGGCATTGTATCACATTTCTGAGAAGACTGGCAGTTGGCACATTCCTTTTATTGCAATACAGTAGGGAATACAAATGTTTTACAAATTAAAATAATCCTTACAAGATTTTTTTTCTGTGATCCATTAACATGGAAACAAATTCTGTAACATACTACCATCAGCCAAGAGCAGCGTTATTGTGGCTCCCACATTCGTGCTTTTCCGGCATCCATGGTTGTGTGTGCCTCTACACTCAGAAATGCCGTATACATGTAGTGTGGGGGAATGTGTATATAAGACACAAGCATAACTTACACCAATACAACACTGGTGACTATAATATGTAATCACAGTTGTCTCAGGGTGGTACCAAAATCTGTGCCTCTAGATGTATGATGCCGGTCTGTGTATGATGAAAAGTGGCTTGTCATAAAATTCATGCAATTCTGGAGCGTAGCATAACCTCTACATTAATGCTGTCATCCTGTTCACCGCCAGCAACAACGAAAATCACGATACTGTGTAATACAAAGATAACAGAAAGGATACTGCGGTGAAAAGTAGGGTGTACCTAGATAGACGGGTTTCATAAGCACTCGTGCCCTTTTTGTAGTCAATACCAATGTAAAATGAAATGCATGATGGTCTGTTTAAGAGGGAGAGATATATTTTATTTTATCGTTAATTCTTCCCTCCTGCTCTTAGGCCACACCTACTTCAAAAGTGAATCCAGACTTAGATCTTGACAGAGATCGTGACCCTGTTGAAACCAATGGCTGTTTTATCCTGGAATTCAGTGGGGCCAGGCTTTCATCTCTGGTATTTTCCCCTGAACATATCTTTTCTTGTGCTTTTGCTCCAAAGCGTGGTGTTTCTATTTCTTCTCCCACCCCCACCCCGCCCGAAAATGCTTTGAAAGCTTACTTTTTCTGAGCGATATACTATAAATTTGCTCTTGAGTATGAGAAAATGTGGAGAAATATCACTTCGCTGCCGAGCAGATAAGGTTGAGTTGCGGTTAGTCTCCATAGTTACGTTTTCCCATATACTTCTGCTTTCATCATAAAACGTCTTTAGTTTTGATGAAATGGAACAACGAGTGAAAAAACAAATACGCCAAAGAGAATCCAGTCTCTAACAGGCTGCAGAAACTCAGGTAACGAGGTGGCTTGTGTCTCGACCCACAAAGCCAGGGCTTATAGGAACGTAGAAGGAGGCAGAACACAACAATCTTTAAAAAAGAAGTGCTCTCTAGCACCTTATGCTGTTATCATCATCAAAGATAATGGTGGATTCCTTTTTCTTTTTTTTTTTGACGCTTCAGTGTTGCATAAACAGTACTCACACCAATATTCAGTGAAGTTACTCATTTGGAGGTAGGTATACCACAGCTGTGTCTGGGTTTGTTTGCCGTGTTTTTCTTTGTTATATACAGACACGGTAATTAGGCTTTTCTGACATCACATTTTCTTTGGTATTTCAAGGTTGAGGTGATGGAAATAATGGCAGTTAGCAGAGAACATTGGTGATAGGTTTTGTGCAGAGTTTGTATCATTAAGAAAACACGTGGAATGGAGGAGGTGGTGCATTGTGCTGCATACTTGGTTCGGTGATGGTTGAAACAAACAGCTGATGAATCTTGGTTTAAATCTCCTGTTCATGATCTCTAATGATGGCAATGTATTGAAGATCTCACCTGCACTTCCCGTGTGTATGCACAGGCACACATATGCACCATTTTAGCTGAGCTAAAATTGCTAGCGAAGTCATGTCCAGCAGCTCTTGATATTACTCCTTTGAAACTCAAGCCTACAGTTGTTTACAATTTACAGATGAGACCATGAGTTCGTTTTTTTTTTTTTTTTCTTTTTCCCTTTCCAGTGGTTGATAAGATTATGTCCCTTTGTGAGTTTTATGGATACATCCTTTTTATAAAAGAGCAGAAATTCCAGTGCACTTCAGTGCCCTATTTGCTCTGTCACAGCAAGTTGATCTTGTTTCCATCAAGTGTTTTCTGCTAACAGCCAGGGAGTAGCACACTTGTCTTCACATTGGACCTTGATTTCTTGGCATCACATTCACTGTTCCCAGTGTTTTCGTGGTTGTGAAGAGATACTTGCGAACGTGAAAAATAGTCTTCTCTGGTGCTTATATTTGTAGTGTCAGTTCACATTTGATATGAGTTTAGCTGAACATGAGACATGAAGATTAAGCACTGCCCTCCAACATGTTTTCCCGTGTTTTATGAGAGTAATCTCATTTCTTTTGGAAGAAGCAAGTGAATAGCAGGCCAAGGAGCCCGAGCAGACAGATGATGTTTGATTTCGCAAACCAGGTATTCACATTATGATGCATTCCTAAGAAGCAGGACGGGGAACTGATGCTGTGCCGATCAACTCGGTTGTGTGTTTTCAAACAGTAGATCACCCGCAATCAGAGCTATGAGACCGAGGGAGAGCCTGGCACCGGTGGAGCCGTTGGAGAGCTGGGCTGATTGGGGCACAGTGTCTGCCTGCACAGCTCTCCAGAGGGATTCTCCAAAGTTTCAAGTGCTGCCAACAGTAGGTTGCCGCCTTTGCTCAGCTCAACGGAAGCTGTTTTCAGTTTGATGGTGATTGTAAGGAGAGGTAATACCCTTTATTTAAACCACCTCTCTCTCATAAACCTTGGCTTCTTGATAGCCTTAGGTAGTCCTGGCTGCCTCATGTTAGTGTTGACTTTAATAGGAATTTGGAGCATGCAAAAAAATCAGAAGGCGGCCAGGTTTTTGGAACAGCAGTGTTCTGTAGTTGAAGATTCCGAGAGGGGTTGGTAATTTCTGTTGCAGAAAAAGTTAGAAGAAATGCAAGGCGGTGAAGTTTTGGCTGTACTCCAATGCTGCATAATGATGGAGACCAGCAAATTCAGTTGAAGATCTAGGCTTGCTTGCAACACTGCAAATGACATCAGGAGGAGGGCAACATATTAAAAAAGAAGAGCACTGTTTTCTCAGGGAGAAAAATCTTTTTAATAAATATAGTTTTATGGGTTTTGTTTCACCCTTGATGAGTCAGCAAAACGCTCCTGCGTGTGTTTACTATGTACACAGTAGGAACTCAGCATATATTCGTTGGTCTTTATTTTAATGTTTTGTATTACCAAAACATTTTCTTTTACCCCGTATTTTATATTGCAGGCTGAAAAGCAGACATAAGCAATCTGAATACTGAACGTACGATTTCTCCTGAAAAATATTTGTATTTAAAGACATGCCAGCATACTTTGACACACAGGCAGATCTGAAAAACTTTAGGAGAAAATAACATCATCTGACATTAATTCACAAGGAACTCGTGTTATTGAAGAAAAATCATTTCATAATGTGACTTTTTTTTTTTTTACGTTGTTTTGGTGGTTACAGTTGCTTAGGTTGAATTAAAAGAACTGAGCGTAGTCGTAAATGCAAATTCAGTAATAAATGTCCCTGTGGATCGTTAAAGTACCACAAAGGCAGTTTTTTGGTTATTTCCCAGAGTGAAAGGATAATTTTTTTCCAAATAGAATTCTGTTACTATTTGTAAAAGTTATGGTTTTATATGTAAAAGTTGTTCTTTTGGTGGAAAGTGTATGTTTTTGTTGTACACTTATATTGCTTTTTAGGCTGAATTTGCATGGTCAGAATTCAGAAGCTGGCAAGTAATTCCCATATGAACAAGAAACCAGTTATAGAAGTGAAATGTATTTTTGGGGTAGTTTTGTGTCAATATGCTTTATTCACAGAGGGTGTATGTAATTTTATTTCCCTAAACAGAGGCAAAAATCATCAGAGAGCTGTTCGTTTGTGTTCCAGAAATACCCCAAATGGGCATAGCTACAAGTGGTGTTCAGAAGAAACTCCATCTTTCCAATGTCACCTTCTTCTTCGGTTTCACATGCCCTTTGCTTGCTTTGTCTGAGATTATCTTACTCCATGGGTCTACAACCAGGAAAAAAAAAAATCCCCTTTGTTTATCCACTAGATTCAGTTCTGCACAGGCCCCAAGCAGTTTACGTCTTGGGTTGTCACGCCTATTGTGCGCAAATATTTTTAAACATTTGGTTCCCCTTGTCTTCGAGCCACAAGGACTTAACATACGTGCTGGCTTTTATGAGGTCTGTGATTATTTCTAGATTCTAGATGCTACCCACGCCTTCCTGATAGCCACTAGAATATAGATCATATTCAAGCATGCACATACACATTTTTTTAGAAAGGATGAAATGGCTTTTTGTCACTCCTTAATCCTAAGTCAAAGGGTAGAAAATGCTTTTTTTTCCCCTCTGTGAGCTGCATGGAGTTCAGAGATTACTCTCTTTCTTTGGGTCCCACAACCCTCCTTTGAAACGTCTTTTAAAGAGATGAAAAGGGTGTAGTTGTAGCTTTAAAACCATGAACTTTGCACATTACTGAAATAAATGGTTCTCCTTTTTATCCTGGGGTCCAGGCTGAGATAATACACAAAAGTGAAAAAATATGGATGTCTTCTATTTTATTGTCTCCTGACTTTTCCTCCCCCTTTTAATTTATTTTTGGGGTCTGGAAAGAAGCGCATGGCGAAAAGGCTCGGTGTATTGATGTGTGAAATTGAAGGAGTTGCTCATTCTTATGATCCAGACGCTGTGCCCTTTGACAGGGTTAACATAAAAAGAAACATACTGGAAAACACACACCTAAGTATGAAAAATTCCTTAAATTCAGGGTGTGTTCATACAAAGTGAAATTTCTACAGTGTGGAAAGCATTAAACCTGATCCAGAAAAAATGCGAGGTGCCCCAGCCATTGAGATGTGAATCTCTTTAATCCGCACAAGCATTAGAAAAATCTGAAACATGTGAAAGTTCAAAAGCTGCAAAGCCATTACATGACTTCTTATTCATTTCTCAAATATTGTAACTTTCTATTGAACTGTGAAAAGGCTTTTTCTTGTATTTTTCTTTCTTTTCATAAGCAATAGATCAGTCACTCACTAATATGTTATTGCACATTGTCAAGCTGAACATGAGTTTCACTCGGTTATATCTACTTGGTTATAAATTCTTGATTTATTTTAGAGCATTTATGTAGCATTTCAATAGTTGGTAGCTTGCACGTTCTCAGCAGTTGCTGTTAGAGAGGGGGGAAAAGGGCAAGACTGTGTATAATTTTTATTTTTTTTCAAGATCCCAAGCAATTTCACAGTAAGTTTAGAGGTAATTTTAATGACTAACTTTTCATGCGGGCCTTTTAACTGTATGTGTGCTAATTACCCCCCCCAAAAAACCCCCAACAACCTAACAAAACCAAAGCAACACAAAGTACCTTTTTTCAGCTTAACTTTACAGCTCTGAAGTACACCAAGGGGACCTTCAAATTTGGTTAAAACTTGCTTCAGAGAAAATGCTAAGTTACTGTTTGTAAAAGGACAGACCCGACTGGTAACAGAAATGCTCAGCCCAAGGATTTCCCACTATCAGCGACCCTCTAAAGTGCATATAGGCTTAACTGGAAGGGCCAAGGCCTCCATGTCTGGCCCCAGGCTGTTCTCCCGCGGAGGCTTGGGCAGCCTGGCAGATCTGGCTTTCCCTCTATGGGAATATTCATTTGTTTTGCATCTGAAATTGTAGTCTTAAACTTATTTTTGATACCTTTGCCCTTGCTGTGGTCAGCTATAGCAGCCCTCAAGTTTTCAAATAGTTGTCTCTCACTGGGGTCCGAGTCATGCTTTAGGCTGTTTGCTTAAATGAAGTACTTGTTGAGATAACATTGCTGGGGAGGGGGAGACCCTTGTGTCTAATGGGTTTGGTCTAGGAGCTGCCAGGGATGTGGTGTTGCATTGCAATGTCTGAAATAATACTGGATCTTAATATATGGGGTAACAGGCTGTCTTAAGGGCAGGAAGACTAAAAAGTTTCATATTGATCTGCCATTTGAAAATCAGCCACATATTTTTGTCAGTGAAACTCCTGTGAAAAGATAGAATAGTGACAAAAACCGGTTGGAGTTGGTTTTTAAAATGACAGGCAACTGCAGAATCTGGCAAAGAGACTTTTTGAGTCCCCTCTCCACAAAAAATGTCTTCTACACTTAAAAAGATAGGGAGAGGCCTGTTTTCCACGTGAAAATAGTTGGCAACCTGACTTTCACTGACTTGCCAAAAGGTGTATCAGAAGAGCTGAGGTAATTTGCCGATTTCTGAGGTGGGGAAGAAGAAAAGTCAAGTACCCTGTGGGCTAGAGGTGGGGGTGACTGCGGGAACAGAGGGGAACATCAGCCGAGAACTCTGGGATCTCTGGAGGAGACCACGTTCTCAAGCAGTGCTCATCATTTAGAGTTATAAAACCTAAACACAACAAATGTCTCGAACCTGTGCCAAGACCCAAAGAGTTTAAAGGTAAACATTAGATAAGGATTAGCTGTAGTCATTCTGTCCTCTGCTGCCAAGGCCTCGCAGCACAACAAAGGACTGTTGATCAAAAAGGTCATGTAGAAGAGGGCCGGGTTTGAAGAAACTGAATCTAAAAAAAAAAAAAGCCCAAATGAGGCAAAAGCAAAAATAGTAACTCAGAGATAAATGGAGTTCTGTACGTTATGGATTTCTCACATACATTCTTTTATTTGTCTGTGCAGCTACAGTGAATATCTATAATTCTCTTGGTTTGTACAGTGACATCCCCCTGTAGTCTCCAGAGCTTGAAATGGTGAGTAATTACAGGTGGCCCTGTAAATAAAGTGGAAAAGGTGGCAAAAGAAATCGTGGTGCTGTGCTTGGGTTTTGCACTTGATGCTGTTCTACTCAACACGTCTTGCAGGGATGCTTAAGGCCGCTCACATGCATGATGGTGGCCAGTGGCTACTGACATATTACTCTAGTATTTAGGCCATCCCATGGCAGCAGCAGCTGCTAAGGGATATGGTATGAACAACCTGCTGTTACCTTGACATCCTTGACCCAAAAGTTCTCCCCCTCTCGGAAGTTACGGGGGAAAGGGGAATAAATCTTTGTAGCTGGGATCTGCAAGTTTTCAGCCTCTCGTATCCTGAAAAATACTAATAAAGGGCTGTTTACTCTTATGAGGCTGTTGTAAAAAGATTCTAAAATACAGAGATTCTAGTATCATCCGCAGACGACAATCTGCTAAGTGTGTTTGTGTTTTGGGGGCAAGCGGAAAAAGAGCATTCCCTGTGAATGACAAGTGCCAATCTTATAATGTCATATTACCATTACGGATGAATAAAGAAAAAGGCCCTTTATGTTATATCTAACTAGAAAGAAATCTAACAAAGAAAGACACTGTGTTGTTAGTGAGAGGAAGGATAGACTTGTGGTTAGGGCACAGGAGATGCTGGTTCAAATTTCTGGCTCTGCAAGAGGCTTCCTCTTGTGACCTTGGGCGACACGCGTACTGCCACGTTTCAAAACGGCAGTAGCACCCGGACTGGGAGAGAGATTTCCTAGAGAGGTAAGTTCCCATTTAGGCACTAAAATGGGTGCTGCAGTGGCCAGATCTTCAAGATGGGCAGAAAGGTCTTTTGAAAATCTACAATAAAAGTAGGAACTACAGGGCTTGGAGACTTTTTTTCTTCCCCCCCCTCCCTCCTTTTTTTTTTTTTCCCTTTTCTTTATTTTCTTCTCTTTTTCCTGTGAAAGTCTGGCTCTGATGCTGGTTATTGAGCACTTGAGAATCTGATCCTTGACCTCCCTTGGGATTCTGAGTCTTAGTCATCTTAAGGCATGGTTTCCCAGCTGAAAATGGGGATAACAACGCATCCTTTATCTTACTGTCTGCCAGTTTTGTCCGTTTAGTCATCGAGGCTTTGAGGGGAGGGACTGCCTTATCCAGGTATTTGACCCTAATCTTTGAGAGGTATTGGGAGAAACAGGGACTTCTGACATCAGCGTGGTGAAAAGGAACACGTAAATGATGGTAAGAGCAGTGATTTTGAGTAAGTGATGAACTCAGCTCAGTAGTATTAAAACTGGTTTTGCTTGCTGCAGAAAGAGAAAACAATTTGGGTCAGAGTCAGGATTTCTTCAAGACTTGGGAACGTTTTGATCCAGACTCATGGGTTAAATACATCTCTACCCAGAGTTAGATTAGAGTCTGTGTTGAAGTATGTTTTCAATTATATTCTGTTAGAAAAGTAAAGCTGAAATTTATCTTAAGTTGTCACAGTGCTTCAAAGCATGGGCTTTTCCTCTCTAAGTTCTTGAACAAACGCAGGATGTGTTGGGGCAAAACTGTTTCCAATTAAGTTGATGCATTCTGTTCTTTAATGTTTCAGGACTTCAAATTTAAGTTAAAGAAAAATCCTGTAGCCAGAGTTCAGAAGGATGATTCAGATACAATTGCCTGGAAAGCAGTCATTTGCCTGAATTTCTGTGGCCGCACCAGGTCGGGTCCTCAGATAGCACAGGGTGACACATAGTCAGGAACTTCACTGAAACTCTGCTGACTAACACTGACTGGGGATCCAGCTCTTCTCTGTGTCAGGTCACTGAATATGTATGAGAGGCTTGAAGCATATGGGTTAAGGGAAATAAAAGCGATTCCAGCAGATTTCTCTGTTGCTTGTATCCGATGTGAATTTTTGCTGTAGTAAGTGTGCCTTGTTCACAGGACAAGTTTTTGGAGTTCCGAGGGGTTTTCCCTGCCTAACTGAAGCATTCCTGTTCATTACCCATCATTTTGCGGAGCGCTCTCCTGAAAACTTCTGTCATGTTGAAGATTAAAAAGGGATTAAGAGTGAGTAATGGCTTTTTCAGGTAAATTTATGTACACACAGAGCACATTAATAGTTCGGGTTGAGTTCTGCAGCTCAAGACAAATCCTTGCATGTTTACATTTGACACCTTATTTGTCAGCTCTTGGAGCTGCTGCTGCAGGGATCCCTGAACAAACTGCCTTAGCAGGCTTCTGTACGTTCTTTCTTATACGTGCCACCTCCATCCCTGCTCCCCCTGCACAGACTTCCCTGCTGAACCCTAGCCAGCGAGGTTATGCCAGAACTTAATTTGACTCACTGTTGTTGACCGCTTTGCAATGCCTGGCCGGCTCAATTTTGTTTTCCCTCAAGGACAAATTTTAAGCCTACTCAGAACGCACACTCAAGCTGGCTTTGGCAAGGGTAAATATACATGGAAATTATGATAGAAATAAATCCTTGCATTTTCATGATACTAAATAAGGAAGAAAATTCATGTGACATACGTACAAACAAACGGCCAGTTTCTCACTTTGGCCAATATCCTGTTGCAAGAGTATATGCGATTGGTGGTCAGTGCTGAATGCATTTTAGGTTTTTTAAACTTCGCAAGAAAACTGTTTTTGTTTTTTTTTTTTTTTTAATTTTTAAGAGTGAGGTTTATTGTGGATAAAGATGTTACTGAAGGAATCCTCCTAACATTGTCCACTTAGGTGGAAGAAGTTTGTGCAGGTATTCAGTAATGCATTAACCATCTGTAGGGAGCTATAAGGAAAAAAATCTTCATAGATTACTGAGTAGCGTTGCTGAAGAACAAAATGTTTCTTCAACTTCTCCTCACAAGAAGAAGACTGTTGGACCCTGGATAGTCTTTTCATCATTAATGCAATCTGTCGTGTATTGTGTGGGGACTGTGCAGGGGCAGGAGTTGTAAGAAGAGAAAAACTTGGATTTCGGTATCCTCCTTGGTTTTGGTGTGTTTAATACACGTGTTAAACAGTTAGGTCGTTTAGAAGTTGAAATATCAAGTTAGGTTATGGATCCAAGTTACCTAGCTGGCTGTAACGATGAAGCTACTTATACTTGGTTCTCTTAAAACTGGGTACAACTTACTTTGGGGCTCTTAAAAGATCACTTTGAAATCTGACCCCTGAATACATAACAAAATATCTAAGATAACATTAAACCACACTAATTAGGAGCGGCATCCTTCTTTAGGCTTTTTCTTGGTAAGTCACGTCAAGCCTCTCTTCCATCTTAAACTTTAAAATTTTTTTAATTGCAACGTGTCCTAAATAAACTTCCTGGTCTCAGAAGCTACAGGAATTTTGATGTATTTTGATGTATGCACCATGGGGTAATTGTTCTATTTTCAGGATGATACTTGGTTGTAGTATCCATGACAAGTATGCTGTTTCCCTTGACTGTGTTTGTAATCTTAGCAGTATATTCTTTTCGTAGAAAGAGGGTATGTTCTTCTCTTAGTATAAATAGGAAACCCCAAGAAAAATAACCACAGTGTGATATGGGTACCCTTAGAGCTGGGGATAAAATTATGAATGCCCTCTTAATGAGGGATAAAAAAGACGTTTATTTTGCTTTGGAAAAGTGTGGAATATTGGATCTCATTCTGGAAATCTGGGCTGTGACTACCTCCTGCCTAGCAGGGTGCAAATTTTATGTTCTGTGTAGAACTGTATCCTGGTCACCACTTTGAATTAATTTTTGACTGGCTAAGTGAGTCCTGGCCACTTTCTAAACCATAGCAGAAATATATTTCAGTGATATGTCAAACTGAGGCTATTCAAATGAGCAGATTTTTAAAAAGAAAAAAAAAGGTTAAACATATTTAGTTACAGAGCAGTGAAATAATTTGCTATAAATGATCGAGTGCTTGACTTAAAAAGAACGAAGAAATCTTCCAAACCAATGAGTCTACGACATTTTTATTTAAAGTCTAACATATATTCGAGAGTTTAATTGACATGCCATATTATTTACTCTGAGAATCTATTCCGAAATTACTGTGTTGCTCTTGTAAGTGTACTAGTTTCCTCCAGACGAAGGGCTAGATGACTTTCACAACAAACTATATGCATCGCCCAACTGACGGTTCATGGACGAATGCAACAAGTTTATACGGTCCTTTTCTTTCTACAATTCTTAAAAGTTATTTAGAGGAGAAATCACAGCTGCTTTTGTCTGAAGAGCATCAGTGTTTTATGACTGGCAAATACGACTGGCAATGTGACTCAGCTTTAACAACAGTGACCTAGATCTTGCCATAATGGACATTATCTCAGTAGTCGTAGTGGAGACATTTGAATGCTTCAGTTTTGCATAAGTGAGACTGTATGCAGACAGATTATACCGCAGCAAGCAGACCCCTAATAGCCAGAACTGCTGTGCTGTATTGACATATGATTTGAGAGAGACAGTTTAAATATTATCAGAAGCTTTGAGTAAATAGGGCATATCAGTAAGTGGTACAGATGAGATAGTGAAGTTATGGATTTTACAATGGCTTAAGTTAAACGAGACTATTTCCAGCAACAATTGCTACATGTGTATAATAGGACAAAAGACAGGTAGGACATTACAGAGACATTGCCTGGTCTGTCTTTTGACAGAAGGATCGCATTTTGAACCATGCCTAGTTGACTGGCATCATACGCTTTTACCTGCCTGCTGATTGGCGCTTATGGTACTAATTTGATCTCAAGCTTATTTTGACATACGAGCGTGTCTGTTGTTACAGAAGCACCCTTGCACAAGGTAATTGTGGCCAACACATGAATAGTGTGAGTGTGGGGCCCAACAAGGAAGATTACCTGATGACTCCAGCTTTAGCCAGCAAACACTGAACTGCACGTGTTACCTCAGTGAGCTATTCAGGCTTCTAAAGTTACACATGCATGCACCAGAAAAACTTTGATGGGTCAGGGATTAAATTACTTTCCTGCCCTCTTCTTCATCCTTCCTTCCTTCCCTTCCCCTCTCCAACCTCTGTCTGGCTTTCCAAAAAATGTATGTTCATTTTTGGTCCTAAATTATCACCGAGACAATGATGAACAGAGAATTTCAACATGACGTTGTTGTGCACTGGTCAGATTTTTATATACTTTTTCTGACAAATAAGACTGCTGCTGTGAGGTTTTGATTATTTAAGCCAAAGATACTCAGAGATAACACCCTAACGTTTTAAGGTGCTCAAATAGTTACATTAATTTAACAATATATGAGTGATTATATATTGCATCAAAAAATGCCCACCTTTTAACTGAGTTAGGACAGCATCTAAAGCACTAAAAATAGATCCATCAGTGCCTAAGGGCTTTAAGTCAAGTCTTTACATGAGTTCATGGATGAGTTTACTTCGAAAACATTGACTGGCACTAGAAAACAGAGGCTGGAAAAAATTAAGAGCAAATCCTCCCAGCAAAGTATATCTGTTGACTGTCAGCTGCCCTAGATTTTAGAGTGCAAAACCACTCAGATGGTTGCTGGACATCAGTGGCTCAGAGAGTTGGGGAAATTAGCCTCTGGTTGTGAGAATAATTGGATTCCATTTGGGGAACTTTCAAACTTCTAATATTTTAAATATTTGAGTGAAGGAAAAGTGGTTTGTTTTCATTACTGTATTTGAAGGGCTGGAGGGTATTTTCTTTCTCTGGTTTTAATGCGTAATTCTCCTCAGAGAATCTTAGCATACATGCTGCTTTATAAAGGCCACCTTTTGTTGTCCTTACTGAAGCACCAACCTCCTGCTTCCCCTTCTCCTCACCCCAGAACACCCTGTAAGTGGATGATTAAAAACTGGCACAGTGAGCGCAATGGCTCAAAATGGACAAACGGGTATCACCTCCAAATATCCGAAAAGCACACGTCCCACTTCAACAGCCCTCCCCCTTATCATAGATAAAGTTTCAGTAAGGCTTGAGAGTGTCAGAAAAGTAAAACCAGGATTGTTAAAAAAAAAGTCATCGGGGTTGGTATTGTAACCGCTGCTGTTTAACATCTGTCGGTGACATGGACAGT
>JANZLQ010000030.1:22811443-22827049 GCA_026212715.1 Elanus axillaris
CTGGTCTGGTGGAAGGTGTCCCTGCCCAGGGCAGGGGGTTGGAACTAGGTGATCTTTAAGGTCCCTTCCAACCCAAATCATTCTATGACCATGATTCTGTGATAAAAAACTTCCGCTACTTCCTCTTGAGGACCTGTAATGTTTCTCGCATGTCTGTAGAGGGGCTGTATTTGCAGCAGTAAGTTTTTTTTTTTTTCTCTCAGATATATTGCTAAGCAAAGGGATTCTTCTTCTCTTTTATCTTTCTAAACTGTGTTTATGGGAAGTCTCTTTTTCTTCCTCAACCCCAAACCAGTACAGATTATAATTCACAGCCCCTTTGATTGCTCTTTCCATTAATTCATGTATTGCTGTTAATCTTAATGATCCTTCAATCCTATATTTCGTTGGACCACTACCCATTCCCTGTATACTCTGGAGGATGTATATCAGGTCATACATATTAATTAGGCAGAATTGTGTAAGCAGTTTTTTCCAAAGTGACTAGGGCCAGTTAGTCATTTAGACATTACATAATAGAAGCTCATAAGTTGAAAAGAAAGTTCTCAGTCATTTATGATCAGAAAAAGAGAGGTTTTAAAGGTTCGAATGGAAATTAGATTTCCTGACATTCAGAACTGAAGCATTCCCCTTTGAAGTAACACAAATTACTGCAACTAATAATTTAACTGAAAAGGCTCATATACACATGGATGTACATGCACGTGTATGCGACTTTATCTATCTCTGCATTTCCTAGATTTTGGTTTAGGAGTTTAGACTGGAACAAACCTGTCCGCTAGAGAGAGCTCCCTTGTGTTTAGTGAGGCATCGCATGGCCACAAATGCTAATCAGCACAGCTAAGACAGCATCAACACTTCATTGACCACAAAAGAATTCAGTTTTGATGTGAGATGTGGAGATAGAAGAACTGCATCCATTTGGGTGTCAGTGAGGCTGTAAAATCCAGAGCATAATGCACTGCAAGGGAGAAGGGATGAAAAACTACTTGCAGACGCAGTGCTCACAGGGACAAAGTAAGGGATCCAGAAAGACATGAAGGAGGGAACTATGGAAAATGCTTATGGCCCTGAAAAAGAGTCTAAGTGGATGTTCAGAAGAATGCATTTTTCTACTTACATAAACAGGAGAGGGAATTTTGAAAACTGGGTCCTAGGTATGTGGAAACTTGGTCAGTTATTGCTGATTACCTTGATATAACTCATTCTATGTGGCTTAATTAAGGCAGCTTGTGTCAGAAAGAGAACATTTAATTACATGACTGATTAAAAGCTACTGCACTGTAAGAATGAAAATAACTAAAGTATCAGTTAAAAATATAATGAGTAATTTTAAAGTGCTGAAGATGTCAGGGTTCATTATTTGAATTTAAGGTCAAATTCCAAGTGCACTCCATCATTCATCTTCCCCTTTTATGGAGAGTTCATTGAAGAAAAGCTGGGGGGAGGAAAGATGAGGGGGAAAAATAGTGCTTTCAGCAGATCCCATAAAATTGTGCACTTTTTCTCAAAGATTGAGCTTAGTCTTTTGTAGATGTACTTGAACTTCGTCTGCCTTGAATTATAAAAGGTATTAAATTTTGTTTTCTGAACTTATCCCTGTACTTCCAGTATAAAATTTTACATTCACTATTCTCTCCAGACCTGGGTAATTTCATGTCCCTTTTTCCGTCTCCATGCATAGAATAAGCAGCAATGGTTAGACTGACAGAGCGTCACTGTCTGCTCAGCAGCAACACCCATTCACCTCAAATCTTCCTTTGCGAAGTTGGAAACCGTTGCGTTACACACTTCTGCTTTGTATCATCTTCCCTCTTGTACAGGGTAATGCCACTTTCTAAAAAGCAAATACATTCTGTGAAGAGTTTTGAATAGAATTTTGCTTCAATTCAGTCAAAATTCTTTTTCTTTGGAAGAAAAGGTGAAGATTCCACGCATAGAAGTTCGTGTGGCAGATTGACTTTATGAAGAAACTGCTAATGTCGTAGAAAAAGTGCCTGTTGGCAGGAATGCACCAAATAAATTCTTTCAAAAGCCTACAGTCACCTTAACTGCTGTAGATAAAACCAAGCTTCTCCAATGTTACTAGATTTAAGAGAAGTGAGGTGATTTTTTTTTCTTTAGCCAACTAAATATACTTATTTTTTGAAGCTATGTGTCAGTAATAAAATGTGAGAATGAAATATGCTCTTACACATACCTCATTGAAGGTAAGTTGGTGTTTTCAGCAAAGATTTTACTGATACTAGTAGAATCCGATAGGAGAATTTGTGCTATTTACAATGTTGAGACAAATTCCTTTGACTGTTCCCTTGAATCTTTTTTAGTGCTTTTGCACCTCATTCCCAATTCCTGATTGCTATCAGGTAGACAGTTCATCCTTTCTTCTTTACCATCTTTAACTCTTATGAACACAAGTTAAACCCCCTTTTAGCAGGCTTTTTTTCTGATCCTTCCAGCCAAGGAAGGATCTATAAGCAAACAAAAAGAAATCATTTTAACACAAGTTGTGGAACTCGCTGCAGCTGGCAGTTTTGGAAAACAAAAGTTTAAGCTTTTTAAAGTAAAAATTTCCATGTTAGTGAAGAACAGGCCCACAGTAATGTTCACTGTGATAGTTGCATCCAATATCCACTTCAGAAGGGCCATCACCTCCTGTCTCCAGAGGACCTGGGAATACGAGAGCTGCCTGTCTCTAATGGTGTTTCCACGAACAGGTCCCACTTGCCATTGTTAGAAATGTGGCAATGGACCAGATAGATAGCTCTTTAGAGCGAACCAATACTTCAGTTCCTTTGTAAAGCGTTCCTTCTTCCCTCAAGGCCCAAATTTGCCTGCTCGAATACATATTTGAATTGCTTTGCCAGTGTCCAGTTTAGACTGAAAATTCTTTAGGGCAGAGGTGATATCTTCCTTTAAATGACTGCTCTGTTTGTAAAGTCGAGGGCGTAAATAATTTAGACCCATAGTAGACTGCCCAAGATGTTTGTTCTTCATCCAGTTTTACATGCAGAATAGTTGGGAGGGTGTGGACGACACTAAAGGGAAACAAACAGCAATGTTAATTTCAGTATTTCTTCATTTGTAAATCAAACTTTGTTTTGCATTAGTCTCTTTGTATTTGTTTTATTGCCAACACAATAACATACTATTTGAATGTGCATTTTAAGTGAATGTGATTTGAGTGCAAATATTGTCCTAATGAGTTCTGGATATAAAGTGGAGAGCTAAATGATGGAGCCTTGTTTCAGAAAGTCTGTTTTATTTAGTTCTGGCTTAGTAAATGAAGCAATAGCTCACAAAGTGTTCACAAGCTTTAGAAAAACTCATCTCTATATAGCTAGACGGATTACCGATAGGTTTTCAGACAGTGTTATGGGTCATAATACCACTGTTTCAAAGTCCAGGCTTGATTTTTGCTCCTTAGACTAATTTTGAAAAAAGGGTTCTGTTAGGAATACTTGTTGTACAGGAGTCCTGAAGTAATATATAATCTCATCCCTTATGAATGTCACAGAAAATTGGTTCCTGTCTTTTTTTCTTCCCTAAATAACTTTTGTTTTCCTGGTAACTCTTAGGCTTATTCTTTTAATCACTTCATAGCATGTAGAGCTGATGGGTAGGGGTCTAGAATATTTCCCCACAGGCGTTTTCACAGTGCAGCTGTTGATCATGTGAACATATTCATGTTTCCTTCACAGCTGACACCCTGCAAATGTCTGACGTGCCTGGAGATGGTAAACACGTAGGAGCTTTCTTCTGACAGGGATGGCATGTCAATTTTCCAAGAGGAGAGGGAATCTGAAGTGAAAATAAGGGTTTCTTCAACTGCATTAAGACAATGCAGACCATCAGTGAATGAGAAGGAAGTGTGTCATGCTGGAGTATGGATCTAGGAATCCAGACATGAGGAAAACTTATTTTCTTTATTTTTATTCCCTTACAAGTAAAGGGTTTCAGAGCAAAAAAAGCTAAACGTTTCCACAGATTTTAGATTTTTAGCTTGTCTCACCTCACTTTTCTGTAAGAGATTTTCCTTAGCTGCCTCTTTAAAAGTCTCTTTTGCTGTGAAGTTTATTAAAATTGTGACAGCTGTCAGACTAGGGATGTGCTGAGAATGCTGCCTATCACACTGACCAACTGTGTCACTGCTTCTTTGTTCTTCCATCTGTCTGTCTTTTTCCGCCGTTTATCATTTTTTATCCGACTCTTATAGTATAAGTGCCTTTGACACAAGTAGCGTTTTTGCAAGTTGTTTCGTATAGCATCTACGCAATTGCTCCTGATGTATGTCATCCACTTGTGTTTTGTTCTGTTTATTTGGTTCCCTTTTCTAGCTGAAAAACTCCTACCAGGTGAAAAAAGATCAACTCCCTGTTATACCAAATGCAGGAAATCTCATATGAATGCAATTATAATTGTGACAAGAGTCTAAAATGTTTAAAGAAGAATGTCCAAGGCATTAACTTCTGTCAGTGCTTGCTTCTACACTAAAACAGAACTCATGCCTTTATGCAAGGATTGAATAACCCAGTCAACTAATTAACTATACCTTCTGTCATTTTTTTGAACCCTTTTATTTGAGAGTGCATGAATGTTTCCCTCTGTAACCTAGTGAACCTAATATAAGACAGTGAATTGTCATTTGAGCTAATCTAACCATATTCTTTTCTCTATTTAGGGGAATAATAAGGCTACAAGGACACATTTATTACATATCAAATTATTCAGTCTTTTGTGTTCAGTGAAGCTCATTTAAACAAAAATCTGATAAAGAAATAAATATTTAATGATGAGTAAAATAACGCATACTGGGTATAGATGACATACCTAATTCTAAAGTTAACAGACTTAGTACGAGAAGATAGACATTTGTGCTTCTGTATTCTACATTGCATATATCACCTGACTGAGTATGTTAGGCTTATATGCCAGCAAAGCGAGCAGCTGTGTTTAAGGTTAACCCTTAGAACACGTATTTGTTCCCACAGTCTTCTTTTCTTCTGGTAGTCCATGCTGCACAACTACCTCTGAACTGGTGATCTTTCTCAGTTTTTTTTCAATGGGAAGGACCCAGTCTACTGTTGGCTTTCTGCTTGCCTACCGCCTTGCTGAAGTCGATCCTTCTTGGTACTTCTCACACCAGTCCTCTCCAGCTGTTCCAGGCCGTGAGCCAACAGACTGCTTTATAATCACACCATCTACCTCCTTGAATCGTGAAGATATGCCATCTTTCGTACTCCTGCTCTGTGGATGAATCCTTATCCTGTCCTAATGAGGCTATTTTAAGATGAGGTGAGCATTACTATCTGGGAATAGTATTTTCTAGAGTTGTTACAAGGCACAGAGATACATGGACAGATGGATTGCCTCTCCAGTGGATGTCTTGTCCACGGAGCTATTGTCTCGGAAAGAGTCCTTGATATTTCGAGTAATATTTCCCAGTTTCCTAGATATATTCTATTTGTCAGACATAGCCCAGCTACAGAATGGCCAGTTTCTAAGCACTCAGCTATGCTGTAGGCCTCTCAAGCTGTAGGGAAATGGATTTTCCACATTTGCAAAAGTTCATATTTTGCTAAATTATTTAAAAACCTAAACAAACCAAAAACCACCACCACCACCACCCGCCCCAGCACTCTCAGTTCCCACCACCTTTCAGTATTAGAAACAAAGCAAAACTTCTCTTATACCGTGAGAGATTTTACATGTCTTTCTTGCAGCTTATATTTTTAGAGGGGGAGGGAAAGGAATGGAAGAGAGATGTCAGTCTCTTAATAACAAGTCCTCTTTTTCCTATGTAAAAGTTCTTCAAGAATTAAACAGATAAATTTTATCAAGTCACTATGAAGCAGAAAGAAAACCTGCAAAGTAGCTCTGTGGAATATTAATAGTGATTGTATTTGTTCATTTGTTGTTTGGGGTTTTTTTTAAATAACAGCATGTTAGAAGTAAAAAAAGACTTAAGTCTGCTATAAATATTAACATGTTTGGACTGATCTATCTGTTGCTTTGCAGAGTGTTAAAACCCATTACAGGAAGAATTACTCCCAGTATAATTTGGTGTTTCACTGTGAAAGAGATACACATCTTATATATTTTTATAAGAAAATACATATTTATTTAAGAAAACATATATTTATACCTCCTTGTATATATTTTAAGGCATGAGACCTGGTCCTACTCACATAAACCCTTATTTGTGTGTCCAATCCCATCTTTCTTAAATTATGTCATAGCATCAAGGGAAAAACTATGTATATATGACTGAGAGTTTGGAGGTTTGGACAAGTTAGCAAGAATAAGGCGGTTTAATGCTGTATATTAATGAAATAGAATTAAAATAAACATCAGTTGAAAGCAAGTCCCACCTGCACACCAGTGCAGCAAAGCGAATAAAGCAGAGAGAAGGGCAGTAGTGACCACAGTGACATCCAGCAAGACGTTATGGGTTCACACTACATTCTGTCACCAAGCAGTCATTGATAACACTGTGATCCAGGAACACAGCCATTCCTTTCTGTACATTACCATTCCATCATCTGGTAAGCTTTAGAAGCAGTTCTTTTGTGATTATTTTCGTCCACTTCTTCCTTTATGTTCTACTTTGTATCAATGAGGGTAGCACATTTTATACAGATTCACCAGGGAAAGGACTTTTTCTTTTTTTATGGTTGGTCAGGACTTTTTGTGTTCACAGTAACAAGACTTCTAGGTTTGTGTCTGCATGAGATGAACTGCATTTTGCATGATTGTCTTCACCTTCACATTTGGGGTTGTTACCTTCACCTTCCTCTGTTACTAGCCCCAAGGCACATGTTACCTCACAACCACACGCATTCTGTCATGTCTCATTCTTTGGCTGAATAAAATCCATGTTTGGAAGATGGGAAATGAATGGCTGGATTGAATTGTGGAGATATGCATGGAGGAGGCACT
Organism: Elanus axillaris; assembly: GCA_026212715.1. NCBI lineage: Eukaryota > Metazoa > Chordata > Aves > Accipitriformes > Accipitridae > Elanus > Elanus axillaris. The sequence continues at coordinate 22,818,383 of JANZLQ010000030.1, forward strand.
CTTCGTGCAGATTTCCCCCTTCACTGTATCCAGGTAGTGGTTGCGGCAAGTAGCTGCCTTGATTTTTTTCCATCTTTCTTTTGTGGAAACCATATGGGGCTTTTTTGCAAGTCTGCGTTTATACATCACCTCTCGTATGTAATACCATATTCAGCTCCGACTTTATGGGAGCAGGTTATAGCTACCACAGCAGGCATGGCATGGATTCAGCAACAGGACACCAGAAAGCAGCTTGGATGGACTTCAGTTGGGTACTCAAAATCAGCAACACTGTAAGAGGTGGGACTTTGGCTCCAAAACTTCTCTGTCATCCCTCTGGGGGTACCATGGTGAGAATTTGCTGCTCTCTGGAAGAATGTGAATGAATCTTAGTGCATAGTTCTTTTCTTTATGTGTCCTCTATTTGGAAAAGGCCATGAAACCCTTCTAATGAAATGAGTGCGTATCAGTATTTTCACAAAAAGGCATTTCTAGAAGAGGTGTGTTAATCATTTGAACTACTGGTTAGGAAACCTCTTCAATATCTGTTAGCAAGGATACAGACAGATTTAGAGTCAAGAACTGAATTTTCACAATTTGAACCTTGAGTATGTTGATTAAAATTTATTTCAATATAAAAGATCTCTGTAGGCACCTACCCTCAAGGACTGTGTTTTTCAAGGCTTGATTTGCATATTATCTAAACGTGTCTTTGCTTGCTTTTACTTGAGAGAATGGTTATCTTTGCACTGTAGTTCTGTACTTCCTGGCAATTTTATAAACTGCCCTTCTATGGCAAGTTAATATCATTACCACTAGCCCAAAGGAGTTGCACGAGGTGAATGGGCGTAATCCTGTATTAGCATCTAGTCTGAGTATCAAGATGGAGGATGATCTCAGTGCAGGACCTGATATAGGTAATACATTCAGTCCTAGTGAAGCATTTACAACAGATGTCTTTGTGACTTTGCTGTGAACCTTTAGTGAAGCCAGACAGTCTTTGGGTTATCTGTAGAGTGCATTGAGAGATAGAATATTAATTGTTCTGAGGGGGGAATTCTGCTCCCCACTTTACTCAGTTCTGCACTGACAAAAGTATATATGGCCTTCCTCTCATGAATCACCTACTCTGTATTATGCCCATTTTTACTTAGCAGATGGTGGTCTGGTCTCTACTTTATGCTGAAACCTGTGACCCAGTTATCTGACACAAGGCAACTGGGGATGCAAAGAACAAAACTTTCCTCATTTCTGTTTTCAAGTAAGTCAGGTCAATGTTACTGCCAATAATATTCCCTTCTGTATTTTTTATACACATGAATATCATGTACCTATGTTGGTGCTCTTTGGGGATTAAAATATAGTATTGGTTGTTTATACCGTATTACATTAGCCATTTCACTGAAGTCAATAGGAGTATCCACACAAGGAAGGAATGTAGGTCTGAGCCTTTGATTCCTGTAGCATTCTTCTTTAACCAAATGAAAATATTACTCTGTGTTTGGATTATGTTCAGTTGCAGCTGAGAGATGATTGTTTATCTTTCAGATTCCATTCACATGACTATCTTTTCATAACTGATATATGATAATTTATACTACATGCTCTCAGGACTATGTCATGTGAAAAGTAGTATTTAGATAGCCAAATATCTGACACAAAAAGTATGCGACTATCACACACACACATGCTTAAAAGTCCGAGAAATCGCATCTCCCAAGTTGCTCATATCTTTCACTTTCACTGTTTGTGTTGGTTTTCTTTCAGTAAATACAACTGCAGATCTTTGGCCTGTGCCACATGTCAAATAAGGATAAGAACCCTCTGCATGGAAGTCAGTTTTCAAATGTAAGCGGAGCAGATAAGTAAATCTCAACAGTTTCCCTATATAATATAGATATTTAAACTGCCAGTTTAAGCAGGTGTATGTGCAGGGGTAACTTGTACATGCAAGAACCCATTTATGATGATTAAACAATTTGTATGTGGAAAATAAAATATGTTTAGAGCATGCACTTTGGCATGTACACACTTTGCTGGAGTAATTGATGGAATGAATATTGAATACCTCATCTAAGGACATGAAAATACAGAACTGCCTAAAGTCACTAAAAAAGGGGCAGAGAAAAAAGGTTTTATATATTTTTTTCCCCTTACGGTATTTTCTAGATTCTGAGTGTCTTATTCTGTGTGCTGTCTTGCTTAAACCTAATGTAATGATGGGAAAGCCTGAGTATTTTTTTTTTTTTTAATTATTACTTTGCAATTGCTGGGGAAATTGTAAGTAGCTAGAGTTTAGATTTGGAAGTATTTTACCACTCCATTTCCATCTGAATTAACATATAATATCTTTAATTCTGTATTTATCACAGGAAATTTTTTGCTTGAAATATAGACGTCTGGGAATTTGTTAATTGTCCTGTGCCATAATATCACTTCTGAAAGGAGTATTAGAGTTCAGTAGGACTGTTCTTAATCTTTGCTATAATAATAAATACTGAATGTCAGATCTTTTCAAAGATCCAAATTGGAAATGTCTTTTATCTTGCTAAAATGAGTGGAAGCTCCACACATGTATGTATGGAAGTGGGGAATTGTTACCCCCAATATACATTGCAATGATAATTGGAAAAGATTAATTTGCTTCATGTGGCTTTGAGGGAGATGAATAGTCTGCTGTGTTCCCAGGAAACAGAGAGTTCAGAATTCTTTACGTTTGCTGGTGAGGAATTGTCTGCAAAGTCATGCAATAGAATTTCTTTCAAGTGTCAAATTGGAATAAGTTATACACGTGTATGTTTATGTGTATATATACACTATATACCAGGATTTAGAAGAATGTGTCGATAGCATTATCCCATGTTAGGGTTGGTTTAGATGTGTGGTAGCAGGCACAGTTTGAGGCAGACAAGCTCAGACTGAGAGGCTTTTCAGTCCTGGGTGGGAAGCTGGTTAATCAAGCTCTTGTACTACTCATCTGCTCCCATAGTTTTACCTGAGTTGCATTTTCCTTGCTTAGCTCCCCCCTTATGCAGTCTCTGGCTCAGCAGTCTAACTTTGACCTATTTGACCTTGCTTGTTTCCTTTCTGCTGCATGGCAGCTCAGTGAAGGTACTGTGCAAGCAATTGCCTTTCTAGTATATTGCCAGCTGGACAGAAGCTGACATGAATCTTCTAGGAAAGCTGAGATGTGGTATTATACCCAAATTCACCTGCAGTCAGCAGTTTTAAGGTGTTATCTCTGAAAAGCAGAGAGGATTGAGTGGATGTGCCATGAAATAATTAATGGAATATCCACTTTAATGCTCTCCTAAGAACGAAGACATGTTCTGCAGAAATCCAGTCCAGCACGTGTGCTAACACAGCAGTATTTGGGTCAGATGGACCTCCCAAGAGGTGAGACTCTGCAGTCTCTGTGGTCTGCTGGAGGTGTCTTTGGGCTAGTCCCACCCTCAACAAAGAGGTTATCTAGAAACAAAATCTCCAGGAGCTGTATTTAGACATATAGCTTCAGGGGGGAAGGAGTCCCAGTATCCCATTAGGAAGCTGTTCAGCTCTACAGTTGCAAGGGTATCCAATGGTGTGAGAACATCTGCTGCACCAGTTGGTACTGAGGTACCAGCATTCAACTTTTACAGATGCAGATCAGAAGCCTGTATTTCTCCCTTCATCACAGCTGCATGGAAAGCTGCTTGAACGTAGAAAGGAGGTTGCTCCTCAGCTGGTATGGTGAGCCATAGAGTCAGACTCAGCTGCAGACTCAAGAAACTGTGAAATAGATGCGTCTTATAAGGTACATAATTTTGTAAAGTGTAAAAAATCAGTGACAGCTACCCAAGAGTGGATATAGGGCTGTAGAAGAAAATCTTTCCACCTATGAAACACCTATAAAACATCAGTAGGTGATTTATAATGTTCTTAGGTGGGAAAAGATACTTGGGATAGGACCTACAATGCTTAATGCTGTCATCTGAAAGATACTCTGGTTTAGCTGTGCAGATGTCTTCTTACTCAATGCATCTGCAGACCCCTGTCTTGAGCTGAAAGCTCAAGAATCAGAAAAATTGTATCTTTTCACTCATTTGAACACAGAAGGTTAGACAGCTAATTTTGAGGAAATACTAGTAACTTTGTGCAGAAAACCTTAGGTGACACAAAGCCTATGCTTGTTCACAAAAACGGTTTCACGGAAGATGAGAAACACTTCAGATCCTCAGAAATCAAAATAACCAAACACTAGTCAGATGCCAGGCCCGTGTTTTACTGTGCCATCAGCAAGTCAGACTATTTATTCTATGGAAAACTGACTGCTGCCTCTTGTTCAAAGCAGGGGCTACACCTGTTTCTTCGCTCCTGTGGCAGCTCCCGGTCTTCTCCTCCAAGCGCCGCTTTCCGAGTCGACCTCCTACATTTCCATGTTTGTCAGCAGTGCGCATGACTAAAATGGTATTTTCGTATTTCAGTGCAGTTGAGGCCCCTTAAAGCAGAGGGTTGCAAGTGTGAAAGAGAGATATGTTGTTCCCTAATGGCTTATTACCATGCCATTTGCAATTCAGATCAGTTCTAAATTGACTGAAATTTTTAAACACATAGCAGGCAGTTTAAGCTAATGATTGTCTGGAGGTTCACATCTGACATGAACTAAGCTTCTGTTCAAAACAAATTGCAAATAATTCCTCCCTTAGAGTCAAAATGTCACTTTTTACACTGTGCATTGTTGCCAGATTTTGTCAGTTACATTAAAAAAACCCCACACCAGAAACCACAAAAAACCAGCTCCCCGCTGAAAGTTCTGAATTAGAAAGTGACACTGTGGTTGTTCCCCCCCCCCCCCCTCCTTATTTACAATAACGTATATGCATGCCTGGCTCTCCGTAGCCTGATGAAAAACCCTTTTCTCCCCGCCCCGCTCCCCGAAACCCCTCAGTCTGCGCTGAAGGCCCCAGCGGCGGTGGTAGGCCCGAGTTGCCTAGCAACCCCCAGCAGGCAGTGGGGCTGCAGCGGCCTGCCTCGGCCTGCCAGCCGGTCCCCATTGCTGCCGGGGTTAATCGCTGATGCCCCTTCAAACTGGGCGTTTCACCATGGTCCCCCTCCCTGTCACTAGCTTGCTCAGGCCTACGCAACCGTGGTCCTGAAAGGAAGGGTGTCTCAGGTGGCTGTGGCATGTGGGAGGGATGATGAGCACCGCACAGATTAGGCACCGTGTATCCTGACACACCATGTTGGGCCATGCCGAGCATTGTGCTCTTCAGTGAACAATGGCCACTGCTGGCACAGAGCTTCAGAGCTGCCTTTTCTTAGGGCCGTGGAGGTGTAGTAAAATGGACTTAATCCTTCATTGTTTCCATTTTTCAGCACCCTGTCTTGTAACGGCTGCTTAAAGAAGTAATTCAGAGTTTGGGTTCAATTCCATCAGGATTTCAAAGTCCATAGGTCTGATAAAAAGGGAAGCTTTTTAAAAATGTCTAGTGGGTTGGAAAGGGTGTTTTTAATATGTGATTGAAATTGGGTTTCCCTTGAAAGAACTAACCCATCTGAGGGGACTCGCTGGAGAAATCTTGGTAACTTACAACTACTGATAACTAAGTGTGAATAGGGAGGTATTTGTATGACTGGAGGGCTGGAACACCTCTCCTATGAAGACAGGCTGAGAGAGTTGGGTTTGTTCAGTCTGGAGAAGAGAAGGCCCGGCAACACCTTATTGCAGCCTTTCAGTATATGAACGGAGTTTTGTCCTGTAGTGACAAGGGGCAATGGTTTTAAACTGAAACAGGGTAGATTTAGATTGGATAAAATGAAGAATTTTTTTACAGTGAGGGTGGTGGGATACTGGCACAGGTTGCCCAGAGAAGCTGTGGATGCCCCATCATCACAAGCATTCAAGGTCAGGTTGGACAGGGCTTTGATCAACCTAATCTAGTGAATGATGTCCCAGCCCATTGCAGGGAGGTTGGACTAGATGATATTTAAAGGTGCCTTCCATCCCAAACTGTTCTATGGTTCTATGATTCAGTGCATGCTTTGGAGGAGAGTATGTGGTGTTTCTTGACCATTTTTCTAAAATGTGTTGTGCATGTTCAAGTCTGTAGCACTATCATTCTACAGCTTTGCTCTGCTGTTCTGCCCCCAGTCAGATTTATGCCATGAGAATAGATACATAATATTACCCTTAATTTAGGCCAAGACAGAAATCATAATCCCTTTGATAAAGAGGCTATAACACAAAGAGGCTATACCGGGTATGTCATGCTTTGATACTAAGGTGACGTGCATGATAAAAATAATTACACAGGTACCTTTTCCCTCTTAGAGCAGTAGTGAACCACTTTTTGTTGTGAGTTATGACATGCATAAGGAGGGTTGTCTAGGGGACAGAAAACATCTTCTGCAGAACAATGGTACTATGTAACACTGTATTAAAAGCTTCAAGATTATTTTTTTTTGTATGGGTCTCTTTGTCTTGTATTCACCTAAACCTTACTTTCACTTAGATGGAATCTCAAGTGAAAATAAAAATAAATGGGTATCCTCAACTTCTTGCAAACCATTTCTGATGCTTTTGCTTTACATTTTTTATGGTGCCATCCATCAGAAACTAATCTCTCAATAAACTCAGGCTGTGCATTGCACTTTCTTCCTTCACATGGCCCTAGAGAGAGCATGAGAGAATTTTCTAATACGATGAAGTATTTTCTAGTACAAGATGATAAAGAACAGAATCTCTTTTATTTTCTCACTTTGATGCAACAGGGACACAGAAGAACAGATTCCTTGCAAATAATACAAAAGCCACTTTAAAGAATTACTGAGCTGCTTATTGCATTAGCTTTGACATGAGGACCCATGGACTCTATTGCATGGGTCTTATGAAGATACCATGCAAATCAAATTAATTCAAGTAGCTTTTGTCATATTAAATTATATTACATGTGCTGTAGGTCCAGGATGTTGGAACATCCAAAAGGCTCTGAGGCTTCAGTTAGGCTTGGATAATCATCAAAAGGCTTGGAAACTTTTCTGAGTTATATGAACTATTTTTGTCTGTGAAATCAGGCTGGAAATCTCCCAAGAATGGCTCCTGGGGAAGATTATTGTTATTTCAATCATCTGGCTAAAGAAAGGGCCTATTGTCACGTATGATTATTGGCCTAATCCTGCAAACCATGCACATTGCTTTTAAACATGAAGTCAGTAAAGGTAAGCGCAATAATGTCTATATATGTTTCAGGAATTATTTCTACCTTAGCAATAGAGTGAAAAGAATGACACAGAAACAAGCTATGTTATATATCACACTTTGCATACTTCTGCTTTCTACTTGTTTGAATTACAAGTAAACAGAGCGGGACCTTGCTGGGAAGGTACCCTTTTTTTATTCTGTGTTAGTGTACAGTAATGGTAACTTGGTTGATTAGTGTGGGTCTAGTAATTCTGATAGTACTGTAAAAAATATAATCTTCATTAACTTTTGACTTAGCTGACACTGAAAGCTGGAGGTCGGTTGTCAGCTTGATGTGAAAGAAATGGCGTCAGTAAATGCGAATATTTTGAATTAGTCATTTAGTGCACAAACTAATTCCTATTCGTTGAGTGCACATGCATGTTATATATTTTATATTTTGCAAACTCCTTTGCAACATGTGGTATATGGTACTAATGATGAGAGTTTTGTAGCTTCTTTGATATGCTAGAGTGAGTGCTCCTAGCATTTTTGGTGACTCACACTGTCACTCCTGTGAATTAATAAGTGATTTGAACTTTTCAGTGAAATAAACCCTATAATTTATTAAAAAGGGAAAAGTGTTCCCATAATTTGTGTGGTGATGTTTGACAGGAAAAGTGAATTTTTGAGGGACAACTACTATTAAATACTGTTGGTAAATACTATTCATTCTTATGCTTGGCAAAGCACTTTCTGGTGGCAGACTGGATAAAATGTAAAGATGTGCTTGTTGTAGAAGTGTTCTTTAGCTAATTTTGACTAGTGTCTATGCCATCATTTTTTAAATGGTTGTGAAATATAGGAATTCCCAGTAAAGGTCTCTGTCCAAGACACGTCCTTAGAACTTTTAGTGAGGCTCAGTGTCAATAGTAAATAGGAAATGAACGGTCATCTATCTATACATCAGTACTTCTTGAGTCAGAGACCAAGTGTTTCTGTGATCTGAAAGTTCTTTCTATAACCTCCTTTCACTTAGTTTGTTACCACTCGCACTGTGTACCGAGGAAGAAAAATATGATGTGGACTGACCAATACTGATATAAAATGTTACCACTGAGTGAAAGAACTTGAGAACTCCTTTATGAGGAAAGGAACAAAAAGTTATTATATCCTGCAATTCTCTTTTGGACACATGAATTAGAAGGCAGTATGCCATGACAACTTTTCTTCCCCAACACACAGAATGTTAGCATGAGATTCTAGTGCTTCTTGGATGATTAAAAGAGCATAAACTTGGTGGTATGAAAGAGAATTAGTAACAAAGTAAGCAACAGAGTTTTTTTTTCCTCTCAACGCACAATAAAATTATAGATAGAAAGGTGGGTTCTGTATTTTCCTTTAAAGTGGCATTGTGTTTTCTTTGTGTTCCACAGAATCTTTCTGTGGGACTGTCGTGGTTTAACACCAGCGAGCAACTAACACCACGCAGCCGCTCACCCCTTCCCCCCCAAGTGGGATGGGGGAGA
>JANZLQ010000030.1:22827213-22854380 GCA_026212715.1 Elanus axillaris
GATATACCTAAATATAGCCTTAAAATCCCAATGATAGTAGGTATTGTTGAAAGGTTATCTGATAGTCATTGAGTTGTTTGGGGGAAAAAAGTTGGAAAACCACGGCTGACATTCCTACTGTTTTCTAAGACTGATTTTCATTTGAATTTAGCTTCATTCCTAAAGATGGATACAAGCATAAGGAACTTCAAAATGTATCATTATGTTTTAAAACTAGTTTTTAATCTCTTTTTAACACTTAATATAAACCTATGGATAGTCAGTTTTAAATTTAAATTGAATTGAAGATTGATGCTCAGCTTCAGTCTTCAAGATTTACCAAACTAATTTGCAGGCACAAGTCGTTAAGACCTTGAGCTAGAAATAGTCATATATGTAAATAGCTTTACAGATCAGTAAACCCAGTAATTTCAGTGGGAATGTGTATGCCTGTGATGTTATTCCCATGCATGATTGTAGTATTTGATTTCTATAGTGTATGGATATATACATAAGTATGATTACTGAGTTTACATCTCTGACATAATTTGTTGTTTGTATACATTTCCTTTATAATAAGCAGACTCAGTTTAAAATGTAGCCCTCAGAGAATTTCTGTTGTTCAGAAATTAAACTTAGAAGATATGTGTGGTTTCTACACTGTGTCCCTTGTTATTAGAATTGTGGATTGCCTTTGAAATAATATTGTGAAGGTAAACTGTATTGGACAGATGACTTGCCAAGTTATAATCTCTTTTTTTTTTTTTTTTCCTGCTAGTAGTTAAACAATTGGAGGCTTTTTGTAGGATCTCAAAAGAAAAGGAAAAAAAAAGGATAGTAGAGAGATTATCACATTACTGTTTAAGCAGCTGATTCCAAGTTACATATACTGTCAGTAAAATCTTCCCTTATTGGCCATAAAATCATCCTCAAAATTATTTCTGTTTTCTCCAATGGTTGGATATAGTCCTAGAGTCTAGATACAATTCATGAATAGGAAGTAAGATTCTTATTTTGCGTATCTATATTGCTCTGTTTTGTTCAGAGATAAATGCTTTTAGTGTTGAATTTGTTTGAATGTCATACCATTTACGTTTTGTGTCACAAGGTCTTAAATTTGGTGCCATCTATGGAAGCGTGAATATCATTTTCAAAGGGAATAGAACAGAGCTTATATTTCAGCCATTTGGACCTTTCCTTTCCATTCCTATCAGTAAGTAATCTGAAATGAATGGAAGTAAAGGAACCAGCAGAGACTTAAATATGGCCAATTTGCTTATTGAGTAATTAGAAAACAGCCATTTTGAATACTGGAAACCTGAAGTAGCCTCAAGTTAATGCACATTGAAAAAACCTCTTATTAATATCGGTCTCTTTCATTTAGAAAGAACATGCTTGTTCTAAATTCAGTTTTGTATAAAATAAGAGATGGCTATGTAACTTTTTATTGGACAAAAGACAATAGTTGCTCAAGTCTTATGAACATGCACTTACTAACAAAATATTAGTGGAGTAAGAATGTATTGTTCCTGTTAGAAACTCAAAAAAGAGAATTGCCAACTGGCCTGTATTGGGACTTGAACATTCAGAGTCTGAAGGCATTGTTGGTGCCAGGGCACTTGACAATGAAGGTGTAGCTTTGAATATGCTCATGGGCTTCGACGTTTCTGTCTCTGACAGCTGTGATGACTCAGAATATTAACCAGATCACTTTTAAATACGTCTTTAGCTAAACAGCTGCAAACCAGATAGCTTTTCAGTTGTTTAGAATCTTTTTTTTGTCGTTCTCTTCTATCTTTCTTTATGAAATTAAAAACTCATAATTGGACTAAAACAGGCTATAATAAAGCCAGTGCATGCAAGTTTTCAACAATTGTTTTAGCACTGTAATTTCTAAGCAGTTAGTGAAAGTCATTGTTTTAGATCTAGTCATGTAAGTGTAAAATTATGAATGTCTGCCCTATTAATCAAGTTGCTTTTGAATTCTAAAAAGATTCCGAGGTAGGAGTTTACTCAGCGAGACATAATCGTTTTCCAGCTCAATACAGAGCAGTCCATTATTCATGTTTTCTTTTGAATAAGAACTCACACTGTAATTCTAAGCACTTGTGATAATTACAAAGGATATTTTTTCTTTTTTCCCTTTAAAATGCTTTTTTTTCCCATTGGCATTATAACAGAAAATAGAATATTATGATCAGATTAAATTCTAGTCTGGGCACTTGCATTTTGCCTGGCAGATTTTACCCATTTTCTTCCTTGACTGTGGTGTTGTGCAGCTGTGTGTTGTTAAACCAGTGTTGCATATGCCCCATGTTTTGTGCATTTCGGAGCTTATGAAAGATGTCAGTTATGACTGTCTAAAAAGGAATTTGTTTGCTGTACAGGTGATTATATATATATTGAAAATAGGCTTAGTGTATACTTCTCTAGATAAAGCTTGAGGCAATCAATAATTGAAAACATGAAGAAATTAAAAGGCCATTATACATATATATATACATAATTAGAAATGCAAGCATCATTACATTCTTATAGAGATGGCTAAAATGAGACTTTCTAGCAGTTGGTATTATCTAATCTTTTACGTAAATACCTATTACGCCTCTGCTTATTCCGTTATGGTAATGAGAGGCTTAAGCCCTCAAACCCATCTTCTCTGGTGCTTCATTCTTCCTCCAAGCTGGCTCAACTCTGGAGAAGTGCAGCAGGCTTGTCTAGTGGGATGCCAAACCCATGAGGAGCCGATTTGAATTTAAGCTCCTTTTTGCTGAAGCTGTGTGATGAAGCCAAGGCCAAGTTTGTTTATGGCTTACAAAGACAGTATATAGATATGGTCAGTGGCTCCAGCTGCTATTTGGCTTCTTACTTGCTGAGTGACTGTAAGCCAGGTTTTTTCAAAAGTAGTCAGTTGTTCTAGTCTCTCCAATTTTCCTATCTTTAACTGTAGTGTTCTGAAATGAGTGCCCTAAAAACTTTGACCGTGACTAAACCCAAAGTGAATGGTGACATTTTTGGTTTAGGACAGCAGACACCTTAGCTCAGCTTGTGCCTTTTTATAGCTTGAAATTTTTCTGAGCAACTGCAACCACCACATCACTTGTGAGGAATGTGAAGGGTAGGTGGATGTGATATGGATCCCCAACATTTTCTGTTGGGACCTAGTGAAACTTGTTGGTTCCTTTGCCCTCAGACAGTCACCTCAAACATAATGAACCTTCCTTTGGAAATGCCTTTTCTCCAAATAGGCAGTAGACACGTAGATATACCTGAATCTCTGTCCTTAAAATTCCTGATGCGTTTTCTCTCTCTGTGGACTGCATGGGGAACCAGTGGCTATGTTAGCCAGGATGGATTTCTTACCTTTCTCTCCCCTACTCAGGCAGTTTTTGTACAGAGTAAAAGAATCAATCCAATTAAATTGGATTTCAGACCATACTTTTAGTTTAGGGTAGTTTAGTGGTAAGTCTGCTTTTTGATGTCCTTCCTTTTTTTTTTTTCCTCCTCTTTTTTGGAGGGGGGTTAAAGAGTAATGGAAGTAAGATATCCTGTCATCAGTAATGGGAGACTGAGGTTCAAAAAGAGAAAATACTGCTAAAGGTAGAAAACATACCAGCTATTTTTCATTCACTGATACCACTCAGTGTTATGCGCTATTTGATTTAATAACATTTTTATTTGTATCTGCATGATCTGGTTATCACTGAAATGCTACTAGATGAGGAGACGAGACAGAAAAGTGTATTATTGTCATACAAGTAATTTATAACATTTTAAAATACCAAGATGAATGGTGCTAATAGTTGCAGCCAGAATTCACACAAACATGCCTGAAAGTTACTGCTGATCCTGATACTGTACAGTGTGACTTTTCATAATGCTTTCAATGAGAAGTGGCAAAGCAACAAGAACACCATGATGAATGATTTCAGCAAGTGATTAGGCCCATGAGTACTTAACAATTGCTATCGTGGATTAGACGGCACTTCAGAAGCTTGAGATAGTTGTCAATTTTGTGGGAATCTCGGCGGAGGCAATGCAGCAGGTTGTAAAAGGCAAAGAGTCTGGAGTCTTCGTCAGCAAGTTGCAGGGATGGAAGGCCTTCCCACTGAGAGTAAACTTCATTTCCGATCTCACCAGAATGAACCTAAAGACACAAAGTGATGCTGTAGTAAATGATAGTGAATCTGACTGGATATAGAACGAAGCATTTAAAATACTGGCCTTGAGGAATGCTAGTTGCTAGTGTATGGCTTGTAAAATGTTTCCTGTTATGGTTCCCACTATTTTGTATAATGTTCTATATCTTCATGCAGATTTTGAATGAATTTGTCAGATTTTCAGTTTGTTTTCCTAAAATATGTAAAAAGCTTAATTTTGTCAGTAGCATTTTAAGAGAACTGGTGTGTTGACCAATGTCAGTGAAATCTGACTTTGCAGACAAATCAAACCTTCCTTCATGCATGGACTCATCAGTGACATCTCTTTTGGGTTCCCTCCACCTTGCAGTCTTTGTTGGCACTTGTTCCTAGAACTTCTTTGTTTGTATCTCCAACTTTGTCTTGGCCCATCTCTTAGGTGATGTCTCTGACACAGGCAACTTCAAGACCACGTTACCAGACAAATCTCTCAACAGTATATCTTCAGATGTATTGTACCTCAGATTCCATTAAAAAAAACCAAAACCAAAACAAAACCTGAGCAATACAGTGACCTCTAATGTTAGGAAGCTACACATAGGAACTCAGGTAGTGAGTTGGTATCCAAGGTGAAGATTGGTTTAGGTCTCCTTGTTTGAAAGAGACAATCATTAATTTTCTCGTATCACAGAAATCTCCCTTTCACAGCAGGAAGTCTGTCCCTATTGGTGCTTGTGCCTCGCACATAGGAGAGTATCCGTGGAGGCTCTGTCATTCAGTTTAAGTAACAGGCAAAAAAAATGATACACCAACTATGACTCAAAAATGTTGGTTGACACTAATGAATTTGCCAGTCTTGTCTTCAACCTCCCTCTGTAAATAATGGGAATGAGAAGATGGAGATGGGGTAACTGTAGCAGCACCTGACTTCTACCGTTATCTTGGATCCTCGCCTGCACCCTTTTTACATGTGGATATGGGATAGAGATATATTTGATTACACCAATAAATGCATTTGTGGCCTGGATGGGCTAAGCTTTCTGAGTAAAGAGACGCCTAACTGAAAGAAAGACCATGAGTGATCCCACGGAAGGTGGTAGATACAGTGATGGTGGCACTCTTAATGCTGTTCAACTGTTCAGAGCCTAAGAAGAAGACAGTAAAGTCAGAAGCTCTTGTTACCATCTAGCTCACTGACAGAATGATATATTCAGGGACTATCAGAGGCCCCTTTAAAAATAAACAAGCTAGAGCTATTTTGATTCAGGAAAGCTTTCAATCAATTACTGATAAAAAGGGGTATTTGAGTATGGGTTTTGTCAGACAACAGCCTTGTTGTCTAACCTTACAAGTGTAGGGGGAACCAAGTCAGAGCCAGAGTTCAGAGGAACCAGTATGGTGCAAAAAGAGAAATGAAAGATACCACGATTACTTTGCTTATGCCACATCTTTGCAATAGCCCAGACTTCCAGAGCAGTTTTGAACACAGTATCTGTTTCTGAAAACTATACACAATACCTGTACGTATACATATCTGTATAAATATGCTAAAGCATGCATACAAACATGTGCATGGGAAAAAACACAGACACATCCTTAAAAAATCAGGATTGCAAATTCAGAATACCCAAAGATAGAATGACAATTACCAGTCCTTATGATTACACCTTCCCTTGAAGCAGGACGGGGAGCATGCTGGATTATGCTATATGCTAGTCACATCACATTGTCTCTTTAGAAATTGCAAGATAGCAGAAAAAAAGAAAACTGAAAGAAGAAAGCTGAGAAGTTGTCAAATTCAGCTATTTTGGCTCCCTTTTTTTCCTTCACATCTACTGTTTCCTCTCCTATTCCAGGTAAGGAGGGCCTGTCACTGTATGCGTCTTCCTTAGAGCGACAGGCTGGAAGGATGTTAAGGACCTAATACTTACCCGCCCAACTATTTTCTCCATTCCTTCTAGAAGGCGCTTGTTTTGTTCTTCAATCTCTACAGCCTTCCAGAGGATGGTGTCTGGAGCTTCTTTGATTCTTTGTACTTCAGAGGCCAGATGGATGAGGGGATCATTCCAGGAGCGTAGCACTCCCAGTATTAAATTCAGCAGGTCTTCATGCTGCTCACCCACATTAAGAAAAAGCAGTTAAAATAGGAAGGCTAAATGCTGGCAGCATTAGGAGGCCTTTAGAGCAATATCCTCAGGCATAGCGACTTGGGAACTTACTCCAGGACCTACCACCGAATGTGCCTTGTAGCCCTGTCTTAGATACCTCTGTGCAATTGCATTTTTGAAGTTTGTCATTGTTGTCGTCATGTTTTACAATATTAGCACTAACGGTTACATCTCTGTGAAAAAAAACAGAACTCCTTATCTGATTTTTTCATTAACATTTTAAAAGCCAATGATTATTATTTTTTTTTTAAATTTAGTATTGAATGGAAGGTGCACATTATGGTAAACCACTAAATAGCTTTTATTGCCTCTGCGTAACACATCTGTTCTCCCATTTGAACAATGGTTCTTCCAGCAACAGCTCTCTGATTTTTAAAGTCGTCCTTTCTTGTGGGCAAGAAAAATTCATAAAGTTTATGGTTATGGTAGTATTCAACCATTTCTTCTTTGCTAGATGCACTGGATCTGAACACAACCAGACTTGTTATGTACCCAGGGCTTTGAACTCTGTTGCTCCCAATAGAGGTCTGAATGACATACTGAGAAGTTGGAGATACTGGGATTGCAAGGATATCACCACCATGAAACTGATAAAGATTTCTCCCTGGCAAACCCCCATTCATACACCTGTGCTTATTTTTTTCTCCAGAGTATTTTCAAATTGTATCTGTGAGCATAGGCTAAATAAGACTGTCTTCATCTTCCCTTAAGTTTATAATTATTAAATTGACATATGTAGCATGTTTCTCTTTACAAATATTTTGCAGTATTTTGCACTAGAGTCTTTCTATTTGGATGATGATGTGAACGCTTTTGCCTACTGGTAACAGCAAGAATATCTATTCAGCGTTTGTTCAGTAATGTCAGTGTTTCCAGTTACTGGAAAACTATTTACCTCTGCCTACATATGGCATTGACTATGGAGCCAATGTATTTTTATGTTTGTTAATATAATAATTGTCTATAAGTTATTTTAAGATAATGTTCAAAGGCTGTAGTATTCTTGGTGCTGTACAAGCATGGTAACTGGTATTGCTCCATGAGGTTATACTGCAAATGGAAATAAGATGCAATGACTGAATGTAACATACAGGAAAAGGAAGGGAAGGTGGAAATTTCTGGTACTTAGATATTCTGTATAGTCTGTAACTTAGCATCAGCAAATGTTAAATCAACTTTTCTTGGCTTTTTGGTGCTTTCCTCTTCCTGGATTTTTAATTCCGATGGAGCGGATTTCCCTCTCTCTCTGCCTGCTGCCTCTCTATTCCTTAACCCTCCCTCTTTCCCCCCTCCCTCCGCTCTATCTCACACTGAATGATATTAGAAATGGGACTTACATGAATCTGCTGAGCTTGCTCCTTGTCTTCAGGAGTGGTTAAGGAGGACGTGTGGCAGCCATTAACAGCTTTTGGAATAAAACCGCGGCCCTGAGCATAGCGTTCATCCTGCAGATCATCAAGGACAGGCATTATTGAAAAAAGTAAGTGAAGCAGAGCTTCAATTCAAATACTGTATTAACTAATTGTTGTTCTGTTGCTTTTATCACTGCTTTTATGCTGTAAAGGTCTAAAGTTTCTAGTGAGTCTTTAGAGCGAAACTGGCACCCAGCAAACACAAACTTGCTCCACAGATAACGAATGATGGGAAAATGATTTCTTTTCATAGAAGCATTGGGGATCTTAGCAATGGTCAGCACTATGCACAGACTGGGTCACCACTGGGACTATCACTGTCTGCGCAGCAGTCATTTCTGTTTACTTATTGAAGGACTTCATATGTTAACATATGTTTGTGCTTAAAAAGTATTAAATTGCATTTTTGAATTTTCTCACTCTCGGGAAAAGGCAGAGTACTTACAAATTCATTGAATATTTCTGAAGAGAGGAAGTGGATGTAGTGTGAAAGTTTAACTGCTCGGTCAAAAAGTTCCCCAAGGGAAACTTGGCAATTGACAGATCCACTGGGGCAGATTGGCAAGGAGGTCACTCCTTCCTTTGTCAGGAGCATGTTGGACACCAGAAGGACCACCAGCAACAAACCTGTTCAGGTTTAAAACAAAGCAAAATGGAACCACTTTGACTTGGCTGTGCATTTAGAAGTAGCTGTCAGAGCCAAATGCTGGACGCTTTTGGCTGTGCTGTCACATGGCTCAGAGTATCTCCTGTACTGGCTGCTGAAAATCGATGGAGGAGAGAAGTACTGTAGTTCAGTTATCTTTGCTCCCCTCCACCATCCTGACTGCATAGCAGAGCTTGCTACAGAGTTTGAGGAGACAAGGTAACCTGTGTTGCAGTGTGCACTGCATTTTGAAGTCTCTTACTGTTGTGCCTGACTTTATTATGTAGTGATAAATGGATGAAAAAATCAAACTTCTTCACAGTGTAAATATAGATACATAATTATATTTGCACAGATATATAAGTTTAGAAAATAGATTGGTCTTTTTTTTTTCTTTTTCTTTCTCCTCCTCCTCCCAGAGGTCCTCTTCTTCTTTGCAGACATTTGGAGTTTAAATTAATTTTGTGGGAGAGTGGTTAGGTCACTCTCTTAAGGTTTTGATTGTCCTGGGAGTTCCTTCAGAAGATTTCCAGCAGCTGTGCTGCTTTGCTGTTTAGAGTTTAACCCTAAACTAACTACTGCAAAGAAATCAGAGAGAACTTCTGTCTTTTCTCCTGAGCTTCTGAAACTGATACAGAAGTCTTCTCATTATCTAAAACACAAAACCTCATCTGTTTAAAACTTTGATATTAACTTAACAGAGTCAAGTTTTCTATTCAGTGAAATAAAAAAAAATATGCACAGAAAAACGATGGAAAAAATTAAATGCAAATATTTGGTAAATGAACATACTTATGCAAAGAACACTGTTCTGTGCTCTGAGAGTTTTAGTTCTGGAAATTGACCTGCTACCTCTATCGGTTCAATAGACTTATTTCAAATGCTAAATTAAAGTGTACCCCACAAATCAGCAGAGCTGTCCCTAATGTTATCATGTGATAAGTTTCTTTCTAGCTCTAAATTCAAGAAAAGGGCATTTATACAATATTGAAGTAAGTGCTCCCCCTCCCCCATGAAAAAAAGTACATGCCCCATGCTGCAGTTAAGAAAGTACTCTGGGAAATAATTCTGTGAATAAGAAAACCTGAGAGTTGGCTTAGAAAGTTGATGATAGTTATGAATAAACCTCAAAATTACTACATTACTTCTAGACTTGTGGATAATAACTTTTAGTCATTGCCTTCTGGGTGGTGTAGTAAAGCAGTCTGGATCCAGTGGTTCATGTGCAGGTGTCACGTCCCTCAAGCCAATTTTCTGTGACACTGCCCAATGCAAAGTTAGCATTAGGAGTCAAAAGACTGAATAAAAAAGGGATCAAGCTGCCTTCTAATTCCAAGCTTTGTACACTACACATTTGAGGTGGAGGCAAGTTTCACCATTATTGGAAGACCAGGTGGCTGGAAGACCTCAGTTTCTAGAGCTGTTACCTTTCAGTTACTTCCCAATTCTACCTAAATTTAAAGAAATATAAAATTTATCAGCACGTGAATGGCAAAAGTCTTACCTTTCAGTGAAGCCCCCTTGTTGCTCATGGTAGGCATCCTGTATGATGCCTTGCTCTACCAGAAAGAAGTCTCAATACTCGCTGTTATTCTCTGCATATGCCACTTTTATATACACCATCCAGGGTCCATTTTGCATACATTCAGCAGGTCATGGAGTTTACCTCGATAATTACAAACATCAAATTGCCTTTCTTCCACATTCATATTCAGTATTTTTTGGTATTTTATTTTTAACTGTGAGAGGGAATTTCATTAACAAGTTCAGCTGTGGGATCCTAAGTATGGTTGGATGAAGAAAGTACCAAAATTTTACCCTGAATGAGGTGCAAATGCCACTGATCCTAGAAAGCTCCGGTTGTCAATTCTGAGAGAGGTATTCTCAGTGTTTCTAGCCTGCTGTTCCCGCTCCCCACAACTGTCTTCTCATCCTTCCTTGTTTCTTCAGCCATCCAAGCTTGCTTATGTTAAAAGTCTGGCTATCTGTGGGAGGCAAATAATATTTTATGATGTTCACAGTGAGAGAAACAGCATAAATTTTCTAGAGAAAGGGAAGGGAGGCTTCTTGGAAGACAGGTCGCTATCTGTAAATTTATAGATACGACAAAAGATAATACACAATACAAACCATGATATAACTGATCCTCAGTCTGAGAGATGTTTAGAGAAATCGGGGCTGTTCTTGTATTGAAAAAGTAATACTTTGCAACAATTGGAGAGGAAGAAGTTGTATGTTTACTATTTAATCCCAAATGTTTCACGAATAAATCAGAATTATTTAAAAATCCCACCCCTGTACAAACCCATGAGAATGTTTTCTATACTTGAAAACTCTCTGCCTAAAAGATGGGCATTTCTACCATATTCAAAATATACGCTGTCGTAATCAGTAGGATTTGTTTCCACATCTGATGTGTCTGGGGTAACATACAAACTAGCCTCAGCAGGTTGGCCCTGTTTTCTTGTTGTGTGAGGCTCATCTGTCTCAATACGTTAGCAAATGTGTAATCTCTCATCTGTTTCTCAGGTCCATTTACCCATGAAAAGACTTTCCAAATTAGATGATTATAATGAATAAGGTATACAGAGTTAATGAATTTTCTTGCCTTTACACAACTTGTTCCATGCTTGTGGAACACGTATGTATGTCACCCTGAATCCTTCATTATTTCATAGTTATGGACATGATTCTTGAAGCAATGATAAACAAGGGAGAATAAAAGTAGAGTGTTTAGGGGGTAAACTATGGAAGGCATCCCTTGGGAAGCAATAAAAGGAGATGCTTCAGCAATAAACCAGAAGCGGTAGCAAGTGGTCTACATCTGCTAAGTTCTAAGACGGTTGCTAGAACAGTTTGTTCTGCTTAGAGGCTGGATCTTCTTTGGAAATTGAGGCCCTGCTGAGTAAATGAAGCGGGTGTTGCCTGCAGCCGGGAAAAGTGGCAATCTGAAGAAGGCAGTAAAATAAAAATAGGGCCACAGCCAAAACTCTAGAATAGATCGTAGAAAGAGAGCTGTCTTCTAAACCACACGCACAGAGCTTATGATCTTGATTTAATTCAGCTTTATTTGAAAATCTTCCCCAATAAAATTACAGGCAAACTTGAAAAATCCTGGTATCTTATATTAGAAGAGCCCTGTGAATAAGAAGAGTGAACACTTCTCAACCCATCATTTACTCTTTCGTTTACTAGTCTGCTTTTCTTGGCATTTTGAGGGGTTAGGAGTGATGCCAAAATAAGGCACATGATTACTTTAATATTAGGGACTAGATAACAAAGGAAGATACTCACAAAGGCAGCAGGTAAACTCCTTAGGTTGCCTTTACCATTACTGGAGAGGGAAGATCCTCTCAGGCCTGACAGCATCAGCTAAAGTCAGGACCCTCACATGACTTACCTCCAAGAAGAGCCTGTCTCTTGCTGTGTAAGGGTAGACAGGCACAATAAAAACATAGATCATAGGAAAGAGTGGTTTATTTGAAAACATTTTATGATGTTTTAATTAAAGCACTCTACCACAAAATAATATACTTTGCTTTTGTCTTGCACATTTCATCCTGAAATCCTCAAATATTTTTTACAAACAGGAATGAATTAAAATTGTCACCAATTAAGAACCATAGAAGAAAGTCTCTGTAAAGTAAATAAATATAAATGTAAAGTTCTTTTATCAGATGTGAGAACTGATGTAGAGTTTAAAATGTTTGTTTGTGGTTGCACAGGAAGTCTTTGGGAAAAAAAAACCAAAACCAAATTCCTGATTCCCAGACCTGCACTTTAAGTGAACCATCATTTCTTATTATTACCAAAAAGAAAACAAAGGTGATAGACGAGAGATAAGAGGAAAAGTTGCAATATCCAGAAATAAATAGGTATAAATATTAATTTATTTTATAACTTAGGAATTGGGTTCTATTTAAAAGTTAAAAAAAACTTGAAAGTAGCTGAAAATGGTCCCCTTTGCCTTTTGAAAGTGGCCTGCTTTTATATCCTCCAGAGAAGTAATTTGGAACTTGGCATCCCATCTTCTCCAACTGTTCCCTGAACCTTGGTAAAGGAAGCTGATCCTAGCCCCAAATAGCCTCCTAATTCTGAGAGTAGCTCAGGACAGCACTGTAAATAGCTGGGCAGTCATGAGTACTGAGGGGAAAGCTCCTGGAACAACTTGAGGAACCACAAGGCACAGCTGTGATTAGCAGTACGTTTCCACCTCCCTTTGTCTTTCACTTTTGCCTTAGAAATTCAATTGAATTAACCTTTTTTTTTAAAAAATTATGACATTCCCTTTATCTTCAAGAGCTTTTCTAGAAGTAAAATTAGTAGATTGTTACTACCCACTGTAAACAATATGCCCGAAGAAGGGCTTGCTGTATGCAGACTTTATCATATAGCTGTTCACTCATTACTTGTGCTTCATAAGCATTACATGTGGTGTATCAATATTACAGATAACAGCATTTAGTGCTCATTTCTCAATAATCTTATCTTTCCACCTCATATCAGGTTGCAGACCGTGAGTTAGATGGTCACATTTTGATTAAGAGCTATTGATCAGTACTGGAAGATTGTATATTCCTATTCCATTTTATTTTATATAAAGTTTTTGAGATATGCAAAGTGTTGTGTCTGATTGACAGCTACCACAAAGGAATTAAAAATCTTTTCCAATAGAATAGTTCTTTGCAGAATACTTAAAATAAGTAGGTGAATCAAAGACTAGGTAACATCACTTGATTTTGTCTTTTACTTACCTGGAAGTATCTGTATTTAATAACAGAATGCCAGTTAATGCAGAAGTTTGAAACATCAAATTTTTGGTGATGTTTTTAAAAGATAGTCCCCAAGTTATGTATGTAGATGATTGAGCATGCAAAACTGAATGTGTAGAAAAATATTCCTGTATGTGATCTGATTGTCTGACTCTTCCAATGCATGATGAAACAGAAGGTTTTGTGTTCCTGTTTTGCATATGTCAGTTGGAATCTAATACTGAAAATATACTTGCTCTTGTCTTCCTTTTATAGAATGGTTTACAAAGATATCCAGTTAACTTCATTTAATGGTTGGCTTTGGAAAGATACAAAACTCTTTCATCTGGATCAAAACAAATCCTCGGAGCACTTTAACTTTTCAAACATGTGAAAAATATGTTTTGAGGAGGAATAAAAATGAGTAGTTTTTCAATCTAGATAGTTTCAAATGACAAATATTTTGTCTTTTCCAATGACTCCCTATAATTTCCATAAAATGTTTGTGCAAAATTCAAGTGATTTTCTAGGATTCTCTCCATCTTCATATAGGAGAATTTAAAAAGCATTCTGTCTAAATGTTTGTCACAGCAAAATGAGGACTTAGTACTTTCTTAGTGCGATCTCTCTGTGAAGGCTGGTAAAAAATAGATAAGAACATAAGGGAAAATGATTCCATATGGAGAAGAAAAAAAGTGGAAATCTTTGGGAGATTTTCAGTTTACTTTTAATTTAAGTACTAGTCTGGTTTCATATAATTTCAGAAGTAGACATAAAAATAAAATGTCAGAACATGTTTCAGAAATAATTTATCAGCATTGCCACTGTGATGACATACGTGCAAGCGCACCATGAAATATTAAGTGTGAATCCCAAGTAGAATTCCAGCTAACGACAGCAAAAAAACCAGGGGTATTTGCACTGGACGGAGAAAAAGCTAGCTAGTATGTATTGGTCCTAATACTTGAAGTTATTTGAAGCCTGTGGCTCTGTGTTCACTAATGCTGTATCTGTGTATTATCAAATAACCTGGCAGTATAGGTTTGATCCGGAACACACATAACTGCGTTATGATAATTCAGCTGAATTATCGAGAGACCAAGTTATGGTACTTATCCTGGTTTGATACTCGATACCAGATTTATCTGGCTGGTGGAGGATGGATGATAATGATCTGACATCTGCTAGGACAAAGATATCCTACAAAACTTTTTGTATAAATGTGAAGTGGCAGAGTGAGCCTGTGCTGGTTCAGCATTTCATGTCATGTGGCTGCAATATTATTTATCCTATACCTTAAATCCAATTTTCCTTTTTCAGAGCTTGGAAACTAGTGATTTTAAAATTAAAGACAACTAAGGAGAATCTCCACCCTCCAAAAGATCTTTAGAATAGATTCCTGGGAGCACTGCTGTACAGCTGAGGATTTGAACAGTCGTGACAGCTTCTTCTGTCTATCCAGTTTGAGTCTTACTCTACTTCTGGCGTGGTGGAATTACATACTGGGCCATAGTTGGCCTAATTTCCAAAGCTGTAAGTTACAGTCCAGTCCAAATGGGCAAGTATTACAAGCATGTGAGTATTTGCAAATTTCGACCTGTAAGATACAATTACTGCCATAAAAATATCACTGAAATGCTCTGGTTTAGCTACAGGAAACAGTATGCTTGATTCTGAGGCATATTGAACATCATAACTCCAAAGGCTGAAGACCTAGTGATTTAAAGAATCTGTATGTTTTTTGCTTATTTTTCCCATACATTTGCTTTTATCTCTGATATATTTCCCCCGACCATGTTCTGCTACAATCACTAAGTTATTCTCCATAAAATCCTGATTTCAGCTGATCATTCTTCAGGATAAAGTAGAACGAGTTTCAGGAATTTACTTAGGGCAAGCATGCCACAGTGGAACTTACTAGTGGACTGGGTAATTACTGGTGTTGGTTTAAGTATTATATTTGTGTAACACACTTAATAATCAAAGGTGATAAACAGTAAAATTGCCATTAGAAGGCTGCAATTTTCCTGCTAACAAGCGGGGAATAGGAGAAATAGAAACCTGATTTAAATATTTGCATATTTTTAATTCTATGGATAAATGCATCACTGGAAAAACATTTCCTTAAGTGCTTTGTGGAACTAGAATCTGTAAAAGTAAGAGAAATTGTCTTTTAATTTTACTTTTAAAATTACAAATACACTGAAAAGAGCAGTGAAGTGTGCGGAGTTTGAGCACATTTCAATACTAGGTATCTCCAAAGGTTGTGGTAAATACGCTTCTGGTTTAGCATGCAGTGTTTGATTTTACTAATGGATAGTATCCTGAAATGGCAAATGGAGATTCTGTCCTGTGGTTTAGAAAATGTGCATCTTCCTGGAGATGCATTTTTCCTCCTTATGTGAAATACTCTTTGGTCAGATAATTTCCAATATGTATGTAAAGATTGAATGGAAAGGAAAAGGCGAGTAGAAAATCTTTTTTGGACTGTGGTATTAGCTGAAAGCCAAATAGCAGACAGAGATCAGTGCCGACATTCTTGTTTCTTTGGGAGGATCTGACTTTGAGTTGTGCACTTATCAGAGGGAGGAATGCATATTGCTGCTCAAAATTCTCCATTTCATAATGGGATAGAAGTGATACTGAAACAATGTGACCTTTACTTAATTGTCTTTAAGGAAGCATTCAATGTCAGAGGCTTCTCTTACTGGTTCCAGAACCTAACACATTTTCTTATCTTTGTTTCTTGGTTATTGTCTCTAAACCTAATACATAAATAAAAATAAATAATTAAAAACACTGAAGAGATGAGGTGTAGTGTATTGGGCATCTCCTGAGCCATGGGAAACTTGGAACCTCAAATCTTGTTTAGTATCTCATTAGAACTATTTTTTCCAATCTACCACATTTTGTAGATACTTTAGTTAAGCTTGTCACATTTATTGAATCCAGGCTAGAAAATAACATTGACATAGATTTTTGGAAGACATGTGAAAGTGCTTTAGTAAAATTCATTCACCTCCTTCCTAAAGCTAAAATGCTTTCTTTGGGAAAAAAATGTGAAAGGAGTTATTCTGTGACTATATATTCTGTGCTATTAAAAAGAAATGTATGTTACAACGTGAAAAATGCATGGAAATGCGTACAGATATATACAGCAGGAACAGCCCATGGTATGTTCTGTGCAGGGGTTGTAAGCTGTCCTCAGGGTTTCTGGTAGGATTCTCTTGTACCTGAAATACTTACAAATGATAGCTATATTGGAGATCCAGTAATATAAGCAAAGAAGAAATAAATGATTGTTAATAAAAATTAAAACAGCTGAAGAGTTTGAAGTAAACATTTTTAAACAGAAATAGAAAAAGCTATACTCAGGAAAACTTTTCAGTAGCAAACATTGCTAACCACTCCATGAAAGGTCAAATACATTAAATTGCACACCTGCACAACATTTGTATGTTTAAAAATTCATTAAAAAAATATTGAAGGTGCATTTCTGTTCAATCTCTTCTGTAATGAATATATTTGCATGTAATCACAGCTTTTCTCCTTTAGAGCTTTCTTACTCATTTCCTAAGTCCTCAATCTGTAACCCGATCTTGTGGGATTTACAAAGCTGAGGCCAAAGTCATCATGGAAATGTCATGACGGTACCATTATCGGCAGTGCCTAGGCATTATAAACGGCTGACACGGTATCGCTTCGTGACTGAGGAAGAGCAGTAACGTCAGATATACTGTGCGACTTGTAACATTAGCCATAGATTTTGCACAGACAGCAAAAGGTAAAGGAACGGTTGCCTGTTTTTTTCCAGACTCTTCATTAGTGCCACCCAGTGCAGTGTGCTCATAAAGCTTGGAGACACGGGAGACATTGCGCTGCTCGGCAGCTTACACATAACCATCCCCAGTGTCTTTATGCTTTTTCATTGTGATCTATGTATTTTACTTTAGTTTTTTGATGTGTGATTATAAAATTATTATTTGAGCTACTTCAAACACAGCTCTTCCCAAGGGATGAAGGCTTCGTTATTGTTACAATGTTCCTTGGGGAAAAAACCAACCAAAACCACCCCAGCAAACCAATAGGAGGGAGTGGAGTGCAGCACAATGTTTGCAACTCTTTCTCCTTATAGATTTTCTGTTTTGGCTCTGGTTTCAAAGCTTGGGGCTAATATTCCCTGTAGAGCATATTTCAGGAGTGCTTGGCTTTATACCTGTGAAACATATCAATACCATCCTACCTTGTAGACACCAGAAAAGATCAGTTGTTCATAGTGAATAAAGTTAACTAGTTTGCATCCTTCATAAAAATGAATATGCTAAATAGAGGAAGTTAATTTTTTAATATATTATAGACTAAAAGTAATTTTTTTAAAGGACTGAAGTTTTACTCAGATTATAACATTCTTTCCTTTTAAAAAAACCCAACAACCTGCCACAAATTTTCTAAAACAATTCTGCTTTTTTAAGCATGTATCCTGTCAACCTCCTTAAACTTATGAGTCTTTAAATGTTTAAAAAATAGAGGAGACATATGTAATAAAATTAACATGTATTGACATTCACATTTGTTGTGAGGGATGCAATCATAATGTTAAAGATTTCTAATCTGTAATATGTCTCTAAATCTTATCATAAAAAAGTGTTTCATATATGGCTGGGAGAAAGAGACCCAGGTTACAATTAAAGATGATCACAAAACAGAAGCTCTCAGTTTTTTAATATTTCTTTCTTGCCTTTGTAACAGTGGAGCAAAAAGGTACTGCATGTGGGCTTGCAACATTTTGTGAGAGAAACAGTGTTGTGTGAGATTGCAGCACATTTTGGCATTATGGCTCTTGAGTTCATGTGTAGGCAGATCCTGTAGCTGGATCCATTGTTTGCAGGTGGCTGTGAGATGACGATTCCAAATGATTGAAACAGGCTGACCAGGTAGCAAAAGTGTTTTTTTTTTCAGTTTACACCAGACTTGTTTTGGAGATAAATCATCTTTAGGTAGATCAGATAATGTAATCTCCAAAATTCTTCCTGTGGTAGTCAGTTTATCTTCCACAAAATCTTCTTTCCTGCATGGTTGGATGCATGCCAGAAATCTATGGCTGTTAAAAAAACAAACAAACAACTTTCATTTTAAAGAGTGTCAGTAGAAATAAATCCATTTCCTTATTAGAAGTAGTGGAGATCACAAGAATGGAAATGTAAAGTGGCCAGTCATTTTTGCTGTGCTCCAATTTTACTCTCTACTGTGTATGGCCAGGCGTGAAGGTTTTGTAGCTACATTGGCAATAATAGAAACTGCAGGTATTTGGTTTAATAAAGGCTTTGTTAATCCCATAAAACCTTAGTGTGAGGTAGAGCTGCTGTTAACTGTTCTCACTGGGCTAGATAGGAAGAACGTTCAAAGCCTGTAAACTTGCCAGCAGTAACTGACTATTCTTGCACATTCCCTCCAGCCACCTTTCAATTCACAAAGGTTTTTAATTTAGATACTTCATATCTTTTAAAGGCTTTTTTTTTTTTTTTAAACAAACAAAAAATTTCTCTCTGTCTTATTTTTGTTTCTATTTTCTTCTATTCAGAACATGAATCTGGGAAGGGGGAAAAGACAACAAAACTCCTTGACATCTGGAGAGAATTTCAAATTGCCTTCTGAAGTGAAATGTGCAGGTTTTAAAAAAAGAGTAAAAGGATCAATCAGCAAGAGATAGAGCTAACTTATCTGACAGGCCTGTGACAGTGTTCAGTGCTCTCCACTGAACATTTTGTGGAGGCATATGATTAGTCTGAAGGTTTTTTTCCTAAGAACATCAGGTCAGAAAGGCCTGCTAGCCTCTGAATACAAGCAGACACAATTGTTCTCACATTGTCCGTGACTGCATTACACATACATGCCTTAAAATGACAGTGGAAGAAAAAAGTCCACAGTTAGTATAAATCCCTTCAGAAAAATGTACTGCTAGTGTTTCTATTTGTTGTGTTTTCTCTTGGGAGATGGCCCTAATGTTTCTGTTTTGTGATAAATCTAAGGGTTTGTGGAACTAGTTGTAGAGGTTTGGGATAAAATCAGTAGTGCGTATGCCTCTATTTCTACAGAAAGAGTTTTAACATTGTATCTTCTAATACCTTTTGAAATAGAACTATTTCTGTAACCTTAACGATTTTCCGGTATCCAAAGGCATAATAGGTCTTGTTCATGAACTCTGCACATAAAACATGCTCCATTCTACATCTCCATTTTAAGTCCTGCAGAATCATCCACAGATCATACAACCTTATTTCATTTGTACTGGCTTTGGTTTTCCTTTCCCAACTCCATATACCTTCTGTTCCTCCTCTGCTGTAACACCACAAGAGAAGCATACTATCTGCTACAAGACCAAGATTGTTTACCCTCCCAATATCCATTAGTCTGCCACCTGTGTTCATGCGTCTAGATGTAATAATGCATGTACTTGCGTGCAACTCACACGCATACCTCATTTGCTTCTGGACACATGGTATAGATCAGTCCAGAAGGTTGTTGCACAGACACGCCTAGCTATATGCATACCTTGAAACCTCCCATACAAGCATGTGTACGTGCAAACCCATTTCAGAGGCTTACTCCACATAATGGCTGTCAGGCTCACTTAAATGTACAGGAAAAATTAGTAGGCTAGTTCACGCTGATTTGAAATGCTTTTGACAGAGGAAGGTTCTACACAAACAATGAAATGAGTCTCAGACTCTTGTTGCTTTCATACTGTATTTTGTGTTAATGGAAGACCAGCTAATCTTAGCACCCTGTCAGGTGAATTTGGACTAGGTTTTTCAGTAGGTCATGATACACTTAGGATACATGATCCTACAGCCAGTGTTAGAAAAATGCTATGGTCTTTCCTAGGAGAGTCTTGATATGATACAGAATTAGTAGAATCTGTGGGATGCAGCTTGGTACAGCTCCCCTTCTGAAGTGTACTCCTGTAGATTTAGGAAAGAACCAATTTTCAGATCCTTACTTTGAAATGGTAGTGAAACCTACTGTTCTGAACAACACTGATAGGGTTTGGCAAAGAAATGATAGAGAGAATTATAGGTACATAAGTATTTTTGCCACATTTATAATATTGGTGCTAATGAATGTTGCATGCGTGAACATGGCAGGTAATGGGGAAATCATTTACCTGTCACTTTGATCCACTATTCGAGAACCTGAAATACACTTCTTTCTCTGGCAAATCCTTCTTAACTCATTTTAGTTTGTGATTTTAGTTCAGAATTTTAACTATTGGAAGTTTTATGTTGCCTTATCATATTGTTTGAATCTTGGCAAAATCAGCATAGGGATCTAGCAAAACAGAATAGTTATTTATCTCACTGATAATAACTCTGAAATATGCTATCAGTCAAACTTGCTAACAATTTTATTGTTAATAATGTATATATTTTCTTGGCAGGATAAGAATTACATGTCACATTGCCTTGAAGCTGTTTGCTACAAGCTACTCTGATTTTGGAACTGGCTTCGTAAAAGGGAAGAGGCATGCATCATTCCCTCGGGGTGTCAGCTCTCTAGGTTGCTGGATGACTTGAAGCAGTGAGTCCCATATCCCAGCCTAGTGCCACCAAGATCCAGCCTGCATTCTGTCAGGTCTGACATCCTGCTTGGATGTTTTATCACAGCATATGGTGGAATGAGAAGGGACTCTTCATATATATGTGACTAGATGAGTCTATTTAAGGCTGAAAAGATAAGGACTAGATATTTTCATATACCGAAAAGAAACAGTTGATGCAAAATGTTGGTGTGATGTTCTGCCCAGAGGACTCTCTAGCTTTTGAGCTGGCTTGCTGCAGTTGGAAGCCGAGAATATTTTTCAGATAGTCTTAAAGACAATCTGGGCTAGAGGTATTTAAGATACTAGCACAGCCTTGGAGCCCTACTGCCAAATCCAGATCTGGCATCACTTTGGCATTTGGCCAGTCAAAGAAAGAGAAAGAAAAAATTTTATCTGACAATTGCTTTTAACTGTGTGTGAGTAATAATGAATCCAGAGAAATCTGATGGTCAGGCACCACTATGAAAGCTGGATTATTTCACTTACTGAGTAGTCTATGGTTTCAACTCATTCATGATAGTGTTGCCTTCTGCTTATGAGCCTTAAATCACCTTTGTTTAGCCTGAGAGCTGTTTCCCAACAAGGTCCATAATTCTCAGTGATACAGGATCAAGACAGCAATAATGTAACACTCTCGAATTAAGGGAAAGCTGGATCCAGGTTTTGTAGGATCTATGGTAGAAAAGAATAGCTTCTTTGTCATGCTGACCACTATGCTGGAAGATTTTAGGTGCTGCGTTTGCCATTGCTAACTAGCTAGCTTTAGGCCTGTTGTATACCAATTGTCTAATCTCCTGTTTCTTTTCCTGCAGTTCAAGACAGAATCAGAGCTAGCTCTAGAGAGTGAGTGGGGAGAGATGGAATCTCTTTACTACTTTGATGGCTGTAGTCAGCAAATAGTTGCAGTGTTTCAGTTTTATACCCATTAACTGTCACCTAATTTAGTGAATACTCATTGATCTCCAGCAGAGAATTTTGAAATTGTAATCAATGTGAAGATGCCACAGAGGAATAATAACAAACATCTTAGGAGCTCAAAATACATTTAATGAATCGGGAGGCTGAGTAAATAATACCACATGTATGTGGTGGGAGCTGTCTGTAGTTACTGTTAACTGTAGTTACAGCTCCAAATAGCTCCTAAATAGCCTACAAAATAAAAGAAAAGGAGATTTAGTCATTAGTATTGGAGAGTCTGCTCATGGGACTATATCAAATGCAGTTACAACAGCATAAAACATGAGAAACATGAAAGCTCTTCTTGTTTCCCTTTAAAAAACAAAGTGATCATTTTATTTGATTTTCTAGCAAAGCGTGTATATTTTTGTGTATGTGAGGTGGATAAAGACGTGGGATGAAAGCAGGGAAAAGAAAGGTCCAACAAAAAGCAAGAGACACTTATTCCAGAGGAAAGAGTATTACCTAGCTGAAGAATTGGCAACAAATGCTTGGGTGACACTTGCCGGTATCTAAATCACTGCTTCACCTCACTTCATGTAACTGCCCAGTGCCATACCTCATCAGCTGGTGTGGCTCAGGCCACAGAGGTGGGTAGCTGCGTAAGCTGAACAACAGAAGGGGCTAGGGCACTCAGAGCAAGCCTGTGCTGGGTAATCCCATCTCTGATACCGAGCTAGGCCTCCTGTGTGGCCTTGGTCACATTCCACAACGTTTTTGCCTCATTAGCTTCATCAGTAAAAGTAGCTGATATTTGAGGGCTTCATAGGAATGTTATTATTAACTAAGTCCTGTTTAAGAGGATGTAATGCAATTTCTGTACTGAATCTGACTGGACAACACCCTCACCCAGCAAGTGGCTGGGGATTTATTAACCTACCTCACCCAGCCTGGCAACATTGCTGTTGAGCAGGTTTGTGTGATCAGTCTCTACCAAGTGACTGTGTTGGGTGTTGTTTCTAAAGAAGAGAGGTGGTAATGGGCTGATGATTCCCATCTGTCTGGCTTTGGTGAAGCAAGGGAGTTAGTGGTTCCATAGCTGTTCCGGCAACCTTCTCTCCGTGCTGCCTTTCTGCGGGAGAATGTGTGGAGCAGAGGGAGCAGACTGCTGTCAGGGGTTTGACGGGGTGACTTCTGAGGCCCTTCCAACCTGAATGATCTTGTGATTGTGTGGTTTGAGGCATCTGTGAAAGTGCGCTGGTTTTAGAGATGTAATTAGGAAATGGAGAAAGAGCCAGAAGTCTATGACCATTTCTTCCATCCTTGCTGCTTTATTTTCTAACAGTTTCAGAAGATTGGAGGACCATGTGTATGCATATGTCTTGATTAGAGAGTAGCATCTAAATGACCAGCATCCAGCCTTATTGGCTGACTTCGGAGGAGGATTGCGTATGGTAGTGCTGCTCTTCTCACATCACAGAAACTACAGCAGGTTTGGTGCTTCTTGGAAGTGTACTGCTCACATGCTCTGCTCTATACGTGCACAGGTAAACCCCTATATGCTCCTGCAAACAGAACAGCTACCAGCAGGTTCTGGCTGCAAGAAGAGCTCATGCTATGCCTGACAGCTGCCTTTCTCAGTGGCAATTCACATACAGCAGAAGCAAAGGTGCAGGGCAGGTGATTTGCTCTGCTTCTAGCAGAAGTTTATTCCCAGCTGCCCTGTTTCCCGAAGACGCCTTGTCCTGCGTCAAACAAAGGCCACCAGTGATTCATCCGACCTCAGCCCCTTGCCTGTGCCTGGCAGTCTCCCACGCTACCCCACAGGACGGATGAATTGCCCCGCAGGACTGTATGTGGACCATAGGCTGTAGATTGAGGAGACTGATGGCTATTCTGCCTTGATTATTATTACTATTACTATTTTAAAGGCCCAAGCAGTGGGCAGAACGGATTCACTGAACACTTGAACTCTTTGCGCACTTTTGAGCTATGTGACAGGCAGTGTTTAAAAATAGAAGCTGTGGCTCCCCCGTGCAGCCCCTTTCCCAGCAATTCCTCCCGGCAGATGAAGTCATGCCCGCAGCCTGCTGCCCCGCGAGCGGGCTGCCTGTCTCTGGCAGCGTCAGCAGGAGCCGGCACGGCGAGTTTAAAAGGCTGTCAGGGGTTGGCAGGTCATCTGCCCAAAGGCAGGAAAGGAAGGGGGGGGGAGAAAAATTGAAAAATAACCACAAAGAAAACAAGCTCTTTTTTGAAATTGGAAACTTTAAAGAAAAGATTTATGAACCTTTGGGTTTATGAAACCACCTGGTGCTTTGGAGTTTGCTGCTGGTTAAATTTGGCAGTTCAAAGCTTGGTGGTTTTTTCCCTCCACTAGAAAAAAAGGACTAGAATAGTCTAATTCCACATGTGCGTTGATCTTTTAAAACTCACGCCCCCTTAACTTTGAGCTCAACTTGTAAAAATCAGAAAGATTTAGGGGAAAAAGACTATTACTTTCAAAGGGTGGCTTTACCATTTGTGGCGTGCGTTAAGAAGTACAGCCCCGAACTCCACCTTTGCTGTCTGCTTAGTTTCCTCGCTGTCACGCGGTGTGACTTGTGCTCTGTTTTGACAGTTGGTGACTTCTGACCCCAGTTTCATATAGTGTTTAGGCTGAGGACTCCCGAGAGGACCTCTCAGACATGATGGTTGGGGGCTCTTTTGAGACAGCCCCATCACCTTTCCCGCAACCCATATAGAGCAGCAGTGTTTTAGCCTGTAGGTTTTGCTTGCGCAGCAGTTTGGGTCAGAATAAGCCCATGCCTCTGGTTCCGGGTTTCCGAAGAGAAGGGGGGAAAAATGAGAGGAGGGGAGAATAAGCGCCTCACACTACTTTTATGGTTAAAAGATAATTGAGCTGTGTGGGTCTCAGCCATGATGCATGGCAGCAAAATGCAGTTTAAACTCTGCTCTTGCAGGGTCATCTGCAGCAAGGGAGGGTTTCCAGAGAGTTATGAAGTCTGTCCTTCGGTACTGAAACTGCAATAATAGTACTTTGTTTTTCAGTGGCTTGTTTCTTTCTGGTGTTTTATACCAGCTGATTATGCCTTATGACAATATTTGTAGAGATGGATAGTTATTAGATCTGGATGAATCATTCAGAATGAGCAATTTATTCAGCACGTTGCTTATTTTTCCCTTCATAAGTTTGCAATTAAAAAGTGTGTTACTCTTAAATGCATTCATTATTTCAAAATTAGTTGTTGGTTACATGAGTGAATATTCTTGTTCTGAGTTAATTTGCAGTCATTTCCATGAAAAATATTTGCAATTTCCACTGCTCTGGCTAGCTTCAGGAGTCAGGTGAGGCCATCTCTGTTCCCTTGTTGGTGATGCAAGTGTTTAACCAGCAATAATGCTACTCTGGTACTGTATGTTTGACTCTCAAAATCAAATTCAGGTTGTTAAGGCTTAATTGTACACTTGAAAACATGCTATAAAAGTGTTTATACATAATCAGGTTTCTGAGCTGAAAGTTACTCTCTTCCCAAGCTTTCACTAAAGTCTTTATAGAAAGTGAAGGATGCTGGCCTATAAGGACAGCCGACTAATTTAAGAATGCATATGAATGAGTGAAAGCCTCGCTTTTATGACTGGTAAAACATAGCATCTCTTTCTTCTTTCTTCTGTTAATTCTCCTTTGACATGGCCAACCTTGTACCATAAATCATAAATCAAAGCTTTCTTATCACAGTCTGTCTACAGCAGGAGCTGAAGCAGTCATTACCGCTTAAACGAAACTGGAGATTTTTTTCACTTCCAGACAGAAATGAATAGAGCAGGTAGAGCTCACTCCTGTCGCCTGGCAAGAAAGCTTAAAGAGCCAGTCTGTTTCTAGATTTGCCCTGTGACTTCTGGCCCTCCTGTCAAAGGTCACACTTGGCAGTGTTAGCTTGTCCTTTGGCTTATTAACTCCTACCATCACCTCATATACCTTGCTCTGCACAGTTTGAATTTCACTGGTTTGGAACTTACTAACTCAGTCCCTAATTGGCAAGATCCGTATGTAAGAAACAAAAATGTGCCTGTGAAAAAAAGCTTTAAATGGCATGGGATTATTTGTTTTAGTACAGTGATAGTATTAATTCACATGCTAATTCTGCATTTTTGCTCTTCACTTGGCAGCTTGCAGCTCTTGAAAGGGAGTATTATGTGCTGTGTCCTTCTTTTTCAGAATAAATGGGAGTTCTGCTGCTCATTCAGTCTTATGCCAAAAGTCTGCGATAGAGATAAAAGTTAGTTCTCCATAGAAACATGTTCCATGGTGAAAGAACTGAACTAGTTTACTTGAGAATTAGGTTAAATTCGTGACTCTTCCACAAACTTAATTATGTTCCTACACAGGTTACTTAAGAAGTTTCTGCTACAGTTCTCTCTCTCCAGAGAAATTGTTCTTACTGCTCTTCCCTGTCACCCTTTATATTGCTAATCAAACTGTAAAATATTTAATTTGAGGATCACACCCGCTGTATGTTGGTGTAGTGCTTAGCACACAAAGATTATGACCTTGTTTGGGGTCACGCTCTTGATATTCCTATGAATTGGACAGAATTATCCCTATTTTTCTGGTGGGGAACTTGAGGAGAAGGAAAGGTAAGACATCGTTAGGAATAAGAAGGTAAAAGGTAGAAAGAGATCTGGGTATATCGTCTTCCAGTTCTTTGCTTTACTTGCATCTCAGGCCATCTTTAGGCACACGCAAAAAGTGGGCGCTCGTCTTGGAGATCTGACTATAGGTGGATAGCCCTGGGAGCCTTCCTTCCGCTGTTAAGAATGGCTGGTTCCTTATCGTGGAGACAATAAGGTAAAGTTAATTTTACCTACGCTGCTAAACCCTTGATCCAGTTCTGCTCACCTTGTTTGCATAAGAACAAAGTTACCCTTCTCAGAAGAAGTACATATTCCCTGTGGGCACGTAGCTCCTGTGAGATACAAGTTAGGCGGTTATACCTTTTCACATTCACTTCCAGGACAGAATTGCATATGCCATTGCTGGGAAATATTGGAAGTATTTTGTGGATCCTTTTGGTGTAATGTTTTCGTACATAAAACTTGGTGCCACAGAAGGACATACTTCTGCCCTATCCAATTCTAAGCAATGTAGTGGAAGAAAACTGAGAAAAGTGAAAGGGGAAAGACTGATCACTGTTGGAGGAACTGCTCACAGCTTCTCTGCTGTCCTGGAAGCCTAAACTAAAATTTCTGGCTATTTGGAGTCAATGAGAGGTTTGTCATTCAGTTCCATAGGCCCAAGATACCATCCTCTGTTTATTCAATTTCAGTCTCCTTGTGCAAGATTATCAGGAGCCAACTGTGGAAACAAATCTCTCAGCTGCTGGAGCTATCAAGTAATCAAGATATTACTCAAGAGGCTAAAGCTCTTTTGACTTTCAACCTGGGGTCTCTGTGAAACTAGTGTGAAAGGATACGTGCCCCACCTGTGGCTAATTAACAATGCCAAAGTGAAACAGAACCCAAGACCTGCAATAATTTATTTCCATTGCAAAAGGATCCCCCCCACCCTCTGCCCCCC
>JANZLQ010000030.1:22866317-22882365 GCA_026212715.1 Elanus axillaris
AAAAATTGGGGGGGGGGGAGGGGGGTGGGCTCCCTGAAAGGAATGAGCATCTCCATTTCCTTCTGCCACTGTTACTTTTGCAGGAATATACATAGAGCTGCCTTTCACATTATATTAGATTCTTATGTGAAAAGAGTATCTTTGTCCAAACGTGCATGAGCCATCAGGCTATTTTTCCAACCACTGTTATTTGATGGCCTCAGGAACCCATTCACAGAATGTGATTTTACCTAAACATACATAGTTTACTGTGAAGTATTTATCTTTGATTAACAGTCTAAGAAATTGCACATGCTCAAAAATCCACTCAATTGTCAACAACCGGGGCTACAGCAGTTTTCTTAAAAATACTCGCTTGTGTTTGACCACAAAACTTAAGAAAGCTGTGAAAAAAACCATAGTGACTAAAAACTTCTCCCTGCATCCTCGATCATATACTTACAAAGTGAAGTGGTGTTGATTGCAGAGTGGGGAGGTGACAAGCATGAACTAACTGCAATGGTAACGGAGTCAGAGCGCTACTGTAAGTTTCAAAACGGGCAAAGCACGAGAGCTCCTGAAACCTGTATATATGGTTACTAGCTCATGCCAAAGGCCACGTCTTCAATGCTATAGTTAGCCAAGTAAGGCAGAGTAATTCTTGCACAAATGTATGCTTTTCTATCTTGTAATCACAGCTTCATTTTGCTGTCTACACATTCATTTTTTCAACCTTGGAATTGGATCTCTCATCCGAGGAAGTTTTAGGTGTCTTCTGTAATGCTCATGAGGCATGCCCGTGGGACAGTGCATCCTACTTGTCTCAGACATCTGTCATGGTGAGTTGAGGTCTGTGGAGTTTTCTCTTTCTTACTCCCTTCCTCTGATAGAAGTGTATCTTAGATAACTAGCTTGAACTGGATGGCTAGCTCTTAGCCAGTCAATTTTAGAAGAGATAAAACCAGGCCCGGAGGCTGAGCGTAGACTTTACGATCCCACACCTACTAAACTTGGCATGTAAGAAATAACCATGGACTGCCATACCTACTTATTATGGGGCTGGATTCTGCTCATTTTAGGTACCTGGAAATTTATTGTTACTATTGGGCTCTGACCTGTGTCCTATATAGTGAAAAGCCACACCATTTTAGTAGATGCTAAATAAAGCAGTCATATTGGTGATGGCTTGGCAGAACTGAAGTGCTTCCCTGATCCCCAGGTTAGCCTCTTGAGCCTCTAGTGCCACCTGCTCCAGAGGTGTGTTTTATATCTTCCAAAGAACAGCCTAGGCAATATGACAGTATTTATCAATGTATGCTGGGAATAAACTCAGAGTAATATAAGTTTGGAGAACTGACCCCCTGAGGGCTGCCATTCAATTATGCCCCCAGCACAGGATTTTAGAATTTATGACTGGCTGCAGAGATGCTTCTCCACAAAGGATCTGCCAACAAAGCTGAAGGACTGTGTGAGGAGTGCAGACCAAAAAGTGTTTCGGTCTTAGTAAGTGTAGGATCTGTGACAATTTCTGTTCTAACCATTTATGCCCTATCTCAGGCTGTCAGACTCATGAAACGATCCTGAAAAAGTAAGGGAATGCTGTAGCCACCTTCTGAAAGTGCTTTGTTTTGACTAGACATGCAGGATACCACAGTCCAAGCTTAGGTTCTCCTCTTGGGACATCTCTTCACTTCTCAGTTGCTTATGCACTGCCTACGTTTCACAGCAACTTGCAGCCCAGCTCTTCTGACTGCCCTCCCGTTGCGTGTTTGTATCGTGGAGTTCTGAGGTTGTTTTAAATCAGAGCACAAGCGGCATGAAACTGCCTTGTCTGTTCTGTTTTGACATCTGGAAGAAGTGGGCTTCTGGTGGCGACGCAGAGCGTGCCGTGGTCAGCCTTGAATATGACACCACAGTTCCAGGGAACTCCAGGGACCCTTGCAATCACTTCTCTGTCCTAAACTTTGTGAGTGAGGAGATTGTGCCTGATGGTTACATTAACAAAGCATTTAAGCTAGGACTTTGTATGCCAGGTGAATTTTAGGTAATTCCTACTACCTATCCTAAATTTCTTCAGTTCTGTTAAATACTGCTGTTTAATTGCTCAATACGTGAATAAGTCCATAAAATAATTTACTACATCAGATCACAACAGACAGAGGTCAGCGTAGCATGGTTCAGCACCCGGCCAAAGCCTTCACATAGCTTGGCCACTGGGACACGTTGTACTGAGAAAGGAAGTATTTGGCTGAAACACCAGCATTATTCCTCACTCCTCCTGTAAATACCCCAGGATCTGTAACTGGTAGCTGCCGGGCCATGGGTTACCTGAGAAGGGATGTTGGTTTTAGCGTGTCAGGTGTTCGTGCTCCCTCAACATTGTACTGTTAAACTCCTTGGGTAGAGCAGTGAAGTGCAGACATACTGAACTCATTAGTTACATGTATAATGGTTTGAACAGAAAATATCCCATGTTAGTATTATTTTTAAGGAAGGATGAAGTAATGTAATGCAATTATAAGAGCCTGAAATATGGCTGATTTATTGAGAGACACCATATTTGGCTTCGGCACAGCTGAAAAAACTTTGGAAGTAAGAAACATAACAGGGAAACTTTTGGTTTAAAAAATACTTAATGTGAAATGCAGGTTTTGGAAATATTGACACAAATTCTGTTTTCATTCAAACCTATGTGACTTAGTTAATTATCTTTGGGCAGAATCTGGCCCTCTTATTTATTTCTCCTCTTTCTTTCAGCGTAGGGCACAGTTCTCAATTATACTGCTGGAACTTTGAGTAAAGTGAGATTCTCCATATTTGTCTAAAGCTTAAATTGACCCTAATGGAAAGAGTTGAAAAGAGGTAGTTTGTTCTGCGTCTTCTGTTCTCTTGAGCACTCTGGATTCTGAGTGAAAAAGAAATTGAAAAGGTGTAATGTACCTGAAAGAAAAGCTGCTCTTGTGACACCCACAGACCACAAAGGTTTAGACCATGTTTTTGGAGTACTTATGCAAACTCACACTGCGTTGTGTGCAGTCTGCTGTTCCACAGATTTTTAAAGTCACTGAGAAATGACTACAATGAACTAGTTGGTCCTTAGGCATATTAGCGTCCTTCTGGTTTATCTAATTTTTCCTGTGTTAAGCTCATACCTTTCAATGAAACTTTTGTATATGTTTAAAAATTAGTACTAGAAGCCCAGCTTTTCATTTTGCTTCTAAGCATTTTTAATAACAGTAGAAGGCTTCCTAACCAAAGAAGAGATGGCATTTCCATTTCTTCTCCTCTGAAGTCCAAGGGTTAAGAAAGCAAGTTGTATTGTGGAGGTCTGGGTTCAGGTCCCCTTCTGCCACTGGTTGAGGATGTGAGTTTGAAGGAGGGACTCTCCTGTAAGAGTACCTTGGTGGTAAAGCTGAAAGATATGGCTATATGTTAAAATTAATTTAGGGGATAATATAATATGGGTGCTCAGCTGGAAGGTGTGATACCCTTGCTGGTTAGTAGTTTAATGGCTGTTTTAAAAAGTCCTCTCAGAATGCCCTGTGACACAGTGTTTAAGGTGGTCTGGTGGGGATTGTGGGTTTAGGAGTGAGGAACTGAATTTAGATCTTTTGTTTCTTTGGAGAGTATTTTAACATTTAGGAAAAATAGGTACATGTCATCACACCATCTGTTCACTAGATTTTTTTTTTTTTTCTATCAGCTAAAACCTTTAAGCAAATCAACTAGGCAGCTTCAATTGTATTTTTTTTTCTTTTGCTTATGACTCTGAAAATATAGTAGGGATGGCTTAGATTTATCTTTTTATCTTATTTTACATCCATACACTGGGAAAATGGATTTCTGGGTAGAATAAAGGAGGGGTTTTGTGAGTTGATCTTGTATAAATCCTGTGAGCTCCCTATGCAGTCTGATGACAGATAAATAAATACTTAAGACAGTTATAAAGTTTTATGATATGTCTGCAGTGCAATCAGAGAGAAGAGCAGGTATTCTGGGTACTTTCTGAAATGGCTGCTGTGAACTGAAATCCATGCCACCAATGTCTGTCCTGCCTGTGATAACTGATCCAGAAGTCACCCTGTCTATGACAGGGTCATGCCTTCCTAGGCTGAAAAGCATCAGGTTAATAGCAAGATTTGCTAAGTATTGAACTGATATCTTTTAAACCTACTACTTACTTCCTTCTTCAGGAGCCTTGTGTTTACTAAATACATTTACTAAATTCTCTAGCTGGATCACCCCTACTTCTTTCTATCCCCTAAGTTCAGCTAAGACACTGTGTAAAAAGCCCAGGCTCTCTGGGCTCTTTCTATGTTTTCTATATTTAGTGGGGAGTGATATCTGAGCTCATCTAAGCGTGGTAACAGAGGACGGTTCCTAGCTTAGGTGTCATCGTTCCTTGTCTAAAACTAAGTAAGGTGACTCAGAGGCTCCTTGTGCTGCTGTAAATAACACAGCACTGATGCACCGTCTCTCAGTAAAGTCTGTTTAGATGCTTCTCACACAAAATGTGCCGTCCAAGTGCCAACAACTACAACCTGCCCTTCTGTTGAAGGGTGTAAGTGAGGCAGAATGGAGGGTGTGGAAACAGTGGGTTTTAAAACGTTGTCGTACCTCTTGCTGCAAAAATCTGCACCTTCCTGTAGAACCTGTGGTCCCCTTTTATTCTGCCCACGAATCATTTGTCTTCTCTCTACCCACCTATTTCCTTTTTTGTCACTTCTTTAAAAAAGCCCAAGGTGTCTAAGCAACACCAACTTCCGACTGACAAAATCTGTGAGCAGAACTTCTCCGCTGCCTTGTCCCCTTCCTAATGGCTGTTTTTCCACAATACAATACGAAATCCTGATGCTTGAAAAAGGTAGAAGAAAAGAGAAAAAGAAAGCATGTGTGTGGAGGATATATCCAGAAATCAGAACCATGCCATGTAAAATTGTTACAGCTGTTTCTGTTTTTATTGACTGTTTCTTTTGGATTCATTTCTCCGACAACTGCTGCTCATGTGAGCAGGAAGGCATGCAGCATGACATTGCTGTGGGCCACGGGGTCCCAGGGCCAGGAGTAGGTGGAGAGTGGAGGGAAAGGAAGAGGGTGTGGTGGTGAGGACATTTATGTGGGACACATCAAAGCACATCCTTGTAATATGTTACAGTAACCCAGGAAATTCAGTGCAGATGCACTGAATAACCTCATGGCGATCCAGGGTTTGCAATACGGTTACAGCAGCAGCTGTCACAGTACTTGATTTTTTGAATTTCAGTGAGCCACTTCTCCCCCTGCTCTCTCGTACAAATCCTTTCCTTCTCTTTCAGTTTTCTCTTCTGAGCAGTCTCGCTACACAGTATGTCATGCAAACGAAAGTTAAGTGTGCTACAAATGAGTTAAGCTGGGCCTCTTCTAAGCTGGGAAGGAGTAAAGAGTGATTGTGATAGTCTTTTTTGATTTGCTTGGATATGACATCGAAGGGGCTGTTCAAACATGGAAATAGTGAATTAGGTAATGCCGTACATGGAGGGAAATAGCAAGAGAGAAATTTTTCCGTGTGAGTAGATATTAATCTTTTTTTGGACAATATGAAGTATCTGCCTCCTTTGATAAAAACACTAGGTGGAAGCTGAAAGATAGGAAATGTGATTTCAGATGCTCAACTCAGTTCAGGGACCACAGAGGGAAAAATGTAGAAAGAAGTCTGAAAAGGACAGTTGCCTTTTTTTCTGCTCTTTCTTTATTCCTTGGAGTTGCTCCATTATATTCAGGCTCCTTAAGTAAATGGCCAGTCTGAAAGGCGTTGATCTTGATATTTTTTGTTCCATATGCAAAATGCACATACACCCATATGTTCATATAAGCGGTTTGGAATATGCACACACCCTTCATTTATCTTACTCAGCTACTATGACATTACATCTCATGGATGCGTAAGTCGGTGACTTAGGTCAACAATAAGGCTGGTTTTTTTTTAAAAAAAAAGGCAAACAACAACAATGTTAAATTTTTATTTTGCTAACCAGTGTAAAGAAACAAAACTGTAGATGAAAAGTAAATTATAAAATGCATCTCATGATGTATATTAATTTGAGATGAAATTTTTTAAAAAAATAGTATTATAGATAAATGCATTGTATTTTATTAAGCATTACTTCTTGCTCAGCAATTTGTACTGGAACTCCTTCTCCCATCTGTCCCTGGTTTTCATCCATATGTGGAGCCTCAGCGTGTCCCTGATATTTGTCAATGTGTCAAAACTTTGGCACAAGGAGGAGGAAAATAGACCAAAAACTAGAATCTTCAGTCAGTACACACTGAAATCATGTGGATGGGATTCAAATCCCAGAGCCAGTCATACCTCCTCAGCTTTTGATTAGAAGTTAAACTCAAAACTGAAGGGAACATAG
This sequence comes from Elanus axillaris, assembly GCA_026212715.1. Lineage (NCBI taxonomy): Eukaryota > Metazoa > Chordata > Aves > Accipitriformes > Accipitridae > Elanus > Elanus axillaris. The sequence continues at coordinate 22,872,695 of JANZLQ010000030.1, forward strand.
CTCTAAGGTTCACTGTAGTTTAGTTAAAATGAGGACCAGAACCATAGACCTCCTTTGAAAGAAGCCGTGCTTGATCCAATTGTGACGAATTGACGTAAGTCACCATTAACAAAAGCAGCATCTAAATACAAAGATCAGGTAAGTTTTCACACTGTGAGGACATCAGTTCAAAGTGGTACAAAAATCCATGGTTTTGATGTGCAGGTCATGGCAATTTTGCTTTAACTAGGCACTGACTTTTCTAACTGGGGTCTATGTATATAATGCTGGCTTTTCTTTCAAATGCTAGCCTTTCTTTACATCTGTTTGTATGTAGAAAATATGTTTCTACCTAGCAAAATACCCCATAATATGCAGTTATCCGCTTTTACCCGTGTCTGTTTACCTGTGGTTTTTACCTGTGACTTTTATTTGCGGTGGGTTTGTAACTAATGAGTCAATATGAAAAACTGGTGCTTTATAAGCAACAGAGGTACAGGGTGAGTTGCCTGTGAGTCCCCGTACTCTGTGTTAATACCCAGAGCGAACCGTTAAGGAAACCTAGGCATTCTCTTAAAAACTGGGAGCAGGACTAAGCTGTAAAAGTAACTAGTGATGTGTCTTTTGTGACTGTGCATTTCCAGGCCGTTGCCTTATCTGTTGGATGTTCTCCATACAGTTGATTGAAAAAAAGTAGGTGGGGTGTAATGGGAGAAAAATACTTTTAAAATGAGATTTCTAGCAATTCCTGGCTATGGATGAATCAGAAATACTAGTATAATAGAAGGTTTTGCAGAATTTTTGGGATGTTAGTTATAGGTCACAGAGAAATGTTTGAATAAACAAGTGAAAAGTTTGAATAAACAAATCAAATCCCCACCAGACATGAAATAACTGCATCTTCTGAAGTTCAAAACTGCTTGACAGTCATTGAGGTAACTTTGAAGTTACCTTTATATAAACGGAATTTGATTGTTCATTCCTAGCAATAAATGCCTGCAGCTCTGGAGATCCTCACAATGATAAGATAAAACTATTAGAATTGTGAGGATAAAATATAAATGAGTATATATGAGAATCCTCTGCCTTTCCTTTATTCTTTCATGGACTTACTGGGACAGAACACTTTCCCGTACACTCTGCAAATCCAAAGCCCAGACTGCTACAAGCATACTGCCACTGGCATGCCAGCACTCATGTTGTTTTCTGTTGATCAGCAAAAATCTTTCTCTGGGTTCTCTTCTTGTCTGTTTTTTGAATAAGACAAATGTCCAAAAGCAATAAAGAGCTTAAAAGGTGTTGTTTTGGTTTTTGCTCGAAAAAAATTTCAAAGAAGAAAAGCTTTTGATCACTAAAGGACGCTGGAGCTCCTTTTGTTCCTAACAGGGTCATGTCATACTCTCCACTTGCTCCTTTTTCATTCTCTGACTCTTCATTCCTCCCTGCTTAGAATACAACAGGAAAATAATTTCTGCTGTGCTTACAAATTCTGGATTTTTAATAATTCATCCAAAGATTTTTCTTTTCTGACTGATTTTTCAGTATTCCCTCTCAGATTGTTATGGCTTTAGCTTTTGGTCTTCAAAAATACTGTTATTTCCTCGACTCTTGTTTTTTTTCCTAAGTTCCTTATGTTTCTAACTTGCAATGAACTGCCTAGCCTCAGCTGAGTCACTTGAAATTTTACTCTTGGGGTCTTTGCTGCTGATTGATATGTGAAAATTTTATTCCGTTGGTGTGACTTCCAAAATTAACTAAACCAACCTTGTGTTTAGTAAGCTAGGAATGAGGCTATTACAGAGCGAGTGAGCATCTCTGCAAGTCTCATTTTCGTAGAAATGGAATTTGCATGCCCAAATACCTTGGAAAATCTGAGGCATAAGCCTCAGCTTCCACCTATTGGTTATTATCTTCTCAAATTGTTTGTCCTGCTTTCAGCTGGGATAGAGTTAATTGTCTTCCTAGTAGCTGGTACGGTGCTGTGCTTTGAGTTCAGTATGAGAAGAATGTTGATAACACTCTGATGTTTCCAGTTGTTGCTGAGTAGTGTTTGGTCTAAAGTCAAGGATGTTTCAGCTTCTCCTGCCCAGCCAGCGAGAAGGCTGGAGGGACACAAGGAGTTGGCACAGGACACGGCCGGGACAGTGACCCCAACTGGCCAACGGGGTATTCCAGACCGTGGGACGTCACGTCCAGTAGATAAACTGGGGGGAATGCTGGCTGGGCACTGCTGCTTGGGAACTGATCGGGCGTCAGTCGGCGAGTGGTGAGCAATTGCATTGTGCGTCACTTGTTTTGTATATTATAATTCTTTTATTATTATTATTATTACTGTTACTGTTATTTTTTCCCTTTTCTGTGCTATTCAACTGTCTTTATCTCAACCCATGAGTTTTACTTTTCCCGATTTTCTCCTCCATCCTACTGCGGGCCGGGGGGAGTGAGCGAGCGGCTGCCTGGTGCTTAGTTGCTGGCTGGGTTTAAACCACGACATCATGTACTGAAGGTCAAAAAAAGGCTTGCTGTGAAAAAGAACAGTCTTATCTTTGCTTCCTTCTGGGTCAGACAGAGTTTTAAGGGAAATAAGCTAGCTTAATAGGCACATAACAACAGCCATTGTGGGTAGGGAACAATGGCAGGAGCCTGGTAGGATTATATTAAAGATTGTGGGAAGAGCCAAGTGGAAGATGTCAAACAGACAGGTTGTGTTGGACCTGGGAAATACTGAAGCAGGATTTTTGGGGGACTAAAACCAGTCACTATACCGAATTAATGTGGATGACTGTTAATGAAGGAAGTTGGCATTCTCTGTCATGTCGGGGGAAAGTCAGGGACTAGCGAGGGCAGGGACTGACTGCACATGGCAGGCTGCTTTCTTTGATCACCTAAACTGGTGTTTCTAGTGCACAAACTTCTAAGTCATATCCATTTGATGATTCCTTTATTAAATCAAAACAAAGTGCTGAATATGGGGCAATATATTTCTCAGCGCCTAATATTTAAATGTTCCTGATTTGCCCTGACACATGGATACCTACATTGAAATGCTGCTGTTTGGTCAAGGCCTGTTCCCAACTGTACATTCTTTTTCACGGGAAAGGGGGAAAACTGGAGACCAGTCCACAAATTGTCATACATTTTTACAAATCCTGGAAGCTGTTACTTTCTTGCTGCTTATTATTTTCTTTGCTGCTTATTACCTCCTGCTTCACTAGTCCTGTGCAGTCACTGCAGTTGTGACTAGACTGGACAAGGTTAACCATAAACCTGACCTTGAGCAGATTTGTACTTTACTTTCTTAAAACTTTACTGCCAGGAAAATTGCCTAGCAACTATTGGGTGAAAATTGCCAACAGGAAATATGTTAGATCTGGTCAGTTCTCTGTGTCAGAAAAAAAAAAAAAAATTAAGTTCGTCTGGGTTTGTTTTTTTTTTTACAGTTCAAACAATATAACTAATATTATGGCTGTGGACTAGTCTTGTGGGCTAAACATTTAAAAGTTGGCTTCAGATTAGCTGAGGGATAAACACTATTGTTTTGATGGAAAAACCACTTTGATCAAGCCAGTGCACAGAAGGTATAAACTGCAAAGAGAAGCAGAGAGAATTGTGACTGACGCTAATCAATCAATAAAGCATACGTTTGGGATGAAATAAACTAACCAGAGTTAGGAATAATAAAGTAAAGGTGTAATTGAATTAGAATAACATACTGATATTCTGGAATGGAAGGAGGTCAGTTTTGTTTCAAGGCCTCTGTAAGCTTGTGTTTCTACTCTGTAGTGGTTTATTTACTTTTTACTCCCTTCTAAGTGCTAGTCTCCTTTTGAACAGAGTTGCAGCTTTTACTGCTGCCTTTTATAGTGTGTTCCACGAGTTAACCCTTTCAAAACACATCTTTTTTCAGCCAACCTCAGGGTACAACAAAACCTCAAAGCTATAGTGGAATTCTTCTTACCAGAAAGGCTTAAAAACTCTCTAACAAATTAGGAACAAGAAGCCTGACATTTCACTTATTAAAGTAGGGGGTGGGGAAAGGAATAATGATTTATGTTCCTCCCCCCACCCCCCAAGTTTGTGAATATAATGCAATTTCTAGAATTGAATTAATTTCTGGCACTTCCCCCACTTATGTATTCAACAATATCACAGCCAGACAATGACAGGAGGATAAAATAATCCAGATGTCTTCAGTTCATGCAGAAAAGAGTGAATGTTCTCTTTCACATTTGCAATTTACTGTATATAAATAAGATTTTCTTTAAAAACAATATCTGTGTGCTTTTTAGTTAAAGCTGTTTTTAGAATCTGAAGATAAAGGGATGAGCTTTAACAGTGTCTCTAAGTATGCCAGTAAGTGGCTAGTACAGACATAAAGATCAACATTTTGCTTCCCTTTTAATCAATACCCATGCATTTCTCCGGACTTCTTGCTAACAAAAGGATTTCCCTCTATTTATTGATGCATCTATTGTATATGTTTTACACGAACCAGCTCATTTCTTTCTTCTAGTGTTCCTCATTGGCATTAATATCCAAAAAGACAAAGCTGAGTGCAGAACTCAGTCGAAGATTTATTTAATTTTCAAGGGTTGGTTTGTTTGGTTTTGTTTGTTTGTTTTTCTTGTTTGCAGGTCTCAAAACCAGTGTTTGGTCTTCTCTGGTTGTCTTCAGAGAAGCAAGAGGCTCAAGGCCCCTCTCTCAGCTTGCTGTGGCCTCCTGGGCCAGGCAGTGCTAGCGAACGCATTGCAGAGGTGCCTCTTTTGGCTGCGCACCATAAGCCCATTTCTTGAATTTAGGCTGGAGCTGGGACTGGTGTTGCCGATGTGTTTCCTTGTGCTCTTAGAAGCCTCCTTAGAAGCCTCCTTAGCCCAGATATTCTACTGCTCTCTTCTCCATTGTGAGGCAATTATGAGCACTGCTCTGCTACAGATCAAAAGCAGTTCTATGAGTCTACCTTATTTAGCACGTGAGCAACATGTGAATTCGAGTATTTTGACGTGTTCAACATACATGACACAGCATACCAACTAGCCAGTATAGAAATATGCTCTGCATTGTTGTTCCTGGTACACAGAACACTGTCCATGACATTCCTGGATCAGCAGTTGTTTATCAGCCTCTGTGGTGCTAGAAGGACTAGTGGGTTTTGCTGATTTATTATAGCTGTCTGAAGCAGCTCTCATAAGCACTTTTTCTATGTTTGTGTGCATGTGTAAGAGAAGCAGGCATAGGAGGGAGAGGTGACTTTAGTCATCTTATGCCCATTTGTGGAGGAATGGGATATTTCCTGACAGCTCCTGTTACTGTCTGAATCAGGTTTATTCTTGCTGCTAGACTTGCAATATACTGTTTTATGCAGAAAACCTATTGCTCTGCATTTCTAAACCAGGTTGCAGGCGTGATGTAAAATTCTCTTGGGGGCATTTTAAGGTAATAGTGTTTCTTTTTGTTGCAAGACTCACAGTGGAAAAATGGGTAATCGTACCACAGGAATAGCTGCGTTACAGAATTCCTTCATGACATTACACTCTACTGAGCTCCAAGTCATAACTTATATCACACCTAAAGTCATTAAGTGTAGAGACAAATTGTTTCATAGAGGCAAATCTTTTGTTACTGGGTTTTTTGTCTTTCATGCTAGTATTCTCTTTGCCATATGTGGTCTGTGGAATAATATCTAGGATTGCTATTTGAAAATGATTCGGTTGGCTTGGTTCAAGAAACCTCCACTCTCATCTGTTGTAACCAAATTTCTGAAGCAAATTGTAGCCCTGTGGAGCTACAAGGGGAGAAAGCAGGAGGCTTCAGATGACATTTTGATAGTTAAAGGGCCTATTGCTGTTGTATTACTTGCACTACTGATTATTTCTGTTTCTTTATTTACAACTATAAAATTGTTAGCTTTGCAAAGGAGAACCTGCCGCAGGTGAAAAATAATGATTCTTAGTTAAGGCTGGACCCAGAGGGAGTGAGAATTTCTCAGAGGAAACATAACCACATTTTGTGCTGTACTTCAGTGCCCCACAGATCCAATCTAGCGTGCAGACAAATGGAGCTAAATACAGTGCTTAAATGTGCATATTAAACCCTTGCCAGAAGCTACAGTTATTAAATAATACCAGGATCTCCCCCAGTCTTCTACTAAAACAGTTGGAGCTGACTGCCAGGCTCATGTTTTCTGGGCAGATTATTTCAATCCTTTGGGAAGAGGAGAGCCACTCTAAGAAGTTAATACCTCTGGGGCAGTATATTGGAAAGCTTCATTTGATCTTCTCTGACATATATGACAGTATCTCATTTTCAAGCTGAAAAAGTCCCATCATGGGTTATGCCACCACCACCATGCATAAATAAGGCTCCAAGTAAAAAAGGGAGTGATGGGATATTGGAATGAGTGGCAAATGTTATCTGAAGCGCTTATTAGAATCCCACTATTAAAAAACACGCTGACAAAGCTGTCTGGGATAACTGCGGTATGTTGCTGGCTTATTCGTGCTGTTTGGCTGAGCGGACGGTAATTGTCAGCACAGGGATGGTGTCAATAATCAGAGTACTAGTATTTTAAACCTCTCTGGCGAGCTCTGTAAAAGGACAGCTCACTGACACCATAGTCCTCTCCATCGATTAACCGTGTCTCACGATTCATCAGTGTGAATGGCACTATTATTTTGTTGTGGTCCAATGTATGGGAAATAAACAGTTTCCTCCAAGAACCCCTGAGCAAGTTGTTGTGTAAGCCTAGTGATAGAGAAAAAAAAAAGCATGGAGATGTAGAAAGAAAGAAGCTCCTTCCACAGTCCATGTCAGCTGTTAAGAGGCTTTATTAAAAGTTGTTGCAGATCTCCTCTGGGTGCTAGAGCTATGCTGGAGAATGGCTGCTGCACAATAGGTTAGGCAAATTGAGATACAGAGGCAGATGGGGGCAATTTCTTGCAAATCCTTGACTGCCTTGGACATCTGGTCCTCCTGGAGAGGGATATTCCACACGTGGTTTTTATCAGTGAGACAGAATTGCTGGACTATACTGTTGATTCCAATTACAACACTGTGTTTGAAAAAGCCTTTAAAAGCAGCACCTACTTCTCTCGGTTTCTTCAGCTCTAAATCTTTCTGATACCGTTGGCTCTGAAATAGGTTGAATGGGACAATGGGAAATAGCATTTCAAAATCCTTTATTGTGCAAGGTTTTCGGTGCCTTTTTTTTTTTTTTTTTTTCCCTACTGCAATAAACAGCTATGTGATTCTGCCTTCTTGGCAGTGTAATAGCTGATTCAAACTGAAATAAGAAAATTGAGACCATTAGGGCAAAAGTCAACAAACATTTGCAATCCATGATGCAGAGTTCTTATCAGTAGTGGGGACAAGATATTCCTGGCCTATTCTTCACTGAAACAAATACAATTCCAAGATGGACGTTGTTTCTAAGGGCTGGTGTTCTTTCCTAATTCTTAATCCTTAGAAAGGCCCCTGTTTCTAGGATCAACACTGTTTTCTTACCTTTCCTTGAGCAGTATCGGAAAAAAGATTCTGTGTTTAAAGACTGGAAATTGGGGGTTTTGCCAGCTCTGTTATGTCCTCTTGGACTTTGGGAAGACCATTTTTCCTCAGTTAGCCCTTTGTGAAATAGAAGCAATAGTACATCTGCTTTCCACGCCTCTTGGGAGACTTGATTGATGACTATAATGGGCTTGTAGTTTCTCAACTGGAAGGCAAGGAAGAACAGCAGTGTATTACAGTGGTACCAGTTCAGGGGGCAGTGTGTAACCTTCTCTTCTTCCAGAGTGAAGGACAGATCTACTGCTATAACTTAGACCTTATCTGACCAGTATGCTCCCCGTACGCTGATTTAAACTGTGCAGGCCTATCTTCATTAGAAAGGAGCAGAATTTACAACCGTTCATGACAAAATTCTCTCCGTGGAACAGATTTTAGAAAGTACTAAACATCACTGGCTTTCAGTTTCTCCCTGGGAAGGGGAGGGTTGACAGAGCTACTGATATGAACTGGCAAAGCTCCACTACAGCCAATGGTGCAAGGGAAAATTCGGTGAAACTCGGCCCAAGGCTTTCAAGGCTTGTATGTCAAAATCAAGTCAGAAAGAGAGAATTAGAAAAACTTATTAAAAGAAAAAAATGAAAAGACCCCCCCAAAAGCTACCTGTCTGTATTGGATAATATTGCTACACAGTTACATTGTTCACATAATAACAAATCAATGAAAGGAACATTAAATATTTTAAAAAATGAATAATGTAGTAACATAGCATGTAGCTTTAAAGTGTATTGACCTGGATATATCAAGCCTAAGCAATCATTTCTTGGCTCTTGTGAGATCATTGCTTGACTCTGAAATTAGAATCACTTCATGAGTGTGTGGAAACAAGAATGAGGTCACCTCCATCTTAATTAGAAAAGGATAGATCAAATATCCAAGGCATACTTTCTTGTTTGCTGTTGACTGACTTAGATTGGTGTGATATAGTCCTGGGGCAGCTTTTTATGATAGCCTATTTGCTGCCATATGTATTGTACTTCTTTTTGCCTTTGTTTCTGATGGTAATATAGGGTTAATCATGCTTAAAAAACTGTTACATTCATTCTATCTAAAAGAAAGGAACGAGGTGAGCACAACATTCAGATGAGTAACATTTAATGCAGGCTTTATATAAGCCAGAGGTCTCAATAAAATTTTAAATCCTTTTAGTCAGCTATTCTTCTAATTACTTTTTATTTCTCCTCTGCTGGAAGAGCTTTCAGGCTGTGTACAATGAACATGTGGGTCTTTATTTCACATTAATGTGTTCAATAAAATGATACAGTTGAGTAATATGGATCACAAATTAATTTATATAAACATTGATTGTTTCAGAGTGCTGGGGAGCTTCTTTGTCTCAGTCTGTATGACTGCGTTTCAGTAAACCTGAAATATACTCAGGTTTTGTGACCAGTTTTTGTTGGTTTTTTTTTTTCATTTTAAATAACCCTGATATGGAAGACATTGATTGACAATTGGTTCTGCCTTGTTCCTCCTTCTTAGACTAATGAAATAATAGCCTCAAAATGAGATACATGACTGCTGTCTCTCCTGTTTTCTTCACCAAGTGCCTGAGTCAGTACTCTGAAACCAAGTGATGATCTTTCAGTGACAACAGTACTGTATGAGTAATTTTGGGGTTAAAAAAAAGTATAGAAATACTTCTAAATTCACATACAAAAAAAAATGTATTCTTTATATTAAGCGCGAGGCTGGGTCTTTGCGCTTTGATGCTTGTTATGAACCTGTAAGACATACTGAACTGTCATGCCTCTATATCACCCTGTCATTGTTTAACCCCAGCCAGCAACTCAGCACCAGGCAGCCGCTCGCTCACTCCCCCCCCCCAGTGGGATGGGGGACAAAAGCAGGAAAAGAAGGAAAACTCGTGGGTTGAGATAAGAACAGTTTAAAGGAACAGAAAAAAAAGGAAACTAATAATGATAATGGTAACACTAATAAAATGACAATAGTAATAATAAAAGGATTAGAATATACAAGTGATACACAATGCAGTTGCTCACCACCTGCTGATAGATGCCCAGTTAATCCCCGAGTATCGATCCCCTGCCAACCCCCTCCCACCCCCAGTTTATTTCCTAGATGTGACGTCCCATGGTCTGGAATACCCCGTTGGCCAGTTGGGGTCACTGCCC